>JABFEA020000042.1:3283085-3297093 GCA_019775915.2 Cyphomyrus plagiostoma
CTTTAATTTATTTACGTCCCCCCCCCCAATGTCCCTCCATAATGGCACCAGCCGAGAGGTTCCTTGGGATCCGGCAGACGAACAGCGGCCTCTCTGCCGTAGACTGATAATCACATGAGGGAACTTAAGCCAGGCTTTATTCAGCTGGCTTTCAAAGCGATCTGCGTGCAAAGTCGTCTCCCACTGAGCAGGCACGCGGGGCGTGTCCCGGGCCCCGGGGCCTGATTCTGGGGCCTGATCCATGACCTTTACTGATAGCGAGAAATGCCAGGCGTGTAAATTACAGGGAAGCAAAGGCATTATCCATGAGCGTGATGTCTTTGCTGAAGGAACATAACCCACTTACTCTCCCATGAGTAGCGTTCATCTTTTACCCCACCTACAAAATAGGATGTAAGGTAAAGTAATGTAGGATATGTCTATTGTAATTGCAGGAATACAATGAGATGATGTTTGGATCCTTCTAAAGAAGTTAAGACCGTACAACTAAAAGAAATAATAAAATAAGTAAGATATAATGATGACAGTGGACTAAACATACAGGAGAAAGGCTGCACATGAATTATTGCACAGGAGATAAATATATCGCACTTCAGAGTCGCTTGTCCGAGTTCTCGTGTTTTCAATGGTTTGCCCACATCCCCTGTCAAACTGATTCATGGGAAATATGTCAAGGGGGGGGAGGGAACACACACACACACGCACGCACGCACACACACACACGCACATTTTCTTATAATATCCCAGAGGATCAGCTGTGCACCTTCTCAAAATAAACGCATTGTTTAATAATGTCCCGGCGCTGAGGCAGACATTAATTAAGCTTCCCTGTTTGTAGTGAGGCCACCTTGGCACAAGGACAAGTTGATAATAAAGCAAAAAGTTTATGCTGAAGTGAATCACA
This sequence comes from Cyphomyrus plagiostoma, assembly GCA_019775915.2. Classification (NCBI taxonomy): domain Eukaryota; kingdom Metazoa; phylum Chordata; class Actinopteri; order Osteoglossiformes; family Mormyridae; genus Cyphomyrus; species Cyphomyrus plagiostoma. The sequence continues at coordinate 3,283,990 of JABFEA020000042.1, forward strand.
TAAGAGTGTCTGTGTACTGAATATGCCCGATCTCAAACTTTAATTATGGTGAAAAATCACCAAGAAATTCAAAATATATTCCTGTTGGTCTCCTAAAATATGTTTATCAATATGTGACATCAGCAGGGGCTCTTCAGTGTGGGGGTTTCTCACCTGCTCAGGCATCTTAAGGCTCTCACTGTCCCAACCAGAGGCCTGAACTAACTTCACCAACAGCTGGCTCAGGAGTCCTTGAACTTTGTTGGTCTTTGTTTCCAGTATAACTTCCTGTTTTTTTTTATTTATGACTTATTTATTATATAGCTACTTTTATGTCTTTATTGCTTTCGCTGGTTCTCTTGGCCTCCTCTCATTTCTCCGCAGGTTATCATCTGCCTGCACATCTTGAATGTGGCAAATAAAACCCTTGAATCTGTCAATTGTCTTTATCTGTCGCTGGGCAGTTTGCACGGCACCGCAGGAATGTAACGATTTCATGTCATTTTTAGTGGTTCCAGGCCATAGATGTTATAAGTGACCAAAAAAACAATATTTCAGCCAGTGCTTCCAGGCTTGACATCACGTCCCAAAGGAAGCAATAAAAGGTAGAAATGAAAGCTGGCTCATGGTGACACGTAGAACGATGAGGTGATGCTGAACTGTATTTGTAATTGTTTGCAAGTGTACAATATTTACCTCTAAAAATATTAATTATATTACAGTGAAAAATCACACATTTTGGAGTCAATATTTGTTTTTACACCGTTTGCTGTCCATTGTTGTTTCATTGAGTAATATTCTGAAATGGGACCAAAGAGCCATGAAAGATAATCCTATAAAGTAAGAAATGGAATATCAGCTTCTTAACAAATGGACTCAACAATCTAATGAATATAATCTTTCACTGCCTTGAACCCTCTGCTAATATCACTGCTATTCCGCCAATACCGACATGCCCTTCAAGCTCCGCTCTTTATTCCCCAAACAGATGTTGTGTTTTCAAATCCAACAACTAGAGCCATTTTTCTGGCCAAATGGGTACAAATGAGTCATGCCTATCATTAGTTTTACTTTCCGGCATGCAGGGAGAATAATTCAAACCAACATGACCTAATCGTTTCTCTCTCCGTCTACAGCATGCACCCGAGTCGCCTCAGAGATAACGCCATCCATCTTCCAAGCAAAGTTAAACCTAAACTGTAAACTACTTCATAATACACTTTGACATTTATCTCTCTAAGGTTTTAAAGCAAAACAGGGTCCCGCTATGCATTTATTAGTCTCACTGAGCTCCACAAACCTGTCCAATAAGATTATTTAATATTGCATACAGCTCTGACAGGCTTCAAGTGAACATACATCACGCTACAGGCCAACACAGCCATCAAAATTTCGGCTTCCGATAAAATTAATTTCCAAACTTGCCCAAAAGTGCTCAGTGATCTTTTTTTTCTTCAAAAACTAGCATTTCAACAGCGCCACTTGCGGTCACCCCATGTGGATAATAATGCCATAATGGGTATATTGGAGCTTTCGGCTGTTACAGATGTGGCACATACCCCCCCCAAAGCCAGAGCAGCAGCTGGACTCCAGTCTGTTTCACCGTCTTGGACATTAACAACTAGGCTGTCTACAAAAGAGCCAGGTGTTGCCCCCAAACTCTGCTAATTCCACCAATGTTTGCCGTATTTAAAACATTAAGTCATGAAAGATGTTACACGCACACCATGTAGGTACATCGCATGCTGGCATTTCCAGCGTCTCAAAGCCCTGTCACTGATATTCACCGATTTCCCCAAAGTCTTTAAGGCTGGTGCCTTTCATGCGTAAGATGGATGAAGTGTGGCAGGAATCTACAGCCACCTCGTGATGAATCAGTGGTAATCGTACGCCTGTGCACCGTGATTTTATTAACTGAAGGCTGTGATCCATCACCACCTCCCTTTGAGGGCCCCAGATGAATATGCCACGTGTAAACAACACTATCAGAAAAAAGGCCCACGATGACCTGGTTATTAGTGTCAGTTAACACCAGCCAGGTGGTCTAATGACTAAATAACACTGATATAATTAATGCATATGATTTATTGTCCTTGCTTGCCTTAATGTGGGCTAGCTGTAACATAGCTATCACGTCTTTCCAAAGGAGCATTGGTGCACATCTGTTTAATATGAGAAGGGTCTCTTTGTACTGGGTTATCTCAGCTGTTTTGTGAAACGCCTTTTCTTGTTCAAAGCAAAAACAAAGTAGCTTAACAACAGACATCAGAAACTGCAATGGCGATCAGGCACATTTTTCTGTTAGCGTGAATTACACAAAAAACTGCAGCATGCCTCATTAAACTGTAAGCTTTTGTATGTTTGTCCCCCTGCTTTACCAGGCATTTCATACACATCATCCAGCCTCTGCCATGGACTCGGGCAGGTTTGGCCGCCAGAGCGAGGCATCATGGAGACGGGGAAGAGAATGTGGACGACCCACTGGCAGCTAACAGGAACACAGCGGTTTATTAAACAGAAAACAGAAGAAACACTACAAAACAAATGGACCGCGAGGGGTCAAAACCAAAAGGGCATAAGCAAAGACTAATTACAAACGAGGCAGGGAAACAAGGGGCACAAATAACAGGACATTCAAACATCACTAACATCCAACAAACATATCAATGACTCCAACACGAAGAGAACAGAATCAGGAACTTAAATACAAAAACTAAACCCGGTAACAACACAGCAAGAATGAGCAAAGACAATTCAATCCTGGAGGGTGCAGGGCAACAAGCAATCAGGTAAAAACACAAGGGCAGGCACAAAAACAGGCAACAGCTGAAACTAATAATTAAACTCAGGAAACTCAAACAGAGAAACTAAGAAACAGAATCTATACAAGGGGAATAACAGACAGGTAAAAGCACAAGCGCAGGTGCAAAGCATGAAGCCAAGACCAAATATAAATCACAAGACACAGGAACAAGAAAACTCATACAAGTGAAACACTAGGGAACAAAATACATAAACAGAGGAGACAGGATTCAAACAACAGGTGAGTTAACAGGAAGCTGCATGCTCAGCTCATTGAGCCATATGGCTGACAGGGTGCAGCAAAAACACTACAGACTAGGACAACGGGGGAAGACAAGATGGCCAGCGACACCTGCTGGCCAAACGGGGAGAAGACACAAGACTGGGACAAAACTGGTGCTGATCCTGACAGGGACTGTGTAAATGTACTGTGTGAAGTATTTGTTAGGATGTCACAGTTTATTGTTTAGCAAATGTGAGAATGTAGCACCATTGGGCTCAGAGAGACGATATTCCATCCCGGATGTATACATGTATAATGATGGACTGATAATACATATCACTTCATTTCACTTGACTGCTTAATATTAAAATATCTAATTGACTAATGCTGAATTACGGGCAAAATATAACATTGTGTTTAATCTGTCAAAATTTCATAATTTAATTAGTCCACTTAGTGGAGCTATAAAATCATATTTATTGTAGCATTGAAACAAATTTTGCATCTCGCTACAGCTGAACAAGACTGACAGGTAAGACCCCGTATGACCAAAAAGCATTTATATTGTCTTGTGATTGTGCCTAGTCTTGGTAAGGCACAGGTTAGAGGGTTACAGTAGGTCCTTGGGAAGATGCTGGGGTCTTTATGGTAGAAGTCGGTCACAGACCTGCAAAAACGAAATGCAACTGAAACAAAGGGTTTATTGACCACATTCCCGCCTGTCACTGCTGATCAGCGTTCACTGCGCCATTCATTTCCCAAATGGGTCTGAAATAATTGAATCCATGCATAATACATTAGCAGGTTTTCCGTAAAGCACTGAGACACGCCGGCCTGCGTCGCACGCTCAGTGATGAGAGCGCCACGGCAAGGGCCCCGACCCCTCATTTTAAGCGTCAAGTTGTGTGGCACTATTTATCCGCCCCCTGGGATGGCACCATGCCAGCTTCGGACGGAGGTGGGTGACACGCTCTTGGTGTTCGACGTATCCCCTGGGTGTCCTTTGAAGCCCCCACTGAGCTCAGATCCGATCCGACGTTACTGTGTCAACAGCGGGTGGGTCTTACGCAGCACGGAGGCTGCTGCCCTGCCGACGGGCTTAACCCTGAGAGCCCAAAGCGTAGTCACCCCCCGAGAGTGGTTTGCTGCGGAGGGAACATCCCATCGGTCGGCTGAACGAAGCCCCGCTGCCATCGGTGAGGGATCATGTCACAAATGCTGATGAAACCAGGACCCTCTTATAAGGGTAGCTGATGCACATTTTAATTGTTATTATTTTAGGGCAATAAATATGGAAGGGACATTGTGCTCAGTCCTGCTCTGTCACGGGCATGGAGGCTACATTTGTTTCTGGTGTTTGGTTTTAATCTGACAGCATTCCATGGTTTCTTACCAAAGCCGTTAAATCAATCTGGGGCACGGCTGAGATGATTATGTAAGGGCACGGTCCATCCTGCAGGGTGAAGCCCGATGACAGTTCCGTTCGTCTTGGCTTTCATCACCTGTTCCTTATTTACACCATGACCCTGTACTGCGTATGTGATTCTGAGGTGATGGATGGATGGATGGATGGATGGATGTTGTACATTTTGGTACTCTGTCTGCTGTAACCCATAACCTGAGCTCTGTCCATGAAGAACCAAAACATCACAGCATCTGATTTTTCCAGTTTGTATCTTATACCAGACATTTGTTTGTTTATTCTTTTTCCTTGAAGCCCCCAGTTATCCAAATACCCCCAATAAGAAAACCCTTAAAAAATAAAGCCCATGCCTGCAATTGAATTTGCTGGGTGGGCAGGCTTCACAGCAAAGACCCTTCCTCCATACCTAAAAATGTTAGGATTACAGAAGGGCAAATGATTGGTTCAGAGACATACCTTTCTGCCCTCAGAACATTTCTGTGTAAGTAAAACTCCCATGAGTGAAGATGAATTGTTTGGTACAGAACTTCCATGTTGTGGAAGAAAAAAGCTGATCCAACGTTTCTAGAAAGCAAAGAACAGCATTTGTGGGCTGCTGAACCCAAAAGAGGCCTCTGGTCTTCTTTCATATTTGATGAGAAACTGCAGGAAATAAATCAAAAAATCACAGGAGCCTTGCTGTTCATTTGGTAACAATAGCAGCAGAGGCATCGCACTTTATTTTTAATCATTTCCAGGTGCGGCACGTCCGTGCGGCTCTCACACCAGAATTGAGGGGCTGTGATTGCATGTCGCGTGCGGAGCCACTCGAGGGCCACTTACGTGATAGGAAGCGTTTCTGCTTTGTGCTCCATGTTTGTGGAGCAGCTAAAGGCCACGTCGCCGGGTATGGGAGCCGCCCGCGTGATGTTTACATGCTCAGCGGTGCATCTGGGAAGTACGTGGGTGTTTCGTGAGGTCCTGGGGGTCCAGCGGTGGCTGGCCTCGCCCGGCCGAACGCCTCAGCAAATTCATTTTATTGAGATTCATATAAACCGATATTAACGTTGATGTTTGCGGGTGGGAAGTGATATTAAAGGCTCAAAAGCATTTCCCTCCTGCAGATTCATGCAGGACCTGTTTTAGTCATTGTGACGTAGTGTTACAATGTGGGGGGGGGGGGGTGGTTCAAAGCTATTGCATTTCCCTCATCTGCTAGCTTTTCCAAGTCCAGTCCTGCAGGCCCCCCCGGTCGCATTAAACCAAGCAGGGGTGCGCTGCACACTGAAGCGAATGCGATGGACGGAGCTCAGATGGACGCGGCATAATCAGTGTTGCATGTGACACTGGACTCCAGTGCATGGACAGCTTGAAGATGACGGGTGCGATGACACATACAGAATGCACTGAAATGACCGGGACAAGTGCCAAAATCAATGAGCAATTTATAATTTCACGTTACATTTATAAATTTTTATTTTATCTATTTTTATAATATGTAGCTTTGGTGGGGAGGCCACCTCACACATGGTCATCTTGTAATGTACATCTTATAAGAAGATGTGCATCAGATGGGATCATCTACGCTGATGTCATGCCTGCTTGCATATGCTGCACATATACCAAGACTATAGCAAAGTACACAGCAAAGAGTATAGCATGAGTATAGCAAAGTATAAATCCATCTATCATTCCAGTGCAGGTTGACAGTGAACCAGGAGTCTGTTCTGGGCAACATGGGTCAATCACAGGGCAGGGGACACCCCGCATGGGACGCCGGTCCATCACAGGGCAGGGGACACCCCGCATGGGACGCCGGTCCATCACAGGGCAGGGGACACCCCACATGGGACGCCGGTCAATCACAGGACAGGGGACACCCCGCATGGGACGCCGGTCCATCACAGGACAGGGGACACCCCGCATGGGACGCCGGTCCATCACAGGATTGGGGACACCCCGCATGGGACGTCGGCCAATCACAGGACAGGGGACACCCCGCATGGGACGCCAGTCAATCACAGGACAGGGGACACCCCGCATGGGACGCCGGTCAATCACAGGACAGGGGACACCCCGCATGGGACGCCGGTCCATCACAGGACAGGGGACACCCTTGAATGTTCCTGATTCGCACCTGGAAGCTGTTTATTCCCGTGAGGCACATGGGAAATTAGGCCGGAGACACACTGTCGCTTTTTCATAAGCAGACACTTCCCCAGCGTCGCTTCCGACAGCACCGTTCCCTCAAGCCAGCTTCAGGAGACAGGCCGTCATCCCCGCTTCCGCCGCCGCTCTGTGACCTCATTCCAAACGGCCGTGGATTTGCAGTGCTCCCCGGCGTCTTCCAGTCAGCTGTGACGGTGTTTAACAGTCTCTCCGCACAACTGCCGAATCTTAACTTCTGTCCGGCTAAGGCGGGCCAAATAGGTACCATTGATAAACACAAATGATATGCATTTCATTCAAAGCAACGTTCACTCCAGAGAAAGCAGGGTCAAACGATGGCTGGAGCTGGTGGGGGTTTCGGGGCTTGCTTAGGGCCCCAATCACTCTGCTGAGAACAGTCGGCAAATGTCCGATCCCAAGCAACGCTTTCAAACCCACTGTGCCACACACCACACCCTTAATCCCTAACGTGTGAATCAATTACAAATATTACAAAACAGTGAGGAGCATAGTCTCTTTGAGGGGTGCTAAAATGGGGGGGGGGGGGTAAAATTTGTCTGACCATTAATCATCGAAAGGGGGATTAAAAACCTGAAAAGGGGCACATCTACACTCAAGGGTTACAAAATCGCGTGGAAGTACAAAGATGCCCTTCTTGAGTCACTACTTTATTGACCGACACTCTGAATGCAATAATTAAAATGTTCTGCAATGCAAAACATGTACTTGGCCTTTGCTGGGCTCAGGGAAGTGATTTCTACCTGTTTGGTGTGCATTTCACTAATTCACCCTGGCCTCGCTCCCTCTCGAGCCATGCCGCGTGCCATAATGGCCAGGAGCTCGGCTGCCGTTTGATCTCATTTAGCAGCTCGTGATTAAATGGAAACACACGGATGGGCCGGCACCTCGATACGAAGGCCGCCGTTTCACCTCCGCTGGATCCAGACCTGCTGAGCGCTGCAAATCTCTCAAATGTCAGTCCATTCCATGATGTCGGCGGCGGTAAAATGCGTGCGTGGCTCACACAGGGGAACCAGGGAGGAGGGTCCCGGCCCACTCCACGCCGGCTGCGGTCGGTCGATTCAATAAGCCAAAGGGGGACATGTTCTGCAAATTACCAGCCTAATATGTTAACAGATGGAGGGGGTAAGAGAGCCAGTCGCTGGAATTGGTACTTCCCATTTAGGGGAAATCTCATTTATATTGACACAAGCACGTGATTCTCATCTCATCCAAAACCACCTGGTGCTTGTGGGCACGTCTCTCGGCTGTGGAGGAATTAAGTGGACCGGGTTGCCTGGAGGGGGTCGCTCAAGACCCCGGCAAGCCTCCACGGAACAGACAAGTTATTACACAGCCATTTTAAATGTGTGGCAGCTTGAAAAAGCTTATTTTTCTCCGCAATTGTATGCAATTCTAAGTTGTTACCCCTATAATTACTGATTGGTTATTGGTTACCCCTATAATAACTGATTGGTTATTGTATATCGCCAGTTGATATGTTGTTCTTTACTCTTCTAATACGGGCTGGCACAATGGTTGGCACGATGACGCAGTGGTTGGCACAGTGACGCAGTGGAAAGCACTGTCGCTTCACACTTTGTAGACTAGGGTTTGAGTCGCTGTTACCAAATTGCTTGCAGGTGAGCGTGCCTTGCCCCCCCCGAGCTATTCCTGGCCTTGCAGACATAGGCTCCGGAGCCCCCCCTGACCCTGTCTAGGACTAGAGGAATGGGATTTTTTAATGCCTTAGTGTGATCTTAGCTTTCCTTCTTCATAACAGCTCTGCAGCTCTACAGTGCATGATATCACCATGACCGGAGTTCATATCAAAAATGTCAAGTTCTCTATAGCTGTTGTCCCACCATTTTTGGTCCAGTCTCACCTTTTGCCAGGGATAGATTACGGTTCTCCTGTTACATTTACACCACCCTGCTCAATTTAATCTTTCATTTGCACTTGTGCCCCTTGCAGCCGAGCCCAATGTTGTGACAGAAGCCTGAGGGCGATGCTTGCCGAGCTTTTATAGAGGCCCTGTGCAAGCTCTCTGCTCCGTCTTTGAACTGGACTATATAGCAAAGTCATTCACTGGCTAGTGGTCGGCATATAGTAATAATGAAAAATGCTTTTTTGGACAAGGAACACTTGAGAGGGAGTCTAAAGTATCAATGACACCCAGCTGGCCACAACTGTAGTCTTGGAGTGAAAATGAGTCAGCTGTACTGAGGAAGAGCAGGAGATACCCTGGCAGACAGGTCATCCAGGAGGGCCGAGCTGCTCTCTACAGACGGCTGCTTTCCGCTACATTTGCTTAGTTCTGTTCTGGCTCTATGTACATTTCTCCTTATTTTATAATAAAGGGTCATGCCCTAGTTCTTGTGCCTATTTTTAGTCTTTCCAGGTTCCCATCTTCCTCCCCGTATGCCCCCCCCCCCCCATAACTGGCCGCAGACATTTAGCACACGCATGAATACATAGCCATAGTTCTTCCAAGCACAGGTGAATGCCCTGAACTTCAGAAGGAATACATCAACGCGTCACTGACTGCAAGAAAGAGGAGAATGTAATAGGTCCTCTGATGTCTGCGTATGCAGGGGCTGACCATGCAGCGCCTGAGTGGCAGGTTTGTTACTGATGACATTTCATTATATTTTATAGCTGTTTTCCCGCCTGTACGTTCACCCGCGCCTCTCGCCACATGGCAAATGGGGGAACAGTTGGGAGCGGCACCTCGATCAAGGTCAGCGAGGAAGACTCTCCAGGTTAGAAATGCGGGCAGAATATGTACCAGGAAGAGAGGTGCTGACATCAGCAACCTGTGAAAAAAAGGGCTCAGTAGTTTTTAGCATGATTACATTTATGGAAATAAAGCTATGTGTTCTTAAAGACAGAATAAATGTTAATGTATGCCACCTTTTATTGAAATGGAAGCAATCCATCATTCAGCGCATATCCTAAGAGAGCAGAAATATGTATACAGTTTTTTTTCCTGTCTCGAGAATTTTTTTTTTTCCTAGGGTAAAATGAAAAGAAGCCCACTTGTGCGTAAATCAAACTGGGGCCCATTTAATTTGTCCTGTGCACTGGAACATGGATGGGGCGATATACAAATGATCCTATTTTCCTCTTTATTTTATCACCATGAAATAAATCTTCAGCGTGTGTCAGTGGGTTTGTTTATAGAATGGAGGGGTTGTTTATGGTGATACATTTTTAAAGGCAGAGCTGCTTTTCGATGAGAGCTGCCGTTACTTCGTCAAGCTTCATATTTCTACAATTGGTGGGGGAGCAGAATGATTTTATTGTAGTCTTTACAGAGTTCATTGCATTTAGAGAAAAATATTCAGCATGCTTAGAATTGGAGAGTGATGGCTTTACAGCTGAAGCTTCTAGCTTGTTTTCTTTACTGTTACCGTGAAAATGATTTTATTAGATTTGCACCAGAAAATAAATTAGGCTCCCGTGCGTCACATCGGTGAGGACCCCCCCAAGTTATAAATAACAATCTGGAGAAGCAATTGTGTATAACAAATGGACCAGAGACCTTTTTTCCAGATTAAAAAAACAGAGGCCTTAATTCACAGGTCCTCTGAAGCATATTAAAGCATCATGTTTCCTTGATTCTCATGTTTTATTTAGTTATTTCATTAAAAAGCAATTCAGAGCTTAGAAAAACATGTTTGCATGTAAAACATTGATCGCAAGGTCGCTGGTTTGTTCAAAATCGATCCCTTTGCTTACGATTACAAGCAAAATAAACTAAATACCAAGAAGAATGATTTATATGAAATCATTGTCATGTTGTCATTCCCATTTATCAGTATCGACACATTGGGTCATCTTTGTTACTTTGTTATCTTGCTTGATACTAAGAAATGCACTAATATGCTAAAAGAAATGTGTCCTGAATTTAATAACCTTTTATGACCCCCCCCCCCCCGATTAAAATAATACAACACTTACAAAAATGAATAATTGCTGAATTTGGACACCTTTTGATCAATATATTGCACTTTGCATCAAATCTGCAAAACTCTGTGCCCAAGTGGGCAATCCATTGCACCACATCCTATTTCATTTATAATGTTTCTCCTTAAGCATAAATATGTAAAAGTCCTTTTAATTCACTCAAGGGCAGATTTTATGTGAAGTTTCCCGGATCAGGCTAAAAGGGCAAACTTCTTTTCCACTTTCACATTCATCGCGATCTTTTGACCCCGATGTGGTGGATTTTTAATCTCTCTCGCAGTTTTTCTGGATTTAAAAGGCAGGCAAGGCTGACATGATCTGTTAAATAATGTGTCATTCAATGGCTGACACTAAAAGCTTGTGGCTGTTTGAGATGTATGCATATACAATTTTAAAATCTGACAATGACACACGGGAGCCTACGATCCTTGGGGAGAAGCACGATAGTGCAAAGATCTGTGACTTTACTGTTTCATTTCACCAGTTTACCTGATTCAATATGACACAAATATTTCAGCTGCTGGTTTGACTTTGAGCTTTTGTCTCATTAAGCGATCTTTGAAAACCTTCCCAGATGAGTGTCAGTCAGAGGCAAAAAAACAACAAATTTTCTATGTTTTGGACAAATCTCCCTTTATCTATAGTTCCATCTATTTCATAGAAGTTTATAAATAAAAATGAGAGATGATCTTCTTCCTATTGTGGTCTCCATTGTAATAAATTGTAATTGTAATAAACTGTAATTATTACAAAACAAGAATTGTTTTTCTAATGACGTACTGCTAAGATTTGATATATTAAAGCAATTTATTTAAGCTATCACAGTATTAGAATCAAATTTCAAATATTAACCGAGCTAAAAATTAGATTGTGTCTTTCTCCTGAAAAACACAGCTTTGTGCAGAAATGTTTTTTCTAGGAGAAATTGATCCAAACAGTCTTACAGGTTCCGAATGTCCTGGGAAAATGGGATTCAGGTCAGTCATGGAAGGGCAGTACTTTTAAGACGCCCCTGCGGACTTTATCCACATACCTCTGCCACGGCCGAGCGTGTTAACACAACAACACAAGGCCGTTGAGGCTGGCTGCCTTTTTCAATGTGTATTTTCTGTGTTTTGTCCTTTCCGAGAATTCATTCTCACAGAAGGTGCAGCATCTCAAATGCAGTTCTTGCCTAAACAAACCTAGTGATGGAACAGAAGGAAGAGAAACAACCCGGACTGTGATACTTGTACATGCCCCTTTTCCTTAGTCATCCTGGTGATGACAGGTTTTGAAGTTGCCAATAACAAGTGGCCTTTCATATCCATACTGAGGTGGAAAGTTCAGGTTCAGAAATTACAAATCCAGACCGAGATTTTGTTGTAACCAACCAGTTGAGTACAGAGAACACTGCAGATGGTTAAAACAAAATCTCGGTCTTGATCATGCATTAACAAGTCTCCCCTGTCTTTTCTTTAGAACTACCATCAATTCTCTTTTAAAGATGGAAAAATTCTGTCCGCAACAATATTAACAGCTCTGCAACAATATTGATAGCTCAATAAGATCCGTTGCAACCTTCAATGGTTTCTGCCAGAGCTTAAAAAGACAAATGTACATGCTTCATCGTTTAGGCAAATAAATACCTACATTGTTATAATTTCCGTTTATATTCTATTGCTCACATTGAACGCACATAGCTGACAGATATTTGAATGCATTTGTGGTATTAAGTTACACGTCAAGTATAAGGGGGTTAATATGTTAAAAACGGTCACACACTTAAGGCCATTTGCATGAAAGTGGAAGGCAAATTTCCTGCCGACACCTTCAATAAAAGTCTCTCACTAAATAGAAGGTATTACGTCTAGCTGTAGAACAAAACACGGGAGAGAAAGTAGTGTATTTTTCACGTTTTGGTTGCCGAAGATAATCTGTATTCTCTCCCTGACTGTCTGGATTCCTTGGATACGGTGGGTACCAGAGAATGTTGTGTCAGGCAGTTATTTACTGGCGTGTCAGTGTCACCTGGGAGCGCAGACTGACATGTGGGTCACTGCAGCATCTGTTACAGGGATTTCCAGTGACAATAGGCAGGAGGGCTTCCATTAACCCAATGAGAACTTTTGGATCCCTCAACAGTTGAGCCCTGTTCCTTTCTTCATTATTCCTCACCAGAGCAACAGGGTAAACAAAGGCTGTGAACCATGAAAAAGAAAGGAAATAGATGTCCAGCTTTAAAAAAAGAAAGAAAGTGTCTTTTCCAAATCAGGAAATGATATTCCTCATTTCCATAATAAATAGGATTAAATTGATCCTGGTAAATTCTGAAAAAAAGTCACTACATCTGACATAATTACAGTAGTACCTCAGTTCTCGAACTCACTGGAACTCGAATTTCTTGAAAGTCGAACTAACCAGTTTGACCTAGAACTCAATCTGAATATCATAAGTCGAACCGTGAATGCCGACCTAATATAAATTAGGATAACTTCACAGACTGGATGATTAACCAAATAAAGCAGCACAACATTACAGTAACTAACAATAAATAAACCACTAACTTACATGTACTATT
>JABFEA020000042.1:3310680-3323364 GCA_019775915.2 Cyphomyrus plagiostoma
CTAGTACCGGGTAGGACCCACTTTATTAGGTACACCTAGCTAGTACCGGGTAGGACCCACTTTATTAGGTAAACCCATCTAGTACCGGGTAGGACCCACTTTATTAAGTACACCTAAAGAAGTCATTCTGTACGCCACTGCTGTACTGAGCTGTTATTTTTGCACTTACGGCATTCCTGCTACGTTTAATGAGTCTGCTAATTCTATTATCTTAATAACAAGGCCTTTTCTGGCAAAGAAATGCCAGTGGTCAATGCCATTGAATGTCTTTTTCTCCATCACACCAATCTCTGTAAACTGTAGGTGCTGCAATATGTGAAAATCCCAGGAGGACGACTGTTTCTGAGATACAGTCACTCCACATTAATAAATGTACAGATGATGCACACTGGTCACATTAATGCTTAGCCCAACAGTAAGTGAACCTCTTTGATCCTTGTGTGCTTGTGGCATGTATTCAGTGCCAGCCGTGGGTATAAATAATGGGGGTGTGGGGGGGAGTTGTAGCCCCCGCAATAATCGAAACCAGCTAACACAACCCCCTGGATCCCCTTAAACGGGTGGAGACCTCATACCCCACCCCCACGCCAGCGCTCCACCCAAAGTTATGCCCTTGACTGCAGCGCAAGACCCATAATTTGAAACACTAGCATTGATAAGCAGGTACACTATGTAGGTCGCCTTTACATGACTACTGTCTACAGCACTAGCTGGACCCACAAAAAAGCCATGATCTGTAAACGTGTCGGAGAATTGATATGAAAAACCAGACGATTTAATTGATTTCCAAATGACTCACATAACAACTAGCTTTAAGTCAGATTAAGATAATTGCAATTGCACTGAGTGAATCTGTTTCCTTTCCCCCATGAACGAAGGCTGAAATCAAGTAGCATTCTCTTTATAAAGGACCTCTCAGATTGCACTTCTTTTCCCATTAACTGCGAAGACAGAGAGGGTAATTTCATACTTGTTTATGCCGATGCCATTTGGTTTCACCCACACTGGGACAAATTGATTTCACCCTTCAAATTGCTGGTATCCTCTACTTTCTTCCACTCCATGACAAAATGAATCATGGTAATGTTCCTTCTAAGTGAAAAGAGAATTAATTTCCACTGCCATCCCGATCTAACTAATAACAGGGTACAAGTCAGGAGAAAATGGGAAATCATTACTCATCTAACATTATCTTTATTATTTGTACTCACTTTTGATTGAACCAAAATTTAAGTGGCAAGCAATGAAGACAGGTGGGTACAGATTTCTGCAGATTCAAACAAAAGCTTTGAAGGCAATTATGTCCCGATTGCCTGTTAAGGCAAAAGAAAGTCTTGTAATTCCATATGTATTTTCATCCATGCATGCTATTGAAACTCGGAACGAACGTTTTTAGCTGCAAGATATTGCAGGAAGACACAGTTAAAAAAATAAAAGGTTTAAAAAAATCTTTAAAGCTTTCCGGGGAACAAGATCAAAATGGGGAGCGCTGAAAAAAAAAACATCTTTTGTGGATGTGCCCGTATTTTCTCAAACATATTACGTAATGGAAACAATTGTACATTGTACAAATTGTCAGTCAATCACTCAGTTCACGACATTAGTATTCAATCGCAATACATGTAAAACAATTTTATCAGGCCACAGAGTGTAGGTTGGATGGTGCAGCCAAACAGGGGACCACTCTCTGTTCCTGTGATTGGATGGTCACTGGTTTGAGGTCAACTTTGGCAAAAAGAGTCACCCATAAGATATTATTATTACTACAATGTCCCCAAGGCCATGCCTTCGACTCCTGGCTGGGCTTTGTGAACATGCAGCATGGAAGTTGTCCCTGTGATCCAGTAGGTTTTCCCCTGGTTGCGCTGAGGTGTCCTGGGAGGATCGGCCAGCCGATTGAGGTTGCGCCATGCCTTTCTCATATACCTACTCATAAAATTACGCAACTCTGCCTCAGAAGTGATGAATTCATTGACGAGTGGACCGGCCAGGACCAGAACCTGAACCTTCATTTAATTCCACAACGTACCAAAATTCTGTCAACTTAGTGTAAGACTCTCATTGAAATATACATTTGCAGGAAGAATGGCCCTGCTTTCAGTTATCAGAGATAAAACGAAAGCCACAAATCAATAGTGGCATAATGAATTCAGAACAGAATAATGGGGGTTATGGATAATAAAACAATGATCTTTGCCAAGAAAATGGAGCAGCAGGAAATGCCAGGGAGGGTGGGGTCGTGTCCTGTCAGATGAATCATATTTCTAGAGGCTAAACTGTTTTCAGACAGAAGGCAGGGAAATGTTCACCTCACATTAGTGTTATTACAAACAGTGTTATTTTTGTTTGTATTTCATATAGCCTAATTTATAATTGGTCGTTTCTGTTTTAAGGTAGATTTTTAATTTTGGTAATATTTAGAAAGAACAAATTTAATTATAATAAATCATATAACTTTAATAAAAATGTTATATGACTAAATTAGTGCAAAAGTGCTGTAATTTTTTATCTCGGTAATTTCTGCTGTTTATTCTCAGTACATTCATTTATTTCATTTATGTAATGACATAAAAGCTGCTATTCATTAACAGTTATTGGTTAAGCTTTTGGCCTGCTTCTTCTCTGATCGTCTTTACCGGGGGAAGGCATCCTAATAGATTACGTAACGTCCTCACCGATTCATCCAGACTCCCACTATTACTACTCTGAAACAAATCTGAAAACTAAGATTTAAAAACTGGATTCATTGAAACAAGAGTACCCTTACGGTCAATCCGTACATATATGGTCAATATACTATTATTATCGCTCCGGCCATGAATTCATATTTTAATTAATAAAATGGCAGCGGGCCATGCGATGATGTTGATTTTGTTGTTGCCGTGCTTCTACACCCACTACCATCACTCCGTTTACTGATCCGGTCGTGTTTCTTCTACGAGGTGAAAGCAGAAGATATGCATGATAATCAGCTTCCATGTGCAGTCTAGTGACTGGCTGGCATCTTCATAATGACTCGCAGTCGTGCTCAGATCCCGTCGTCGTCCATCTCTGGGATTGATTCTGGGAGAGATTATGTCCCGCGACCTGGTTCCTGGTTTACGGGGACCTCTGCAGTTATCCCAGGCGGGGAGTGTGAGACATCACTGGACTGACGGGGTCAGACAAGGATCAGCTATTCGTGCATTTTTACACTGTTGTCTTTCTCTAAGCCACTTGACATTTCTCCCCCCATTGCCCTGCTGGCCAGTGCTTCAAATGCTTGTATTCAAAGGGGTTCCACACATGCCCATGCACTGCAAAACACTGCAATTTTTGCTGCAGGTCCCCTACTTTTAGTGTTCATAGGCGATGCAAATGCTGCAGAAGTAAACGACTAACCAGACAGCAGAGAACAGAGACACTTCATTTTGCTAGTGACTTACAGCGTTGTACAAAGCACACGTTCTTACACTCTATACTGCATCAGTGTACTGCAAGTTCTCTCAGTACCTCTTACACGATCCTCCCTCCTGCTTACCAGTTCATTGCCTTTACTGCCGAATCTAAATGCCACCATTAATGAGATAAATACTATGCATGCATCCACAGCAATACACAGGTCCCAGATCTTTAATGGGCTCCCAGTAAATAGTAATTAATAAGGTCTTTCTGTCATATTAAACAAAACAACCATAAATCCAAAGTTATTTAGCATTATATTCTTGTTCTAGCAGCTTAAGATAAGCACTCTGTTGGAGGATTCAGGTGCTGGTCACCTTCAAAAGCTGCTGTTTTTCATTCCGATTATTTGAATACCTGGTGCTACAAGGTCGCCTTAACACTTGTGATTGCAGCACTCGGTCAAGAACTGGCCATTTTAATTTCAGGACCGGATACCCTATGGAGCCAAATGACTAAGCTAGAGGACTGCCATTCCATGTAAGCAACATCAATTGGATTACCAGAATGCTCTCAGAATGATTACAATGCGGACGCAGGTGTAAAAGCCAGATCCATAGTGGATTGTATTCCTTTTATCGAAATGGATTACACTCCGTACGCTATTCGCTTAGCAGAAAGCCTCCTTGAGACTGACTTACAAAGCCCAGCCAGATCTGAGCATCACAGCAACAAGCACAACATAGAATCCGTCCTCCTGGGCTATACCCACAACCCACGAAACCGATCTGCGGATTGAACACAGAGTGGAGGCAGCACAAAGTGGCTAACAAATAAGAAACAGCTGCCTTTCAGAAAACAAAGCACATGCACAACAGCAAAGATACCCGGGTCATCTACATTTAATGAATTAAATATGCATTTCAAAAAAAATTCTGTACTGTTCCATCCGTCCATTCTCTGACCACTAATCATGGAAATAATATTATTTATAGCTGGGATTGAAATCCCAAGAGTAGTTCGGTTGCTCTTTCCTTTGGCAATAAATATAACATGCTTTAAATATCCACATAAGGATAATTATTAGTCTAAAACCTTAAATTAAGTCACACTGGATAATGCTCACACGTTTATGGACACGTAATAAAGATTTTCCATCCTGTCTTAAGGCTTTTCTTTAAACTAAGCTTGTTAGTAACAAAAATTATTCTTTAAACATTATTGATTATATTATTGATACCTGGGGAAAACACCGTTATTTTAAGGTGGCATAATTGCTTTTTTAATATACAGATAGAATCTTCATAAAAGGCTATTAACTGATGTTTCCATCTTGTATTACTAATCGCCAGTGTGATAAACTTCCCATTACATATCTTAAGTATTGCCTTAAGCATGATTAAGTAATGATAAGTAATGTTCATGCACTGCTTTACATTATTTAGTACATTCTGGTGATTTCCATAATTGCAGTGGACATACCCTGATGAGGCAGGATGCATTAGAGAGTGGGAGAGGCATGACACACTGCCTTAAAGTGATAACAGCGGTAACATTCCATGACAGGCACATACAATCCTATTGTTACCAATGATATGAAAAAGTCAGTGATGGATTAAAGAACAACATTGAACTGGCCAGAGTGCATGCATCTGTATGCCCTGCAATGCGATGGAATCCCATCGAGGGTGTCAATGCTGCAGCCTCACTGCGACCTTGTAAGTGGTCAGAAGACGGATGGAATGGATGGACGGATGAATGGATGAATAGATGGATCTTTTACAACTTGCGTTATATTCCATTAAAACACTGTTAACTATTACATTATGCTCAATTAAAACACCACTTTGGTTCCCAAATCTCTCTTCAGAGGCACCTCGGCCATTCCATGCATTCATTAATTTGTTAATTGAGCTGGCGATGCAATTTAACTCAATTAATTAAATAACGCAATGAGGTACTGATTAGCCTAACAAAGTGGGTTAGCCTAACAATACACAGGTGTATGGGACATTAGCTGCAAATGCTGGGGTAAACTTAGGAGATGTTTTGAAACGAATACTACACTGACACACTTTAATGACAGACAGTGTAGCTTTACACCACTTTCTCTGACTTTTGCAAGTACTGTATATATACTTTTGCAAGTACTGCACACACACACACACACACACACACACACACACAGATAAGAGCACATGACACTGTGGAGCCCTGGAAGAGGCCAGCCAAGTTCTCTCACGCTTGACAGATTCAATCTGTTCTCAGGATGACTGAATAATTGAAAGTTCTAACTCAAGACCATCTGGCTTCTACGAAGGCTAGAGAAAGATCCCAAGTCTGTCTAATACATTTGGTGACCCGCTGTAAAACTAAGCTATCAGTATCTCCACTGGACAAGAAATTCAATATCTTCTCCCAACACGATTACTGATAGTGACGGCAATACTACTGTAGCTTCTTTTTTTTTTTTGGTCGTCTGCCAGGAATTTCTCGGTATTTGATCACAAGTATTGTTTGACATTGTTTATTCTTTGTAGGTCAGGGTAAACTTATGTTTATGCTTAATGTGCCCACATTCGACAGCCATTCCTGTTAAATCCCCCTCTGACAGATTATCATGCAGTTGTAGTTACATACTTTGCAGATATATTACGTTTATGAATACTTGATGAAACTGCAATTACTTTGCACCATTCCTTTGCAAGACTTGTAGCTTAATTCACTGTGTAAGTAATACTACTGTCTGTTTATATTTTTCTTACAGCATTTTGGTGGAAGACAACTTAAGTTCAACATTACAATTCATTTTGGGCTTCATCCTGCATTGTGCAAGAGTTTCAGCTGCAGCCTCCTGAAATGAATTATTAGATATTTGTTCTTACATAATTTTTGGATAAATAAAGTGCTTAGTGCTGTGAATATTGTAGTTTCAGTGTCGGTGCCACCTGCGCTACGTCCCCAGAGTGCACAGTCAACATACAAGTTGTGAGGACAACAGCAAACAGGTTTATGTCCCACATAGACCAGCTGACTCCCCATATTTTGACATGACTGTGAATTGTGATAGGGTTGCAAGTTCAATTCTTCCCCTCAGCTCTCTGTGCAGAGTCTGCATATTCTCCGTGTTTATACAGGTATCTTACGCCACTCCTCTTTCCTCAGAAGTCCAGAAATACAGTTATGTGAGTCAGTATCTCAGAATTGACACTACTGTGCCATTGTGTGCATGTGCGTGTGCCCCACAAAGGGGCGTCATGCCTTCCAGTGTCCCCCGCCCCGCGGCTTGCTGGGAAATGCTACAGGCACCCCGCGACCCCGTAGTATAAACGTCGCGTGGAGAATAAAAGGATGGATTTATTTTAATGTAAGGCAATTTAAGGAAAGCTGATGCATTCCAGGCTGCCATTAAGATATGTAAATTAATTTCTGCCGATTATTGTGAACGTCAGACAAAAAATACACCCTAGCAACCCACAGCTTTTTATTGAATGAAGCGGCTTCGGTCCTCCTTTATATGTCACCGTAGCGCCACGTGACCCGGCGGCCGCCGCCGTTACCTGTCTGCGTAAAGGAACGAGCGACGCGAGATTCCGCGTAACGTGAGGCATTTATGTAATGGATAGCGGTTAAAAACAGCAAGAAAAGTTGGTGTGGGTGAGAGGTGAACATACGTCCGTGTGTGAGGGGGAACGGAGGGCGGAATAGAGAGAGAGCGGGAGGGAGAGAGAGAGAGAGAGAGAGAGAGAGAAGAAAAGCACCTGGTGACGGGCAGCGCGGGGAAATGGGGGGAAGCGTCCCGACCTGCGCCGCGTCTCCGCCCTCTGCTGCATGTTCGCGCTGAGAGGATAGCCGTGTCCCGCGGAGGATGCCGAGCAGGTAGGACGGCGGCTCGGCGCCGGTGTCGCTGCCGTGGGGTGGTGGCTTGGGAGGGGGTGCGAAGTGCGGGTAAGGGAAGTGCTCGGAGTGCATGAGTACGACAGGCAATTAGCGGTTTGTTCACCTAAGGTGCCATGCTGAGGGGATATTAATATATATATATATATATATTGCTTTATTTAATATTGGGATAATGAGACTCGCCGTTAAGCAGCAGCCGCCTAAAACACCTGGTAATACTTGGGGATGATTAAGTAGCGTAACTGTATCGCCGGGCGGAACAACCCAAACACGCCAAAAGCGACGTTCTTCTTAAGTTTTACAGATGTACAGACAGGTGTGAAACTGATTGTGGTATTTCTATGGACAGATTTCTTTCGTTTAGTCATTTATTTCGCATTTGTCGTGAAGTTCACATCCTGGGGGCACTAGACACTACAAGTCAGGAGCCTAACTGAGATCTCCGTCGTTATAATAAACCGGGGATTTAGGGCACGAATCAAGCAGTACACATTTATCAGCGCTTGGATAAATTCTACAGTTAAATTATGTTAATGAAATACGTGGTGGCCGTAAGGATCTACCGGCACGCCGGTTAATGTGGGGCTGCTGTTTATCCATGAGTGTGACGAATGTCTCGCTTTGGAGAAACAAAAATTGAAACAAAAAGTTAGTGCTGCATGATTTCTTTTTAAAAGTACACAATTAACATATTACGATTTCATTATAGTGACAACCCAATCAAGTAATGAAGTCGTCCGCCGTATTTAATGAGGAAATAAATCTGGACATGCTGACTGATGTGATCTGGACAGACGTGATTTGTGCGTTAATCCGTTTTGTGTTATGTTACTAGTATTATATTATCGTGTTTGTCTATATTCTTTAGCTTACATGCGGCAGTGAGGTGAAGAGTATTTAAAATGCAGCTTAATATGGTAAAAAACTGTGCAAAGAATAGAGTTGTATAATTCGCTGCCTTTTAACAATTCCCGGGATGTTATTTTATGTGTTGTTCAGATTACTTTGGCTGTGGTGGTTCAGTTGGTCTCGCATCAGCACATTCGGACGGACGGAGCCGCGACGCCTTGTGGAGGCGTCTCTGATGCTCGGGGGCGTGTGTTGCACCATTTGCGTTTTCGCTTGTGTCAGTTTGGCAGAAAAGGGAGATATTTTGCACATCGCGCTGCAATAACAAGGGGGATTTCATACCAGCTGCTTTAGCAAAAGATGCTTTATAAAGAGGACATGAGGAAGTGTTTCAAGCCTAATCACTGGCTTTCTTGTAAAGCCCCAATCTAAATCTTCTGGGCTGCCTCCAGAGGTTTCCCTTAATAGTTTGGAAGTATGGAGAGCTCCGCAGTGCATTTTTTATGAATGCCTCTCCAAGAGCACCCACAGTAGAAGATTTAGCCCAGGGAAGAAATGTGATTTATTTAGTGCTGACAGAAACACATAGTCGGGACCCAGACCTAAACATGAGCAGCTGAATTTAAATAATGAAATAGACAAGTAAATAAATACATCAATTTTTTAAAACCGCTCAAAGTATGAAAAAGACTCACTAAAGATGCGCATGGGGAAAAGCAACCAAACAGATTAAAGAGACTTGAGTACGTGGAGCAGTGCTTTGAGAGAGATTGGCGTGTAAACATTCCCCCAGCCTGTGAGGGTCAGGGAGCGCTCTGCTCTTTCGGCTTACCCTTTCATGGAGCTATCCCTCAAAGCACTGCCTCTCTGCAGTCAGGATGTGCCTGTACGGTACATTACAGGGGTTGCTGGACTGCACTAAAAGACCCTCCTTTATACATAGCTTAGAATAAAACCTCTTGATCTTGGGTTCTGTCCTGAATCCCCAACCTACACACACGCACACAGAGAAAATCACACCTTGAGCCCAACCAATGGTTGCTGTGCTGCCAATCGTCTTACAGAGCTCGATAAACGAAACGGTGGCAAACCAAAGGTTCAAGCTACTGCACCGTATTAATCTTAATGACAGAGCAGGGAACAAGCCTCCCCCTTAAAGGGAATTAAAGACTAGGAGCTCTGTTTGGAAAGAAGACTGCCTAATGTTGACCTTCAGGGAGGAGGTGAGAGCGGTGTATCCTGCGTGGCTTGGCAGCGCGACTCGTGCTTTGAAGAGATGCCAGGCGCAGTAAAGCTGTCTGTGGAGAGCAAAAAGAAACTCTGGTCACTTTATCATTTCTGTGGCATACGTCAAGAGTTTGTCCTTCCTGATGTGAGTCTGTTCTCCAACTGTTCCCTTCTTATCCTCTCACCTTTTTCAAGAAGTATGGGTTTCATGAGGTTGGAAGTTAGTAAGTATTCATTATGGGTTTTAGTTGTGTTGCAATTTGGAAGTAGTTTGTTGCTGCTTGCGTCGGCTAGGGGTATTGCTGATGAGTGAAGGAACTGCAAATGTCATTAAAAATCGTTACGTTTTAACAAGTCTTCATTGTAAGACGATATTTCAAACTGACGGATGTGGGTGATGTGTATCGCCACTCTTCTGCCGTTCTGGAGGAGTGTGGTTTGCGATTCCATTAGCATGTTGAACTAGAGAAATATCAGCCTTAAATAATGTTGATCTATTGGCGGCTTTGAACTTGGCTGCCTTCTGAAAATACTGCAAATCTCTAAGTGACGGAGATAAACAGCCCAAGCTAATTGCTAGCATTCTACACCTACCCAAGAATCAGGGTTGCAGTCGCAAAGATGCGTTCAGGAATGCACCAATCCTCACATTCCTCGGTCGCCATCTTATCGCTTATGATTTATTGAAAAGGTAACCGTGTCTCCTCTTCCCAGACTGATGATGTCACTCCTTTGCTTTAAAGGCTTTACTGGTTGAAATGCGTATTTTCTGTTGATCCTCCTGGAAACAGCTTTGAGGTCTATGATGTTACTTTTTGGGGGGGGAACAAACCAATTTCCGAAATGGCTGGAAATTGGCACTCTGAATTATGTCCATTGTAGCCAAAAAGTTTCACTGTAGGTATCCCTTAAAGTACTATTTGTGCCAACTACAGGATACATGCATTTACATTTTTTCTGAACTTGGCAGGTTTAATATTTCACTTTGGTGGACACCAAATGGTACCTTCCCATTTTTAGATGACCACCAAAGCTCTGTACCATGATAATTGTTCCTAGCTAATATACATCAATGTATTACTGCAATAATGGTATTTATATCCTTTGTAATTTATTGCAACATGGACTAAGTAGTGGTAAGGAGTGGCATTTATATTTTTATTAAAAGCTTTTAAAATGCACTCTTCTTGTATGCTTAAAATGTCATTATGTGTCTTTAAAATAACGATCCACCCTCATCTGTCCTGACTAGTGAACAGTTGAAATGACAAACGTTGATGGTGGGGAAAAAATTCTCTTTTAAAATTACATGTGCATTTAGTATAGCTCAACAGATATTTTATGATTAACATATCTAAAGGTTTCCATATACTTTCGACATACTGTCAGTCAATGCTTTCATTCCTGACTTACCTTTTTGTCCTTTTAATTGAATGTTTTTGAAATGCGTTTATCTTTTTCTGTCAACTGCTGTCAATATGCTGTGTGAAGACACCTTTTTAGTGAATTGAAAGCATAAATGACATTTCCTGGCATTCTGTAGTTTTTTTCTATTTCCACAGTTGTTTTGCTGACACCTAATATTCAATCTGTCTTGACTTACCCTGAAATTTTCTAGAGCACTTGGATCTATTTTACTACCATTTTTGAAGGGGTATGATCATATAGGCACACACTTGGACTGATTGTGTATAAAATGATATTTACATTGTTTTAGATGTTGTGTAGACACATTGTGCACCCACAGAAAGCCCTTTGTGGATGATCATACTCCAGCCTTAGACTCTTGCATTGCAGCACCGTTCCTGGCTCTGTTGACTTGGTCTACGTTGCTTAATCAAAGTTTGAAACATGCCATAATAGGAAGGATACATCAGCTCTGTGGACAGCTAGATTTAAAGTACATTGAGTGTCTCTTGCAAGATCAACTGTACTGCTTGTGGCATGGAGGCTTTCTGAGGGGGAGAAAAGGATCAAGATTGCTCTGGCACGGGCTCCTCTTGGTACACTGCTCCACTCATGTAATCGACTTCAGGATACATAAATAATGAGTGGAGCGCTACATGCTTGATGGATACTGTTAAGCTTCTTTCTGTAGTACTCCTTGCAGATGCAAAGGCTTTCCCTTTCCGCCTCGCCAGTAGGATCTCAAGCTTCTAAATGGAGATTCTTGTAACGCTCCCTGTAGCAAAATAAGACAGCGGTGTGTGTACTACCCAGATGGAAGGTCAACGGACATTTACAGGCTTAATCCTGAGAATGTGTGCCAGTCATTCCGTAAGTGCATGTTCTTGGATTGTGATAGGAGATCAGACACACTCTAGAAAATCTACACTTATAAGACTAGGAAGTTGGGACAAGAGGGGTGGTCGCCTCACATCACTGGAACCTGGTTTCAAGTCTCCACCAGGGTTCCATGTGTGTGGAGTTTGCACGTCCTCCCCTTGTGGTCATGGGGTTTCCTCCAGGTATCCCAGTCCTCCCCACCCCCACAGTCCAGAAACATGCTGAGGCTAATTGGAGTTACCAAATTGCCCGTGGATCTGCATGTTTGTGTGTGTGCGCCCTGCTGTCGGCTGGCACCCCATCCTGGGTTGTTCCCAGTCTTGCACCCGTAGCCTCTAGGAAAGACTCCGGGCCTCCGGTGGCCCTGCGTAGGACTGGCAATTTCAGAAGATGGATGGATGGATGAAGTTGGGAAGGTGATGTTTACGAAGTGGATTTTTACGTCATTAATGGGCGACATAAAAATCAAGCAGAAATCCTTTATGAACTAGATTGTAAACACTGCATTGACACAAGAATTTCAAAACCTTTTCGATGCACCAGAAACAAGCGTGACACCTGAGGAAGTTTTCCAACTAGACGAATAGTGACAGGGTTGCTGAAATGCAGAAAATGTGCTTTGTAGGGAAACTCAGGTTTTTGATAGAGGCAGCAGTATGTAAAACCCAGATAGGCTGATAGCAATGGAACCATTTCACAGCAAGATATTTTCTCAAGAAAGAAAATACTTGCTATCTACTTATCTGAGTATCTGTTTTTAAATTATGACAATATTATTCAGATTACAAGCTATGTTAGGTTTTAGCCCAATACATTTTGAATATAAGAAGGATTTTATAGAATGTTTATAATCTTCTGCAACCAGTTACTGCTTACTCTGAAGCCATTTTTACATTAGTTTACAGTGGTACCTCGGTGCTCAAACTCACTAGAACTCAAATTTCTTGAAAGTCAAACAAACCAGTTTGACCTAGAACTCGATCTGAATATCAAAAGTCGAACCGTGAACGCTGACCTAATATAAATTGTACGCGCCAGGAA
>JABFEA020000042.1:3323464-3335398 GCA_019775915.2 Cyphomyrus plagiostoma
CGCAACATTACAGTAACTAACAATAAATAAACCACTAACTTGCGTGTACTATTAGAGCATTTATGTCATTTATTTAACTTTTTTTTTACCAGGTAAATTAACTGAAAACCACTTGTCACTGCTTTACGTGATATTTGGGAGAAATGGCAGATTATGCATCGGAACTGCCTGGGATAAAAACGTCATGCATGTAACTAAACTCTTCCGCCAATAAGGGCAAAGGTGTGTCACGGACGCAGTTCCAGTTTCTGCAGCTGGGTGAGAGGTCGCAATGCATCTAACTGTAATGCATTGCATCAGGATCAGAATGCGTTGGTTTAAGCAGGTCGAACGCACCCATGCAATGACCGGACTAGGGAAACAAACTGAAACTTAATACAGAGGACTAATGACAACAACCAGAAACAGCTGATCACATGGGGATCCCACAGGAGGTTGACGAGGGGGTGTGGCACATGGAAGGAGCGGACGATCGGTGCAGGACAGGGGTAATGTTGGGATAAGATCTTTATCCTTTTTTATCCTGTTCATTTTGTGTTTAAATGCTAAAAAAAACATATTTAGGTGCAATTTTGGGGGGCCGGGAACCAATTAATTGGTTTTCCATTATTTCTTACGGGAAAAAATCGATCAGAACTCAAACTTCTTAGGATTCCAACCGGAGTCCGGAACGGATTAAGTTCGAGAACAGAGTTACCACTGTACTATAGTTTATAATCTGAATCTTGATTTATCTTTAAATTTAATGTGATTTGTTCTAATTTAAGTCCAGCTGAATCTGACACCGTCTCACATTAGACGTTCACTGCCTTTAGATTGAGTGAGTGACATTATAAAGCCAGATTGTCGTCATCAAACACTTGTGTGTCTGCAGACAAGATCAGTATCACATATGAATTCATAATGGCTACAGTGTGTATGAGAAATACAACTCACTGCTATTGCAGATTATCTTAATACTTCATGCCACCTGCACTTTTTCCAGCAAGTTACTGTAGTAAAGGTTATTTATCCTTCTATTTGTTTAGAGATATTTGGATTTATGGGTAATTTGTTTTTTCTTCCCCCAATAAATTATAAATCAATATAATATAGAAATATGTTTTATTTATCTGGTTTTGCAGCCTAGCATGGTTCTCTTTGTATGTGGCCTAATCCTGCTGACAGACCAATATTGAGCCCTTGTCTGTGTCAGAAAGCCGTGTTGTTTCTTTAACATTCAGTCGAGCTGTGATAAGATTTAGACCACTTACTATTTGCACATAGGCTCCAAAACTATTAAAAAAAGATGAACTGTTAAGGGGTTATTGATGTGCTTGGACATAATGCCATTGTACTAAATAGAAAAATCATTTCTAATTATATTTCCAACAGTAAGCTGATTTAGCTCAGTCAATTTCTCTTACTCTGGCAGAGTAATGGCAGACATAAGTAGATGAGAGCTGGGTTCATCAATTGCAGAGAACCCATCCCCTTGACCATGAGGAATGAGAGCAGAACAGCTAAGGGAAGGCACCTTATTTTTCCATTTAAATTTGATTTGTTTTGATTGCTTGTGTAAGTGAATACATAAAGAGACCCAACTGTTTATTATTTACTGATTGACTGTAGTTTAAAGAGATTTGGCTTTACAGCAAAATTAAGCCAGAGTTTATTTATTTGAAAGGGGATATATATGAATATGTGTAGAATGAAGGTTCTGACTGACTTTTTCCGTTTTTCTGCACTAAGAATTGGTCAAACTCATACTAAGAAGCAGCTTGTGTTACTTTTCTCGTCTTTACATTAGATATTTTATTAGGAAGACATATGGAAGAGTTTTGTGTCACCAAAAGCGCCGAGAAAATGGAAAAGCTGTACAGCCTGGCTTTGGATCTCACTGGGCTATTTAAGCTAGGATTAAACAGAGTAATGTGTAAAACACAATTTTAGACAAATATGAGTTTAATTTCTCAGCTGTATCTGCTGCTGTCAATTAATAGGAGGTTTATAGGAGGTGCTTTGAGTGTTACCATGGCGATGGGTGTCATTGGCATGGTGGGATATTTCCCCAGGGCAGTGGATATAGCATTGCAAGTTTATTTCATGATTCCATTTTAAATGATTTAAATGGCTTAAGATTTAAATTCAAAATGGAGTGTTTGGAGATGAGAGGAGAGAGTACGAAACGAAAAGGTCGGCTGGGAGAACTCTGAGATACTTTGTGTTTTTCCCTTTCAAGCCACTTTCTAGGTTCTAAAGTGCCCTATGAACAGCAAGAATTTGTGAGTCAAGGGGAGCCAAATGTATCCACTGCTGTGAGATGGATCAATCTTTCCTCCTGTCCTGTACCGCTCGAGTGTAATGGCTAGGTCTGCAGCAAGAGGCAAGGGGTTCTCGGATTGTCCATGGACCCTGGAGTTTCCTGCTGTGTAGCCGTGTGCAAAGAATCGTAGATGTACTTTTGTGAGGAGGTGCAAAAGCAATGGATGTGACCACTGACAGGATGCCTTTAGAAATGCTTAAATCGAATATAAGGAAAGAGTTTCACGAATATCAAATTTGAATTTGTTTTGGTTTAAAGCCTTGTTAAACATATAAAAGTGATTACGCTTTAGTTCTTAAATGAGTGATTGATGTTTACTTTGTTGAACCCCAGATCTGAAAGCATTTGTAGTCACCAAAGTGCTTTGTGTCTGTCATTCTGCAGAGCTGTTAGTTGAAGTGTCACCCCTTTAAGTATGGTGCCTAAAAAAGGGGACGAATGAATTGCTCCAGCAACACATGGAACCAAGTCATTTACAGTATATTTACACTTTCATGCAACTAATAAAGTGGGTTCTCTTCCAAGTGTACACCTTGTGAGATGTTCCTGGAATGGGACAC
Organism: Cyphomyrus plagiostoma; assembly: GCA_019775915.2. Classification (NCBI taxonomy): domain Eukaryota; kingdom Metazoa; phylum Chordata; class Actinopteri; order Osteoglossiformes; family Mormyridae; genus Cyphomyrus; species Cyphomyrus plagiostoma. The sequence continues at coordinate 3,326,330 of JABFEA020000042.1, forward strand.
CTCAGCTCTATTCCCAGACTCAAGAGTAATTTGGTGTTGTGGTGTGGTATGCTGAACAGACAATCTTTGATGTGGCTCAAAACAAGCAGGAAAACACTAAGGTCATAAGGAGCACAGGGTAACACAAGGCACGCAAACTCTGACTATTAAGGGAAACGAGCAGGAATCAAAGGCAATAAAACACAAAGGAACTAGGAACAGAAAAACAGCCGAACAGCAATTCTAGAACACAAACACACTCAATGACCTAATGAAGACTGAAGCATGGGCTGGCACTTATATAGACAAATAACTAGATTCAACGAGAGACAGCTAGGGACAGTTAACAATTACTAAGGATTAAGATCACAGAGGAACAGGTGTGGGCAATAAGAGACAAATTGGTCAAACACCAGGGGAGACTAGAACGAGGGAACCTAATCATTAATGAAAACTGTGAAATAACAACTAAGAACAAAACAAGGAACTGCACAGAAATACACCAACAGGAATAAGCAAAGAACCCTAAATGTAAATGTAACCCATGTCAAAAGGACACAGCTACCCACTTCACCCATAAAGAAGAGAACGGGGAAAAATACTAGGAGCTAAGAACAATCTGATGGTCAGCAACACCTGCTGGCCAAACAGGGAACTGACATACAAAAGAGGCAGGGCTGGGACTGATCCTGACCGTTAGAGACCTTCACTATTACAATGAAATGTATCATGCAGAGAGAACAATCTGGGCTTGTACATAAGCCGTCACAAATGCCAGGTTCTTAAGCTTATGTTTAATGTTGCCCTGAACTCTTTGTTTTAATGAAGTTATTGCCTTAACACACAAGAACAGGTCATGCATGAATGGCAATAACCTAAGAAATTACTCAGTCCTGACATATAACGGTATTATAATCTATATAATGACATAATGGTATTATAATAGCAACTTATTGCAAATTGTTTGTGTTGTATATTATTGCATTGCCCTGCAACCCTGTCCAGGCTACCCAGTTGGAAAATGGATGAATGGATGGATGGTATTGTACTTTTGTTTGGACTTGCGTGGATGATAATGTGATGTTTAAATCTAAATACCATAAATACTTTAACTGAAAATGTTTAAACCCAGAACCTCTGGGTTTCCTGGGATTCGTTCCATGTTTGCAGTGAATCTGCACTGTGAATTTCATCGTGGAATATGTATGGATGGATGGACAGCTGTGCTCTAAAAAGCCAGTCTTTGTGAACCCTACGATTTTTTTTCTCCTGCCTGCTGGAAAAATGCTTTTAAGCATATTGGTGAGTGTTCGTGTTTTTTTTAAAAAAAACATATAAGAAAAATGGCCTCTTCCCCTCTAATACATTCTACACACAGTATGGAAATGCTTAATATTAATGCTTAGTATCCTGACGTTTACCTGACGGATTTCAGATGAATAAACATTTTTGCTTTTTGATGTGCCAGCACCACACTTCTTCAGGTTTGCATAAAGGTAACAGATATAGAAGCATATAGTAAGACTGCTGCAGTCAAACTCATTAATGGATTCAATTGGATTTTCTAACTCGAAGTGATTTTTGTTAGCCTTCCTCATTATGTGTGCCCCCACCCCCCGTGTGGCTCCCAGTCTATTTGAATGCTCTGTGAATAAGTTGTGTGCTGACAGTTGCTGGATATTACTTGTCCATTAACAGCTAACAGTCTTAGTGTTACGTCCAGCTCCGTCCGAACCTCGTGTGTGCCACGCCCACCTCCTTACCTCTTGTTTTCTCCGATTGCTCTCACCTGTTTTTTGTATTGCCGCATACCTGTTTTGTGCCTTTTAAAGTCTGCGTCTGCGTAAGTTCCGGCAGACGTGGCATTGAAGTGTCCATGTGTTGGTGTGTTGTCCGCAATAAACCCTGTCTCCCCGTCTGCCTGACTGGACATCCCTTCCTGTTCGCCGCTCGCCAACCAGCGCGTCGTAACTCTTAGACTCCTCAAAGTATTTGCAGGATTATTCTGGGGGTGGGGGGGGGGGGTACTGTACTTAGGCTAACCCTAGCTGACCTCGGGGGTGCAGGCTTCAGGGGCCTTTTCTAGGCATGAGTGATTTCTAACATCCATTGGACTGGGACGTTCTGATGGTGGCCCAGCTTGGCAGTCATCTTTTCACTTTTATATTGTATCGATCTCAATGGCGGCGTGCTAATAATGAGTCATGCCATTAAATGCAATGACCTGCTCTGTATTGAATTACCTCCCACTCTGGCGTAGATGGCCCTTGTAATTAGGGTCTGAGCAGAAGCACTTAGAAGAAGAAGCAGCAGCAAAACATAATTGCAGAGATTGCCTTCGCTCAAATACCAGTGGGGGGAAAAACCCGCAAGTTTATAGTCCTCACCTTTTATCAGTCCCCGTACTTAAAGAGATTAATAGTTTGGGATAACAGCCGGAATAAAATGCTGGTGTGAAACTGACAGAATAATCATTTACTTTAATGGATGGGGGTGTATATCCATTTTATTAAATGAGTTTGTTGTTTCTTTATTGACTGGGTTCTGTGAACATTTAGTGCACTCTGTGTAACACATATGGCAAAATGAACTGTTTATATGTCAAAAGATTTCTTTTTTAAAACCAAAGAAGAAATTGGATTAATTTACGGCAGGAATTTGCAGGTTCAGTACACACCTTTGTGGGGGCAAGACAAATTTACACACGACTCATCGGGGCAGGAAATATCATGGGTATGAAAAGCGTGGGAGCCACCAAAAGCACGTAAGGGGTGCGGGGAATTGCTGCCAGTGTTTCCTCTCATTGCCCTAGACAGAAACCTTTATGTCGTGCTGAGTCTGCCTGCGCCTTGGCCTCGGGATGCTCGAGGCAGCATGCCAGATTCACGCGCGCTTCCGAGAGGTTACCTACACGTCCGCTGCCGTCCTCTGCAACCATGCAGGCACGGGCTGGTCGGCTAATGCGCCAGCTGAATAATTTACATGGCGAGGTGAAACCAAGGCTCCCGAGCAGGAGGTCATGGCTTATAATTCGCGGATATAATTTGGGACCGCAGCAGAAAATTAAAAATAATCCGTGCACATCAGCTGTCATTAGCTACCATGTGTTTTTCTTTTTCCATTAATTATGCATGTGCATGACAAGGTAGTGCTCAGTCAGATTTCCAAATCACGCCAAAGCTAGCAGACATTTTTCATGAAACTGTTGGACAAACATGTGATAACATTTGCATTCCGCATGCAGTCTGTTGAAGCCCATACATATTTATGAATTGAGCATTTTCTTTTGGCCCCTTCCTAAACAGATTCCTTTCACAGCACATTCTCCAGGACTTTTATCCTCGTAAGTTTATTACTTTCGCAGGACAGAACCTGTACTGATTCAGTATTCAGGTCACCTTTTAATAGCTTGAAGAGATGTAATAAAGGACATGTCAGAGGCCGTAAAAGGTGGAAAACTGGAAAGCTTTTTCAGTCAAAATAAGAAAATCCCATTAATATTTAATTTTCCCTCCCACCGTCGACCCAAGACTCAACGGCTTGGCTTCTCATCAATTATACCACAAGGTGGAACAGGTAGCTGAGAGATGCAGAAAAAACCCTAAAAATAAAAAGCCTTGTGTGCGTTTGCCAAATGGCTTGAAATCCCGTTCCCCTGGAGCCTACCTCTAAACAGATGACGCTAATGATGGAATGGAATTTGTTGGTTTGACAACGTTAGCTTAACTCAGGATGCTCAGCAATCCTGGGTGGGTGGGAGAGGAGCCAATTGGCTCTCAGCTTCTGCAGTCCAATTTATAACGCGCCTGGAATCTTTCTGTGGCCAGGGGGTGGAATCGGTTCTGTTTTACCTCGTCATGGTGCAGAAGTAATGGATAAAAGGTAGGATAGACGGCCACATCATCAGCCTTGGGCATTTAAAAACTTATGTGGCATCATCATCTGCATCAACTAGCCTTACAGTCACTGCCGGCTGCGATGCCTTAAAATGGAGGTAAATAGCTAACACTCTAGCAATATGCCTGATTTAAAAAAAAAAAAAAAAAAAAAATGTATTGGCTGTATGACAAATTTACATCGATTTTCAAGAATATCTAAACAAGTCCCGAAGCACTAACTGGTTAATATATTTTGGGTGTAAAACTAGATTACTCCAAATTTTTCCCCAAAATATTCTCTGTACATACTGAAGAGCCTATGTTTTTTTTAAAAAAACAAAAAAAACATTGAATTTAAAGTTTCTGTTCATGCAACTTATAAATTGGGATTTCAGTAAAGCAGATGAATTCAAATTGATTAATAGCAGTGTATAATGACCCTGAAGCTAAATTCAAATTGTCGCAGACTTAAAGTGCTCTGACATAATGGCAGGTTTTTTAAATATTAAAATTATCCTGAAAGCAAGAACTGTCACTTTGGCTTAGAAAATCAGCATGTCACACGACGAGAGCGCTTAGTACCTGGCATCCTAACTTCCAGCAAGCGCTGACTTTGAGCCTCTTGTACGGATGCATTCTGAGGTCAAGTTAATTTCCTCGCGTGGCAAACCAGAACAGAGGCGTCCCTAATGTTTTCAGATCTGGGGAGAGACTGCCTTCCATTCTGCTCATGTAGGCACGACGTGAGATATTTCAAAGTAAAGTTTGTGCTTTTAGTATGCACGACGCGCGGCTTCTTAAAATGAGACGGGGACAGTCGCGCACGGACAAGCTCTCGGACATTCGTTTGACGGCCGTAGCAGTGGTGTCTGAAATGGCAGCGTATCGTAATGGATTATCGGCATTGTGAAGTCTTCAAAGGAAAGCCTCATTGAGAAAGTGTCACTTAAAAGGGCTGGTTTGTGGATTTTAATAGTGCCGGTCATTCCCCTGCCCCCAGTCATTTCAGCTTTTTACGTATTATCCTAGGATGATGCAGCGCAGCGGGTCTGGATGAGCGCCTCTCCGGACGCTGCTCTGGGAGCGCGTGTCACAGGAGGTGGTCTGCGGCAGGTCACGTCCACAGATTTCACTGTGACCATCTAAAATCTCCTTGATTACCGGTGCAGAACGGAGTGCGGAAAGGGGCACCGGTGTCTCCTGTTTTCAGCCCACCGCACTAATCTGCTGAGCTCCGGTTTTGAGTTCCAGGGCATGCGGCTTATCATCCGTCGCTTCCTGTTCCCTGCAGTTAGATCTCAGCGTTAGCAAATGTGTTGGGTAATGTGTATCATTAATATTAAGAGGTTCTGTAGCTCACGCTAGCGTTTGTGTAACTTTGTATTTGAACATTTGTATATGTGCGCCTTAAATAGATGAATATGAACATTTTTGACCGTTTGTTCTTTCATGTGGTTGGAGAACATGCAGAAACTGTGGAACCTTTGATATGAAAGTCATCATTTTGTATACATGTGCAGGTATTCTATGCAAAAATTTAAATAACCCTTAAATGCCACATCATTTTAATGGATAGGTTCCGCTGTTTTTTTTTGGCGACGGGTCAGAAGTGGTTTCCAGAAGGGTGTAGATTCCGTTACTGACGAGCCTCGGTCCTTTGGCGATGTACTTGTACCCTGTGCCAAAAATACAAACTGTGTTCACAAAGTTGCAAACATACTTTGATTTAGGATAAGAAAACACTTTCACAAGCCCACTTGTACAGTTACTGTGTTTAGTGATGCAGTAGGAGAATTCATTATCCATGTGTGCCACATATGTGAAGCATCTTCTCTAATTTTATGCATTTTAATGGTTACCAGTTTTGTTCCATGCGCTAGCTGATGTGTAGACTGGTGTCGTCTTTTTACATCCGACAGAGCCTATTGTGATGGTGTGAATTCAGTGCTCCTGTGCTTCCCTGATAGAAGCTATCCGTGGTTGCAGCTACACAGCTTCTTTCCCATAATCCTCTGGTCGGGGGCTAGTAGCTATTATACCAAGGATTTAATTTACTGTGCTTCTGCTGGGCTCACCATGCTGAAATACTGCCCAAATGTGACCGTAATCTCTGGCATTAATCTTCCACATTTCCAAATGTGTGTTGTTGCTATAAAAAAAGGTGTCCAGAGGAAAATTACAGTGTGAGGAGATGTGCTGTTTGAATACTCCAATAGTGTGAGGAGATGTGCTGTTTGAATACTCCAATACAGCTTTGGTCTTTGCACATCTGGAAAACGGATGCATTTTTACTGACGAATTTGTAAATGTATGATCATTTATGTGTCATTATAATCATGATTGCATGGCCTTCCATGGTCTGTCTTGGATGCACAAGAGTGGAGATCTGTCTTGTTTTTTTTTTTGTTAGTAAAGGTGCTGTCACACTACTGTAAAAAAATATTTGCGTCTCATTCACATCCATTATATCAGCACAACGAGAAAATCAGGTCCCTCACATCCGGTAGCAGAGCGATAGTTTTCATTGAACTTTGACCCACCCATTTCTATAGCCCAGCCCATGAGGTGCAGTGTAGGTGGGCTGACCTACAGCTTCACCAGCTGTGGGACAAAACGGAGCCACAAATTCTTTTTAACTACGCAATGCCAGAATATAAGACTGTAAATGGGAGAAAAGTTGAATGGCTGGCAGTAAGAATTCAAACTGGTCTGGTAGAAAGCATATTAAGGCGCTCTGGATGACTGTTATATGCATCACAGCTAGCTAACTTAGGCTAGAAGGCTAACATTACAATATGCATTTATTGCATATTTCACTGACACGGACTGGTGTGGTACAAAAAAAAAATAAATGTGATGAGCAGCGTTCAAATGTATATCTTATAGGCAAAACTAAATATGACATTCCTTATCAACGTTATCCCTCACTGCACCGACACTGTCTTGAAGCAGCACATCACACCCTGCGTCATGCTCACTGTCGCTCAACACGGCGAAGACGACGCAGTTTTTTTGTGCTCTTGTGACCACATCTTTAGACCCCCCCAGTCTCATGATAAATAAGCTGTCTGTGCAAACGCATTGTCCCCAAGGTCTAGTCATTTTACACTCTGCTGATCGGACTGACGCTTAATGGAAGCAGATCTTCATACGGGGCGTGTTGAACCCACCTGTGACATCGTTAGTGGTAGGCCTGCTCTACACATATCCCAGTGTCTGTCCTCATATGCTGTAAGCATTAATATATGCCATACGTAAATTACACGGAGTTGAATCACTTTCTTCTGTACTGCTTTGCAAAATTATGTATGTTACTCTATGAAAGAGCTGTAAAGCACAAAGCATTATTTACTGTGAGCCCACTTGTGCTGCACTGGGTCATGGTGGGTCTGGGAGCCTGGAGTCTATCCCAGCTAGCACAGAGAACACGGCTGGGGAACATCCTAGATAGGATACGCTACCCAGAGACATGATTATAAGAAATATATGTAAAGAAATGTAATAATGTGATGTACATATATATTTACAGTCAAACATACTGTTATATACAAATGTATAATGCATTTTACACCAAAAAAAAACACTTATACAATACTTTTGTGTGCTTGAAACACAAATATGTACATATCAGGAAGTACTGCAGTTTTGAGGTCAGCGGCAGGCAGGCTGTGTGAAGGGAGATTTGCAGTGCAGATTAATTCATGATCCACCAGTGCAACTATGGCCAACAGGAAGCGGGGGCCTCCAGGTGGGGTTGAGGTGCTGTCCGTGGTGCTGTACTGCCACCCCTAACCACCCCTTCATGGTGCGCACTGCCACAGCACCGAGAGCCAGGGCTGCAGCAGTGTCCTACACCGTGGCATTATGGGATTGCGATTCATTGTTTGCTTAAAATCATTTACATGCCCAGGTCCTTCTAATCCCCTTATGTGTGTCATTATGAATGTGTCAGGTGTATTTTGAACAAATGTGTTTATGAGTGGGTGCAAAGTACCTCATTAGTAGCACCGTGCCACTGTGCAAACCAGATCCGATTGTTTTAGAGATCGGGTGAAATGCAGAGCCGGACCATTTGCTCGGCCAAATTTAATTTTGCCACAAATTGATGCAGCGTCAAAATGGATCCATGCTGTGATTTGTGTGATGGTCAGACAGCCTCTTAACGCATTCGCATAAACAAACTATTATTGATGACGGCGGGAATGGGGATAAAGGTCTAGCACCCAGCTTGTCATGGAAGTGAGTGTCACACGTTCCTGAAGATTGATGTGCGGCTCAAATGCATTTTCATAACTATGCTTGTGAAGCAGTGCCCGGTGGCTGGCCTCAGTTTCAGCAAAGCATGGAGCGCTTTGTCTAGATGTTACCGGTCATTCATGTTGTGCAGTCGTCCAGCTACTACGGGGCCAAAAAAATCACCAGTAGACTAGGAACATCACGGGTAGTTTTATGGCATAGATCTTTATATGGGAGCCGTGATGAGCGAAATATGTTTTAGTGCCGAGTAGTAAATATTCTTATGACAAGAAATGTCATGTTTAGATGAGCCTTCATAAAACTCCAATATTCTATAAATATTTTATAAAAGTTATTATTTTTATTGTGCCAATTCCATAGCATAGTCACAAAAATAATTAGAACAGTTTGAAAACTTTTTTTTTTTTTTAAATAATAATAATAATAAAAACACACACAAGCATAAATTGACCACTCTTTTCTCTCTCATGCTCTCCAGTGGAGATTGAATGGCCTCTCACACTTCTGCTGTGTGAGTGTGTGTGAGTGTGCGAGTGTGTGTGTGTGTGAGAGAGAGAGAGAGAGAGAGAGAGCCCCCAACTGCTCTCCTTAGGTTCAAACAGCACCTGTGGGAACCTCTGTCCTTGTGGGCATCACTCTTATAGCTGGAATGGAGTTCTATCTCAGACTGGCGTTTTCCTGACTGGCTCTTTAAGTGTCGTTCTTAATTGTCATTAGTGACTCTTTACAGTGCGGTGCACAAAAAAGGCTGTTTTTTTTGTAGCGGAATCCTTGGCAACGGTGCAGAATGTGACATTTGGCTGAATGTGTGATTTGATTTGCTCCCGACCACAACTGACAGACTCTTCATTATTTGTCAACACAGCTCTGCATTACTTATTAATGCCCTCTTCTTGGTTTATTAAGCCTTCTGGCAAAGCAGTTCGTTGGGGACTTGGGGAGAGTCGCCACCCCC
>JABFEA020000042.1:3346025-3357988 GCA_019775915.2 Cyphomyrus plagiostoma
CCCCCCCCCCCCCCCCCCCCCCCCCCCCCCCCCCCCCCCCCCCCCCCCCCCCCCCCCCCCCCCGCCCCCCCGCCCGCGCGGGGCGGGCGCCCCCCCCCCCCAGCAGAGCGCTAATAGAGCCTTGATGAGTTTCTGAGGCCACAGCGGAAAAGGAAACCAGCTAAACAGGTCTTCATTAAGCTGAATTACTCGCAGGGCTTTCTATTTGCTTGGCAGGTACAGGTACGGTGCCATTTTGAAATACTGAGCCTTTAAGTTCACACCAGACAGGTTCATGCCATTTCTGCTGAAGAAACCCTTTGTGATAAATAGGTGTATGTGAAAACCCCCCCTTAAGGGCATGATGGTCTGTCTCTGCAATGACGCGCCTGAAAATTCTTAACCAGCACTGCTGAAATCTGGGCCAGAGCATTTTGCTTTGTAGCGCTTTCCAGCTGCACAAGGCCGTGCCCTGAGTTACTTGTTCCTTGCAGTTTCCTCTGGGCCTTCGTTCGAACGGTAAAACTCAAAGAGAACGAGGGATGTGTGGAATACACCTTCGCTCTGTGCTCACGGCACTGTTGGCGGCTTGCATCATTATAGGTCATTGAAAACTGCCATTGAAAAGCCCATCGTATAGGACAGCAGGCTGATGTTAACGGCATTAAGCTGCAATTCCGTTGATGCCAAAGGGTGCAAAATTCAATTTTTCTGGGTGATAAAATGTATTTATTGTCTTTAGATGTGTGGATGTTCATGTCAGATCTTATCAAACTTTAATCTGTAGAGATAATAGTAATATTTTAAAATAATTGCCAATTTTTTCTACCTGTGGCAGGTGAAAGATTAGTTTAATTGGTACTCCGGTGTTCTTCAAATGATTGGGTTGGATTTTGAAGTTCCTGGCGTATGATGTGTTTTTATTGAATTGCCTCCATTCAGCTGTCCAGGCCGTAATGTAGGACGCCGTGAAGTGTGGTGTCCTTCCATTTGAGGTTCTAGGCAGCTGCGCTCGGCTGACTATCCTCGTAGATTGGCCTGACGGAAGGTGTGAGACAGAGGCATAGCGTTAACATTACGGGTATTTTGGTGTCTTTACCGTTCAGCAATGCTCTGTGTTATTTGTCCTGTATGCCAAAGAACACAGATGACGCAGTATTTGAAAACTGAAAATACTTCTTCATAGTAAAACCTAAGGATCAACATGAATAATTGAAGTTTGTAAACATCGTTGCGTTAACATTACCAGCTAGCTCACAGTTCGGTAAACGCATTGCCCTACAGAGGAATCGCCCCATGTGGTCGTGACAACTACATCTTCTTCTTGAAGAAAGAAATAATAATAAACTTTCTGAAGTGGTAAGCAAGGGGACCCCAGTGCACCTGACTGATCTGGCTCTGAACTGGCGCCCTTTGGTTCACGGGCAGTAAAGTCTGTCCTCTGCTGCGGCGGGCCAGTACACAGCCTAGCGGGCACGTACCCGACGCGCCAGCGTGCAGCGGCAGCGCGCGGGATCCATTATTCATGCGCCAGCGCTCGCTGCAGCCCTTGCTTTCTCCTAACAAGGCTTCGCCGTCCCATCTGTCTCTGCTCTGCCGGCAGAACCTCCTCCCCGAGAAATCGCTGGGTTTCGCCTTGCTAATGTGGCCTTATAAATAATCGATGGTAATAAGTGGCGTGTTGTGCTTTATTGCCGCCTCTTCGCAGGGCTCTCCAGCGTTCCACAAATGCCAGATATGCTGGAGATGGACGGAGTGCATGCATAATAGGGGTCCTGTACCCCCCCCCGACACCCCCTCCACGGGCGGCACTCCTGTATTCTCGGCTAAACGACCCCCAGTGCAGCCCTTGTGTCGACGCGAACCGCAGCCGTGACTTTTCCGGTGCGAATTCAAGTCAAACAAGAAAATATCGTCTTAAAGATTATGGGAAAAATTAATTAAAGTGTGTTTCCTGCCTTTTTCAGTAATATGATAATTAGAATTAGTGTAAAGATTAAGGAAGCGCACGGGGGGGGGGCAAGCCACCGCTTTTCTCTGAGACCCCCACTTGAGCAAGTGCCAGCTGATTCTCAGTGCTGCCTGACACAAGAGAAATGTTTTATTTCAGCTCTGCATATACTAAATCCATCTCTCCACTGTGAAGGAAATGGGATTTAGACACAGTTTTCTGGCTTTTGTTAAAGTATTCCCCAACTGTGGTTGATTATTATCAAGGGTTTCTCGGGGCTTTATGGTTAAAGGGTAAAGGACGGTCACAGGGATGCGCGTTCTTGGCTCTGGAAAAAATGGAGCCGTAGGTGCAGCGGGAAGCTGATGAATCAGGCTACGGAACATCTCAGGCTGTGCCCCTCCAGCCTGTTTCACACGCAGGATAGGGGCCTCTTTAATCATAGGCAATAAGATGAATGGGCTGGACTCGGACGGCGGCGAAGGGTGCAGCACAGAAGCGCTAACCTCCACTCATGCTAGGGGGGGTTACTCGCTAACGATAGCACTGCGCCTGCACAGATAACGTAAATATTAGCCATTGCTACAATGATAATCTGCCACCAGAGCCATTAAAGGTCGGCGGCATCGGGCACGTTTAAACTCTGGAAAAAAATGAACAAGCGGAACAGGTGAATAGGAGTATTTCCACTGTAGTCTTTAAGATACACTGCTGGAGCTGGCACATTTAATGCACGTTTAAAGGTCGGAGTCTCAGTAATGGAGTAACATGGCTGGTCGGTTGATTAATCCACTTATGATTTGTTTAAAACTCGCCTTATGGCCTCTGATAACGCAGTTTATTAGCACTAATGCAGCATGTGCCACATTTTTCTTGCGATGCATGCCTGTCTTTCAAACCATGCATAAGCGAACATAGTGTTTTTTCTTCAGCCCCACCATGACCTTCAGCCAAGGAGAATATGGACAAATGGATGGAGAGATGGATGCCTGTCCTTGGGAGCCTTTTTATTTGCGTGTCGCGGGTGTTATTCAGATCTGCTGGGTGTGTGCCGTGACAGGCTGCAGTACGCCTCAGGGCGAGCAAAGCGATCATCTGCGACTTCACCAACACAATACCATTCCATTAGGAACAGTGATCATTCCAATATAGGGTTTATTTTCCTTTTTAATAGAGCTTCCTTACTTAAACCCAAGGCAGAAAAGTGCCATTTGCATGAGAGTTATGGTGAAGCACGTGTTAAGGTGCCATAATTTCAGGTTTGTCTCCTCCCCAACAGAAATATGCAAAGGAGGAACCTGAAAACCTCCAACAGTATATAATTAATATTTCATTTTTGAAGATAGGGAATGCTGCAGCAAGCACAAAATAATGTCCTTTGTATGCATGCTTGGTGCAGTTGTTGTACTCAGTGATTTAGTGTTCTCTGCCATCCTTTTACCAAGGTTCCTGATGTTCCACAGTTCTGCTGATTTTTTTTTTTTTTTTAGTATGTCTGGGGATTTGCTAGTATGTCCGTCACAGTTATCGTGTCTTTCATCTGACATCACACCTGTGACCTGCGCATCTTCATCAGCCTTGTGTGTAGCCGTACGCACATGAGTACAACTTTTAAACATAACCTTTACGTTTATGCTTGACCTGCTGAACATTTGGCTGATGCCTGCATCCAGAAAACCGCTTGCGTTGCCCTTGAGGTAAAGCGGCGTGACGGTTTGTCGCTGGGTGAAATGAGACGATAAATGCCTGCGGCCACTGGAGGTGACCGGCACTGACTTTCGGCTTCTGTCCTGCGATTGGCTGATCAGTCCGCGACCGAGTGGGCTCTGTTTGGAAACGTGGGGACACGGCTGCTTTGGAGCAATCTGCTTCCAGTCCATTTAAAATGTGCTAAAGCATAAACAGCTAGGATGAGCCGGCTTCCACCCTCCACCACACGCTCATGGAGGGCCTCATCTCTCGCGGGGTTGGGGTTGGGGGTGGGGGGCAAACCACAAATGATAGCTATACTAATCGGCGGATCATGCGACAGAATGGCTGTGACATGTTAGCCATCATCACGATCAATCATTCTGCTGACTGGATGCAATGTCGTTATTTTGTGGAGAGTGAATCCTGCTTACTGAGGGTATTGGAAGGCTGGACTGCTGGAAGTCGAGATGAATCCCTGTAAATGATACTTGCGAGTCTTCTGGAAAGCAAACCGTGGAAGTGTTGGCCATGTTAGCCAGTGCTAATTGGTAGCATAGCTTGTTTTTATTGATAGATGTAGCACTGGATTTTATGTTATCACTTACATTAAATTAGCTGCTTTGGTGTAGCTTGTAATATTTTTGTGTAGAATCTTTTTTCCAGGTGAGTAGCCAATGTGTGTGCATGTGCTGCAGCTGGATGGCGGCAGAAGTGCAGCGATGCCTGCGAAGACGTGTCCTTATTGCGTGCTTTTAGGGAGGGAGCACTGACTGACCGCCCTGCGTCTGAATGCGCCCTCAGCATCGCCGTCGTCTAATGAAGTCACATAGCTGGAGGCAGAAGGTTTAACAGTTTGTGTATGCAAATTCACTTAATGTGCAAATGCGTGGGCGTTGTGACTTCCAGGCGGCGAAACGTGGACGCAGATCAGACAAATTAGTACATAATGAGATGTATTATAAACGGCAACAATGGGACAAGGCAGTCTGTTGTGCGATTCTTTCGGAGAAGCATGGAATCTCCAGCCGTCCACTAGAAGTCATTGTGGGAGAAAACGAGGAACCAATTACCTTATTAAAATGTATAACATGGTATAAGTATAGATATTTATTATAGGTATTTGTACGTTTTTAGTTATATGAAATATATATTCAAAAATGCTTATTATACTTCATCTAATTGTATGTTATATATTCATCCATCCATTCATTTTCCAACCCGCTAATCCTACTGGGTCGCGGGGGGTCCGGAGCCTATCCCGGAAGCAACGGGCACGAGGCAGGGAACAACCCTGGACAGGGGGGGGGGCAGCCCATCGCAGAGCACATTCACACACCAACCACTCACACATGCACACCTACGGTCAATTTAGTAACTCCAATCAGCCTCAGCATGTCTTTGAACTGTGGGGGGAAACCCAGAGCACCTGGAGGAAACCTCACGACGACACGGGAAGAACATGCAAACTCCACACACGTGTAACCCAGGCGGAGATTTGAACCCAGAGGTGTGAGTCAGCAGTGCTAACCACTGCACCACCATGTCGCCCCTTATCTTATATGTCTTTGCCTTAAAATTTGGCTTTCAAAAAACAATGGAAGGTTTTGTGTGTGTGAAGAGCAAGGAAATTAGGAAGTTTGACCACTTGGTGATATTACATGGGGAAAGTTAGACTTGGGTGGGGTCTGATTTTCTTACACTGCCGCCCCCGATCCCCCCATTAATTGCACCAAACGGCTAATTGCACTGTAATGCCACCAGAAATGCCAGGTATTACCGTGCATAATGCTAACGAATCCAGGCAAAACCACTGGCTGAGCCCTGGCATTGCCAAGGATGGGGTGTAAATTGCAGCGGAGGTTGGGCAGGCGCTGACATGCACTCAGGCTAGCAGCGATGCTTGTGGGCCCACAGCCCATACTCCATCTCCATATGCCTTCTGAGTGCGACCTGATCTCTGCCATCTCGCAGCCTTCAGAGCAAATCGTCCACCTCCTAAATGGGAAAGCACCCCAGGCAGTGACTGAGCCAATTTTAAAGGTGGCTAGTTCCGCATTTTTGTTTGGTTTCTCGAAAATGAGGCCGGCGTCGCTCATTCATTCTGCGGGACCCGCGGCTCTGGCTTGCAGTTTGCCTGCAGTCTTCTAGGGCAACAGAATTGTGCCCCACCAACAGTTTCCTTGGAGGCAGAGATGAAAATTTACCTACCAACCTGGATACCTACACAACCACAGGATACCACAGCAGACTTCTTTGTGGACGAGGAGGGGGGTGAGCTAAGAATTTACACTCCTGTGCTCATTGGCTCATGCAAGGTGAGCACAACGTTGGCCTCGGGTTCCATGTGCTTGCACTCTCTCAGCGACATACTGTCATTGGCGTCCTGCTCCATTTCATTTAAGGAACTGTCCTTTAACAGTGCACCGGAGTCATTTAAGTCTTTGTATGTGATCATTGTCTCGTCTTAACTGTGTTTGTATCTACTGCATCTGTGTGTGTGTGTATTGTATTGTATTATTTATATATATGTAGTATCCACTGACACCAGAGATAATCTTGCATGTGTGAACATTCTTGGCTGAATAAAGCTGATTCTGACTCCGTCACGTCGAAACCTTTAGGTCCTGCTTGAGATGCCCAGCCACTGCTGCTGTTGGGCAAATTAGCCATGTTGGTTCGAGGTGTTCCACCCAAGAAGCCACCGGAATGCCATGAATCCTATTTACTGGTGTAGGGAATATCGGCCCCTTAGGGTTAAAGGCCAATTCAATTCAATAAGCTGTGTGGGCCAGACATTTGTGACCAGAACGGTTGTGTTGCATTGCAGCTGAGCGCGGCTTTCGGTCGACGTAAAGCGCTGCGGTGAACTTCAATCTGCAGAATTACACGGCGATAGTGACGTGTCTGCTCACAGTCACTTTGTCCCTGCTGACGCCGGATTAGCATGCCTGCCATGTGGCTGGTATCCCACGCACCGTGTTTCAGTGAGAGCCTCTTCCGAAGAATAACCCCCCCCATGCATCGTTCAGCATGTCGTGGGACTGGGGGAGGTGGTGCTGGGGCAGGAAGTTCTGCAGGGATGCACTGACCCTTGCCGCTGTGATCTCGCTGTGGTCCCAGGTGGGCTCAGCGTGACACTGATTCCTATCGCTTACAGATTAGTCAGCTTTAACTTCCCGGAAGCCACCCCCCCGCCTCACCCCAAGGACTGCGCAAGTCAGGCTTTTAAGAGACGCGGTCTGTTTCATGGCTTTTTTTTTTTTTCCCGTATCACTTTGCTGTTGCTGCCTCACCGTCCCTGGTCGTGTCCTAGCAAAGCGTTCCATGTGTGTCTTTGTGGGAGCTGAGTAAAGGCCTGGATTCCGTCTTAAACGCGGCTAATATCTGTCTGATTGATTCCTCCTTGTGCACCAGCTACTGAGATTTCAACTGTTTTCTAAAAAAAAAAAAAAAAGGGAGAGAGATCGAAGGGGAAGGTTGATGCCGACGGCTTGTCGCCCGTATATTTAAGGTCACGGTCGCGGGGAAGTTGTACTGCTGAACCGCTGAAGAGGGTGGTTCTGGGAATTCACTGACTTTGACAAATACAGGTGAACATGATTTCTTATACACTAAGGGTTCCCGGTTATCGTGTCATGTACTGTTTTTAACAAATGTACACGCTTCTGTTTGCATTTCTGTCTTCATGGAAACCCGCTGTAATGAGATTGCCGATCCCAAACCCGCCGTCAGCGAAACTGGAAAGCTCGTGAAAAATCAATAGTAAACAAAAAGTTTTGACCCTTACCTTCATGTGACAGCGGGTGAAGCAGACCTTCGCTTTGTAGGTTTGCCTTCACAGTATTTGTTATCTGGAGTTGCCGCTTCACTGTGTGGGCGCGTGTGTGTGTGTGTTTGTACACTCGTGTGTATTTGGGTACATTGGAGACGGGACAATTTAACCGCTACAGCAGCCACAGCACAAGCTGGAATCCCTTGTTCCCGGCCAGCTGTAGCGGGGTGGGGGGGGGCAGTCAAAGGGCCACATTGCTGTGAGTAATTTTCTGGGGGAGGGGCAGACACACATGCTGAAATGTGCAGACAAAAACATGTATGGATGAAGTATGCAGCTGGAGATGCCACAGACCAGATGCTGGTCCAAAACTCGACTTACACTCATGATCTCTGGGCGATTTTGAGGCACCGATTGACTTGAAGTACCTGGAATACGAAGCCATGCACATGCACACACAGGCCGAGAGCAGGACCCAAACCGTAGCTGTGTAGAAGTGAGGTGATGGTGTTGGCAAATGAGCTGAAGCACTGCATCTCCGCTCCCTCCTATGACAAATACCCACAATTCCACAGAGAAGCACCTGAGAAGTCTGCAAGTGGACCGAACGCACCACACTCTGCAGTTAAGTGTCCGTCGTGGAAGTAATTGGGTCCTTCAGGAGAACAGTCCACTTTATAAAGCTCTTGTGATCTCTTACCAGACTCTAAGCTTGCGTAACTACACGGCACTGTAAGATTATATATGTTTCATATATATTTAATTTTCATCCATGTGGTGAAGGTAATTGTAATTATAATTGTCACTCATTTTACTCAGCTGGAGTTTTTCTTCAGACCTTTTTTTTTGAGCTGTGCTTATTTTTAGGATTCTATACCACCTTCTGAGGTGCGTCAGGAAGTTCCTCCAAGGACCACAACCAGAAACCTTAGTCCAGTATGTCCGCCTGGGGCTCTCAGCCGTCGGCTTCAACTCCACGTTCACGCGACGTCACGCCACAGCGAGGAAAGAGTGTTTTTGTCTTGTGAGTTCAGTGATGGGTCGCTGCTGACTTCGCTGTGTGTGTTCAGCCGCGTCGGCTCTAAGCCTCAATATGGACGTTCAGTAGCAGGCTTACCTCAGTCTGCGGCATCGTTTAGAACAGAAGGCCAGACAGTCACTGTATGCCGGGGCCAGTCGGCTGCTGGGTCTACAGCGTTAGCTGAACTAGTGCCTAAACTTAGTATCTCAGTATTCTGCGCTCCATGTGATGCGATAGAAAGCTGATGTTTTTCGATGCCTCGTTTGCCTTTATAAGCATCATACGTTGTGATTGTCTGTGTGGAGTTTGCATCGTTTCTCTTTGGAGTTTTCCTGTATCGCCGTGGTACGAAATGTGACGTGAAAAGGCTCCTCTGAAGTGTCCCTGGCGTGTGTGATTCCCCTGTGATAGGCTGCCTCTGGCTCAGTAATCACTACATACGAATATGTGTTTCCTAAATGGCGACATCATGCAAATGAACCCTAAGATGTAGAACAGGGGTGTCCAACTCCGGTCCTGGAGAGCTACTATCCAGGAGGTTTTCTGTCCCACTTGGCTTCTGATGAGCCACACCTGTTCCTGGTATTTACCCGAGAACAGGTGTGGCTCATCAGAAGCCGGGTATGATAGAAAACCGACTGGACAGTAGCTCTCCAGGACCGGAGCTGGACACCCCTGCTCTAGAATGACCATCTACAGCGACTCCTCCCCGTTCAAATCCATTCTGTGAAATGGAGTCCATCCTATACTCGGATGTTTGAATGAATTGGTAGGTGGGGGGGGAGATTACTGAGGCTATCCTTAGACCCCTTACCCACTTACTGTGCACTATAGGTTGTGTGCATGTGTGCCTTCGAACAGGAACCTAAAAACGCACATGAGAACAGCCGCCTGAAAGGAGAGGCGTGAGGTGGCACCTGACTGCATGTGCTCCAGCTTTTCGCAGAGTCACACCAAACAGAAGCAACTAGAGTCAGCTCCCTGTTCCCTTCACTCGTACCTCTAACCTCCCCAGAGCGTTTAGCACAGCACCTGCCAGAAACATTACATTTAAAACGATTAGTAGCAGCGGAGAGACAAAGGCCCAAAACCAATTGCCATTATGAAATTTGGAAAGGTCCAAAAAACATGTGAGGCAGACATTTGACCCTGTACTAACATCCCAGTACAGCTCTGTGGGGGGGCCCTGGGGGAGATGGTGCCAGAGCGGCGTCTGGGACAGATGCTCAGTGGCTGTAGTGATAAATAATGTAGGTGCAATATCAGTGAATGGAGGCAGTGACCGGGCAAGGGGAGGGTATAGAAGCTTAGGGGGGCGAAAGGGAGCGCGTCATCATTCCCTGCTGCATAAGTGTAGATCAATAATAGTAACAATAATAAACTGCACAGTAATGTATTATTCATGGCCGTCTCATCTGTACCCTTTCATCCTTCATATTGCCCTCGGCGGCCATGATCAAGGCTACGCAGAAGCATGCAGTCTGTTTACAATCCCTTAGAAATATAAGCGATTAAGAAACTACAAATATCGGGTTGAACGTCAATAAGAAGATAGGAATTTGCCCATCTGAACTCATCGTGGACATTTTCTCCGGCCCACTGATGCATCATAACTGCCCTCTTCACTGTTGTGACTGAGTATTGATCCCGCCGGAGTTATCCTGCTTCTCAAGACTGAATGCAAACATGTGGTTTAGTTTTTACAGGAAAAAAAGCAAAATTCGATACTGCAAATGATCAAACAAGTTAATAATGAACTTGAGAGGGAACCCTATTGGAGGCATTGCCGGATTTAGCGTTCGGACTCTGCTAAGATAAATGAATGGACAGTCAGCATTTTTCATTGAAGCAGTGCTTTGAGAGTTGTGGGCTTTGAACGTAAGTGGAGGTACAAATGGATCCAGCAGCACCGATTTCCTCACAGACTATAGATTTTCCTGGGCTTCGAAGTCAGATGATGACAGATGACAGGTCGCCCATGTCGCTGTTACTGTCTGAAACACACAGATGTGGCTGTGTCCTCTAAGGGACGCCAAGAAAAGCAGTCTGTCTGTGATCTGGCTCTGACGGATCGTGTGTGTGTGTGTGTGTCTGTGTGTGTGGGGGGGGGGGGTCATGCTAAGCTAACAGTCTATGCTCAGGGGCTTGATGACTCCAGTGCGTCATCCATTTTCACAGAGATCGCAGTGTGGGCCCCCATGAATTTGTCTAGCACCAGGTTAATAAGTTGCACACAACCTACCCTTGATTCTTGATTACTGTGCACATTTTATTCAGCTTGTAGAGGGAAGCACACAGGCCAGGCACAGGACGCCATCAGCAGCATGTCCACACAGTTTACTCCTGTGCTTACGTACATCATCGTGGAGCAGAAGAACACGACCCATGCATTTAGCATCGAAGCAGTGCTTCAACACCTTCGGGTACCAGTTTCCTGCAACATTGCAGCCCTTATTATTCTGGATGGATGCAAATCTTCAGCAGAGTGGAAAAGGCATCAAACTCTGCTGGACTCTATGCACTGATACTTTATTGATGTCACATTAAGATTAGTCAACCTGCATTTGTTCTTTCACCACCAAATAGCTAATTGAGAACAACAGCGCTCTGGTTGGTGAGAGATGGCCCTTTCATTAGTGCCCTCCGGATAAGCTTGATAAATAGAGGTCGACCCTGCTCTTGCACTAGGGTCTGCTGGTATGATACAACAATCACAGATCATTCAGTTTCCCATCTGTCAGCCGTCGAACGAAACACGGTATGACGATAATCCTAACACTGGAAAGCTGACATATTTAAATTAGATGTGAATCAGGAAAAGCCAATAGAGAATTCTGGCTTTCATTAGTGAGTCTGTTACCCGGGCTAAGAGCACGAAAGAATGTGTCCGCTAACTTTCACGGGAATGAGTGTGAACTGCAGTTTTTGCGTTTATCTTAATTTGCACATGAGGAGTCAACAAAAACCAACAGGAAAATGAAACCTAATGTAGACACTCTGAAGGCGTCTACGGTGTAAAAAACAGCCTGCAAATCGGCATGTGGTTTTTATTCCGTTTAGGTGCTGTGTAGACTCAGCTTTTTGATGAAAATGAAAGGCAATTCCCCTGCTTTCAGGAGCGTCTGAATATAAAATATATATAAAAATCTGGTCATGTCAACTCATGAAACTATGGAAAAAAACTAGAATGTTAAAGAGTGGAGCTGATTCCTGTGACCACTGGCACAGGTGACGTTAGTGAATGGAAGCATATTTCTATACATAAGGACACCTGTCTCTACTCCAATATGTCCAATTCCTAACTTCCTATACATTTCAAGTCCCACAGAAAGTACAGCCAGAGGTTTGGTTAACAACATGAAATACTGCAGGTCAGGTCAGGTCAGGTTGGGGACATGCACTGATGCAGCCCGTTGCTGCACCCACCACACAGTGAAACTCCTCAGGATCCCAGCCGGCGACCCCGGGGGGCGCGCCGCCGCCCCGCCCCCGGGGGGGCGCGGCGGGGGGCCCGGCCGCGCGGGGGGGGGGGGGGGGGCGGCGCGCGG
>JABFEA020000042.1:3366505-3378013 GCA_019775915.2 Cyphomyrus plagiostoma
CCCCCCCCCCCCCCCCCCCCCCCCCCCCCCCCCCCCCCCCCCCCCCCCCCCCCCCCCCCCCCCCTGGGGAGGAGCTCAACCACTGAACGGAAGAAGCTGTCTTTGTAGCATGTGGTTCTGGTCTTGATATACCTGAGTCTCTTGCGGGAGGGTAGTTTTTTTAACAGCCCATGTCCGGGATAGGAGGGATTGGTCATAATCCGATAGGCTCCGTTACAGGGTTCTGGGGGTGTGTAGGTTGGGATGGCGGATTGCAGCCGATCACCTTTTCTGCAGAGCAGGTGATACGCTGCAGCTTCACCTGCTTTGTGATGATGGATGCACACGCTCTACTTCGTGACGCTGATGAAAAGCATTGCACGGCTTCAGCGGTTCGTCAGCTTCAGGTACAGCACAGTACCATATGTAGTTACCTTTATTATTCTTGAATAAATATTATCGTTATTGTGTACTGCGCATTTGACAGACCTAGGGAACGGGACTCATTCGTAACCTTGAGACTGTATTCCTGTATTCCAAATTTCATACATTATCTGAAATCATGAATGAGTTCCAGGTGCTGGTTTGATGGGTGATAATTTGCTTGCACGCGGATGGGAGGATGGGACAAGGTGGGCAGCATCTGCTGCTCCCAGCTGCTACAGGAAGCATTTACACACTGATTATATGAAATGCACCCATCATACTAGTGTCAGAATGTGTAGTTGCTGCCAGATGAAATAGAGGCGTATTGCACATAGGATGTAGCACAATAGGTCATAGCTGTGTCATAGTGTTAGCCTGTCTCCTGTTACAGGGTGGGTGTTCCGCGAGCACGCATCGGCAATGGTGCGTTGGCTTGCAAGGATTTTTAAACGAGGCTGCACCTGGCTCCTGACAGACACTTATTATTCCGCTGAAGAATTTAAAATGCTGGAGCAATGTCTGCAGGGCACTGGGCGCCGATCGTGTCGGGGTAATCACGCACTTCACTCTTCTCCTGTCCGCAAGTGGGTTTTGACCTTGAATTTTAACTCAAAGCTGCACTCCAATTCGTTTTACTAATTGGACTGTTGGCTTCCCATTACAGGAAGGGACTTTCCCAGGTAACGTGACATGAACATTGACCCATCGCTCCCCAAGAAATATGCAGCAGTGCTGCATTGCTTATATTAATGATCTATTGAAGTTTGTTCGCCAACGAAAAGTAGATCTATATTCCGCTTTCTTTACAATACAACAGCACACTTACAAAGACAGTATCACAGAGCAGTGCTGACAGTTAGACAGCTTAATCTTAACAGTGGACGATGGTAATCAGCCGCTGTATCTTTGTAGTAGACAATGCCCAAGCAGAGGTCACCTGTCACCCTGTTAATCTGCTTCTTGGACCAACAGAACAGGTGACCAATCAGATTTCTAAAAACAAAAAAGGCAGTGCACGTAATCGACAAAAAAGTTTTCGGTGTTCCCACATGTCAAGTAGAAATGCTTCTTTGTTGACTGTCATCACTGGATGCAGTGATGCATCATTTTTTAAAATCAGATGTTTTGCTAATCATCTACAGTCTTTCCTTTCGCCATCGCTACCTTTCATTCTATCTCCTTTATCTTACTCCGCTACTGATGTGATCCATTCTAAATCCCCTTTGAATCATCACCTCATGAAGACTGTAACCCTCCCTGTCTTCTCAGTGGGTAGGCGTACATTTTGCAGATGGGCCACAAATCTCATCAGGCCTCGCTTCCATCGCCTTTAAAACATCGACGCTTATAAATGTTCCCATTTAAGCACATTTTTGCTTAAAGAACATTATCTGTTAATCACGCTGTGGTACACGTGGCTGCTCTGTGCCAGCCGCATGAGTCTAAATGCGTAATGGGATTAATGAGTGTTGGTGTTATTGCTCCTAAATGTGTCGTTTAAACCTTTCACTCCCTATTAAATTACTTCAGACAGATTTATTTTGAAATGTGTTGCATTAATAGATGATGTAAAGGTAGACACTTCTGCTTTGTCTGGCAAAACAATAATGGCAATGAATAGCAATTTATACCAGATATTGCACTTGTAAAAAAAATTATTTATGGTAATGTGTATGACAAAATGTGTTGGCTTCTTTTCCTGTTACCTAATTCAGAGTGCAGCCAAAGGTATGCAACCATTAATCTACACAAATGGAAACGTAATTAACTTGTTTCACACACCAGTGACTGTGTATTTATTTGATTGGTGTGTTAAATCTTGCACAGCTGATAGAGTTGTGTTAATCGAGAGAAAAAAACAGCTAACCGAGGGCCTGTCTGCTAAGGTTACTAATAAATAAAAGGAGCAGGAAATGTAAAGGTGGTCGGTGACACCGTCATATCGAGAGAGGCGAAGTTAGGCAGTCTCACAGGCAGCGACGTCACCACGCATCATATGAATACTGCCATGCGGCGTTCTGAGAAATGCGTCACACCATGGAAGCTTCGGTGAAGGAAAAAATGCTAGGCTCCCTATAAAAGAGATACCTAACAAATAACTGTTTTACTATTGGTGCGTGGCACGGCGCTGCAGTGGTTAACGCTCTCGCCTCACACCTCTGGGACCTGCGTTCATGGCTCCACAGCTCCATGTGTCTGGAGTTTGCATGTTCTTGCCGTGTCGTCGTGGGCTTTCCTCCAGTTTCCCCCACAGTCCAAAAACATGCTGAGGCTAATTATAATTACCAAATTGTCCATAGGAGTCAGCTAATGGTGTGTGAGTGTGAGTGAATGGTGTGTTAGTGAGAGTGAATGGAATGTGAGTGAATGGTGTGTTAGTGTGAGTGAATGGCATGTGAGTGAATGGTGTGTTAGTGTGAGTGAATGGTGTGTTAGTGTGAGTGAATGAGTGTGAGTGAATGGAGTGCGAGTGAATAGTGTGTGAGTTTGAGCCCTGATGGGTTGATGCCCCATCCTGGGTTGTTTCCTGCCTTGTGTCCATAGGCTCCAGACCCTCTATGACTGAAAATAGGATATGAATGGATGGATGGATGTTTTCATTGCTACTTTGAATGAATGTAAGTTTCTGAGTATGCAAAAAAAATTTCAGGCCTCTTGATTTCAAAAAGCATTAGGTGAGCATCGTGGGTGCACAGCTGCATCTCCAATAAGGATATTGGGCCCATCATAGAGCACTGATGCCTCAAATGGCTGCAGTCTGAATGACTATAAACTCTAACCTCTATGCTACTATCAAGCTTATACTGAACCTCAGTACCTTTTATGATTTTGCAGACTGCTTCCTGGGCACGTTCCCTTCGCCCTGGTGTTCCCAGATCACGGCTGAAACTGAAGTCATCCCAAGCCCTTTCCTTGTTGGCAGATTCCATCATGTTGCTTTGTTCAGATGATATCCATTTTGATTTATAGATAAATTTATTCATAAATGAATACAAAAAAATAAGTGACTAGGCACTACCACCAATGGGAGCCCTTTAAGTAGTCAATCAAGTTATTTTAGGCCGAGATGATGAAGATTTCAGACTTAGATGTATTTCCCTGGCAAATGGAGAATATCGAAAATGCCTCTACTTTTTCCAATCGGTAGGTATTCTTTTAAAAGCTGTTAGTTGATTAATGCTTATTTATGATGCATCTGATAACTAGCCCTTGCACAATACAGATTTATAAGTGTCTCACACAAGAATTTAATTTGGCCTGCCCCCAAAATGTAATCATAAAATAATGATTTATGTACGGATTGATATACCTGTTCACCATTTAATCAAAGGCAGGTGGATCAATGATACACTTGAGATTGTATTAGACAAAATCAGAACTATATTTCACCTGAACATATATTACATTTGTGGCCGCAAACAAATCTTTATTATAAATGAGAAGAGTTCATGTATTAATACTTATAATAAATTCCAACGTCTGATGAGTGAAGAAAGTCTGTTTTGTAACCTTGGAGGAGTCACATAGATAATACTGTATTTTCTACAAATATCGAAGTAGTCTGCATTGAGCTCACCATACATATTCGGGAATGCAGAAAAAACTATACTCTTATTAACTCCATTTAGAAAAGGAAAACATATTTTATGTACATACGAGCATGTAACCCAAAATATTATTTTTATATGAAATACAAGCAATAAAATTGGGTAAAATGCAGACAGATGTGACCTTTAAGATCGTACCCCACGCGTCAGCCGCATTATCAGCTTTAATAATTGAGCATGATAATGAAGCATCATGCACGCGGCGCTGCATGTCGCGCTGATCGCAGCCTGCACTGCACGGCGCGCGCCGCCGCCTCGCGGTCAGACGCCTCCCTCGGCTCCTGCCGACTTGCACCTCCCACTCGCGGCTCCATGTCTTTTCTTTCTTTGCCGAATCATTAGCCGGCTGCCGATCTGCCCGTTTAAAAAAAAACAAAATATCAGAACAGCAATGGCGTATTCGCTCCAAGGTGGCAATAAGAAGAAGGTTTGCTACTATTACGACGGTATGGATCCGCTCTTTGCTTTTCTAAACGGCCTGAGTGTTACACGGCATGTAGACTGAGCGCCGGAGTTCGGACGGAAAAGCCGCGCTGCTTAGTGTGGATGGAGGGAGGAGAGGACGGGACGTGGGGTTAACCAGCTAGCGAGCGGGAAAACCATGCACAAGCTTTCTAGTTAAGCCAATAATGTAACTGAAGCTGTTTGGACTGTAGAGGAGTGAAGTTTCCCCCTCACATTTGTATTTGCACGTTCAGGGTGACCGATCATGCGTGAGGGGTGTCAAGTCAAAAACCAAAAACGCTTCCCGCTCCGCCGGAAGGCTAGCTAGCGGAATTAGCCTGGTGGCTAGCTGTAATATGCGCCCAGAATAAATGCGTGCAGGTGCTTTAAAATATGTGTCAGTGAAACCGAGACGGCTCCACTTTGGGCCAAGGTCTCGAAATACATCCTAGGAAGTTATTTGTTGTCGCCAAGGCCCGGTAGAGATGGAGGTTAATACGGCAGCAATGCGCATGATCAGGTTCATTTTGTTCTCTCTCTCTCTCTCTCTCTCTCTCGCACTCACACACACATACAGTTTCTCTGTCTCACTCTGTCATTCTTTCTCATAAAATCCATTTAAACGGCAAATGCAATAGCTGTATAGCAGTCATACATAAGGATATATGTTCTAAGCATCACTATCCTTTGATCCCAGACTCTGTGTGTGGAGTTTACAGGTTTTCGCTTTTCCCTCGTTTCCTCTGTGTATGTCAGTTTCCCACTGCAGTCCAAAAACACATAATGTACATTATTGGGGTGCATGTACCAAGTGTTACACGGTACTCATGTACTTATACTCACGTACTCGTGACAATGTACTGATGACCACGTGATGATGTGTCATTGATATCAGCCGGGCAACATACACAAAGTACCTTCGCAATTAACGAAAACAATCTATGGTTAGGGTTAGGTAAGCATGGTTAGAAAATGGAACGTCTGGATATTCTAGGAAAATGTAGGCAGTGATCTGCCATTGTGTTAGCTAAATTATTCATTATCCATTCCCTCAGCAGTTTAGAATGGATAATCAGACACATATAAGGGTGTTTACGGATCCCTTTAATCTGCAACCACACAGAACATTAACTTAGATATGTGATATGTGCATAGAGGAAAGTCAGAATGAAGAAAACAATGATGTTTTTTATTTCAGGTGACATTGGAAACTATTACTATGGGCAAGGACACCCAATGAAACCTCACAGAATCCGCATGACCCATAATCTGCTTTTAAATTATGGGCTGTACAGGAAAATGGAAGTATATGTGAGTATGTCTGTGTCAGTCTCCAATCTGAATACAGCAGTATTTTCATGTAATTTTTTTTTCCTGTCTGGTTCACTTGGAAAGGAAGACTTTAATGTAAAACCTGTGTGTGAATAAAAAGCCTGAAGCAACCTATCGATGGAAAATGGATTAGAGAACAGAAAGAAACCAGCATGTGGCTCCTAAAGAGATCTCTTATTGTAGGATCTACATAAGGTCAAGATAAAAGATTCAATTCAATTCAGTTGCCCCAAAGCATTTAACATGGATGTGTTGTGATACATAAAACATTATAATATTAAGACAGATGCTTATTTGGGAAGGAATAGGTTTTAAACAAACATCTTTTGCCATGTGTGAGCATCAGTAATGCTGTTTTATTTTAATCCTTGCGTTCCCACTGCGCAGAGGCCACACAAAGCCACAGCAGAGGAAATGACCAAGTATCACAGCGATGACTACATCAAGTTCCTGCGCTCCATACGGCCAGACAACATGTCAGAGTTCAGCAAGCAGATGCAGAGATGTGAGTGATTTTGGTGGGCCGGAGTGGGTGTATTTTTACGTGTACAAGGTCGATAAGATCGGACTACAGATTAAACGGTATGAAACTTAATTATCACAATTATTGTGACCAAAATTATCGCCATTATCAGTATTATTGCGGTGGTGTTAAAATGGCCTTAAAATGTTCAAGAAGTGCTGATACCAGGCCTGGGCGACATGACGATATGAGATCGTGAAGACGATCTATGTGTTGACCATCTGCCAATACAGAGAGATCGTAGAATCGTCTATATAGATTGCATTCAATCTGTCTCTTGTGGTTCTATGCTCTTCTTAATTTTTTTCCTCAGCCAAACCGCACTATTTGCTCGTCCGCTTAATGCCCACCTTATAGAAACAGTTACCAAACCAAAACAAACCATTCTGACGCTAGCTTTTGAGAAAGGTGTTCCATATGACAGGACAAGCAGGCGATGAAAAGAGATAACAGAAGCAGTTGCCTTTTACCTCGGAAAAATATGGCTCCCATCAAAACTGTAGAAAAAGGGTTTAAAAGTCCGCAGACAGTAATTGATCCGCGATATGAGCTGCCCAGCCGAAAATATTTCTCCAGTACTGCCATTCCACGTCTGTACTCCGAATGCCGTGAAAAAACGGAACGCGAGGTTCAGAGGTATTGTCATGTTAAAATGACAATGTTGAATAATTCAGTAATAGTTTAAGAATTGCATCAGTCCATTGTAAGAGTTGCCATTTTTATTGTTTACCATTTGTAAGTTTTTTTGTTCTTGCTGATATTTTGTTCCGAAGTAACTTTAGGTTTTCGTTTAGCTTTAAATAAACTTGTTGGCACAATTGCACAAACTGATTAAAATCTGTTCAGAAATGTTCTTTGCCTAAAATCCTGTTTTAGTTCTTTAGGACTATATTTTTACAAAGGAAAATAGTTTGGTTGTGCTGTTCAGTAATTTGCAAAATAGTAAAATCTATATCATTCAAATTAGTATAAATATTGTGTGAAAAAATTGAAATCGTGATTTAACAAAAAAAAACGTGATATAATATTTTTGCCATATCACTCACCCCTAGCTGATACGCCCCTAGCTAATACACCCCCGGCTGATACGCCCCTAGCTGATACGCCCCTAGCTGATACACCCCCGGCTGATACACCCCCGGCTGATACGCCCCCAGCTGATACACCCCCGGCTGATACACAAACTGAAATCATTTCACCAAGTTTTATACTGAAAACCACAAATACACTTTAGCAGCCCTATACACTTAAAACATGAAAATAATGCAGGCAATAAAATAAAACCAAAGGTTTTTTTTATTTTATTTTATTAAATTATTAGCATCATAACATAACGAACACCTTGTATTCCGCTATCATTGACTCTGGTTATCTCTCTACTTCTGCCCTGAAAATGGCTATTCTAATATCTCCCCTCTAAAATAACACCCAGCCCAAAATTACGACGTCATTTTTTCATGAGTGTGGCCCTAATACTCCGTTATAGGAAAATCCATACAGATAAAGTATCCTGTTTGAAGAGTGTCCTGTTTCGGGAATATGCAAATATAAACATACATGGAATTCATTCTTAATAGCACATGGGCCAAAATTGCTGGCCCCATTTCACCAGACGAAGTTGCTGTGCTGCCCAGTCTGCCACACATTACAGTAAGTTTTTTCAAAGCAGGATAATTGGCTGCAGTGTTAACGGTAATTATAATTTGAAACGGTAATACTAAACGTAGGAAAGTCTACTGTGGTTTACCGTGAAACTAGTAGCAATTTCATCCCTAAACATGACAAACCCATCTGTCCCTGAAAGAAATGAAATAAAATTTATGTGAATTGTATTCGTTTTTTGTGTTTATTAATCAGCTGCTATTGCATGCTTCTAAATCAATTGGTTAAGTACTTATTTTTAAGCTCTGAGCTGTTAGTGGTTAGATTGTGACCCATCAGATGTATTCGAATGTTACTTTGATGGGCAGTGACACACACACAAGGCCCCACATATGAAAATTTGGTGTGTTTTTCAGTCAACGTTGGAGAGGACTGCCCTGTGTTCGACGGCCTGTTTGAGTTCTGCCAGCTCTCGGCGGGAGGGTCAGCCGGTGAGTGTGGATATTCTGCCTAAATACCCATGAATGCTGCCCAGCTGGTGGAAATAGTGACATTTGCCCACAGCAGCATGTGACCCAGATAACCAATGGGCATGTTGGTTATTAAGTGATGGTGGTCTGTCCAGTTGCAGATGGCTTATGTAAATGATATGGACATCATGTAAACACCAGACCTGTTGTATTGTGTGTGACCAGTGTGGCTAGAAATATGCTGTGTATTCATAACTCTACAATTTAATTATAGTTTTTCATGCTTTGAATACAACAGACGTTATACCATAGTATGTGGTATTTTGATGGTATTTTCAAAAGCAACACTTGAAATGATGATGATAAAATTTTCCAGTTGGGGACACACACACACACACACCAAAAGGCAAATATTATCTTTGGGGATCCACCCCCCACCCTGTTGCCAGAATTTCAGAATACTGCTGTGTACCGGGTTATCGTAGTACCCCCCAAGTCTAGTACTAAATATTTGTGCTTTGTTACGCACGAGTCCCTTGCTTGACAAGCAGTGCCTGTAATTCCACTGCCATGAATAAACAGACCTTCTGCCCTGTCGGCATGGCAGCCGGATCGGTGAAGCTGAATAGGCAGCAGACTGACATCGCCGTCAACTGGGCCGGAGGTCTTCACCACGCCAAGAAGTCCGAGGCTTCTGGCTTCTGTTACGTCAATGACATCGTCCTTGCCATCCTTGAACTG
The DNA here is from genome assembly GCA_019775915.2 of Cyphomyrus plagiostoma. Classification (NCBI taxonomy): domain Eukaryota; kingdom Metazoa; phylum Chordata; class Actinopteri; order Osteoglossiformes; family Mormyridae; genus Cyphomyrus; species Cyphomyrus plagiostoma. Next base: position 3,375,631 of record JABFEA020000042.1, read on the forward strand.
CTGAAGTGAGTTGGATTCTGCCTCTGACGCCGTGCTGTGCTTTGCTGTTCTGTGGGTGCCTGTGGATTGCCTTTGTTTAACTGTATTTAACAGAGGGAACTTTTTTCTGTCCTGTACTTTGACTGAGGCTTCATGCGCTTGTTTTACTCCCTCAGATACCACCAAAGAGTGCTGTACATTGATATTGACATCCATCATGGCGATGGGGTGGAAGAGGCCTTCTATACCACAGACAGAGTCATGACTGTGTCTTTCCACAAATACGGAGAGTATTTTCCCGGGACTGGAGACCTCAGGGTAAGTGAGTCTATTTTTACTTACATACTAGAACAGTGTTTCCCAGTCTGTTCCTTGGGGACCCCAGGCTGTTCATGTTTTTGCTCCCTCCCTGTAGTGAGCTGGGTGGGAGCAAAAATGTTTACTGTTTGGCAGGGAGCTTGGAGTTCTGGGGACCAGGTTGGGAAACGCTGTACTAGAATATTAATGGTGGACTGAATCCAGCATCATCTTCTAATATAAGTATTATTATTATTAGCCCATCTGTCAATATCGGCATGCCAATGTGGTGCTAGTTCCAGAATTGACTGAAGCAAAATACTTATAAAGAGTGGATTGGATTTATTTAGCAAAATTGTAAAGGCCGATATGATTGATGGACTTGATAAATGGATGATGTCATTTACCGTGGATTTGTGTGACTTGATTAATCTCTCTGGAGTGACACTGATGAGCAGTGGAGGCTTGGTGTCGGATCCGCTGGGAAAGCCAGTCATCATTACCTTGTTCTCTCTCAGGATATTGGCGCAGGCAAAGGCAAGTACTACGCGGTCAACTTCCCCCTTAGGGACGGGATTGACGATGAGTCATACGAGCAGATATTCAAGCCGGTAAGTTGGACACGCAAGTATGTCTGTCAGTAACGTCGGTGGCTGCTTTATAAGATTTAATATCCGGGAGACTAAGGTGGATGATCTCTGGGAAGGGAAAAAGAAAATGGAAAGATCTGGATGTTCCAGGGCCTTACATCTGCTGAACTGACTGTACTGAATCCAAGTATTCAGCTCCCGTTTCATTATAAAAGCTTGCCTGTGTTGTGAATTTCAAACTATTAGTTATTACTTTCATCAAGCCTCCCTCAGAAAGCTGTAGGTGTTCCTTAGCGGGTTGTCATTTGAAGGTGGTGGTACCTCCATCTGTAGGTGATGGCCAAGGTGATGGAGATGTACCAGCCCAGTGCAGTGGTGCTGCAGTGTGGGGCCGATTCGCTCTCTGGAGATCGCCTGGGCTGCTTCAACCTCACCATTCGGGGTCAGCAATCCGCGCATGTTTTTTAAACTTACGGGAAAGCTTGCCGCCTTTTGCATGTTTTCCCCACAAAATCGGACTCCCCTTTCCGTCTTTGTCAAGTCCTCCTCTGGGGTTGTGAAACGCGGCCTGCGGAAGGTGCCACTTGCTGATAGCATAGCGGCAGCTGAATCGCTGCTTTAGTGGCAAAGCACCTTGGCCTCAGCGGAGATCCTTGGCCGCGGCGCCGCCCCGGGTTGGGGCTTGTGTGTGACTGTCTCCGTGCTGTGTACCACCAGGCCATGCCAAGTGTGTAGAGTACATGAAGTCCTTCAACCTGCCCCTGCTGATGCTGGGGGGTGGGGGTTACACCATCCGCAATGTGGCCCGCTGTTGGACCTACGAGACCGCCGTGGCGCTGGACACCGACATCCCCGACGGTGAGAGCATCACGCCGCCCAGAATCTCCGTGTCCCGGCGTGCATGAGGGTCACTCTTACTGAGCGAGGTCCTCGTCACTCCTGTCCGTCTGTCTGGGTAGTGTGAGAATGTGATCACGCCCCCATTGTGCGTGTGAATAGTCTGGCCTTAATGCTCACATTCAATTCTCACCTCTCCTGTGTGCCCCTCTGAATTTGAATTGACACAAAACTAAATGAAATTTGCCATTTGTACAGGTATAGAAGTTACCTATATAGTATTCTTGCACAGTTCCCTCAGTCAAGGTGCAGAAAGAACAAGCCAAAACAAGACTAGAATGTGTTCAGGTTTTTACTGTAAAATTAAATAAATACACTGTGTGCTTGATGGATAATTATTAAATATGATAAATATGAAAAATTATGATACGTTTTTGCTTCAGTATCCGAAGTAGCTAGTTTAACCATGACATTGTTGGGAGTTGGAGAACCTCTCTGACCTGAATGTCCTCAGCGACCAGCCTGGCTGCTGCTGGAAGGGACCCAAAATGTGACCTGTGTGTCATGGCTTTATTGGGGGGGGGGGGGGGGGGATTTCCAGAATAAGTTTTTAAAAAATTCCATACCAACAAATTGGTTTCAATTTAGGGTTTCATTCGGACAGGAAACACCCACAAAAC
>JABFEA020000042.1:3389129-3400712 GCA_019775915.2 Cyphomyrus plagiostoma
CGCCCGCGCCGCCCCCCCGCCCGCCCCCCCCCCCCCCCCCCCCCCCCCCCCCCCCCCCCCCCCGCGCGGTAGGGGAAACAACAGAAAAGCTTTAAAATATCCCTGGCGGTAGACAAGTTCTCCAAAGCCAGGATCTGGCTCCACTCCGACATACAAACAGGGAAAATGTCTTTGATTATCTTTCTCCATCTTTTAATTTTTTTTCCTCATTTCCTCCATATTGTGTTTGGCGCCTCCACCTCTACTCAGCAGTTGGAGCTTCTGGACTGGGCACGGCCTCCTGGGTGGCTGGTGCCGGCTCCTCCGCCTTGGGTGCCTCTGGCTCGGCTGGCTTGGTCTCCTCAGTGCCTTTCTCCTCCGCGGGCTGCTCCTTGGGTTCCTCGATAGTGGGCTCCGTCTTCGGCTCCTCCGCAGGGGTCGTCACCTCCTCGGGCTTCGCCTCTGGTGAGGTTGCGGTCTCCTTTGCCTCCTCGCCTGTGGCAGGTGTCGCAGCCTCCTCTGCTGCGGGTTTGGCCTCCTCGGTGGCATTGGCCTCTGGCTCCTCCTTCTTTGCCTCCTCCGTGGAGGTGGCAGCAGCCTCGGCCTCACCCTCTGCCCCTTCAGTGGTCTCCTTCTTGGTCTTCTTGAAGGAGAATCCACTCAGCTTGAAGGACTTTTTGAAAGAGAACCTCTTCTTCTTCTTCTTAGGGGTTTCGCCACTGGTGGAAGGCGTGGCACCTTCCTCCGTCTTGGCAGCCCCATCGGCCTCGGTGGCTGGGGCAACAGCCTCCGTGTTCTCCTTGTCCCCTTCCTCTTTGGCTGCCTCAACTGTTGCTGGCTGCGCTTCCTCCTTTGGGCTCTCCTCAGCGGTAGCACTACCGTTGGCCTGCACCTCTTCCTTGCCTGCCTCAGCTGCAGCAGAAGAATCTCCATTCACCTTCACATGTCCATTCTCCTGTAGAAAAAGCAGCGTTTAATGCGTCTGCAAAACCCATCTTTAAATGCCAGGCTCTACAGTACCACCAAGTAGCAGTAGGGGCAGTAGACACCACAAATCGGTGGTCCAATTCAGTTCTCATCTCAAACCCCTTCAGCGCCTCGCACAGAAGAAAGTCAATGTTTAAATTGGGGATAGTCCGATTCATAATTCATGCAACAATTGACGGTCGTTTATCCTCCTTCTTAAAGCGGATTATCCAATCTGGAATCTCCATCTGTAAAGCCACAGATGGATGTCCGTGCCTCCTCTAGGGGGCGACCTAGATCTGCCAATAGTGCAGCGCCAAAACAGAGCAGATGCTCATTAAAACGGCAGATGCTAATTAATACCCCAGATCACGCAGCCTTCACTTAAAGAAGACTTTTCTTGAAAATTAAAGAGAGGCTAACAACTACCCATATGATCTTTTATTAAGCAGTCGCTTAAAATGGACAGCTGAAAAGAGACAGTAAGGGTCGTAAGCCCCCCCCACACACACTGGTTATAGTAAGCATCTCTAGCCGTGCATCCGTAACAAAAGGCGTGGTAAACCAGATCGTGGCAAGCCATTGTTACTGTGGCGCTGAACCATCTAACCCGCTGCTCGTGTTCCTGGTCGCTTCATTGGACGCTCAACAAGCACGGTTTCACATTCCTTTCCCCTCAATAGAAAAGTGAAACGTTAAAATCAGCAGTCGGTCAACTTGTCCCGTTTTTTAGTCTTTTTGACGCGGAAAAAGACCGGAGTCAACATTGGAACCCCAGCCGCGCCATCAAACGACGCAGCAGTCGGAATCACACGCTCAACACGCGGACACAGTTCATAAAACGCCTTTTAATACTCAAAAGGTATAACACACCAGCCAACTTTCGTGTAAATTTCCAAATAACGACCAGAAATTCATACAAAAACTGAGAACATTCTCCAATTAAATCGAAGCATCGACCGCCGAAATATACCAAAAATCCTCAGTTAATTGTAAAGAAAGCGTGGTTCAATCCAATCCGCGCTTAACCGGCGCGCGTCTGAAGAAACCTCCCCAAGATAACGCGCGGAGAGCGCACCATCACACAAAACCCCAAAAATATCTGAATATTAAAAATCGCGTAAATCTTGTACAATTAAAGAGCTTTTACCTGCCCATTTGTCTTAGAGGGTGAAGCAGCCGCTTCTCCCGGCTTTTCAGCTGCGGTTTCGCCTTTTGCAGCGGTCTTGGAGAATTGCGCTCCCATGCTTTCCGTTCAACAAAGAAACTCAACTGATCCAAAAACACGAACAAAGACCACAAGCCTCTTTCCTATGAGCAAGGTCTGTACAGGTGCCCCCTTTGCAAAGTTTATTCTATAGGTAATCAATGTCCAGTCGCAGTGATCAAAATGGGAAATTCGCAAAAAATACCCTGCCAAGTTAAGAGAAGTAATAAAAATCCCAGATTTGTGGCTGTGTCGCTGTAGACAGGATGGAAAATGGAGAAATTTCCCTTGTTGCTAATAAGATGCGGAGTCCAACGCCCAAGTGCACAGATGAATGGGCATTCCGGGCGGTGACGCAATTCCCACTCTGAGCCAGCCAATCAAAAAACCTCCGTCAGAAAGAGGGCGAGGTTTCGATTGCTAGCGAACAATGGAGCAAAGCAGATTGTTACAAATCTGAAAAAACCAACTTGTCCCAGCAACATTTTCCCAATTAAATGATTAGTTAAATGCAAAAAATATTTATTAGGCACACTCAAATATCTCATTATTAGAAATGCATCTGTTGACATGAATTCTTCAATAAATTATTCGGATTCACAATACGTTTCATTAATCGTCGAGAAAACCGACTCCATTGTTTTAATTGCTTAATGGTCGTATAGTTCGTCTTCATACAACGAAGTGAAATGACATTTTTTTATTCTGATGAATTGTAATATGGAGCCGTGAATGGTAATTTTGAATAACTTAACGTATGAATCAACCTTGTGTCTTCATTTTTCGTTTGCATTTATAGAAAACGTTGGCTCATTTTTCGATAATCCCTCGGTCGAACGTTACTCGTTTAGCCAAGTGCGTTTTGCAGTAAAGGCTGCAAAGACGCCTCTGATTTTTGAGTTGGATTTGGAGTCACTGTTCATTTTGAAATATACCAAAATTCTGCAGTTTGCCAAAAAAAATGTGATTTAATAGTCATGCACGGTTCATTTATAGACTTTCTATTTTATTAGAATAAAGCAGTGTGATTCAGCTTTTGTCATATAAGGTAATGAAAATGGGGCTTCTGAGCAAATGGCACCATACCCACACATTGTAGCCCACCATCTTGTGGAAGTTGAAACATTTCTATAACACAATTTATGCGTGGGCTACAACATCCATACGTTTAAGGAAAAGGGAAAATTGAATGGAAATAGCGTCAAGCTTGTAGTTTTAATAGTTGGCAGGTCATGTTTTTATGAAGCCGAAAGAAATTTGTTAGGTTTAAATTTATGTTGCAAATGAAGCGCCGTTTTTTATGTAACTCGTACGTGTAGGCAGTAAGTGCGCCGAACGAATAATATTTAAGTACCCCGCTATTTCTTCCAAATCAAATGGCAGAGGGTGGGACGACGAGTACTAATAAAAAGCAAATAAAATGGAATAACCGTGTAATAAACGTTTCATTGAGAGGGTACGAATGATCTATATCTGTACGCATGTCTTAGAATACGTTTATGGCGTTTTATGTAATCGACTATTTCAATAATTTACATATTCTGGTTTTATGGTTTGCTGGGGTATATAGGATGCCCCTTTCTAACGTAGAAGAGAAATTGCGTTTTCTCTGCCGTGTAGCTGGGGGATCATGTCGTTTCCATGGTGATTTCATTGGCTGAGGCGAAGCCAAATTTGAAGCAAGAGAAAGGGGAGATGAGATGCGGAAAGCAGCGCTCCCCACGCCGGCCGAGCGCGACAACTGCAGAGGGACGGCGACGGTGACAAAGGCGCAGGGACAATGTGAGATGAGATGGGAGAGAGAATTCGCATTTTTCTGTCCATATGTTCGTGAGCACATGTGAAGTTTGGGGGCGCGGAACTAAGGAATCTGGACATGGTTCATGCAGAAAGTGATATAAGTAAAACATGTCAACAAAAGATACGTCGCACTAGGTGAAAGAAAATCTCTCCGGAATTAATAACTATAAAGTAGATTTTCGTTTTTTTTATTACTAATATGTCCGAATCGCAGTTCTGGAACACTTTAAGGATCCCAAACTTTATGGAAATAACAATATTTTTTTGGCTTTATTTACACACAATTCTGGTGGCAGTCTGGTAAAACACAAGTATGAAAAGACATAACTTTGAGGTTTCAAAAAAGTATAATGGAAATGGAAAAGCGGCTGATAAAGTTATATCGCAAGGAATCTGTCACTGCTACGTGTGCTTACTGACGTGTTGCTATTTGTTTTAATTACATAACAAACAATACATCAGTTAATCGAATATACCTTCAGTTGTTATGATTCAACAAGTTTACCTTCCTCACTACCGTTTACAAAATCACTCAAGTACAAGTAAAGATGTTAAGTGCATGGGTATATTTAGCAATGTGAATAAAGTACAATTTTTTTTTTAGAAAATTTCATTTGTCAAGTTCATATTTGATGAATTTTAAATGCCCCTTTTGTAACTGTATTCATGTGATGTATGTCTGCTATTTAAAATACCCTTTGCATTGAAACCTGCTTACTTGACCATCTCTGTAGTCAACTTCCCCCTGGTCACAGGATCCAGTTCTGCAAAAAGTGCTCTGCTAAAGAATATTAACATCTTACGGGGAAGTATGACAACAATTCTGTGACCTATCCATATAATCGTTGCCATTGTTACATTCTGATTCAGATTTGTGGTAAGATTATATTGAATGGTGCTTTTGGTTCTCTGTAGGTTTTTTCCTTTAGAATCGTATTTTATCTGCTTTATATTTGTGAAGTGTATGTGAGAAGCAATTTCAGAATATGTTACCTCTCGCCTCCTCAATGATGCAAACATATTTTCAAAACATTTATGTAATAACTGTTAAACACATACAGTATGCTGATATCCAGGTCTGGATATCATTGTTATTTTGGTTTGATGCCAGGGCAATCAGTGCCACATATACGGGAGAAAATAGGGTCAGATTCTGTTCTAATTGAATATTCATTAATGGTAATTAAGATGATACAACAATGCTTATAGTCAAGTATAGTCATATTAAACCTTCGATATTAAGGTATGGAAAAAAAGTATAGATGTTGCAATATTTAAAATCCTGTTTGTAGTGATATAGAGAATCAAACCTTCAATACCATATGTTTTGTAATGCAGGTGAAATATAAGTATTGATCCATCATGACCCTTATAATAACAAAAACAATTGACCACTGATAAAATACAGCCAATAGTTAGCAATCTTTTTTCAGGGAGGTCTTCAATTGGCCAGGACACATCACTATTTCCATTTGATGCACAGAAGCCAGTGACATCACCCGCAGGGTGATGTGTGCATGTAAACATTGCTGACTCTGTGGGGTATCAGTCAGCGGCCCCCTTGAAGCACTCACACTCCCACTCCTCAGATGGCAAGCAACCTCTTGGGTCTTTTGTTTGACATGAGGCCCTGAGTGTGACTTGATCATGTGACTTTTGTTGGAGAAATAGGCTATATGAGCCTGTATGTGTTTGCATTGCAAATCTGCCACGGCCTAGACAAAGTAAATGAATAAGCAGAGAACTACAGGATGACATTTGGCCAGGTAGATGCTTTTTACGTTCTCAATATTATTCCAGGTAAGAAAAGAAGTGAAATATTGTAACAGTGATTCAAGGAGCAGGATTTCAAATGGCCAAATAAGTGCTGCTGTCTGTATTTAAAACACACACTTACAGTATTGAAACTCTATCACCAAGCTAAGGCTGTAAAAGTAAAACACAATGTTGACTAATCGACTCACATGCAGAGCTGACACCTGTTCATGCTGAACCTAAAAGCTGAGAAATGATGGACGCTGTCCTTTGTCCGACTGGTCCGCATGGTCACAGCAGATGCACGGCTGGAGCTCAGCAGAATTATCATGAAGACAGTATGGAAAGCGGTGGCTTGAGAGAGATTCCCTCAGTTTTGTGCCTTTGCTGAGGCAAGAGGCCCATGTACAAGAAAGTACAAAATCAGGAACAGCTTGTTAATCTGTTACAGTACATGTGTTTTCAGGTTTATCTGTTATGCTGTAAATTTATTCGTGTGACTGTCCTTGTGGTGGAAAAGGCTGCCACCAGTGTTCCAGTCTAAAGCTTCCTTTTAGCAGAGGAAATCTATCTATTCCCTATTTGCATGAAATCAAATGTTGTTGGTAGACGTTAAGCCTGGGAGATATGTGCTATAGTTTGCTGACTGTGGGCTAAAAAACAACATGGGGATTATGTTGAGCAAACGGCCCCAGGAGACTATCAATGGAAATATTCAAAAAGCCGTTTGAATGGATGGTCATTATAAGACTGCTTGACCCAAAAAGCACTTTTATGACAACAGCAGCACCAAAACAAGGCCCAGCAATGCACCATTGTAGACCTGGATGAAAATTACCATGTGCCTGACTGTGAAATTGATTCAGTCTAATTTGAAGAGATTATTCTCAGAGATTATTCAGCATGACTTGTGATTTATTTAAAAAGTCGGGTTGTTAGCCCTTAATTTACAAAGCAAATGATTTTATAAATATTTATAGATTATCCAGAATAGTTCTGTCAGTTGCTGTCTTGTTTTGACTGTTGTGAAAAGACGTTTGGATTTTAGTTTCTGTTAAATTTTCATGATCGAGAGACCTTCCGGGCTTCGTGTAATTACTGCAGTTCCTAACCCGCCCATATTCAGAATTTGCCTCAGGATTTGGATCCATTAGATAATGGAGATTGTGGAGGACTAAATGTTATTCTGAACAATGTGCAACCTAACTGCACCCTAACTACCCACACTGTCACGATAAGAGATACTTGAGACTGTTTGACTTGTTATTAAGGCATCTTCAGTTCCAGTGAAATGTAGTGGTATATCGCATTTTCCTATGTGGCAACTGAGACGTACAGTTCAGGAAGGAGGGTCAGCCAGTCCCTGGAGAAATCGGGCTTAAGGGCCCTGCTCAAGGGCCCAACGGTGACATCACTCTGCCGACCACAGGATTTGAAATGGCAACCTTCTGATCATGGGCACAGCATCCTCGCCCACAGAGCCACACACCGCCCTTAACTGCTATTTCCTCAAGGTATTTTTTTCGACAAGCCTCCCTCTGTACTCAAATGAATCAACAGGAATATTGTGAAGGCGACTGACCACCAAGTAACCATCCTTCCATTGTACTGTAGCTCTGTGCCAAATTACCTATATGGATAAACTGAGTCAGCCCGGAATCACATAGCTGTGGCAGCCTAACCGGTAGAAAAGGAGCTAGGCAGGAATATGGATGTCAGATATAAGCGACATAGCAAGGTGTCTGCCAATGAGCAGCGAGGCGGCCATTTGATGCCTAAGTTTCATATCCCCATGTGTCAGAGATTTTGGCGTAGCTCGTGAGTTTGCCCTTTGGCTTTTCAACCAGTCCGTTTGTAACTGAACCAACCAGTCTGAGACAGCAGTGTGCTATGTTAAAACACTCCTGCGCGACTGTGAAAAGGGATTACTATATATTTTCAATATCCCTCTCGCTGTGACCCACACATAAGTATAAATCTGCCGATCCACTTTCTCTCCATTGCTTCCCTTTTATATTCATGAGGTAGGGTCAAAGGTCGTGGATATTTTCACGTATTTTTTTTTTCCGCTTTATCCAACGCCGGAATGCATTGCTTGGATTACAGTTGCCCCGCCGCATGCGGGATCAGAGAAAAACATAGTAGCTGAGGGAGGATTTGAAAGGCTTTAGCAGACACAGCAGGGAGCTCGGCCCTTGGGATGAATGGCACACGGACCCTCTTCAAATGTGATGCCCCTCCCCACCTCTAGCTGGCATGGGAACCCAATGGTGACCATTGTCCGAAGCTCCCCAGCAGGCACACGTGCGCAGCTGCCCGAGGCGAACCTGTGCTGCCTAAGTGCGTTGTTTTCGCTGTGAACCATAAGGAAGTGAATAGCAAGCAGCGCAAACAATGGGGAAATCGGATATTCCTCTATATGAGTCCCCTGTTTTTTATTCATTTTTTTTGTCCCTCTTCGACTGAGAGGAGCTGCTTCCTTTTTCTACCGTAATTGCTGGTCTCCAGTCCACTTTACAGATCGGACTCTCCGTTTTGTTCTGGTCGCTTTGTCTCTTCCCCCTGCACTCCACCCCTCCAGCTCTGGGGCACTGGGGAATATCTCCGTCTGCTGTTTTCTTCTGGGTGGGGGATGGGGTTGGGGTGATGGGACAGTGGTGGGGGGGGGGTGTAATCTTGGCTAACACAGATGTGGGCTCAGCACATACCCATGATCCAGCCCATTTCCGGCTTTGTCCCACGAAAGAAGTGTGGCAAGGTCCTCCTGGCCCTTTGTCCCCATGGTCTTTGAGTGGGAGTGGGGGATGGGTGATCTGAGGCTCAGAGGTTTGTGTACCACATGCAGCCAAGTAGGTTCTCATTGCCTGGGGGGTGCAGGTGAGTCTGTCTCTGCAGTGGGGGCGACGTGATGTTAGTGGTGAACATACATGGGCCCTGTTTTAGGAACTGGCATTCAGCAGGAGCACCGCCTACACTCATCCAAACACCACCAGGCACCAGCATCTGTCCATGACACAGAATCTAAGAGCATCCAAAAATGAATGAATTTCAAGTCACCAGATTCCTGTATCCCGCATGAAGGGTATGTGAGGGACTGCTGCTGGCCCGTCCAGTTCAAATCTGTGGATGCAAATTTATTTTTTAAATAAATCCATGCAAGTTGTGCATGGATTCAGCCCGGTGGCACACAGGAAGGCATGCTGGAGCAATAAGGTCCCAAGGTGCGAAAAACAAAACAGAAATCTTACGCTTAAAGTCCGCCTCTGCTAGGTGCCCTTCGCTTCATTAGTCTGGCTCATTGACATCATAGCTGGAAATGGCTGGTAAGTGCACGTGCATGTATGTTTATGCACATGCGTGGGTGTGTCTGTTACAGCTGGAAGTAATCTGTCCCGGATTCCGGAAGCTGTCCTCTGAGGTGCGGCTCAATATGGTTAAAATCGAGGCTCCTACCACTTGCCAGATGCTTTCAAACATAGAAGTGTGTACTGCACCTTCAAGAACATTAAACAAATCACCGATATAAGATACCTAAAATGCCTGATCAAAAATAAATAGTAGTACAGTTTTTAATAAAAATGGCCAATTATAATAATAACTGGGACACTTAGCCATTCATATTGTGTGCAAAATAGGCAATCAAGGGAAATCTTTAAAGCTGCATAGTAAGTATAAATTTGCTCAGAAAGAAAATGCATTTAAAATTAGAACATGTGCTTAAGAGTGACACAATAAAACCAAGAATTTCTCCTTTTCTGCTAATGCTGTGTTGGGTGGCTAGAATAACGCCGTTCCGCTTCAGAGGCACCTCAGCCATTCCATGTATCTGTTAAATTTCACCACCAGCTTGATTAACTTAGTTAAATGACTCGGTGAGGTTTTGAATAGCCAAATATGGTGTGCTAATGAACAAGTCAAAAAAATAGACAGGTGTATTGGACGGTTGCTGCAAGTGCTGGGTTGGGAAACTTTTGAAATGGTTCGACTGATACGCTTTGATATAGTATCATATGTTATGGTTTTACACCAACATGAAGATCATTTACCATCATTTTCTTTGACTGCCTAAGTCTTTTGCCCTGTATGGTATGTAGACAATGAGTAGAGTTAGCTTTAGGGTTAGGGTTAGGGTTAGGGCTGCACAAATAGGGAAACATTTCCTGCAGCATTGTGCAGCTACGTTGACATGTTGCAACTAAAAATACAATATCACATAAAGCATGCAAACATATAAACAGAGTGCTGTTTAATTAACAGAGGAGAGGTCAGGCAAATCCAGGGTTTTTGGGCTAAAGTTGGCATTGGTGCCGGGTCTAGGCCCTCGGTAGAGGAGCTGTTGACGGAAAGCAGGCCGCTCCATGAGATAGACACGTTGCTCGTGCTCCATGCTGACAGGGATTTTGTCTGTGGAGATGGCTGCCTCAGCAGCGGGATGGCCGCAGGCCGACAGACGTGGGCCTTTCACGGTGTCATCGCTTTGGCCCCGGTTCCGGGCTCGCGCGGGAACAGCCCCAGCATCGGCCCAAGTCGGGCCGGGGGGGGAGGGGGTGGCGGCCATCGCCAGGCTCGTCCAAAAGAAAGAAAAACACCCACAATGTGTAGATCGACACAGATGCCTGGAATCGTGAACCGTTTCATTATGCAGGAGATCCTGCTTTCTGAAAAAGCATTTTAATTGAAATCTACTAATTCCCTTTCGGTGATTTAGTGTCAGTTCACCTTGTACAGCTTACAGTGAAACATGGTCCTGCGAGATACTGTTTTCAGTACATAAGGGTGAAAAACAGGGGCAGCTTTAGTAAAAAATAATACAACGTAGAGGTGACAGAAATACGAGGGTACGTCAGCGGCTGGTTTAGGGCACGTGGGCAGGAATTCCAGTACTAGAGGTGGCTCACATGCAGTGACTGCGAAGGCGCATAAAGGCACAACACGGCTAACTTTTCTGTATCTTCCGCAGGAACATTGCCAGATACCAAAGGTCACGTTCCCAGAATTCAGTCAGCTTTTTGGAGGTGTCAGAACAAGATGTAACTCAGCATCAGTGACCATATTCCCTGCAGCCTTTGGAGGCTTTCAACCTATTGGGCTGAATCTCCACGACGTGGATTCGGTTCCGTGGGCGGATGCCAGCATGGCTGTTCTCCGTGTTCACAGGCCCGTGTCCGGCCTCGGGCTCTCTGGCTGGGACTCCGACACTCAGGCTCTGATATGTCCACACACTCTCTCTCTCTCTCTCCTGCCCTTATCGTAACGCTGCACCACCTGTTTCTGCGTGTTCAGTGTTCGCCCTCGCTACTCCGTCCTGGCAGTTGTAGATCGCGTCATAAAGAAGGGCATACCTGCCACCGCGTTACATTGCTTTGCCACCATGAGGTGCCTGGGCGATTGCAGACGGTGCTGCGCATCCACAATGATGCCCAGTTTGCCGTGAGGCTGTAATATCCTTGGCAGTCACTGAGGAGACTGGCATTGCTAAAAGGTGGTCAAACATGCAGGAAGCGGGGCGCCATCTTGTTGGATTAGAGATGCTGAAATACAGTTAAGTATTTTGTTACGTGTTATTTTGGTTGAGCGTTTCTAAAAGGCTTGGATATACGTTCCAGATGAAGCACACACTGTCAGGGTAGAACGGTAACTGTCTGTCTATCTGTGCCTGCTGCCACACTGGGGTATCGAATATGGATAAGTGACAGGCTTTTATTTATGGAACCGTTTGCAGCTCCTGACAGATTCCCTGCATCAGGGATTATATCCCGTGTTCACCTCGCTTCCCACATTGGTGATTGACACCCTCCCCGGGTCCTCCACTGTCTGGTCTCCCTCCCTGCAGGATGGACACCAGCGGACCCAGTGCAGTGCGTGAAACTCCAGAG
>JABFEA020000042.1:3403569-3415918 GCA_019775915.2 Cyphomyrus plagiostoma
CCCCCCCCCCCCCCCCCCCCCCCCCCCCCCCCCCCCCCCCCCCCCCCCCCCCCCCGCCCGCCCCCCGCGCGGCCCCCCCCCCGGGTTGTGGATGGCATAGGCGCAGTTTCCCAATTGGTGGCCGTGCTGTGACTGTGCTTGTGTTTGGTGAGGATCTAGGAGATTACAGCGGCCTTGTTTAGGTGCTGCTCGCCAGACTGGCATGTTCCCCTGCCCCAGCTGTTTCTGGCTGAAGAGCTCCCCTCGGGTGGCGATGAGAGGAGGGCGGGGGGGGGGCAGAGGCATTTTGGCAGCCGGTCAGCTGGAACCGAGAACGTCTCCACAAGACCACCTCTGAGCACCTGTTGTTTTGATAAGAGCCCTGGTTGTTTAAGTAGCCACTCCCGTACCCCAGATGCCCCGCCCACTTTCCTAACGTCAACAACAACAGCAAAACCACATCCGTCGCTAGTATAAGAACAGCATGCTTGAATGATAAACGGAGCTCTTCCACTTCTCAGTAACAAATGGTGAGGCATTTTAAGGCCCTTCCACGCACCATGATATCTCAAACATTGAAATATCATGTATCCTGTGTTGTTGTGAAGCAATTCTTAGGTTGCGAATGGGTGGAATATTAGCGGGGGCATCTTGGCATGGAGGTCCACATGCCTTTAATCTCCATTAACCTGCAGTTAAACTCCAGTCTGCGATCCGTGTTGACATTTTAGATCCAGCCCATAACCAGCACCTTTTAAATGCATTAAGGTCACCAGATTGATGTGTCGCAGAAAAGTCAAAGTCGGCTAAGAATATCGAATATCAAAAGAAGTAGGGATGCCATCGCCACACTGTGAATTACAGTCTGTCAGCAAAAAGGTAAGTAAGGTCAGTGCTCGGGCCATGGCAGTTACTCCCAGGTACTGGGCATCTGGTTACAGGATCATTGTGAGCATCTATGGTTAAGCCAGTCTGTTTACACCCTGCATATCTAACACAGTCTGACTGTAAAAGAGATTCTGCTAACATCCCCTGTAAATGGCTGTGCACGTCGGCGTGTGAGTGCGTGTGTGTTTTTCTAATGCATCGTGAGCTTAGCAGTCAGTTTTGTTTCCATAGTAACCACATGCGACCCAAAGCGGAATGCCGCGCGGCTCTGTCTCGCGTCAGGTTCGAACGCGATGGCAGCAAATGCAGTCTGTTGCTTCTTTCTTGATGGTGTTTCAATGGCGAGGCGGCACGGCAAGGTGTGTCTCTGCGCTTGGCCCGGTGTGCGAAATGGCCTTGTGCAAACCGCATGGGATGGATGGATAGCCAGAAACTTTCACTTTCCCTGTATTGACCCCAACATCCCACAACGCTGTGAACCCCTAATCCTCTTAAATCAGTTTTTAGATCAGGTTAAACTGGTTTAATTGAATAAATAGAGGAAATCCACCGCTAGGGTGATGCTAACTGATTCATCCAAGATACCAACAGGAAAGCTGTGAAACTGTGTAATTAAACACATTACTGCATTTTATGAATGCTTACTGCAGACTTAATGGGCTGGGTATCACGGTACCTTAAGCTTCTCCTCCATAAGAGCTTTAGAGAGCAAAGTTAATGGAGGCAAATAGTTAATGAGGAGAAAGATCATGCAGCCCTTTCCAGCTGCTTCCGCTAGTCGGGCTGCCTGCAAAGGTGCCTCTTTCAGAATCAATAAATAAATCATATGAATCTCAATGGGCAAATGTTCTGCACAGTGTAATAAAAACCTGTTATTTTGATGTTGTGGGGACTGTTTTTCAGGTCCCCACAAAGATCTCTGAATGCAATCAAAATATTAAAAACGCCACAAGTTTTGTGTTTTGTTTGGTTACTTATGGTTAAGGTTAAGGCTTGGTGGGGGTTAAGGTCGTCATGTTGGGATTAGAGATTTCCTCATAGAAATGAATGGAGAGTCCCCACAAGGATAATTACAAACCTGTGTGTGTGTGTGTGTGTGTGTTTGCAGGTAATAGAGAGAAAAGAAAGTGTGAGGAAAGGAACGATTGAAGGAGAGGAAGATTGAGATGAAGCTTAATTTTGTTCTCAGTGTACAAATATAAGGGGGCAGAGATGACTATTTACAAATGAAAATTTAACCCATCTAAAATTCATTAAAAATATCTCACATCTGAACTGAAGATTTGTTTGACATTGTTTGTTGGGTGCCACGTGGAATACCATAACCTAAGGCACGCTAGGTAACAAAGTGGATTATGTTACACTTTATTAGTAACATTTTATTTTTCCGTTGCATGTGATATGTTATGTCTGTTGTGTGACGTGTAGTTTTCACAAACACACCTGGTAAACTGGCCGTGCCACTGATGCCTCCTGTATTACCAGAGTGGACGGTGGTAGCATTTTCTGCAAGGCTGCACTGCGTTCTTTTCATCGACTGACCGTAATCCATGCTTACTGCTTGCACAATGGAGGTCCACAGGAGCTTCTCCTCGCTCGGCAGCAGGCTTTCTGGTTTTAGTCACGTGTGCACGCGTGTATTTTGGGCCAGCGTTACATAAGACAGAGAGAGAAGGCAGAAGAGGGCCTGAGAGCTGGTGGCATGGCGAGGCTTTTGCCGGATTTTCCGTTGTCGCAGATAGATTAGCACGGCACGGCAGAGCTGAGAGTAGCCAGTTTATTCCACACTAGAGTTTATGGGTCAAGAGCTTGGAGAGCTTCTCTTTTTCTCATTTAACATCTGTTTCTGTCTGGCAGGCCAAGCACCTCTTTATTCTGTACAATATCCTGTCTGCTGAAAAGCTTTACAGTTTGTTTGAGGACATGGCATTCACAGTGATTGTACTTCCAGGGAGTGGCTGATAGAGGGACAATGAATATGCACGGTTTTGGCAAGAAGGCTGCTCTTTGCATGCTGCACACTTCAGCGGTTCTTGCCATCACTATACGGCCTTTTGTGGTCATTCATCATCGGAATCCGGGCTGCTGGTTCAGCCAATTACCTTAAAAGAGTAACTCTGCTCTCTTCCCCTACAATAATCACAATGCAAGGAAGCAACCAGACATGTTCAAATTAAACCAACAAGCTACATTTTGTTCTCTGGGTTGATCGATGTAGTTGCCAGAAAAGTGATGAGCGCCTTCGTGACAAATTGTGAAATTTAAGTTGAAGCTTAAGTCACCTTGTTTACGCTGATGCGATCGCAGTTGTGTCACAGTATCTTATGCCTGGCATGAATTGCATACCTCAAGTTTTAGTAGCATGAATCACAGTGTAAATGCTTGGGAAAATATGAGCAGTGTAATTGTGTAATTCCACTCATTCCATTCATTTCGCCCATGGCCAAGAAGGCTGATTAAGTCTTAACCTGTCGTTACTCAGTCACCCCTGAGCCAGCCAGTGGAGCTTAATATTTGGCTGTATTCTTGTCATTTATTTCAGCATCATCACAGCTGGGTTTACTAGACAGCTCTGAACAGACGTCTCAGCCAAACAGCACAGTCTGCTGCTTGTTGCTCGGCAAAACATAAAGCCCATCATGATCAATGACAAACAGAGGCCTATTCCTTTTCCTCGGGAATAGAATTACAACCCTTTCACTACTGATCCAGACATATTGTTCCCTGCTTGTATATTCAACCAAATGGATTATGTTGAGCAATACTGTCATTTTGATGTGCTTGGCTGTTTTCAATCCTTTTGCTTGTCCTTATTTGGCATCCATGCTATAATAGAATATGAGATACTCGTTTCTGTCGCATCCATTGTACTCCGGAGATATCCAGCTTTGCGACACTCATTTTGAGGCACCTTGAAGGGCTCACTGAACCTCAAGGGACACATCTAATCCTGCAAAGTGTCTTTTAATGGATTCCGTAAATGGCTTTGGGGTGAGGGCTGGTTTGAGCTGATCGGTAGCTGGATGCTTTTTGATATTACAAACAGTTACATGAAAATGAACATGCTGGGATGGAGCACTTCTACGTATGAGTATGGCTATCACGCACTTAAAATTATGCATTGACATGAATCCAGACATTATAATATACAGGAGATGAGAGTGAAACACAAAATTCCAAAAAACTGAGTAAGGGCTGGAATTAAAATTCCAGCATGGAGACAACTCTTTGCGCCAAACCCTGCACTTCCTCACAGAAAGCCTGTGGACAGCAAGAATAATGAATGCAAGGCCCTGTGAAGATTAAACATGATTTCAAACCATGCACGGCAACGGAGGACATAAATTACAGTTCATACAAAATGAAAAGAATTCCCGGTGATTAGCCTTTTATCTTTGGAAGATTGCTTTAGGTTTTCTCAACTGAAAGGTAGTGAAAGACAGAGCGCAGGAGTCAGCCTGAGAGATTCACATTGCACCAATCAGACAAAGCGCATTTCCTCATCTTACCACATAGTAAAAACATCTATTGTTGGTTGTAAAGCCCTGTAAAGGACATTGCAAACCCAGATTGACTGGCTTGACCTTTTTATTTTCACTGAAGCGTTTTGGAAAGCCTGAGCTGACCCACCATGGAATTCTCCAGCTGTAGAAAGTCTCCTGCCCCAAGGCGGGGCTACATAACAGTTTTATAGTAAGATGTAATGATAGTTAATGGTTTAGTAATTTGAAGTGGTTAGTGCTCCAGGCTACAAAGCTACCCCAATATGTCCATGTTAGGAAAGCTTGTGTAGAATTTCCCTGTATCAGAAGTTTAGGTGATGTAAGCAGATATTGCTTAGATTTTTTTGATTTCCTTTAAGGGTTCCACTAGTTTCCCTTGAGTGTATTACAAGGGGCATGGACTTCATAAAAGGCTGGAAGAAGTGTGAGGAAACAAGGTCTATTACGTTATTTACACCGAGTGGACTACATAAGGTTGCTATATTGCCCGTAGGTGTGCATGTGTGCGTGACTGGTATGAGTGTGCCCTGCGATGGGCTGGCCCCCCGTCCAGGGTTGTTCCCTGCTTTGTGCCCGTTGCTTCCGGTATAGGCTCCGGACCCCCCGCGACCCATTAGGATAAGCGGTTTGGACAATGGATGGATGGATGGATGGATGGACTACATAAGCTAAACCGACATCATTTTTAGCATTTTTCTTCATTCCGGGTCTTGAAATATGGCTGAGCTGACATGGCATAAAGTGAAGTGTTCTTGTAGACCTACGATTCAATAGTACGACTGCATGGGATACGTGTACAGCCCATATTTAGCTTACAGGTGGCTGGAGTACTAACATGACAGGAATTTGGTGAGGAAGCAACTTCCTGAGCCCCTACTACTCAATTTAAGGGAATGATTTGATGTGATGTAATCAGGTCTTGACGTTCACAAGAATGTGTTGAATGACTGATGTACTGTTTCATCACATCAATCAAATTCTTCTTCATCATCAATACACTACACAGAGGAATCTTCTTCAAAGGGCCTGGCCAGCATCCAGATTCAGTGTAACCTACCAAAAACATGTGAGCAATTCATTTTGTAAAGCCATTGTTGAGGGTAAAGATAACCTTTAGAATATGGCGTTGCCATGCAAACAGTTGACTTGTACCTACACATTAATGAGCTAAGGATGAAATGTCAACCTTTTTATTCAAGTTATCTGCTTATATTGCTTTGTCAATGCAGGGTTCCACTGTGGGAAAAGGTTTTTAATGAGGCCCATGTGTTGAATATCAGCACATCCAGAATATATTCATAGTCCTGAAGAACCAAGTTATTAAATTCTTATCCTTAGATGAACCCCTCTTCTTAAACTTTTATACCACACCTGCATGGTATTCTCAGTGGCCACTGGCTTTATTCCACACGCACTACAGGAGTTTAGGTCATCATAAGTTTTCATGCTCAAACTCCGTGACCGATGTCCTTGGTCAACTGTATTATATATGTTGTCACAAATGAATTATTGGTGTAAAAGGTACCAATTAAATCATTCTTGTTGGAAATGTTATCTACAGCTGGTAATTTATTGGTATTTCTTGTTTGAGTGCTATGCTGAGTATGTTACACCAAGTTCAAGCTGGTGGATTTCATTTTGGTGTCTCTCAGCTGGTGGCACATTAATGGCAATGTCATTATTTTGATTTGCATCTTTCTGTTAACCAATACCAAGGCATGCAAAGAAAAGCAGACCTTCCCACCCAAGGGTGTGTGCAAACCATCAAGCAAAATAAGTTTTTGCATGGGGAAATGGGAGTCAATCGTCTTAGGTTCCTGTGTCCATTTGATATTTTGGCAATCCTTCTCCGCAGCCGAGGAGGCTTTCGGCTTGTTGGAATGGTGCCGTGTTGTAACATCAGATAGCATCAGAATTCTGAAGCAAGTCACGTCACACAGGGACTGGAGGACGGAGAAGCGACTTCATTTGGGTATGGGAGGGGAGACGGGTTTAACAAAAACAGCAGAGAGGAACGTAAACAAAAGATGAGTATTTTGGCATCAGAAAAATCAAGAAAACAAAACAGGCATTGTGTCATGTAAAGGACTCAGATGTGATGCTGGATCAGGTATCTGGGTTTAAGAGGTTTTCTGGGGGTCAGGAGAGAAACAGGATTGGGTCCTGGGATGGATGGTGAGGCGCAGGTGAGGTAACGGGATGGGCCCATTGCCTGCCTTCGCCTTGCCCCAGGGCATCTACCCGTTAAAATATTTGCCACTTGTATGAATTGCAAAAGATCGTTTTAAGGAAATACTATTGACACACACGGGCATTCCGACTTCTGCCTGGGTGTTATCTGATAGCCGTGTTCAATGCAGCGAGGCACACATAAAAACAGGGTTAAACGAAACGTTTACAGGCAAAATCCACAGTTTATTCCCAAGACTTTATGTACAGCAGTGCAGAAATTCATCCCGTGCCTCCCAAGCCTCAGGGATTCTGAAGTCATCAGCTAGCCCTCTGTGGTCTCTTTGTCCCTTCCATAGCCATGCTGCCTGGAATGCGGGCACGTCCCCGAACAGTCACAGGCGTACATACACATAGGTCCCTGCCGTCTATTGTCGGGCCAATTTGAAAGGTCCTTGAAAGGTCCCAAATCAAGCCTTCCCAGGCCCTCTACATCTGTGTCTGACAGCCAACTAATTGCTTCGGTTGAGTTTGTGGTCGAGAGAATTGACAATGGTACGGACCTGCGTCACTTTGCATTCATGGAAGAATGGTCGGACTAGAAGCAGATTTGAGACAGTATATTGTGGAATGAGGAATATAAATGGAAAGTCTGCTCAACAAACAGTGCTGCACCACAAATAGAATAGGACCATTGTGTATCTATGGATCGACATACTAAACTGTGTCCATCCCATTGCAACTCCATGCAAATACTAAGAGCCCTGTTGGAGCAAAATGAATAATACTAAAATAAGGAATGGCCCTTGAGGCACAAGAATAAGAGTAATTTTTCAACTATTCAAAATCTTGGCTTTTATATATATATGCAGTATTGTATGCATGCAGGCATATCTTCCAGTGTGCAGTGGCACTTGGCTGGCGAGGCATTCGCCGTGTCATTGAGAAACATTGTGCGCCGCTCAGCTAGCAGCAGACGTCGTTTACAGGGCTGCATGTTCATGGGTGCCAAGTGGACTTTATTCTTTGACTGCCAAGCCCAAAACCTTTAGGTTATATTATGGTGGCGCACTAAGCGGCCACGCGCGGGATATCAGGGTTATTCTGGCGTCGCCCTTTAGCCCGTCAGTGACGCGGGCGAACCCTGCTGCCGCCTCGCAGGACTTTTCGCCATGAGGCGTGCCACTTCCGCTAAGTGCTGGGCCATTTATAAAAGCTCGCACACTTTGCTGAGCCCATTGCTGTCAGTCAGAGTACATGCCCCTCCCTCCACGGCCCCTTTCTTTACGCACTTACTTAGGGCCAGAAATCTAACACCGGGTTCAGATCTGGAAAAGATCGCATTTATTTTGCTTCTCTGGCTTTTTTTCCACACTAAATTGCAAACTTTAAAGTGGTGTGCGAAGCAGCTGCGTTTAAACATGCTGCGATGTGGATTGCTCTACATCAGTGCTTCCCAGTCCGGTCCTCGGGGACCCAGCTGGGAGGGAGCAAAACCGTGGACTGTCTGTGGGCCCCCCAGGACTGGACTGGGAAACGCTGCTCTACACAAACATTACTTTCCTCATAGCTTGTTAAGTGTATTCTTATCATTCTGACATTCCTTGATCTTCGTGCCAGTTCAAGATGAACGGTAATCTTTAGTGACGGCTTGAGATTTTTTATTTTTTTCTCTGCCACATGGGTTAAGTAACAGAAAGCTGGCTGAGTTATCGGTTTCATCAGTGCAATGCAAATCTCCGTCAGGTTGGAGGGCTTAGATGCTAGGTTAAAAAGACAAGCACTTTAGAAACTCTTGTGCGAAACCCTTAGCCTTACGCTGACCTATTATGAAACAAGAAAATGCTGGTTACCAAGCAACTTAAGAGCACTATTGGACATTATACATATTAAATTTCATTTTAATACCATTTTAACAGAACAATGGGTTTCCATGGTGAAGATATTTTGGGAGACTGAATCAGTTTGTATAAGGAGGCAGGGATTGCTTATGTAAATCCTTTCATCTTTACTCTGAAACGGGGAAAAAAAGTCATTTCTAAATGTGGCAGCTGGTTGCGTTCATTTGGTATCTCAGGATAAGTGTGTCGCAGCCCTCACTGCCGCCTCTCGAGCCGTCTCCACGGTCGGCGTTCACGTTTCCATGAGCTCCAACGCGGACGGCGCCGAGGAAGGCTTTGAGCGCCCAAAAATGCAGAGAAAGCCGGCTGCCGTCGGGGCTGCTTCGGGCGAGGATCCTGAAAGCAGCTATCTGCCGTCTTTCATCAGGGGCACAGCAGAGGCCTTTCAACATGTAAAATAGTAGTTAAAGTTGGCCAGCGTTCAAGCTGCCACCTGTCCCGAATATTACAGCTAATATAATCAAATAAAGTGGTGACTTGTGGTATTTGTGTGTACATTTCTACTGTTACCATGGGACCCCCACCCCCCCACCACCACCACCCCGACTCAGCAAATTTTATTATCGGGGTTGGGGCATCCTGTGTTTCTTCAGATTGAATGGGAAAGCCCTACCAGGGGGGCCCCTGGGAGATATTTTGTCAAGGGAACCAGAGTTTCTATCCGCGGCCATGTTTTTTTGTCATTATGTAACAAAAGTGCCTCCGTTTTCAGCTGAGCTCCTTCCAGTGAGCCGCGTTAAACTGGCAGGTGAGGCCACTGCTGCTGGCTGTCTGAAGGTGACACACTTTGTTTTGTAAAATCAAAATAATATCAGTTTGGGGTGGCGGGGGTTCATATTGTACACTTGATTTTTCGTAACCAAAGAAACTGCTTTAGTAACTGTGTAAATATTCATGGCGCCGTGCAGTCCTCTATGGGGAGTAAATACCTACTGGATTTCCAGGGAGCAGATCAGAACTTCCCACGGGCCTTTTTTCCATTTTCATGCTTGTTTAAATACAAAGTGTGATACAGATTCCAGTGGCAGGGAGCATGGAAACGTGCAGATACCTCACAGGATGCTCCCCGCAGAGATGTCCGGCTTGCAGTCTTTCCCATACGTGTCCTCTGTGCTTCTTTCTCCCCATAAGGAAATGTACGACCAGTGCTCCGTTCCCAAATGTGGAGCTCAAAGCTGTTGCTTTTTTAACTCTATAAAGTTCACCGTACGTCAGGTCGTGGCTGGTTGGAAATTCAGAGAGATGCACGGTATAAATGAACAGTTCTAACCCTGAAGGAGAATCCCCAGTGGGGGATGTTTCTCTTAAAGACTTTCAAAACTGCCTTTAAGTTGCAGAAGTTGCCCACTCCACCCCACTTTCAACACTCCAATTTACATGACAATGGATTTTCCAGCAAAGCTCCAGGACCCCTGTTTTACATTTCAGTATCACAGCTGCCTATTCCCTATCTGTGGGGCCTATCTTAAAAAGCCCTGGCTGACACTGGCCCATTCTGTCTGTTCCAGGGCTTCTTTTTGTGTTTTTTTTTGTGGCAATTGTAGAGAGGAGTTAATTGTTGCAGATTCTCCCCAGTGTTAAAGGTTTACTTTGGTTCAAAGAGCATGCAGATGTTACAAATTCACAAACTATATGAAACTGGTCGAATTGCTGATTACTCAGCAGGAGATTCAAAGACAGTTTAAAAATTGTAACTTTTAATTGTGACAGTGCTATCATCTTATTCAATAATTCTATGTGAGGAAACATATTGCAGCATTTGAAGAATAAACAACTTGTGAACACTGCGTTCTTGCAAGCTAACAAAAGGCCTTATGTTTTGAGTGAATCACCTGTTTAAACAAAACAAAACAAAAAAAACCTTAAGCCCCATAAAATTAGGTCTAATCGGGCAGCGATTAAACTAGCAGGCAGTGTCCCTATGTGCCTTTATGGTTGGCCACAGTTGTTAGACACAGGTATTGCATTATGACCTCAACCTCTTGTACTGAAGGTCCAGGTTACTGAAGATATTTTCACAGGGTGGATTCACTAATGGATGGGATCTTATTTTCAACAGGATCCGGTTTCTGCCAATAAAGATGAAGTAATTGATGTTCTACATAAGAATCTGGCATAAAAGAGGAATTAAGCCAGGCATATCATTAAGATCTCCTCTGGAATGCTGCCAGCCTTTCCTGGCTCTGTAGGCTGGCCTTTTGAGAAGGTAGAGGGGAGGAATTTCACTAAATGTGCACAAAAAAAACACCAGATATTTTAGCCTAGAGCTCCACCTCTGAAGGGGCAATGCTGAGTGGTTTTCAAGTTTGGACCGTAAACTGAGACTTTAATGACCACAACTTCAATGGATGAATGGGTGAATGATGAATGGATGAATACAGCAAAAAAAAAACAGCGGAACGCCATTCTTAGGTGTTGCTGTGAAAATAACATGACGTGTATGCCATTCATCAGTGTTTCTGAACCCAGTCTTCATGGACCACCCGACGGTCCACATGCTCCCTCCCAGCTCCCAGCACAGCGGAACCAAACAATCAAGAACATTGAATACGTGGTACAGGTGAGTTGGGGGCGAGAGGGAGAGAGAATGTAGGCTGAAGGACTGGATTGAGGAACACTGCCCTACACGATTGCTTAGTAAAGTTTAAGCTGATTTTGCGTAACTGATTATTTTTTACTTCTATCCATCCATCTTGCAATATTTTTATGTATTGAACATGCTATATGCATGATAATAGTTTAGCATCTGCTAATAGCTGTCCTTTTTGGCCAGTAATAAAAGTTGTAAGATCCATAGTCTAAGGAAATGTTGGACGTTTCAACATTTGGCATCTCAAATATTTGCCGTTGGTTAGCGACCCCCATTCCAGCACCGCACGTATGGACGATCCTCGGGCTTCGACTGTGGGATTGTGGGCTGGTGACGTCCCATTCTGATGAGGTAGCCTGAGCAGGCAGATTCAGCGTGAGCGGTGACTGGTCCCCAGCGTGCTCGCAGCGAGGCTGCGTGATTCCCGGCCTCCCCGCTGGCCCGCGCAGTGTATCCCAGCCACGCTCCTCTCTAGGTTTTCGTGTCACGCTTCTCCGCCTCCCAGGATGGCGAATCAATTTGTGCCGGAATATGGCAGAAGTACGGCGCCGGTCGGGGGTTTGGGGTGCTGACATGTAATCAAAACGTAACACAGACAGCAACCCCAACCTACATTTAAATGCTGAGTGAGCAGCCCTGGCTCCCTCACGCCCCCATCTTTCACTCCTCCCAGTCTCCCCCCCCCCCACCACCCGAGCCCCAACTTCAGCAAAAACTCAGACAGAGGCCTCCGCTGCTCCCCCCCTCTCCCCCCTGGGAGAATCCCGGTGACCCAGATTCACTGGAGTTCTCTGTCGACTCAGGCCCGGGCTGTTTTTACTCCTCCGCCAGTCCCGAATCCGCCGGGCTCCCTCACACCGGTGTGCTGACCCACATCTCCATGGCAACCACACCACAATGCGCCCAGTGCCGTACGGGCGGCCGACGACGGCTGAGGGGAGGCGGGCGAGCGCCGTGTCCCATGGAGCGACAAATGGTGGGGCCCCACCCCCCCCCCAGTACCCCCACCTCGCTTTGTTTGTCTCCTCCATCCCTTTCTCACACCCTCCATTTTGTCTGGCAGCAGTTAAAAGCTGGTTTTCAGATTCACTGTCTAATGTGGTGTACCGCCCACAGCAACCGATCGGACCCCTAAAAGGCTAAGTGGCCGACAGTAACCTCTTCCCGGACGGGTGCAGAATTTAATGCCCGTGCCATTCAGTTGCCCACATATTCCTTGTTCCTTTTTAAGCCAAATGGATAGCTGTCGGGGGGGGGGGGGGGGGGGGGGGGGGGGGGGGGGGGGGGGGGGGGGGGGGGGGGGGGGGGGGGGGGGGGGG
>JABFEA020000042.1:3416018-3435654 GCA_019775915.2 Cyphomyrus plagiostoma
CACTGTGCCCCCATATACCCAGTCCCACATTAACCCACATTGACAGCGTACACCCCCCCCCCCCCCCCCCACCCCCACGCCATATGCTCTGAGTTTGAGCTGCCAGCTACGTTAGCCTTTTTTCCTTCTGTCACAGTGGTGGTGGTCAGACTCCATCTTATATGTCACTCTGCAGATAGCGCATCGCTAACTGATGGAAGGGGCGCTTGCAAGTGGTATCACCTGCTGCAGCTTTCCAGCGGAAACGCCAAACAGTCAGAGCTGTGGAGGCCCCATGCTGTTAGCCGCTCGGCACCATGTGCAAAACACTGACACGTCACAGACAAAGCGCCAGTGGGCTCATTCCCATCAACTAGTGATCTAGGCTCATATTGTGTCAAAGGGGGTGTTTTGGTTAGGAGGCAGCAGCCTGTAGCAAAAACACAGATTGATATGACTAATATATTGCATGATTGTTTTTTTTTATGCTTTTCATTTTTGAGAAAATACCCTGTTTACAACATATTTTACAGAAACCATGCACACCTTTATGGTTGTCCTCGTTCAGTGGGTGGTTTCAGCCTATGTCTCATTACAGCTGGTTGGCCAAGCACACTGCTTGTCGCAGCCAGTGAAAGCCAACTCGTTGGAATAGGGGTGCAGTGGCCATATTTTGCAACAGAATGGCTGGCCATGCCACAGCTAGCAAACACACATAGACCTCCACTCATAACCTGCATGTCCTTCTTTTGACCAGAAACCAAGGCTCTGGAGTTCATCACACTCTGTTGCTCTCTTTCACTGCCTGATGAAAAATGTCAAGGAAACAGGTACAAAGAATGTAGGGAGCCCACGCACTCCATACTTATGTATAATTAACCTACATGGATGCAGTGTGGCCATAGGATGCAGTGTGGCCATAGGATGCAGTGTGGCCATAAGATGCAGTGTGACCATAGAATGCAGTGTGGCCATAGGGTTCAGTGTGGCCATAGGGCACAGCGTGGCCATAGGATGCAGCGTGGCTATAGGGCACAGCGTGGGCATAGGATGCAGTGTGGCCATAGGGCACAGCGTGGTCATAGGATGCAGTGTGGCCATAGGGCACAGCGTGGTCATAGGATGCAGTGTGGCCATAGGGCACAGCGTGGGCATAGGATGCAGTGTGGCCATAGGATGCAGTGTGGCCATAGGATGCAGTGTGACCATAGGATGCAGCGTGGCCATAGGATGCAGCGTGGCCATAGGATGCAGGGTGGCCATAGGATGCAGTGTGGCCATAGGGCACAGCATGGCCATAGGATGCAGTGTGGCCATAGGATGCAGTGTGGCCATAGGATGCAGCGTGGCCATAGGATGCAGTGTGGCCATAGGATGCAGTGTCGCCATAGGATGCAGCGTGGCCATAAGATGCAGTGTGGCCATAGGATGCAGTGTGGCCATAGGATGCAGTGTGACCATAGGATGCAGTGTGGCCATAGGATGCAGTGTGGCCATAGGGCGCAGCATGGCCATAGGATGCAGTGTGGCCATAGGGCACAGTGTGGCCATAGGATGCAGTGTGGCCATAGGATGCAGTGTGACCATAGAATGCAGTGTGGCCATAGGATGCAGCATGGCCATAGGATACAGTGTGGCCATAGGATGCAGTGTGGCCATAGGGCACAGCGTAGCCATATGATGCAGTGTGGCCATAGGATGCAGTGTGGCCATAGGATGCAGTGTGGCCATAGGGAATGCCAAAAATGCCAAGGGCTTGGTAAGGCTGAATATACCTGCTGACGTCATGGCTGCATTCAGATGTGCTTAGTGATGTTGCCTGGGGCTGTTAGATGTAAAAATATCAGATAACATTGAAATAATGTTCTGAATTGCAAATGATTTGAATCGAGTAGACTGAATGAATGTATAACAATAGATTCCGGTTGTACCTGTTCTGGTAAATTCCCCACACGGGTGCATGATGGGTAAAATGTGCTGGACCGCTGTTCCTGTGGCCTCATACAACCGCCCAGATGATTCCTCTCACAATGACATTATAGCTCAATCCTTGAACACACTTAAATCCTGGTTGGCCATATTTTTCATCAAAGCATCCTTTCTAGATGACAGCTCTTTTTCCACGCTGGAAGTATGATGTTGCAGTAGCCAATCAACTTCTCCCCACAAAATCCTTTGAGTATTAATATATCTAAAACCATGCAGATATCTCATGAGAAAACTGAAGGAGACGCTTGTCATCTTCAGAACACAGCTCCCCCTCTTCAGAATATCAAAACACACCCTCAGATGCAGATATCGGAGATTAGATTTCACACAGGGTTTACTGTCCAATTTTTTTAATTCATCCATTCCTATTTTTACATTTTATTGAGGTATGCTATTCATAATTGTTGCAAGCACAATTTCCAATTCAACAGGAGTTTAATTATTGTAGAGCAAGTTAATATTTAATGAGTATTTTCATGTGGTTATTCTGGTTGGTCGCTATTAAAAGAGCATAAAGAGAATTTATTTTGTGATTTCTGAGATAGGCCTCTGGCTCTGTACTGGGTAACTGGCTATGAAACATGGATGGATGGATAGATATTGAAGTGGAATTAAATATAGCTTTCAGTTTGATGTATTACTTAATACAGTAATTTATTTCA
Source organism: Cyphomyrus plagiostoma (assembly GCA_019775915.2). NCBI lineage: Eukaryota > Metazoa > Chordata > Actinopteri > Osteoglossiformes > Mormyridae > Cyphomyrus > Cyphomyrus plagiostoma. Next base: position 3,418,649 of record JABFEA020000042.1, read on the forward strand.
GGATTAGATGAAATATAACATGAACTCAAGCACTTTCAGGTGAATTGTCTAAACAGTGTGTGAAACAGAGGCCAGGAACGTTAGCGATTGTCAGTGCCTGTCAGCTTCCTTTATGGCAGTCGTTATCTTGTCTGAGAGTAACAAAGCCGTAAATTGTTAGCTACGTGCTTAGATAATGGGATTATTCATGACTGTTAATCACTTTCATGGAAATACAGCAGAACATTTAAATAACTGTCACTTGCATTTCAGGTCGACGGCTGTGTCTAATACATTTCAACTGGCAACACCACAGTCATCTAAAAAGACAAAATCAACAACATCAGCACGATATTTCAAATAAGCCTTCAAAAATATGTTTTGAATAAATTTGAAGAAGCTGCCTGGGATTTGTAATTTCCAATCACAATGGTTGCCAGGCAATGGGTGCGATGGGGGCCATTGGCATCTGACTGGTTCTTTTCCCTGGAAAGTACCTTTTAGTGTGAATATCATCAGGACAGAGATTAGGCCCGACTCACATGATCAGTATCATTGTGCTGCAGAGGTATTTTCTACAGGACCTTTCTTGTCAACATGGGAAACCTGAAAAAGTTCGAATGAGCGTAACATTTTTGCTGCTCTGCCCAGAAATTGCCATGTTTCTGTGATGATTAGCTGGGTTGCCAACTTCGGTCAGCTGGCTGGAGTGAGATTTTTAACTTGAGACGAGCCGGCACATTCATGCACATGCATGTATGAAACAGTTTTCTTTTTACCTTGTAAATAGTCGGTAGGGTTTGCAAACTATCCCTTTTGGTGGAGAAAGTTTCAGGTTTATAATGGAATAATGCAGATGAGCATGACAGTCTGAAAGCAAGCGTCAGATGCGTGAGAACTGGCAGCCCTGGGACAGGCATCCATGAAAGCTAAGCCAGTTAAATAAACCCAACTGCCTAGGGCTGACACTGAGGTCTACAATTGGTAAATCTAGTCTTCAGGAGGCCTCTGCGTCATCTTCAGGACTCTGTGGCTGCGTCTCGACCTCGTCCTGGGTATGGTGGTCTGCGTGACGGAGAAGGTGACATCCCACCGGGCCTATAAACCGAAAGTCAAAATCGCGCTGTAGTAAAAACCCTATGGCCACAATGCACAGAAACAACCTCCTCAGTCAGACCAGTGAATACTGGGAAACATGCCACGTGGTGGAGGTGAAACAGTAAACACAACCACGTAAGGTAGAGAAAGGCTTCCACACCACAGCTTCATCGTGAGTGTATGAGATGGGGGAAGGGCCCTCCACTTTTAGGAAACTGGTCTACAATGAATGTCTGTGAGCTGCGGTTTGCCCTGGAGAACCCTGGGAACCTTTCCCCATTCCCCAGTGAGGTCAAACAGGGCTTGCCCTCTACCCACTGCCCCCGTGACCCTCATTGTCGGACCCTAGCCACTCCCCTCTTGGTCGGCAGTGAGTGCAGGCACAGAGATATAAGACCCATGCGCAGATCTGGTGAATAGATGCGAGGGTTTCGGTGAAAGCTCCCGCTTTGTTTTACCCAGCCCTATGCGACCCTTTGCCTGAGGTTTGGGGTGTGTGCTGGTGACTAGAGAATCCGCAGCTCTGGGCCCAGGGACTTCTGTCCTTGTTCAGTTCACAGTTGGCTGAGCAAGACACTTGCAGATCACAGCGTTCTATGAAATGCAGCTGGCTGGTTGATTGTTACTGTTGTTTCGATCGGTATGTTGGCCTGAGTATGCTGAAGTGCTTGCTAAACATGAGCATGTGTGACTCTGCAAGGTCTGAGGAGTTACCAGTATTAATATCTACTCTGTTTTATGGTGGTTGATTATAGCTCCACCTTTCTCCTCATTTTCTCTGTTTTTCATTATTTAACTCCGTTGGAGGAGATGTTTGGCCCGGCGAACAACATAAAAATTTCAAAATGTTGAAACAACTAAATATAAAGGTTAACAATACTTTTAGTAAAGACATTTTGTGTAGCCCTACAGCACCACTGAAACTTGGTTAGAAACCTTGGCTATGGACCGGGCCAGTGAAATATTAATGGGTATGATTTTAAGTTGCTTTTGATGCAGAGCTAAACTAATCCAGTCTTTTTTTCATCCATCCTTTTTTCTCCTGCCAAGGAATCCCTTTGTCCGAAGCCTGACGGCGCTCAGTCTTTGATTTGGCCTCTTCGGGATTAAGAGGCCTCTGCCCTCTGCTTCATGGCCGCCGTCTCCCGGCTCTGTCTCCAGTGCAGGAAAAGCAGAGGGCCTCAGCGCAGCGATGTCACGGGGCGCGCGGGCGCTCCTCTCAGGCCGCTTCGACAGGGTAACCCAGCAGTGCCCAGACGGGCACACAAAACCAAACGGGGCTGCAGGCTGACTGGAGGACTTCTGCAGCTCTCCTTCGCCTACTTTTTATTTATTTTTTTGTCTGACGGAGGTGTAGGCTAATTCCTGCCCTTTCTGACTAGCTGTGTGCATTGGTGTAAATGGGGCTCCAAGGGACGACATAAGTCGAATCGATGGACGGCGGCTGCAAACAGATGAGCTCACTGTTTGTTTCTTTGGCCCCACATGAGCAGTGTCTGTTTTCGTTGAATGATTGTGACTAAATAGGACTGTCACATTGGATTAGGCCCAATCGCACAGAAGGCCATATTAAAACATTGAACACAGGGCTATTTTGAGCCCAGTTTATGAATTATTTCTGCACCTGTCCGAATTGCAACTTCTGTCATTATCACGTGTACTATCTCACTGAAGAGGACAAGGGAGGACACCTCCGTGCCCTCTCTCCTTTCTTTTGTGTGTTTTTTTTTTGTGGTCATGGTGAAATTATCATCCAAACACGGAATCGTTTATGGAATGAAAAGCCTGGTGTTTGCTAACGTTCCTCCCATCGGTTTCCCAAATACATTTAGGAGCTTTTCAGATATTCAAAACCTGTGCCCCCTCCTCCCTGCCCCTGGGACTCCCCACACACAAATGAAAGATTAGAGTAAATGAAATGATGTCAGTGCTTAACACTCAGGTGGGTTTAGCTGTGACTCTCACAATAGGCCTCTTTGTGGCCTGCTTTCAAAGGCCTGCATCAAGCCCGCAGGCTGTGTCCGGTGGCTGTGTGACCTGGAGCCGGCTCTTACTGCAGCCACTCGCCATCCTTACAGTGGGCCGACATCCATGCTGTCCGAAAGGCCCGTCCTTCAGGACTTCTATAAAAGCCATCAACGAATAATGTCTCATTTAATAGCTTGTTCTCAGTTCTTCTTTCAAGAGGGGAGTTCCTAGTGTTATATTTATGCACCCGCTCAATGCAGTTATTCATTAAAGGAAAAAAAGTGGGTAAAAATAGGTACTTAACCCAAGTATTTTTGACCATGACCTTGCGCTGGAAACAAACATGGTCCAGGGCGTTTGAGACCTGAAAAAGTCCCAAGCATTAAAGAACTTTGACTGCCTTGCACACCATGCTGCTTCAGTTTAGGAGAAACTGTCAAGGTGCATATGGGGCATCGGCACGACCAAAGGGATTTTGCAGTAACATTTTACTTGCAGAGGCTGGAAATTTCTGTGCATATTGTTCATACTGTTGGCGATTTGCTGCTTTGGAGATCGCAGTCATTTTTGTTAGCTTTTCCCAGCATTAAAAACTACAGACAGTCTACATTTTTGCTTCCTGTGAGGGACCAAAATCGTGGACCGTCTGTGGGTCCCTGAGGACTAGCTTGGTCTAGAGAATAAGGGTCTGAATGTACATTGTCATGTGTCAGTCCTCAGGAGCACATCAAGTTCTTGGGTAGGGAAGATGACATCATTTGTTTTGATGAATATAGGCCTAGTGTGTGGTGTGGAGCTGCAGTCTGTGTGCTGTGAGGGACAGAAGTGCCAACAAAGGCTGTAGATAACCTTTGACCTGCTGATGTCAGTGGCAGGAGCTCACCCTGCAGCTGGAACCTTTTCCACTTCCTCACAGGGCCCTTTGCTGGAGGTGGTGTTGGCATCTCCTGAAACAATAAAGCTAAGGTGAAAAAAGGTGACATTCATCATCTTCCAGAGGTTTGGAGCACACGAGTAGATCCCTCATGAAGAGATATGAGTAATGTGTTTCCCAAGCTTGGGTCTGCATCACAGAAGACATCATGCTAACTTATGGAGGAAGTTTTGAAGTTCTTCTTTATCACTCACACCCTGAAACACCTGTAAGCTCCTCCACAGAGGAGGAGGTAATCTAGACCACCGTAATTCTGTATCTTAATGATAATCTATGGGGTTGAGGTCACTGCTCTGATCTAGGCGATGTTCTGGCCACAGTTCAGTGTTATTCTTGGCATATTTATAATTACACCCATTGTCCTGTAATTGTAAGAAGGGTATTTTGTGGCTTTTAGTTGGATAGTGGATATGACATACATGTAATAGTATTTGCTCCCGGCAAATCAAGGATGGAACAGGTACTTTTTGTCAGGATGGGAGTCGTGACAGGTGTAACAAAAGCAGTATCAGGGAATGAAAACAGGATACAGCCTCCTCGATATTAGGGAGGCGGAAATAGGCAGAAGAAAATCAAAACGGGCGTGGGGTCACGGAAGGGCACTAACTGCACTTGAGGTAATCTCAATATAATTACAGGAAAAAGTGATTCTGAGTGAGACTTACCCTGCCCCACCTTGGAATGTACATGCTTTACGTACTGTATACACCTATTTATTTTGCAGACCCTTTTATTGAAATGAATGTACATGCAGTATGTACTGTATCCATCTATTTATTTTGGAGACCCTTTTATTTAAATGAATGTACAATTGAGAAGGCAGGGTCAGCCAGTTTCTGGAGCTATTTGGGTTAAGGCCCTGGCTCAAGGGCCCAACGGTGAAATCACTCTGCCAGCCATGGGATTTGAACCGGCGACCTTCTGATCATGGGCACAGAGCCACACACCACCCACACATGTAGAGGGATGGGCATGAAATTTGGATTAGACTGTAAAACCCTTGTAGTGTAGCCTTTGCTGTCACCCGTTTTTACAGTATGACTTTGAAATTTGTCAAACAGCATCTGATATTCTATTTATGTTTTTATGTAACAATTACTTGCTCAGTGGTTATTCTGGCGGGTCAGTAATTTCTCCCTTTTGAGACTGAAAATAAATGTTACAATAGGACAACTAATTTCACTGGCCTTCTTTACAAGGTAAAGCCATCTAATTAATTGTCTTGTCATTAGACATTATTGACAAATGGAAACATAAAACACACCGGGGACTATGGCACTGAAAACACATGCAAGCCCTCATACAAGGTTACTTTGTTACTTTCTTTGTATGAAATGCTTGAAGATATTCTTAGTGTATTTCGGCTGTTAGTTTCGGATGAGTCATTTAAATTTCTTATGATGGACTTAGCAAGAGGCCCAGGTGCACTACTATAGCCAAATGTGCCAATATGTTCTATAACTATATCTGAATTACATTACCTTTGCTGTACAGGTATATACTTGTGTCCTATATTAATGAATCTTTCTGAAGGAAAGGTCACGTTAAATTTGCTTTAACTTAAAGTGCTGCACTTTTAAGACAGAGGTATCCATCACTTCTGGAGTATCTGAAAATTTAAAGGTGTCCCAGAAAAAAACCGTCACCTTTGATTTGACTGCCACCCACATCAGAATGACTGAGGTTTTACTGCCATAGAGAAGCACATTAATTCACGGCGAAAAGTGAAGATATTAAATATATTTTACAGTTTGAATGCAGGGCCTCTTTAAATCATTTTGGTTAAATTTGTGTTACACAGTAATTCCAATGTATGTGAAAACCAAAAGTCAAATAATGAAAATGAATGCATTTTGCCAACTGGAGTCGTAACAAACGTTGATCGTGCTGATTTACATAGGGAATACAAATGAGGCGTGTGAAAGGGGGCACTTCTACTTTAATTAGCAGTAATATTTAATGCTGATCTGTACTTGCTTGCTGGCATGAAAAATGTAATACCCTTGGTCACAAAGGCATCAGCAATGGAGGCCTAGAATCTTCTCTGAAAGTATTGTTTTACAAAAGGAAACTCCCCCGAAGTCCATCAAGCCGCCCTCCCTGTGATATTGAAAATAGTTGTAAAATATAAGTTGTCTCAGATGGGCCGCTAATGCTTTTGGCTGCAGTGCTTGCAATTAATTAGACATATTGCCTAACGGCAATAATATTTCTGTATTTGAATTTGGAGAACCAAGTATAACATGTAAGTTAAATCTAAGGTTAGTGACTGATCTTGTGCCCCTACTAAGCAGGTTATAAAGAATCAAGAGCGGTTTGGTTTAAAGGCCTTTTTCGCAATGCTTGTCTGGAACTACTCTGCTCTGAAGAAGTTGGAGATTGAAGCTTTTGGCTGCCAAGTGTCAAATCCATGCTTTCGGGTCAATTTCAGCACATTGGCCTGTGTGGCTGCGCCCAGTCCGGATGTAAATGCAACCATGGGCATCATGTGAATGAGAGGAGATTGCACTCTGTGCTGAGTTTTTTTTTTTTTTTTTTTTGCTTGCGATCTGAAATTACCAGAAGGGGAGCATGATTCACCTAGAAACCAGCTACTGTGGGTCGAGATGCTTAGCTGTCAAACAGACCAGTTGCCCCTCGACAGAGTAGTCACATCACATGCAAAAACTAAAGAATTCCAGTGTACCTGTGCAAGTACAAATGGCAAATAAAGCATTATTTCATTTTATTCCTTTGGCTGAGACCAACATAAACAGCACCACATGCGTTCAAAGGAACTGTGACTCTAATATATGCGAGATTAAACTAGGCACCAAGATGTAGCCAGTTACAGAGGTGCTTCATATAGAGCCAACAGTCAATATCCTCCATCCAGGTCAGTACAACAATCATGTTTCCTTAGTGCTGCAGAAAATAGAAACAGCAATAACATCACTGTAAACATTGTATTTTTAAGCCTGTATTATTTACAGAAGCGCAACAGAATCCCTTACTTATCGCCAAGGACTTTTATATGCAAGGAATTTACTTTGGGTGTCATGCAAAACAAAACAATCAAGGAGAGACCATATAAATTCATAAAAAAAGAGGACAAGACAAAAAAAAGGGGAACATCGACCAAAAACCTTTATATAAAATGCTGTTTGTGCAGTTTCAAAATAGAAAACAGAAACTGCTCTGCAAATTAACCATAACGGGAAAATAAGAGGGGGACTAGCTTTAGAAAAAAACATCTGCAAATGGATTTTTTTTGGTATTACAGTTATATATATATATATATATATATATATACTTTTTTTTCATTTAACATTTGAAATATCTGTCACACATATTGTCGCCTGTGCAGAATGAATCTGTGTGACGTATCTCCTGAAGACGACTCTGGAGCAAAATGTCACCCGTGATTGAATGGCAAATTAAGCAATTGTTTAATACGACGCAATTAACTTTAACCTTTAGGTTCATTGATGTGCTCATGGTCATAAACCGTGACACTGGAAGTTTCAAAATATCATAGGTCATATGAGGTATTCAAAAACTGCGCAGCTATTTCCAGCACAAAGCAAGCCGAGGCACAATTTTGCTTCCAGCTAGAGAGATACTTGCCTTAAAATCACTTAATATGACAGGCACAGAAAAACACATTACGGAGTTGTCACAATTTTAAAGCATGGGCAGAACTCACAGGCGGTCAAAGAATAGGATGTGACAGGACCCAAGCAAGAGGACAATGGATGCTGTGTACACACCTAAGGCCAGGAAAGTACAGACATTTTTAAAAATTCTCAGAAGTACATCTGAAATTAATGATTTTCATCCACTCTCTCTGTGTATGTGCACAGTTCCAGCAGGAGAGACAAAAGCAAAACCAGTACTGGGCAGACGCAGATTCTCTGACCCTTTACCTCGTCCAGTTTTCCACGTCTGCTTTTAGTTCCTGCAAATCGGTGCTCCCAGTTAGGTAAATATTAGCTGAGCTGTGTGTATTACAGTTCTACAGTTATGCCCTATTATCTGCAGTATTTGTCAGGTGAAAAATGGTGGGGGGGGTGGGGGAGAATGTTCACCCAATGATGTGCAAAGAAATATATAACAGTAAATGTAGTATCTATTGTTTCCCATGCTAATATGTCTGGTGCAATATAACAATATGCTTGGTAACCATTAGTGAGACTTTAAGAGCATGTCAGGGGGCTTGCATCACCCCTGACTAGACAGGTCGCTGGCTAGCTCGGGGCCAGGAGGAAGCTCTCAGAATGAGCTGAGGCCAAACTTTCACTTCTGCTCGCCTGCAGCAGTTCCCCGCATCGGGGGAGATACCGCACACGGTGGATGCCAATCTGGCCTCCTCATCAGCTTCCCGCTTTCGTCCGCATTCCCAAAATGAGCGCTTGCTTTCCGCTTACTGTCTTTGCCTCTCCAAGTCGGTGTCATGCAGAGGCCATGTGCAGAACCTTGGATCTTTGTTGTGTTCCCTGACGCATCTCCTGGGCTTTTGCCCTGAGAGACCGTCCTCACACACCAGGGAGCATCACACGCAGGTTCTTAGCAGAGCTGCAGAACCTCGGAGTGAGCAGAGTTCACGGTTGCCGGAAAAGATTCCTCACTCTGCAATCGTGACGTCATATCGCCTGGACTGAAGTAGTAGAGCTCATGTGCGACTCAAGCCTTAGCTAAGTGATAACAGGCTAACATTTCATCTTGCCATCTCACGTCCTCACAGTCGGCATTGCGTTCTAAGCAACGGCCATCGGATAATGCTCATCAGCATACGACGGGGGCGCCTTTACGTCGCGGGAGATAAGCGATTTGTTTGACGCATAATTCACAGCGTCGGCTGACTTTCTACACGTAAGCCGCCAAGTGTAATGCTGCGTCTGCACACAAGTTCCCTGATCACTTTTCCTCATGCTTCCACATTTTAGCACTCTTGCATTTTGCCCTCTGCCAGATCTGTGCTGTGTTTCTCAGAGGATGCAGGACCACATGGTTATGAATCCATGGAGGAAAAGGGAAGCCAGGAAAAAAAGACAACATGCACTTTTTTTTTGTTGTTTTGGCTACAACAACCTGTAAATTAACCCACTGATATTCAATCCAGCTGTTCAAACATACAAAAAAGTCAAGTTTGCTCGATGATGCTCGATGGTACTTTCTGCTTGTTGTCCTTATGTTTAAGGAGTGACAGCCTCTGCATCAACTGTAATTTAATAGCGTATTGTCCTTCAGATAAACATTTGAACTACATTTGTTTATCATTATAGGCTTTGTCATGAAACTAGTCCTTCCTCTGGAAACAGGTTCAGCAAGTTACTGAAATTAGCAAGATAAAAATGGTGGCCCTTCATGAAGAAATGTGACAGTTTCCTGCAGAAGCTATTGGCCAACATTATTTTTATCTTATGATGCATCTGCAATTAGTTCTTCTGACAGTTGCATTCCATGCGCGCTTTTTCCATCTGATCTGTTGTGACTTGCATGGCTGCGTCACATGCGGTATGTGCAGAAATGATCAGCACTTGGTGTGGAAGCCTCTGCCCCGGGATGTGGCACCTGCAGCGTACGGCCTCTGCCCGCTCGCACGATAATAATCGGGATGGGATATAGGACTGGGCCAATCGCACCGAGCAGGCCGACTGGCAGCCTGCCAAGCCTAGTAGAGCCTCTTCAAATGTCTATATTTACAACTTGTGTCCCTTTTCTGTCTGCTGCTGTTTTAGCTGTTTCTGCAAAACTGCCTTCGAGATCCCTGTCTGACTTTGGGGTCTGTCAGATCTATCAGATGGTCTTTGCTTGACTCTGGTATCTGAAGCCTATCTGCACAACCCATCACACTTCTCAGGCACACCGCAGCCTGCCACCAGTATCACCAGCTAGCAATGTTTAGGTTTATTTTCTGTCTGCCATAGCAGCAGAGTGCAGCCAGAACAAAGGACGCGCTGAAAATAAACCTCGCGCGCGGTAGGGTTTCACATCTTCGTGCTCCGGGCTTGACACTGCGTCTGTCTTTGTGTCTGTGGCACGTGTTCCTCACCCGTCCGAAAATGGAACCAGCGTGATGAGGAACAAGTACTACCTAGGCGAGTATTTCAAGTTAATGATTGACTCTAGGTGGCGGCTTCTAGTAGGCCCCTTACCAGTGGGAGCCCTTATTCATTAATGCAAACAACCCTCTCCTCCAGACAACGAGTCATCTGGCTGCCAAATGGATACATATAGCATTCAGACTGGGTGAGGAGGGTCTGTTGGTGGCAGATGTGGCAGTTCCAGCATCTCAGAAGGAGAAGCCCTGCTGAGATTATCACAGACCACTGTGTCTCGAGTTTGCAGCGAGTTGTGTGGTGAACGAAAAACATCTAGTCAGTTGCATTTTTGTGGCTGAAAACACCTTGTTAATGAGAGAGGTCAAAGGAGAATGTCCAGACTGCTTCGAGTAAACAGGAAGGTCACCAGGTCAGTACGACGACGGTGCGGCAGAAGAGTTGACTGAATGCACAGCTTGTCAACCCATAAAGCTGTTCTGGAGACAGAAGATGGTCCTACTTGGTACCTAATAAAATTAGCGAAAGTGACACATGTCAGCAGTAGTGTGCTCTAGATGCTGAGGTGTACCTGCAGCAAAGATGACACAGATACTCTAACATTCATTTACTTGTTCACTCTTCCCAGAATCGCTGCATAAAGACATGTATGCAAGACGGACAGAGTCATAAGGAAACTGCAGAGCTACCTCTGTAATTAAAAGAAAACTTTCCTTCCTCGCTAAGAGAGAGAGAAAATGATTGCATGTATGTTTGTGATTCTGACCACTATATCATTAAGCGGGTCGGGGAAGATTTCCTTGAAACTTTCCTTAGTTGTTTTTTTTTTCTTTCCGTTTCGCCCTTCTTTTCCATTCTCCACAAATGGCAGGGATGGTGTTGCAGGAATGCCAGTGACCTCCGCTAGGAAAACAGCAGAAAATACAGCAGGGCGGGACAGTCCGTCTACAGCAAGGCCTCCTGACGAGGACCCTCGAGTGCCGACTGCATCGCCCCTGCGGCTGGCAGCCAGATTTGCTCGCCTCGCCTTCTTCAGGAGGCCTGCGCTTGTACTTGTGGGTAGATGGTGCCTTACTGATGCACCTGATGAGAAGCGGCCACAAGCCTGGGACTACTGTGCAGGCAGCGGCTCTCTGGAGATGCGCATTAATGCGGACAACGGAATCACTGCCACCTGCATAGTTTGTGATCCTCCGATGAAGCGAATCCAGCACTCTGGATTCTTGTTAGACCATTGGCTCTTTTTGTCACCCACAGAAGCTCAGGAGAGAATTGCATTTCAGCTGATAGGTGGGACAGTGTGGAGCAACAGCTTCCTGTTCCTTCCGATGGCTCACTGGGAGTCCAGCAAGCTGGTTTGGGTTGGGAATGCCGGTTATTGAACACCCTGACTCCCAACCCATTCCTCCCGCTGAGATGTATGCGGGGGTGGGGCGTGCTGTGGGAAGTCCGTGCTGTCTTGCAGCGAGCTCATTCCTGCACGCTCAGCACCCTCTCTGCCATGCATTTCCTGTACTGTTTGCTTCCCCTACATTGTATGACAATATGGGATAATAACAAAGGATACCCACATAGGCTCTATGGAAGGCAGCACAATCTCACCAGTCCCCAGCCTAGCACTTGGACCACCGGTGTTGCCAGGGTCTGCACTGCTACACGCTGGCATGTTCGCCTCCATACCCTTGCTGAAAGGACCAGAGACCCCGTGAAATAGCGGCCTTTGTCGCACACACGTACGACTCCCCAGCAGCGGTCAGGCTGCATAATTAAGCTATTTATGACATGGACAGGTCTGCGCTGAGGGCGACCTGTCCATTTCATTGTTTGTTTCATGTTCTTGAATGTTCGGCGAAAGTGTGGCTCCATTTTGTGGCCGTCGTCTGCTTGAACGTAGGCGACTGCAGAACACAAGCCGGGCGTAACATCAGGCCCCACCGGAATAGAAACGAAATTTCAATAGCAGAAAAATAGACTACAGTCAGATCAAAGGTGATCTGTTTGGCTGCTTAAATTTATTATCTACGCAATAAATTACTCTTTTCCTTTTCAGTGCAGGATGACAGACACTTGGCACGGCTGACATTGGCATTCCGAATCCATGGCGTCCACTGGGTTTTCCTTTTTCAACCGCAAACGTCTCATCAAAAACGACACAAATCATTACATAGGAAGCTGGCGCTCTTGTGCCGCCCAAACAGACGCTCTCTGATTCATATCTGTTCCGTATGTCTCAATGGTCGTCATCCTTCCTCAATCAGAGGAAACGTGTTTAAAGGTCTGCTTGCTCAGTTCCTTATCCTTCCCTGGCATCCTTTTTGGGTGCAATTTTAAGTGCCGCTTGGTTTGTGTCTGTGCTGTGGCCACGACTTTGACCACCTTGTGTGCAGCTTTCGGTCTGAACCGAGGCAGCCCAGCGTTAGCCCTCTTCCCACTGCATGCCCAGAAAAACACGCTTCTGTCTGGGTGGGTCCTGTTTCCCCGCGGTTGTCCTGGTATCAGCTTTCTAGATGGGCCTTATTTTTTTGTTGCATTCCAGCAATCCCTGTAGAAAACACGGCCTTAGCGTAGCATGGTTGGACGCCAGGTTATCCTCTGCTGAGCACCAAACCAGGCCCAGCAAAGCAAAACCTTCTCTAAAAGCACATCCCCATTCTGTGGGCTGGTCGGTCTGAGACGTCAGTAGAACTGGAGGATTCTTCATTCTTAAAAGCTCCCTCAGACTAAGACTGTATTTCAGAGCCACTCCACAGTGCCTTTCACGTTAACCATTGAGTCTTGGCATTGCAATAAAAATACTGTAATAACAAAGTTCTTATTTGTACTGGAAATTTGACTGTGTTACTGCTACCCAACACTGAATAGGCGGTTTTGGAAAACGGAGGAAGGGATAAAATCGAGTGCGACGCTTCAGAACCTCAGGTTTACACCGGCCTTCCAGAGACGGCGACACTTCTTTTAATAATGATGTTTTTTGTATTAATGGGTTTTTATAGCTACATTTGCACGTTTTCATATTCTGATTTGAACCATATGCGCGTGGCTGCTTTCCAGCAGATTCATGAATACCATTATGTACTTGGCTATAAATTGATAGGCATAGTGAAAAAAAAAAAAATCATATGAGCACATTCTTGGATTCATTTAGCATTGTTTGCATGTGAGACCAGTTGCGCATACCTGATGCATTATGCATTAGAATTCACAATGAGCGGGTATATTCTGAAGTATGACTGAATATCTCAGCTGGGTTCATTGTCCCTCTGGTGCCGTTACATGGGTGTAGCGTATAATGGGCTCCACCCTTTTTAATTTTCAGTGTTTCTCTCTTAGGACAGGCATACTGTACTCACCACTCCCTGAAGAAATAAATAAGAATGTTACCACACAGCCAAACTGACAGTGAGATATTTAGACTAGTTGTGTTCAGTACAAGACTTTTCTTTTTTTTTCTTTTTTTACTTTTTATGTTTCGTCAACCTAATAGTTAAAGGCGACTGCTCAGTAAAACAGCTAATGATAGACATAAACCGCATAAATGATGCCACATAATTATGGGATGGATGAGATGTTAAATTGCTGGAGGTGAATCTACTGCTATGTTAAATAATGAGGTCCAAAAAGGTGGATTTAAAAGTCCACCCCCCCCCCCCCAACATGGTACAATTCTGTTGCAGAAAACAGCCAACGTGGCAATGCAGTGTCGAGTAAATACAGGCCAGCAGGACAGTCTAGACTGCTGCCTTCAAAGATACCAGTTCCAGTGCCAGCAGGTGCCAATGCCAGAAATGTATGACTCAAAATGTAAGTTTGTTCCGGATAATCGCATCCTCTGAGCAACTAAATAATACCTAAAGTTATTTGTTTGATGGCACATTCAGTCTAACTATAGCTCATAAGAATGGTGGATCTGTGCAGTATTTCACTCTCGTATTGTTTTTCCAGCCTTTCACAAGAGGCATTCAGAAAGAATTCAATGAGGGTTTTTTTTTTTACCTAATCTACATTCTAAGTCTTTAAATAAACCTAAAGCTGTATATCCTTAATACAGTTTCAGCTCTTATTGTATGTGTGTGAGTTTATGTGGTCGTCATAGGGACTGGTGAGGCCTTTAAGGGCGTGTAGCCTAATCTCTGCAAAGATGCATGTACCCACTGAGGGACAGTCAGGGACGGCTTGCCGTTGGACAAGGGAATGGAAAGTACAGCCTTTCCTCCAAAGTAAGGTGGGGGGAGCTATCGATTGGCCTGTTGCTTGTCTGTAGGCTGGCTGAAGTCCAGAATGTGAAACATACAGCTCCCAACACGCGGCACGCGGCTGTCTTTCTCATTATGTCATGCAGCTTAGCCAAATCGGCAGAAAACAGCCGCCAGCCATTTTGCTGAATCACACAAAAATTAATATGTGTGAAGAGGCGTGCACAACCTTTCAGGAATTCTTTTTCCGTGGATATTCTCTGTTTGGTCTGACACTGGGCTGTCAGCATCTGGCGATGCACTTATACATTTTTCGCTGTCATTATTTCATCTTTAGCCTGTGCATGGGAATGTCAGATTGCCTTCTCATCAGGCTTGGATTTTTAACATCAAAAAGCACTTAAACTCAATCCTGCAGCAATTTCATGCACATTCTTTGCCTTGACCTACATTTATGTGGTAATGAATCACAAAGAGTAAATTCTTTTATTCTGCTCGGAGTGCCGCTGTGAACAAAGGCCTTCTTGTGCATCACAGAAGTGCAGTGCATCTGCCATTATGATGCTTTTCTGGATAATATCATCTGCCTGATGCCTATGAGCAATTAAAGTTCATTAACTTGATACTGTGCTTTAACAGGACTTAGCCCAGCGCAGAAAAATACAACGCGGCAATACCATTCAAAAAATTGTTTATAATCTAGTCACAGATTAATTTCTGGCTGGACTGGGGGGAATTATGTTAGTTCCACTTCTGTTAACGCAGCAAAACCAGCTGCCTCCGTTTTCATACAGAATCTAATTTGGGGAAGATTGAAGGACCCTGCAGACTTCTTGGGTGATACTTTGAGATGCTGCCCCGTCGGCTCCCCCTGTGCCCCAGGGTACAGGCTGATTAGGTGGATGCACTAACGGAGTTCCCGTTAAACAGATGTCCCTGGGCATAGTGCTAATGAAGTTGCTGGGAGTGTCCTGGGCCGGGCTGCCATTCCCGCATCCGAAGATGATGCCCGTTTAGCTGGCTTAACGGCTGGCTTCTCCACTCCTTTGCCAGCATGCTGTAAGCTCACCTGCAACCCGGCCAGGTGCCTTGCTAAATCATAGCTCATGGTGCGTTTATAAACAAGAACTTGCTGCCAACTCAGAGCAATATATTCAACTCTTTGTAAGGTTCATGTTTTGCAACTTGACTATCTGGTTATATATCTAATATCTACAATATGTTGAATAGTTTTACTATTTTCATATTTCTCTGGTCTATCATTTAATATGTTACTAGGATTACTCTGATGCCAGAAGACAAAGGACAACTTAATTTTTTTTAACACGGAAAATATAAAAGTGTTTTTAATAGTATGGTTTAGTGTGTCTGAGGTCGATTCAGCTTCACATCAGCCATATCTCTTGCAGACGCAAAATGTTTTTTTTTTTCTTTCTGCAAATGTATGTGTTCTCTGTGTCACTGATGGTTTGTGTTTTTGTAAGCGACATTGACCTTATTTCTTGCCACTACAGGTTACGTACCTGTGTTACTGGAGCTTTTAACTGGCTGGGCAAATTGCTAAACTGGCTTTTGTGGCCCATGAAATGATAAAAAATAAAACTTTTACATTTAGATCATGTCTCAGTCACGTTCTGCCCAGGTAGAGTCACGGAACCTTTCAGTCGCCCCAAGCTGAATGGACTTTGCCCCAGATCTGCTCTGATGGTGTGACGGCAGCTCGTAATAATCCTGCCATGATGGCGCTTATCTCTGATTTCGGTCCTTTATGGGTTTCTGGCTCATAAATCAGTTTATTGCGCTGTTTTGCTCATTCGGGACTGCTGACATTTTGCCTGCCATTTAGCCGTCTCTCAAATGGAGTGTGGTGTTTCCTGGAAGGAGCTGGTTAGACAGGACGCATTTGTGTCTGCCGGCCAATTAGAAACGCTCTAGTTGATCAAACCCGGCTCTGTATATCCACTGCAGTGCAGGGTGGCAGCAGAGAGGAGGCACCATGACCCCCTTCAGTGTCTTTTCTGTAGAGACAGATGAGGTGAAGCTTTCAGTGGGGCACAGATGGGGAACGGCTCAGCCACAAATAATGGATACCCTGCTGCTGTGGGTGCATCCGAACGCTGAATCTCAGCCCTTCGCTGTCCGTGAGCCCATGTCTGTCGGCTGAACTTTTGACCTGTGACACTCTTACATTTTCATGCTCAAGCCCGCAACCCTTTGCACGGCTCCCTGCCCTACCTAAAGTCTTCAGCACATTACACTGAGGAAAAAAGGACTCAGTTCTTGCTGTCACCGACCTCGTTCCTCACAGCTAAGAGCACCGTCAGCAGTGTCCCCCTGGGCCGATTTACGTTCGGGCACCGTTAAGTAATCTTGGCTGATCATTCAACTTCTCATCTTTATTATCCCCCACGACTGTGCCTCTGGGTTCCCCACTGAGGAAAACGCTGTCTGGAAACGGTGAATGGTCCTGAGTCATCCCATTGTAATTCAGGGAGGTTTCCCGGCATTCGTGAGGGCATTCAGTGGTGCAGATAGCTGGCAATAAAGGCAATTCAGAGTCACGAAGGTGAGAAAAATGCCCTTTCAAAGACAGCCGGCTTTCCATTGGTGTTACCACTGGCTGCACGCTACATTTCAAACTGAGGGCAGTTTTAATTGTGGTGGTTTAAATAGGGAGAAAAAACAATACTTGCTACTGCATCAATTGCAAAACATTTTAGATTAGATTAGATTCAACTTTATTGTCATTACACATGTACAAGTACAAGGCAACGAAATGCAGTTTAGGTCTAA
>JABFEA020000042.1:3438465-3464163 GCA_019775915.2 Cyphomyrus plagiostoma
AGACAGTGTGTCCATGGGACTGACAAAGAGAGCGAGACCATGGGACTGACAGAGAGAGCGAGACCATGGGACTGACAGAGAGAGCGAGACCATGGGACTGACAGAGAAACAGACTGAGGGACAGACAGAGATACATTTAGAGAGAGAGAGAGAGATACCATAAGACTGACAGAGAAACAGACAGAGGGAGAAACGAGCAGAGAAACAGTCAGAGAAAAAGAGAGACAGACAGACAGACATGCACAGCGCTGGTCACACAGCAGAATATTTGCAAGCTGTGCTAGAACTATGCGCGTAGACTGGGGCCATCTTACGCGTTCCTTCCTCGTGACACCAAAGGGAACTGACAAATTATGTGCTATGCACACAATGCTGAAATGCATCCTGTGTCATTGAGCTACAGATTGTGAATGCAATGTTTGCTTTCTTCTGCTAACATGGGCTCTTAAACACCAACGTCAGTTGCCAGTAGCAACATACTGTATAATTTTGAGCGTAGGTGATTTCTCTGATCGGTATTCAGAACTCTATAATATGCACTACATTATATCTTAAATAGGCTATTTTGCATAACCTATATTTGACACATGATGGTCTAATGTAATTATTCCCCAATAAAAAGATCAAGTGGTTTTTATTTATAGGTAAGAAATATCGTATCACATTATAATGATTCGAGTTGGCCTGGGCTATTGCTTTTGGAACCTATATAAAGGATTGTGTGAGTAATCGTATGCCTACAATTCTGTTTCTGCTTGGGCTTTGGGGGTGAATTGGGAGCCCTTGAGTCCCATTGCTGTGACGTGTCCACAGATAATGTCTTTCTCACCCCCTGGTGGGAGACACGCGATGGGAGAGGTCTCGCACCTGTTTCTAGCTCTGCAGGCTAACCCTGCTGGCCGCTGTTCCTTATTAAGACGTGTCCAAGTTGTTAATAACCCATATAGCTGAAAACAGGTGGGACTGAATGAAGTTCGCTCTTGGTTTTTCCCATGTGGTAGTTCGTAGGACAGTTCTTTCCAGTGATGTCCTGTAATTCTTTTCCCAGCCTAGACATGGACATTGATCTATGTCTACAAATTTCCTCCATCCTTGGTTTTCTGGTAATGAAGATTCTATCCATCCATCCATCCAATCCCTCCTGTTTTCCGAACCACTGGTCTAATTCAGAGTTGCTCAGGGTCCGGAGCCTATACCTGAAGCTACGGGCAAACAGCTGGGAATAACCCAGAATGGGACGCCAACCCATTGCAGGTCACAATAAAGATTCCAATGTACAAGAATTTATAGGGATGTGCTTGTGATGCTTTCAGAACCATAATATGTCCACAAATTCATGGAATGGCCCATAATCGGCTTTACTCTGTACAAGTGGACAAGAATATTCCTTGAGGACTGTGTGATTTGAGTGGTTCTTCAAGAATGGCCAGTGTTCTGGACCAGTCATAACTGGAAATGAGTTGCAACACTTATAGTCAAGTCCTTTGAAAAGTTATAATTTGAGGTAAAGGGACGTGGGATACTTTGGATACCATTTATTTTTTTCCTAAAGCCAAGGGTGAAAATGCAAACTTATGAAATATCCACTATCGTGTTGCTGAGGTTGTAAGGTTTGGTTTTCTTTTTATTGGACAAAAAATGTGTCTGGCAAGGTCTGAGATACCCAGTCTGGAGCAACAGAAGCATAGTTCGATCGAATAAACGATTACATCTAATGAGCTTGAACGAGTGTATCCCAGCAACACTGTGTAAAGGAGGCCAGCGCTCAACGAGGCAGAGGAGGCCGTATTGGAGGAAGCAGCAGAAGTGCTTTAACCGTTCAGCTGCTTCCATCAACAGTTGTCACTATGGCAGCAGTTCAGTGAATTTAAATGGAAATGATTTAATTCAGTTTACACTCACATTTTCTTTCCAAATATGAATATGTTTACTTGCTTAGCCTATGCTTTTATCCAAGGGAATTAGAATTTTTGCTCATTTATGCTGCTCGATGCCTCAGAGGAGCATTTTAGGTTCAGTGTTATGCTCACTGGGGCTACAGCAAGTCCTCTGCTGAGCCTGGAAGAGCTTTGCTGCCTGTTACTTGGGAATAATAAGATATTATACAGAAAATGCAAATAATAGAGGTACTGTGGAACATGATGTCTTTGACTGGAATGGGGCAGATTTCCCAGAAGCAGTCTGCCATGGACAAGTAACTAAAGCATAATAAACAGCAGCAGTGAAAACCCCCACACACGTAAACGACTTCTCTATTGTCGAGAGTTCCTCAACTGTATATAGTTCTTCAGGTGTTATAGTGATATGATTCTGCACAAAGTAGTGCATTGTTCTGTCACTCTAAATGCGGCTGGTAACCTTGTGACCAATGTCCAAGACCTGCGATTTTATCATAACTTGATTGAAGTTCCATAAATGCTGATCCTGGGTCATATAGAAGCACGGGACACAACGTAGGCATGATTCCTAATTCTCTCTCTCTCTCTCTACACACACATATATATAATACACACACACACACGCACACATAATCCTGTATTATGCAACCAAACTCATTGGTTGACCAGAACAGAAGGTGAAGTAAATCCATCCATTTTATGTGACCGCTTATCCTAATCAGGGTTACTGGTAGTCCAGAGGTTACAAGCAGAAGGCAGGGAATGACCCATTGTGGAGCACCAGCCCATCACCGAGCACACTCACAAACCATTCACTCACACATGCATACCTAGGGACAATTTGGTAACTCCAGTTAACCTCAGTACATTTTAGGACTTTGGAGTAGTACTCTGAGGAAGCCCATGACAATGTGGGGAGAACATGCAAAACTCTACCATAGTCCCATAGGTCCCACAGTACTAACCTTCCTTCCACAATGGCAGTGAAGTCGATATACCGTAATATTGTTTTAACCAACATTGAGCCATAAAAGGCTTAGCTCTTGCGGTGGCTTGCATACAGCAGGAGACACCATCAGGGTTCAGTAAGTCTGATATGTAACATGGAAGCTTGATGATCTCTTGAGCATCTTCTCCGCTATACATTTGAAAAGCGGCGAACATATGGAAGTGATACTTGTTATTGGGAGATTTCAGCTGTGTCTCAGGCAGGGTGTGACTCTTTTACCAAGGGGGGGGGGAGCCAACTACAGAAAGTCAAAACAAACCTCAGCCACAGTCCCAGTAGGGCAGACAGATTTCATTAGCATGGTCTGCTGGTGGGTCATCCATTTTGCTGAACATATTCCTCACTTTCCTGCAAGTCCCTGGGTTTTCCTGTGAATCGAATTAATTAGAAAACTCTAATTGCACTGCCAGGTACTTTCGCAGCGAAGAAATTCTGTAAATCATTCAGATAATGTCGCCAAAAATTGGGAGAGCACTGCTTTCGTGGAATGACACGACTATCATTTATTGTTTCGAATGTGCTCTCTTTGTAAGCTGGCTTCTGGCAGTTCTTCTACCTGATCATTTCTCTGTTCTGATCTCAGTGGTTACTTTTGCTACATGGCTTGTTTCATCAACCACACGTTTTTTTATACCTCACCCAGGGCTCATTATTCAGACCTTCATTTTAAAACTTACAGCTGAGCATATATGGCAGTAAATTTAGATGTATAAATGCTCTTTGTGAGTAATGCAATAAAAGTGATTCTGGATTCTGGAAGCCCTCAGATGTGGAGGGAACTGGCTTCATTCTGCTGGCCCTTAAGCGATGATGTTCTCAGCTGCAGAGATATCCTCTTAAATATTCCTTTTCAACTGTACTGAGGCACGTTCCTTTTTCCGAGGAGAGGCGATTACTAAGTGTGCGTGTGTTTGTGTGTGTGTGTGTGGCATATTCAGCAGCATATTCTGATGCTGTCAGGGTGCATGAAAACGTGCATCTGAGCAAGTGACAGGTGTTACACAGAAGCACACATTGTGCATGAATGGCAGATATATGTTGCACCAGGAAAATGGGGGGGGGGGGGTCATTATCCAAGAATGCGTGATGTGGCATCGGCTGAGTGACGGGCACATTTCTGCAGCAAAGCGTGCTGCATGTCCCATCTGATCCCGTCGGAATGCAGAGAAACAAGACGCCATCTATGTCTTGTGAGCGTCAAAACACAGTGACGTACAAACGCCGCCACTAGAAGGGGGCGGCCTTATATTCTGGCCGTGTGATCACACATGCGTGGTCAGGGGTCAGTCTGCCCAGGGAGAAGTGCTGATGTAGGAATGCAGTTAAAATCCGGAATGCTGGAGGCTGAGGGTAAACCCTGTGCGACTGGCATGAAATGCTTCACCTCTTGACTATAGACCACAGTTAACAAGGCAGGATGCTCGCCAAGCTCCTGTAAGACAGGCAGAATCAGAGCAGCTTTTGAAGTTACATCACAAGCCTTTGTGGAGACAAAAATACCAATGCAAGTGGTACCAAATGGTGTTCATGGGATGTATCCAATTATGCATGGTCTTGTGACCACTGGTGACACATAAAATTATATGCCTGTACTTTCTGGAATTGAGGAACATACTGATTCAATGTGCAGATTTTTTTTTTTGCCTCACAGCCTAAGGGTTGTGGTTTTGGATTTGGACTTGGGCCCAAACTCCTTAGATTTATCGAGCTTGCATGCATTGTCAACAGATTTATCCATGTCATGACATGTTATGAAGACATGCTACTTGAGTGGATGGTAGCTTGATGTGTGAGTGCCTTGCAGTGAATCTCATCCAGGTTGTTCCCAGCTTCATTGGGTAGGCTGTGAATTGCAGGAACCCTGACTGGACCTGTAGTTAATCGGGGTTCAGAGCTTGTTGGGAGTTCCCTGATGGCTTGAAATTCTGCATACATGAGATCACATTAAACAGCTGTATACCCCCA
This sequence comes from Cyphomyrus plagiostoma, assembly GCA_019775915.2. Lineage (NCBI taxonomy): Eukaryota > Metazoa > Chordata > Actinopteri > Osteoglossiformes > Mormyridae > Cyphomyrus > Cyphomyrus plagiostoma. The sequence goes on from JABFEA020000042.1 coordinate 3,443,338, forward strand.
CCCAGCATCCATATCCAGCCAGTTGCTGGCTGCATTTTTGCAAACCCTGGAAAATCTCATGGGTCGTCTTCCTTAAATTCATCATCAACTTTCTGTCAAGCCCTCTTCTGGGTCCTCTAATAATTGCTTCCAGCTTATCAAGTCAGAGGTTCAACAACAGGAGACTCTGCTGTGTTCATCCTTTTCTTTATGGAGCTGTCAAATCCTCCTCTTCTCTTTTCTCCAGCAGCAGAAGAGGAGTCCCAGGTGTGACCTCAGAGTCTGGCCACCTTATTTGGCAAGCTCCCAGCTTGCATCACCATAACTCCACCTCAGTGGCCCACTCTGGCCACACCCTCTTTGTTAGTCTGGCAGCTGGTCTTAATTGGAGAGTGTCTTCTGCTCCCACAATCCATTGCAAATTGTCTGCGGGAGGCTTTCAGCTCTTGTTAAAGCCGGTGCCTATTCTTTTTAAATTGCTTTTCAGTCCAGGATCAGCACAGTGTTTGCATTGTTCATTCTTTTTGCTAGAACTTGAAACCAAACCTTTTAAAATTATATTGAAAAGCAAATGTTTGATTTCATAATTTATTTCATGGGTTTGCTTGAATATGGGTATCGGTTTCATTCGAGATGGTGTGTATATTTTGTATGAAATTCTTGCAGAACTCGTTATCTTTGATGGGATTTGAAGGATTCAGACAGCGGGAATGCATGTAATTATATTAGGACTTTGGGAATTCAGTAAAATGCAGCTCAGAGTCCTTTCATTCTTGTCTATATCAATGCTTTTTATTCATCATGTGTATATGTTCCCACTGTTCCTGGAGAGCCGTTATTGTAGGGCTTGCATTGTGGGATGTAGACAGTAAGTTTGCTGAAATTCTTTATCGAGCTTTTACAGTTACTATACAGTAATACCAAGTGGTACAATCACACTTTTGTCTGACCGCTTGTTAAAACTGGACACAGTCAGTGACTCTATAGGAAAGTCAGAGGTTTCGGGCCGAGTGAATGTCCTTTTGTAACAGCCGTCCACAAAAGCGCTTCACATCTTGTCAAACAAGGCTCTGTAACATAAAAGTGCCTTATACTCTGATGTATTGACTAGTACCATCTGGTGTCCTGGCAAGTGACAGAAAGATCATTGGGCCCAAAAAGAGAGGAAGGACTCTGTTTAATTTTTGTCACTTTCTTTAGGATGAGAACCGATTTATATTTATGTAAGAGAAGCGACCAAGTAGGCAGGTAGTTGCTGGAGTAAGTGGAGTTTTTATTTTGTTTCATATTTTCTTTTTTCAATTGTTAAAACCATGAGAGAGTGAGAGAGAGAAAGAATCTGGGAATGGCATCTTGGAAATCATTGCCTCTGAGTAGCTGTGGACATACCAGCATCGTGGCAGCAGTTTGTCATGCATGAACTCCATCCAGTGGCACCTCCTTGAGGACGGTCCCGCTGTGGTCACTGCTCTTACCAGCCACGCCAGGGCCGTAAGGCGGCTGCCCCTCACACCTCCCTTGGAGGAGGCCCAGGCTGGGATGAAACCTGGCACCCCCCAGACTGTAGTGCTCCAGGTTCAACAATGGATTTATAATCCAGAGAGTCGTGCTCCGTGCCTCTCAGCTCCCACACTGCCCTGTCCAACAAAAGCAACATCTAAGAAGATGACTTAGGGCGATGAAATTCTACTCAGCGTGATGAATTTCCTGTCCATGTTTAACTCCTCTAATATCAGCAAAGGCCTTTCAGACGGTGAGACTGGAAACACACCCAGTTAAACATCAGCCTCTGCGCACCATATTTGGCATAATGCACGCTCTAGATACAAGGCATCAATCAAACATCTTCAGGTCTTAATGTTAATAACAGGTTTCTGGCCAAAATGTTGCCAGGATTTGGTTTGGTAGGGAGGCTGTGGTGTGGCATCACTTCACCTACTGCCGGGCTTCTCTGCCTTTGAAGCCCCTTAGATGAAGGGCTGTCATTGCCAGGGGCAGCTCGTGACATCGCATGAAGCAACACCGCACACGGCTCTCCTGAGTCATGTCGTCGCCATGACAACCTTCCAGCGCAGTCATATTTTGATCACACGCAACAAGCCTAACGTCTGTGGTTCCAGGATGGTCACAGCGGTGATGTATCTATAAAGAGACTGTTTACACTACCCAACATTTCTGTTCATCTTGTGTAACTAAGAGCCATAACACCAGTCTGCATTTACAACATAATTTCAGTTTGCAAATACTATCAAACCTGGTTTAACTTCTCATTATTATTACTATTATTATTATTATTATTATTATTGTTGTTTATGTAATGGCCTACACTTTGCTTGTGAACAGTACGCTGTAGGGTGAGATTATGTCTAAGCAGCACAGCTGTGCCAGCTGAGGTTAAGAGAAACGCACATGGTTAGAAAACACGCCGCATGTATTTACACTGGAAATCCCGAGCTCTTTTTTTTTTTTTACACTGTCTCGTCCCGTCAAGGTCTTTCGTGAGAAATGTAAATGTGGTATGTGTATTGGCTGAGGGCAGCGTGCTTGAAAAAAACTGTGAACTTTCAAAGTGGAAGGTCAAACTGGAGACGGCCGTGGTGAAGGAAGCTTCCACGCCACTTGAGGGAAGCCGTGAAAGATCTCAGCGTGATGTGTGCGCTGAGGTCAGCAGGTAAGCAGTGCAGGCTTCCGTCTCGATTTATTTTCACCAACAGCTAACTGTGGGCCCATACAGTTCAGGAAGGAGGTCAGTTACCTTGCAAGTCTCCCTGCCTCTTCTTAAGAGTCCAGATATACCATGTTGCCAAAAGTATGCAGACACCACTATGAATTTGAGAAACTTCCAAATTAAGCCACACCCATTGCCGATACACATATATGAAGCACACAGACATGCAATTTCTGCAACACTGGCAGCAGAATGCGTGGTCATACAGAAGAAGTTAGTGACTTTCTGCTTGACACGTCATAAGACACCATCTTCCCAACAAGTCAGTTTGCCACATTTCTGCCCTAGCTAGAGCTGCCCTGGTCAGCCATAAGTGGAGTCAAAACATCCATAGGCAAGTTTCTGTGTGAAGGGGTCAGTCACGCAACCTCACAGAAAGGGACCTGATCACCCAGAATCAATACAATACCTGTATGGCAACAAATCACACTAGCAATATTCCAACATCTAATGGAAAGCATTCCCAGAAGATCAGAGGCTATTGCAGCAGCCATGGCATATTAATACTCATGGTTTTGAAATGAGATGTTGGACAACCTAGTCATGTAGTGTCCCTTGTTTGTTCCTGTGATTACGTGATGTCAGGTCATTCTCTTGCCCACTCATAATCATACATATTGACAAGCACTCTTTCATTAGGTCATCTCGCATGGAGAAAGTTCCATAATTGAGCTTCTGACAAACACACAGTGCTGCCTGCTCTCAGTGACCCCCCCTGAAAGAGGAAGCTGTATGCAGCTGCGTTTCTCTGCCAGCCGTGACACCAGCACTCAATGGCAGGATGTCCTGTTTTGAGTTTCTCTGTAAGTCCTCTGTGTGGCCCAGCTGTGATGAGTCAGTTCAATATCCATGAGAAGACCTGATTCCTGTTTGAAAAAAACACACGCATCACGCCTCGCCCTGTCGAAAGGCTCCAATCAGCTTTAGAGGATCTTGACTTCTGAGCCCCTGTCATTTTTGCCTGTTGGGAACTTCCTGTGATGCCATGTGAACCAGGAACCTTAGCCTTCCTTTGGAGGGCCCTGGGTGGTGACTCTACATGACCACTTTGGGTTCGATAGGCAACGTGACAGAGGCTGGAAGGTGAAAGCAGCTCAGGCATCTAATACTCATCTTCAGCTCTCTTTATTTCCACATTGGAAACACTCCTGACTTCTGGGAAAGCATTAGAGGAAGTGCAGTCCATTTGAGAAGCGACTCATTTCCATTTCCCGAAATCGATGGTGGCATTTCATTTCCCAGACTATGCTAAACATTCATCCCCATTCTCACCATTTTTTTAGCTTGTGTTCAGCAACTTTTTTCACAACACTTTTCATCGCGTAACACTGTAGGTGTAGGAATCATTGCACTTGGATCTGTCAAAGGCTTGGGATCATTCGACCAGACTTTCAGGGCTGCAGGGGAACAGGCCTGCCCTGTCTGCTCCCGCCACCAGGAGCAGCTGAACTCTCGCACCATGCACCTCGGGGGCCTCTGACACGGCCATGAATGGGGACGGTGTGTCGGGCCTGAATTAGCTTCCTGTTCTCTCTTCTCAATCAGAGCTATGAAGACAGCTACGTTTTTGTAATCTCCTCAATACAGATCCCAAGATTCATACAATGTGGGAAATCAAAATGGGCAGCCATGAACCATGCTTCCGGCATATCTGCATCACCATAGAGTCGATGAGCCATTCGCCATTCTTCACCAGCATGGCGATTTGTGTTTGAACAGGTTTGAGAAACGAATGATAATCTGCCGGAATATGTCTTTGTGTATACAATAGAGGCAGCAGCAAGAGTGATTCCCAAAAGGTTAGGATATTATACATAATTCAAGTGTACCACTAAAACAACACCGAGATGCTCCTTCCACATGTGTTGCAATAGTTATGTGTGATTCAATAGTTATGCGTGTAACCAAGTTTATGAACCTTTAGATTTAGTAAATGACAACACTTTCTTGTGCAGCTAAGCACTAAGCCTTTCATTGAAATGGTTTCCTACACTCGTTTTGAGGAATTTCTGGCTGTCACTTTTAAAAAAACTTTAATTCAGTGATGTCTATGTGCTACCCGACAAGGACAGATTCCCCCAGGTCCTGCCTTGAAATATCTGTGGTGGTTTTAGTCCAGATCTTTGCTAGATCCGTGTAAAATGTAAAATATCTGCTTCCCCAGCAAAATAAGGAAATTCTGTTGTTGATGCACTTGCATGTTTCGGATCACTGTCTTGCTGAAAGACCCACTTTTGGTTCAGCTTCAGGTCATGGACAGATGGCCTGACGTTCTTCTCGAGAAGCACCTCATAGCCTACAGAATTCATCATCATGTCACCGATGGCAAGCTCCTGAGGCAAACAAAAGCAGCCGGAATCAATGACAGTCCAGCTTCTGAACTCAGTCAAGGAGTAACATGAAGAAAAGCACGAGCTGAGTAAAGATGCGGGGGATTGGTTTGAGAACCCTTAAACCCCACTGGTTTAGCTATGACTGGGCTGTATGCTATACTGGCCCATGGTTCTTCAGCAAACAATCTACTGCATACTTTCTTTAGGTCACGACACCCTTTCAATTAACATGCTCTCACTGCATCAATAAAAGTATCATGTGGTCACATACCAGGGTCCCCAGTTCGGACAGGGCAGCACACACAAAAGAGTTATTTTTCACTGCACTGTGAATTATCTGCTGTACTTTTCCAGCCTGCAGTTTTTCTGGTGCGGAGGTGATGAGGGTTGCAGACACAAAAGCCACTGGTAGCGAAACTCTTTCCATCCAGTAAACCATCAGTACAGCTCTCCTCTCTTTTAGAAACAGTGGAAGTTAGTGTCGATAATAGGGTTATACTTCATAATTCATCAATCTGTTGTGCAACATCCATGTTTTTACTAAATTCTGTACAGGTGCACCTGCCAAAGCTTATTATGAAGGAAAGTCAGCATCTCAATATCCGAAGCTTGGAGCTGCAGTTTCCGTGACCTAATTTCTTTGGTCCGGTGTTATTTTTGTAAATATATTGATTTGTTTTTCTCGGGTGGTGAATTCTCCCGTTCCATTGTAAATACAGTTTTTAAGATTGTAAGACCTCGGGCCGGACCCGAATGTGGCTTTTCATGCACGTTGATCCACAGGACACCCATGAGGAGAAAATCCCATCCGCAAACTCTGTTTGAACTCGGGCAGAGCTAAAATGCAGCATCAGAACCACATGTGCTGCCTGGACCTCGCCGGGCCGTGCGTCAAGTTAAACAGGGAAAAAAAACATATATAATTAATCACACATTAGAATGGCTCCAGTCACGCTGGGACATTGAGACTTAAATGTTAGCCCCATTACATGGGCGTGTTAATTTTGCACAATACAGTTCATAGAGGTCACACTAGATAAGGGCCCACTGGGCTTTGTGTGTTGGTCTGTTGCTCTTCTGACTGTTACTGAAATGCAGGAGGATACTCCCCAAGTCTAGTGGCCACTCAACTTGCTCACTTGGAGCGGAATAGTTTGCAGAAGCTTGTGTAAATCTAGTGCACCATACAGAACAGGTAGCACTCACAGAGAATTTTAAATGTCTAATGAAGGGATTGTTAGCTTGAAAGCAGCCAGTTTTTCACGGTTCACTCTGCTTCAGGTTACTCATCACAACGTTACAGAACCGTCGAGAATTCTCTTCGCCCCATTCGTGTTACTTCGGACTGAAAAACACTTCGAATGGCCCCAAGTTGCTTCTCGAAACTGGAGAAATAGACATTGTACTTTCTGCCGATGTTGTGCATTAGTTCAAGGAGGGCTGTGGCATGCGTTCCTTTGGATTTTTGCAAACTAGACAGGAACTTAAAAGAAAATTGTACTGAAAATCTGCTCATAATTAAAAGTGAGAATTTAGGTGCGTCTTCACCCAATGTCGCGAAAGTAGATTCAATATAGGGAATTTCAACGTCTTGCAAGCTGCCCGACCTCAGTGAGTTTGTGTATCATGTTGAATTATAAAACAGCTGTTTTCTTGCTACACCGAAGAGGGTTGAGGTTTGGTTCCTTATTCAAAGCAATTTAGTCATATTATTTCCCAGGAGGCTGTGCGAGCCGTGGCTGCTGGAGGAATGCATTGGGGCTCAAATCACATCCAAGTCAGGCACACGGCCGTAGCGGAATGGCGTCTCAAAGGTAAACCTCTGGACTTAATCTCATGTTTAAATAAAGGAAAATAAATCACATTCTGGCCTCTCGTGTTCACATCCTTTCATTAAGGGTCAGTGGCAACAGGAGGCAATATTTGTTTGGAAAGATCGAGTCCCTGGGAGCTGATGGTGCAGCCGTCGCCCCAAAGACCTGTGAAGGCAATAGTGCTCCCAGGCTTCCGCGTCTCCATGACAACCGCGCCCCCCAAGATCAAAGGGCCGCTATTGGGCCGGTGCAAAACATCTGAAGCACTCTCCATGCGTCCGAGGCCCCCGGGCCAACAGCAGACCGGCAGTCAAAGCCAGCATTCGCTCCAGGTCGCTGATACACCACAGGTCAGAGAGAACGGTGACATGTGTCCATCCCAGCAGGTGGCTGTCTTCCAGGGACCAGACAAGGTGCAGTTCTCACAATAAACTGCACACCAGGCCCGCGCACATGCGATGGCGCAAAGGGCAGCAGTGCTCTTTCATCATTCGATAAGTGGTTCCAACAGTCCCTCCCAACGTCAGCGTATTGAAACAGCACAGCTTTTCCTCATCATTAGGCTTAAACTAGGTCACTACATTCTTCGATTTTCTCCCCGCGAGTGTATTTTTCCCATTAATCAACATATGGCCTTATGTCGGTGGACCGAAACAGGCAAGTTCACGAACTAATGTTTCAGCTAGTCTTTGGGGGCGCTGATCAGCATCTTCTGGGTGGAGTGTTCTGCTTTCAAGGTTTGCCCGGCATATGGAAAAGTCACTTTGCAAAACATCTGCGAATTTTCCCCAAATGTTTCAGAAGAGGTGCTTGAGTGCAGACGTACAGTACAATGTTTAAAGCTATTCATTTGATAGTCACTCCTGTCCGCACAGATTTACGGGCTACCAAGACAAAAATACAGTAAGATCAATATGGTGGAAAAAAAAGGACACTCAATACTGTGTGAAGAACACAGCATATCTGTCGTTCATGACAGGTCTTAGGGGTTATCCTGAGACACCATTCCTTGTTTGATTGTATCTGCAGATGTTCTCTAATGTTGCTGGAAAGCCTTCTTTAGGAAGACAGCTGAACATTAGCTAATTGTGTGTTGAGGCCGGTCAGCTGACCTTCAGTCTCCCTCTTCCATTCCAACGTAAAGAGATTGTGTTCCTGTTTTGTTCCTGTTGCAAATTGTATTCTGCCATATATATATATATATATATATATATATATATATATAAATTGAACTGCATTGTTTGCCGTTGCTCAGAAGGGAAGCTGAAAGAATTGCAGTCTTTGCCACGATGGTCCCTGGGAAGCAGCCATCACAGGTCATTAGTGCCACCCAAAGGGGCCTCCTCTGACAGAGCCATGACAGAGTAATGGAAGGTGTCAGGCTATGATCCACCCCCAAGCTGGGCCACCACTGCATGTTGGGTAATCTGGGTGCCAACCAATAGCAACGCACCCTCCAGACAGTGTCTTTACAGAATGTATATGCAGCATGTAACAATGTTAGCTTTAGATGGAGATTTAATCATGACATATAAACCTTCATGTTTTTTCTTTTTTTCACTGGGGAGTGCGTTGTAATCAGATTGTAATCAGTCTTGTTAAGCTTCTTTCATCATTCGATAAGTGGTTCCAACAGTCCCTCCCAACGTCAGCGCATTGAATACTGCTACACGGATTAAGACATGAAAAAGATGAAACATGAGTGTATCGCTATTCATGCGTTAAAATATCTGCAACAGCGAGGCTATTCTGTAATGCTTTGTTTTTGCAGTAGCTTGTCGCCACAATACAGCATCAGGAACAACTCCGGTGACTTAATAGATTTCTTGAACAGACGTGTGCAGAAACATTTATGTCAAGCTGGTATGATAAAGCAAGCCGCTAACTGGCGGCCTAATTTGTGCCTGCCCTGCTCTTTAGCTGTCCCGCCACCTGCAGCCTCGCTCGGTAGACCTCTGTCATGCACCCATGCCTTCCAGCAAGGGGGATCATTGCAGGAGACAGGCACGGCAAAACACTGCAGCTTTCGTCACGTCCAGTAAACTGACCATTTAATCATTACTTGGTGCTAATTTGTGAATTAGGCTAACTGTATGTTGAGGAAAAAATATGATAACATGTTTTAGGTTAAATCCAGTTCTTCCAGTTTTTTTTTTGTAAAATTGGAATGTGATTTTTTGTTGTGTATGGTCAATTTTTTGTTAGTTATTAGCCTTAACCCTAACCCTAACCCTAACTCTAAGATTAACTTTCACCCGCCATTCCCATACGGCCTGATCCCACTGTTCTGCCTCTGCTGGGAGTCTTTACATTTTAATGACTAGATTTATTTTGAGCAGTTAAAATGAAAATAAATGAATTGCCTCATAAATAATTGAATGATTGAAGACTCGATGTATGTTTTTGAGTTTGAATCTGGATGAACAAGTGTTAAATATGGATTGGCATGGCAGTGTAACCAGCAGCTCCGATGCCGCACATATTCCCGGTAGAGGGTGACAACTCTGCTCTCTCTGTTTCATGTGGGCTTAGTCCAGCGACACTGTCAGGAAAAAAGTACCAAGTTGTATCTTTGAGGATACAATTACTAGACTGTACTGGCACTGTACCCTCAAGAGGGTATCCATCCATCCATCCATCCATCCATCCATCCATCCATCCATCCATCCATCCATTTTCTTTCTGCTTGTCCTCTTCAGGGTCATGGGGGTCACTCACACACCATTCACTCACACACCAGTCACTCACACACCAGTCACTGACACACCAGTCACTCACCTTAGCTGTACCCTTAGCTGTAGGCAAATGTACCTCTTAAAGTACAAAAATGGACTCTGAGGAGCATCCAGGGTGTCCCCTGTCATGTCCCCAGTGATGGACTGGCACCCTGTCCAGGGTGTCCCGCACCCATGTGCCCTCTGCTGACTGGGATAGGCTTCAGGCCCCCTACAGCCCTGACCATGTTAAGCAGTTAGAGAATGCTGAACCTTGTTTTTTGTGCATGAAAAAATTATCTGCCTAGCTCAGAACATAGCACAAAACACAACACAACACAACAGCAAAAATGAATGAACCAGTAAGGTCTTCACTGGGAAGAATGTCACAGTGCAGAGTCTGACCTTTGACATGTGACATAGCCTGACCCTTGACCTCTGACATAGCCAGAGCCATGAAAGTTTAATGCAAATTCAGATAAGAATGTCCAATAACAGACCAGCATCTCTACCATCTCATTGTCTTCATTTTGATAGAATATTGATGGAATATTTTGATGGAATATTTTTCTGCCAGATTTTCACATTTTATCATCCATCTTGATAATTTCAGTTGCAAAACGTAGGTATGCAGATATCAAGTGAAGGACTGGATTTGAGGTCACTATAAAGTCTGGGCTCATGCTCATTACTCACTATCCAAGGGCACTTGAGCTAAAAACCATTGATGTTTGAAGTGCCAATCTAATGACGTAGCTTGGAGAATCATCCTTCCCCCGCAGTGTTTTCTAACGTTTTTCATGTGAAGCATCACTGAGGGTTTTAAATACTTTCTGGTGTCAGCAGCTATAGAATGTGCTCATCCAACCTTTATCGACTATTCAGAGGAACGAGTTCAGGCAAAACGATTAGCAATAAATGTTCTTTTTTTTTACAAAGCAGAAAAATGCCTTAAATAAAAATAACTTAATCAGGCGACAAAGCAGTTTTATTGCCCATTTTACTATGGGGACCACAATTAAAGGCCAACAGACCTTATCTCTCTGGGCCAGGTTTTCTTATGGTCATTAAATTCCGATCGTTTCCCCCAGACCACTGTAACATGACCAGAGGGAAGCTCTGTTTAGACCAGCAGTGCAGCTTTGGTCATGTCAACCTATCATCCTTTCAGTTTTTCAATTATCTATTTCAATTATCTTTAAAGACAAACGCTGGAAAAACAGTCCCCAGTTCACAGGAAACGCAGAGCACACAAAATTAAATGATTTACCCATCTTGAGGCATAACAGCTATATTTTGTGGTTTTAAGCCGCAATGGATTCTGGGAGGAGAAAAACCACAGAACAATGTGCAATTGGTTTATTTTACGTCTTAATTATTTGTTTTTATTCCGTCTGTCTTGATGCCTGTAATTATCTCCTTAACATGCATTTCTTTCTGCAAATCACTGACACTGCACTCCATTTGCAGGGAAAGCACTGGGCTTCAACCACTTTGTGGGTCTGCGGCAATGTTGTTGTGCATATTTTGCCATGGAATCTGTCAATATTTCATAGGAGTCTTGTATATTATGTACAAGGCAGCACGACACAGGCTTGGACCTCTGGCGCCACATTCAACCGTTTAAAGTGGGTTCCCTGTGTCGAGAAGCGGCCGCCTCTGATCTGCCCCTTTGGTGGAGCTAGGGGCCCCCAATTCCGATTAAGACTGTCACAAATAAGCACAGCAGCCGTCAAAATAAACATCAGGTAGCAGGAAGTCTCTGGGCTGAACCCCCCTCCTCTTCAGCCACCATCAAAGCATGCCACAAAACGCTTGTTGAAGTTAGAAGATTACATCTCGGGAGGGAAGAGGTGCCTAATTACCCTACCCAACACAAACCATTATACACACTTAGCATGGCCCATGTGAAACCAGTCAGGCATGGTCCAAGCTGCACTCTATATGGAGGGAAATACACTGGCTGCCCAGCCAAGGTGCTGCGGGGCAGCTGAGATGTTTGTAGATGATCTCCTCTGGCTGCCGGAGCATTCAGGGCATTCAGGAAACCTCGGTGACCTGTGCTTCGGTTCACGACCCAAAACTCATTACCTGCATCAGAAACAGGGGTCAAAAACAAACGAAAAACATTCTGTTATGTAAGTAGAAAAAATGTCACGCTTAAATTAGGCCCATAAACACCAGTTGAACTCTGAAGCGAAGGCCAGTATTTCATTTTAAAAGGGGGCATATCCCCTGTCTGCAGGGCAATGAGAAAGAAGAAACACTGCCTTTATCTCTTAGGGCCAGTGGGAGGGAGAACCTTCTCGATCGTGGGACTACACACTGTACAAGATTATTTTGAATAAACCTAAGGGTGGATTAAAAATGACACCAGGGACACATGACTGGCCAAACAAAGGCTTTACAGCGGAGATCAGGCCTGATAAAAAGGACATTCTGGTGAAATTACTACTGCAGCATGCTTCTGGAAATGTGCTCTGAGCGTCCCACCTTCATTTCTGTGGAAACACCAAATGCAATGGCTCACCCCCCACCACCCCACACGTTGTTTTGAAACTAAATATGTTTCGCTTCCTCTGACCTACTTTACAGTGTTAAATGAAAAATTCAGTGCGAGTATCCCAGTGAAAGGAGTGCGCTATAATTAGCTGTCTCGTTAAATGGGCAAACCGAGGATGGAGAACAAACTAAAGCCCTCACACATCACGGAAGAGGAATGTCCAAGGCAGGTACGCAGTGCCCGGCCAGATTGTACCTTCAGGGTGAGCTCCATCAATTTAATAACCTATGCATCTTTTCACAGTTTAGAGGATTAATGCATCTGACAGTGTTAGTTAGGGTAAAATGTGAAACCTTCAAAAACCCGCCCCTCCACAAAAGTAAACAACCAGCCCAATCCCGTCCTGCTCTCTCAGCACGGTTTGATATTTTTACATTGCGGTCTTTTTCATATCATAACATTTTCTTCGCTGAACGAGTGTGTATGAATAATGGTACCCCTCTGGTCTGCATTCCACCCCTGGAGTGCCTCTCTGAATTTTATTATTATTATTATTTTTTTTCAGAGAGGGGCTGTGGGAATGACAAAGGGTAGATGACGCGGAATGTTTTAGTGAATTCACAGGTCGCTGGGAGATGCTCTGCCGCAGCTGTGAGCACGAAAGCGCCACTCCAAGACCGCGCGACAGGCTTTGGTCTGATATGAATATGCAGCTCAAGAATGTAATATCGAATGAGAACCAACAGCAAACAGAGCTATCAGCTTTGATCTCATTTTATGATTTCTGTTGTCCATTTCACTCAGTTTGGCAACGTCCTGGCAATATATTTTGCTAGCAGTTTTATGTAAGCGATGAACTTTTCTGCAGCACGCTTGTGTCGGCCGACATTATCTTTATGAGGAATATCATTTCCATAGATGAATAGCATGCTGCTAGCCAAAAAAAACAACAGTATTGGAAGTTCATGATAATAACCATGGCATCATTAGTTAACGAAAAACATCCTGTTTGTTTTTTTCCACCTTCTGATTCTGCCTATCTAGAACCAACTTCTTATTTTTAAAATTATTTTTCTAGTCGAATAATGTTGTTGTGACAACCTACATTAAGAATTTCGCAGCAAGTACCTTCAATAGGGTGCTATATAAAAATACGTTGAATGGAATTAAATTTCCAAGCTGCAAAGTAAACTGCAGTCACTCCATGGTCACACAGGGCTGCCCAATTCGGGCGGCCTGCTCTTCAAACCGAGCTGCCAAATGGGCCCTGAAACTCTTCAAGCCCTTTGCTGTCCACATTCCACCCCAACCACTGGAGATGTCTCTGGGTTAACGCACTGAAGACGGGTCAAGGCTAAACTGCTGAAATGGCAATGAAAATGCTTGTGTCGGTTGCTTAATTCGGGCTATTCTGAAAATCAAGACGTCATGGGTAGCTGCAGGACATGCAGTACTCTAGTGACCGTTCCCGTGAGACCGTCCATGCCTCCGGGGGAACCACCTCAACCCACGTGGATGCAAAGATGGTGCAGTACATTCAGAGTGGTGCGGGGGAGGGATAATGGCAAGCTAGTTGCCCGCATGAAATGTCTCTCTGGGTTGTTGGCCCAAGCAGGCTTTGATTGTATTTTAAGCATGCAGAGTGGTAGCTGCTTTGGAGCATGTCCCAGTAGGACATGTGTAGTAGCTGCTTTGGAGCATGTCCCAGTAGGAGATGTGCAGTAGCTGCTTTGGAGCATGTCCAAGTAGGAGATGTGTAGTAGCTGCTTTGGAGAATGTTCCAGTAGGAGATGTGTAGTAGCTGCTTTGGAGCATGCCCCAGTGGGAGATGTGTAGTAGCTGCTTTGGAGCATGCCCCAGTAGTAGATGTGTAGAAGCTGCTTTGGAGCATGTCCCAGTAGGAGATGTGTAGTAGCTGCTTTGGAGCATGTTCCAGTAGGAGATGTGTAGTAGCTGCTTTGGAGCATGTCCCAGTAGGAGATGTGTAGTAGCTGCTTTGGAGCATGTCCAAGTAGGAGATGTGTAGTAGCTGCTTTGGAGCATGTCCCAGTAGGAGATGTGTAGTAGCTGCTTTGGAGCATGTCCCAGCAGGAGATGTATAGTAGCTGCTTTGGAGCATGTCCCAGCAGGAGATGTAGCGGTTGCAGTGGCTGGAAGGACATTTTCCTCAGATACTGTAATGGAAGTTTTGCCTTGTTTATTGCACAATTACATGCGCTAGCAAAAATTGTTTTTTCAAGTTCCTGGGTATGGGTCCATCGTAACTGTGCCCAGACCCTGAAGGCAGACTTTGCGTTAGTCTTTTTGCTTGCGCGGTGATCGTGGAAAGGTTTCTGTGGCTTATGGCAAATTCCAAACCTGAGAAATGACCAGCTGAAGCCAGGGGTAACATGGAGTTCACCGTTTTACTGCCGCCCTGCACTAGGGGTTGGCAGTGTCTGTCCCGAGCCCTTCCAGCTTGGCTCCCCCTTTGTAGACGTGGCTGGTGTGAGACATGATACAGTCATATTCAAAAGATTACGCCTTAAATGCCCTGCTGGTGGCTCCATCATGCGCACGGCCTGTAGCGAATATCAACCACCCAAGTGGAATCCTGACTGACAGATCTGACTCTTGAAACATTTTTGTCTCCTGCCATTGAAAAGGATTTTTTATGCATGACAGTTAAATTGATAATCTGTGACAGGCCTGTCGGTGTTGTACATGGGGAAAAACTAGCGTGTTAAAAGTGAAATGAATCTTAAAGGAAAGACGCAGATCAATATGGTGATTAAAGTAGACAGTTCATCACAGGGAACACTGATTGGGCTCATAGCAAGAAGTGGTGTTAGTGTAGAGGTAGTCGTGGGTTCGAACAGAATGCACCACTGCTAAAGTTACAGAGAACAAACAGCAGCGCATGTCGACATTAAACTGGGAGTCAGACCCTGCTGTCCAATCACAGACGTGCGGCCGTGTCATCACGCTCCCTCCAGTGTGTGGGGGCTTCCGGACAGTCTGTCACAATGAAGGTCTTTGTGATGGGGGGGGGCACGCTCACAAGTGAGTGAGGAGGAGGCGCCTCGGCTCCTATGCCCCACGTTTGCCTGCTCCAGGCTGCAGCATCAAGGGTATTTAGTTCTTCACGTGGGTGGTTATTATGTATAATAAAATATGAACACCCTTATGGAGGTCTACATCGTGATGCACAGACTGACATGCTGCACAAAATATTAATAGTAACGTATAAGCAAGCGTGAATTTGTCGTTGATCTTACTCCCTAATCTGTCAGCCATAGCTCTCCCGCCCATCCACTGAGGAACACCTGTTTCTGTGGCAGGAAGTGCCTGGAGATGGAAGCAGCAAAGCTACTTCCTGTGACCCACCCTTTGTCCACTGACTCCTCGCGCAGAGAGCTTGACAAAGGGGCCCCTCCTGTTCAGGTCGCCTTATAAGGAAATGAATGCGTGACGACTTGAAAAACAAAAATAAATTACACAAACAAATCTGTCTCTACTGCACTGTCTTTCACCCCATGGGGAGTTGTGCTCGCTGGGTGACTGACTGTTAAAACAAATCTATTTTTTGGCTCTGCATTTCTGGGGGGTTTTTTTCCCAGTTTTTCCCATGCTATTTCACACAGGTGATCGGTTAATATGAACCATTAGAACAGTTTTGGTTTAAAGGTATGATATTTCCTGGTTCAGTTTCCTGAGAAGAATGTTTGACTAGACTTGTCGAAGTAAATGCATAGAAATGAATTAGATAAACAGTCACTCCATAAATAAAGCAATCGAACCATTGCGAAATTTTCTTTGGAATCTCCGAGGAAGATATCCAAAACAGATATGTACTGTATCTGGAATGAAAAGGATTAAGGTTAAGCAATGGAGGCTGTATTGTATAGTCCTGCATGTGTTTTCCAAATACTCCTTCACAAATCCATCAAACATATGGCAATGCGGATCACCACCTATGTTCTTTCCTCTAGATTGACTTTGAGAGCTTTGATAACCGGTGACATAGAAACAAACAGGGTTCTTCAGTTCCAGAAAGTGTCACATTGCTCAGGGGGCAACTCTGGACACGAGTCATTGGACTTGTTTGCCCCGGGCCCATTGCAAGGACCACAGCAGGAATACTTGTGTCCTTCTGGGGTGGTTTTAAGGTGGGGGTCTTAAGAGGGCCCATAATTCATACAGAGTTGCTGACCTTATCATTAGTCAGTCGTGTTTTTTTCTTCTATCTGTGAGAGACGGCAATGGAGTGGCCAATCAGCTTTCGCCTGGGGCCAGTGGCCCTGTGGCCCCGCCCCTGTATTGGCCCTGCCCTTGTATTGGCCCCGTCCCTGTATTGGCCCCTAGTGTTCATATTTCTCCCTGCACTAAACTTTAGAGATCTGCTTTGCTTGATTAATGCTGAAAACTTGATCTCAGGAGGTCCCAGGGCCTTCGCCTAAAGAGCCCCGGAATAGAAACGTTTTTCTTCTGCACTTTTAAAAATGAATTCAAAGGAGTTTGGAAAGGCACTGGGAAAATATCCCACTTTACACTGATATCACAGTGACACTAATATCACGATCCCTGTGATTTCATTTTTAAGATGTAAAAGCACTTTAAAACACTAGGAGGTTAAATTAAGCAGCTCTCCTTCTGGCACATTAACATTATTCTGTAGTGCGTGGATATGATGCTACAAATGGTGCCTTGATTTGGTTACAAATGGAACTGTGAAAGTAAAGAGTGAGCTCAAAATGTTGTTGTGTTCCTCGCAGTGAGTAAAAGAGATCGTCGGTCAATTTGGGAAATTGTTATACGTTGTTATTATTATACGGGAACACAAAGGAGTATTTGAGGATCAGATAGCATTTTGCAACGCTGCTTAGCATGACATGAAGGTGTAATGTACTTGCAGTATTCAGTAGCGCTGCCATCAGTATCATCATCTGCATGTAACGGGCGTAATGTTGAAAACAGTTATGTTTCTTACACTGGATATTTTTTTTGCCCCCTTCCATTCTGGGGCAGCATGATGCAACCCAAACCCTCCCCCCGAACATATTTCTGTTAGCTAGCGGCTATTTCATCAGTGCCTGGGTCAGCCTGGGCCATGCTGGAGAGGCATAGTGCAGCCTCTGGAGGAGAGCGCGTCAGCAGAGGCAGCGTGGTGGGGTGACGGGCAGCTATTAGGGTGGCTGGAAGAGAGTGCCTCAGCAGAGGTGATGGGGAGGTGTGGTGGGGCAGCTATTAGGGTGGCTGGAAGAGAGTGCCTCAGCAGAGGCAGCGTGGTGGGGAGGCGGGCAGCTATTAGGGTGGCTGGAAGAGAGTGCCTCAGCAGAGGCAGCGTGGTGGGGAGGCGGGCAGCTAATAGGGTGGCTGGAAGAGAGTGCCTCAGCAGAGGCAGCGTGGTGGGGTGGGGTGGGGTGGCGGGCAGATAATAGGGTGGCTGGAATAAAGCACCTCAGTGCGGGTTTTTGCTCAGCACAAGCCAAGCTTCTGGTTGGAAGAGGTTTAGCTTGTCGTGTGTGTGTGTGTGTGTGTGTGTGTGGATTATGTCTATATTACATTGTGGCTCACACAATATAATAGAAACACATTTTTTGATGTTGTGGGTACTATTTTTCAGATCTATGAATGCAATCAACAAACTAAAAATGTATTTTGTTTGGTTACTTAGTTAGTGCTGACCCTTAGAAATGAATGGAAAGTCCACACAAAGATATAATTACAAACCTCTGTGTGTGTGTGTGTGTGTTAGGAATTTTAGTAATATCACTATGATATTGTAAGTGTCGTATTTTCTTTCTCTAATGAAATCTTCCGTTCATACTTCCAGTAATTGTCAAAGCTTAATTCACACCATGGCACACCGAGAAATTAATAGTCTGCAGGAGAGACGCCTCTCACTTTGCGCGCAAAAGCGACCACTGCGGATGCTCCCAGCTCAACCTGTGGGAGGCACTGCTCTGACTCACATGCCCTGGACAAAGTGTGACTGATAGTGGCTGGTGGGGTGGCATGTCAAGGGGTGGCTGGCGAAGCAGCCCGGTGGGTCGGTTTCGCGGAGTGACTGGGGGCGTGGTGTGGCAGAGCAGCCGGTGGGACAGAATGGTGGAGGGGCTGGGGGGGTGGAGGGCTGGCTGGCTAAGGGGGAGGAGTGGCGAAATAGCTCAAAGCATGGCATGGGGGGGTGGCCAGTCAAGGTGGGGCAGCTAGTCAGCGCAGCTAGTGAGGTGGTGTGGCAGGGTGGCTGGCAGGGCAGCATGGTGGAGTAGCCATAGGCGTGGCGAGGCAGCTGGCGGAGAGGACTGGTGGAGTAACTGGAAGCGTGGCGAGGCAGCTGGCGGAGAGGAGTGGTGGAGTAACTGGAGGCATGGCGAGGCAGCTGGCGGAGAGGAGTGGTGGAGTAACTGGAAGCATGGCGAGGCAGCTGACGGAGCGAAGTGGTGGAGTAGCTGGAAGCGTGGCAGGCTGGCTGGCGAGGTAGCTAGCAGGGCAGCTGGCCGGGTGGCTGGGGGCGTGGCATGCTGAGCCAGGTGGCTAGTAGGGTGGCATGGTGTAGTGGGCGGGGGCGTGGTGTATTGGGGAGGCTAGTTAGGCGGTGTGGCAGGGCGGCTGGTGAGGCAGAGTGGTGGAGTAGCTGGGGGCGTGGCGGCGTGTCTGGCTGGCGGGGAGGAGTGGCAAAGTAGCACAAAGCCTGGCATGGGAAGGCAGCTGGTCTAGGCGGGGCAGAGTGGTGGAGTAGGCGTGGCTGGGCAGCTGGTCGTGGCAGCTAGTGAGCCAGTGTGATGGGCCGGCTGGCTGAGTAGCTAGCGGCGTGACGGAGAGGCTGGGGCGTGGCATGGCAGGCCAGCTCGCCGGGTGTAGCTAGCAGGGTGGCGTGACGGAGAGGCTGGGGGTGTGGTATGGCAGGCCAGCTCGCCGGGTGTAGCTAGCAGGGTGGCGTGACGGAGAGGCTGGGGGCGTGGCATGGCAGGCCAGCTCACCGGGTGTAGCTAGCAGGGCAGTGTGACGGAGAGGCTGGGGCGTGGCATGGTGGGGTAGCTAGTGAGGCAGCGTGGCAGGGGGTCTTTGGGGCTTAATCACAGCTGGTGGGACGGCAGGTATTCTGACAATTTCCTGATTACACAGCTTTATGGCCATGTAAGGGCAATTATAGCTATGCTGGCCGTCACACTGCAGCTCCCCCCAACCCTAACCCTAAATGTAACCCCCCCCCCACAGGCTGGATTCGTGAGCTGCAGCCAAGCCACCTGCTGGTTTTGCGCTGCATCAGACAGGGCCTGGCTGCTATGTCACATACGGGTTAAATGCAGAGGACACATGTCATTGTTGTGCACTGTGTGCTGTGCTGTGTCACCAATGACAGTTAAGCACTTAATCAAACCTTAGAACCTACTCATGTGTCAGGAGAGGCTGATCCACAGGCTGATTGCGGAGCCGGTGCCTGTGTTACTCCACCGTCGTATCTGCTTTCAAAAATCGAGGGCCACAAATTAATTTCACAGATGTCACTGAAAGCTGGGCCCGCTGACAGACGGAAATGCCATTCGACCCGCTCGCCCTGTTGGGTAGCGGTCTGTTCGGCTCCTCTGGGCCTGCCCGTATGTGTCTAGCAGAAGGAGAAACCCTCGTAAAAAACATGCTCAACGTTATTCAGTCAGACTTTTGCCGGGTGTTAAGGCTGACAGACTTTTTGACTTTTGATGTGAGGCCCGTTCTGTAAACAGTGCTTTGCTACTTTGAAGCAGCAGAGACAGAACGACTAAGGGGTGTTGACCACTGTAGAACAAGTACTCGTAAAATCTGCTGCTTTATTTATGCTAAAAGGAACAGCCCCCCCCCCCCCATAGCATAGACTTCAGCTAACCCTTCTTGCTCAAATTCGTTTCAGGTATTTCTTTTTCCTTCTTTGCAATTAGTCAAGCACCATGTGATAATCATGATCATTAATCGATCTACTCAGACTGCAACCATTTCACACTTACAAAATATGACAGCCTTAGTGTCCAATCTGTTGCCTTAAAATTCTCACAAAACAAGCAGATTTAGTCTCCTCCACGTGCATATTTATCCAGCACAAGCTCAGTGAAACTCCTAGGAAACAGCACTGTATCCATGGCAATACGCACTGAAGCAAATTGGATGAGAAGCAAATTCCAGACCAAATACGGAGTTCACTGGGGGATCTTACCTCACATTACTCCAGCAGGTTTAGTCTGGGTTTACTTGTTACAACCATATACATTCATGTTTATTTCTCAGTTTTCTGGCAACAAATACGGCAACAAATGCATTGAGTTTGCACATCCCACTGATACCTACTTGTGTGCATTCCCCCGTCTTGCAGACGTTAATGATGTTTCAGCCTCTGGTGACAGCTTCCGTTTAACAAAAAACCATGGTGGCTTTTGTTTGCCTTTTTTTTGGAAGCTGTCTGGTGATAATCGCAAATAAACTTAAATGCGAACAACTGTCCATTGTTTTGGTCCTGGACAAGTGTGTAAACCATGCTTTGTTTGCATCTGGGAAAACAGTAACCAGCATTCAATCTAGACAGTAGCATCCATTGTCAGTGTCTCACTAAAACACCCCCGTTTTAATCACCTATTTTAGTCCTTCGCCTTTCCCTTAATACTGTATACACTCACCTAAAAAATTATTAGGAACACCATCCTAATACGGTGTTTGACCCCCTATCGCCTTCAGAACTGCCTTAATTCTACGTGGCATTGATTCAACAAGGTGCTGAAAGCATTCTTTAGAAATGTTGGCC
>JABFEA020000042.1:3485703-3495730 GCA_019775915.2 Cyphomyrus plagiostoma
CCCCCCCCCCCCCCCCCCCCCACACCCCCCCCACACCCACCACCCCCCCCCCCCCCCCCCGCCCCCCCCCCAGCAGGCCCGACCCTCTTAGTTCTCCGACGGTTTCGACTCCCCCATCCTTTTCAGGGTGGCGGCTGCAGCAGAGCTACTCCCCTGGGGAGCAGAAGAGTATCTAGCTTGTTTAAATTGAGCAGGTGTGAGTTGTTTTATGGTGGCTGCAGTGCCATTCCCACCACCAACCCCCAAAAATTGTTTCCCTGCAAGTTGGAGGACTGCTTACAGGGCCGGATGCAGTTTAACGTCAAATTCAGGACATTTAGAGAGGTGGAAACAATTCATGTATGAACTTAGTGCTGTATTTTAAGTGGTTTATTTTTGATGAACAAGTCTAATGCAAAGTTTTGTCTTATGGAGAGGTAGAGATTTAGCCATTACATTATTAATAACATTTTATCTTTGAAAATATTTTTTCAGAAGTAATGGATTGTTATTTGGGAAATAATTATAGGAAAGGTTATCAAGAATAAACAAATCTGGTAATTCGGCACTGGAGTATGTGAAAACTTACATGCTATTTAGCTAGTTAATGCTATTTAGCCAAATAATGGTGCATAGCGATTTGCAGATGTTTTTGTCTCTCGATTCACTGCTTGGTCAGAAGTGGCTAAATCAGCCGACAGCCTGAGAAAACATGATGGGCTGTAAAATTTGCGCAGAATAAATACCATTAGCTTCACTTCTCGGCATCGGCCGCGTGCGCCTCATTCTAAAGGCTCATAGTCACAGATTAGGCCTTTCTGACATCTGCTAATGTGTGAAAGGCTCTCTGAGCAGTTCCTCTGCCAGATTCAAGCAGCCTGCTTCCCAGGCATGATTCACAATGGTGCATAATGGACAGTTCGGAGTGGTCAGCTTAATTTGCATACTGTCAGACGGAAGACATTGGTTAAGGATCTGTGAAATTAATTAGCCCTAAGAGAGTGGATTGAGTGCCAAAGTCTAAGTGCATGAACTATTTGCACAGAACATTCTATCCCAAAAAGTGATAACTTTATATTAGTGTACGATTAAGATTATTCCTTTTCACAATACTTAGAAGCCACTTGGAGTTTGGAGTTTGGAGTTGGCCTTGGCCTTGGAGTTTGTCTTGGCCTCTATACCACAATATCCTTCCATCTAGATATTTTGTTCTGTTTTCATCTCAAAAACACTTTAATATTGGATTTTTGTTGGGACAAAAATCCAATATTTCCTCTTTCCTCCTTTTAGTCGAGGCATCGACAAAGCCAAACTGCAGGCAGTGATGTGTATGATCAGTAAAATAAAAACTAAGAATGCATTATTAGATGAAATAAAACTGCGGACACAAAAAATGCAAAAATGCTTGCGATACCACGATGATTTCATTGGCCGTGACAAACGTATATGCAAATATGAAATATATGCAAATGGTGCATCATTCCTCAATAAATAAATAAATATGGTATGAATATGCAAAAACTGCCATAAAGGTGATGATGGAGACAGTACTACTGAAGTGAGGAAATGGTGGAAAATTGACAATAGTGCAAAATATAATGCAATGTATTGTAATGCAATACGGTTGGGAGAGATGCAGGTCACTGGTCATTTAGCCACCCGGAGGCCTGGGGGGTGAAGCTGTGGTCTGGGTAGCTGCTGCCCTGATGATGGACTCACTGCCAAGGACCTTCTGGGTAGCAGTTTGAGGTCCTCACCAGCTATGTTCCCATCTACACGGTGATGCATTCAGTGAAACTCAATACTGATACTTATAGCCTTGAGATACTATTGTACTGGATACACAAGCAATTTTATGAACACACAGATTATGCTTTAGGAGCAGCTATTTAATTGGATACACAAGCAAGTTTCTGGTCACATTTTTATTATAGATTATGTTATAGGGCCTTGTGCCCATTGCCTCCAGGATAGACTCCAGACCCCCCGCAACCCTTAATAGGTCACAATTAAGAGGTTACAGAAAATGGGTGGATGAATAGTTACAGAGAATGGATGGATGGATGGACAGTTACAAAAAATGGAGGGATGGTCATAGAAAATGGATGGATGGATGGATGTTATAGGTCTAAGCATAGCACATGATGGTGGAAAATACTATTCTAATCCCTACAATATGTATATAGTACACAGACATAAAAATTTTGGAAAGGATATAATTATCCTTCTGAAAAATAACTAAAAAGTCTACACAATATAGAGAGGGGACTGGACACTAAGTGCATAAATTGAGCATAGATCTGTTTCTTGGCAGAATTATTTTAGTCAGAGTAAATCTCCTTGGAGAAGCTGCACATGTATTGTTCATATTTACAGGGTAACGAATGTGTTAAAATTAGAACAAACAAACTGGAAACATGCTTCTCATTTTCCACACCATGCGTTTCCCTGCTAGCCTACAGGGCCAAATGCAGTCATATACAATACATATGTGGTCTTTTATTTTCTTTTCTTTAAGGTTTATTTTTGACACCCCACCACCACAAGGCAAAAATTTTGAAAAAATGAGCTGGAACAAGGAATCACATACGCACCCCAATCCCACTTTAATGCTTAGGATTTGTAGTGAGAGATTAGCCTCTACACATCTACACATCCAGTAAATAATGCTCCTACCCTTTGTTCATACTGTTTAGTTCAGTTCTGCTTATAACTTCACGGTTAAAACACCAAACTATTATACACAAAGCAGGAAATTCTCTTGCTTGGAAAATGTATCATACTTGTTATCCATAACCTGGGTTTGTTTTTAAGACTCCACGTCATGTATGCCACGCAAGGCCTGATTTTCCAATTAGCAAACTGGAATAACCTTTTTTTCATTCTCAGCAGCCATAACCAATGAGCTGTTTATTCCTAATTAGAATATTCTGTATTTGTGCCCCCAGAAGCAGACCTCATTTACAGCTGACAAAAGGCTGATTAATGTCACTGTGGCTCTGAGACGAAATGAGACATTCGTTATCGCGTCTGTGAAAGGACATGAGTCACTTAAAAACATACTATGTAATGAATAGTGCTGGAGGGTAGACTAGATAAAGAGCCCTTTTCAGTCTGATGTGAGGGGGCAGTGACTCATTCAGTCAGAGATCAGGGTGCTTCCTGGAACCACTGATGCTGGTGCAGAGGAGACCTGCCCAGCATGGCTTCATGCCAGAGGCGCCAGCCAATGGCACACCAGTGTCACCTGCTTCGCATGTCAGGCTCTCTGCAGGGAAAATGGGAAATAAGTGACCCGCTCAGGGATTTGAGAATGGCACGTGCCAAAAAAAACACATTTTAAAACACCCCCTTGAAACACGGGTGTGAGCCATTTTAGTAGAGTGCCCCTCCAAAAGGAGGACCGTGCCCTTCCCAGAGCAGTAGGCGTGGATCGGCACATTTATTTGGAGCGGGTGGTCGGTGGCGGCATGCGCGGGTGAGCTTGAACGCAGGCCTCCTCACCCCTTCACCTCCTCATCTGCGATTTGTCGCCCACGGACTGGCTCTCACACTTTATTCATGTCTACATGTTTATTTATTATTTGCATCTTTATTTCAGTTTTACTACCTTTGTTTTACTTTTATTTGTTTCTGGCACCTGTGCTTGATTTTGTTATTCATATCGTTATGTTGCTATACCCTAGTCCTGCTACACGCCAGTACTGCCGCCAATTCTATATATTTATTTTTTCGTCCGTTTACGTTTATTTATTTATTGCTTCATTACTGCTAAATCTTGTAGACTTGTATTTATTGCCACTTAAGTGTGATGCTGCAAGGAGACACACAAGTAAGAATTTCATTTTATTTTGTACTTAATACGCACGACAATGAAAATCTTGAAACCTCGAAATGTGTTTAATTGTATATTTAATTGTGCGCTTAATTGTCAGTCCACCACCTGCGCCGAAAGACATTGCTTTTGTTTTTTGTCCCTGGTGAATAAAGCTTCTGACTCCGTTTCCAAAGTGAGTGAATCACACATGAGTCTAAGCTCCTTTATCATAACAGGGCCAAGAAGGGGATTCTTAGCTCCCCCACAAACTGGAATTATAACCACAGGAAATTACTTTAAGACACTAGGTGTGTGACAGTTTCATTGTCACCTGCTTGGTATTCTAATCAGACAATAAAAACCATTTTATCCTGCTAGGAATTTCTTCAGTGTTTCACCGTCCATTCACTCTAAGTTATTTCTACATAATACATAACCCCACAATAACCATTTCATGAGCACATACCATATTTTAAGTTGCATATAGGCCACATGGCAATGCTATTAAACTCTTAGTTATTTCTCCATGGTGCCAGAACAATGTTTATATTAATTTAAGCTAATTGTACACTCATTCCTGTTGCATAAGACTCTAAAAAGGATGGCATGACGCAACATTTATGAGCACAAAATTAAATCGACACCCAGAAAAAAGCTCATCCAATTTGCCAAAACAGAGCATGTGTTCATCCCCTATAAGGTGTAACCTGGGCTTTTGTTCTGTGCTGGAATGAGCTTCAGGCCTCTTCCCGAAGATGGCTGGGATCATGTGCCAAGCTATCTGCCCTGTGACTCTTCCCGCACGTCATGCTTGGGAAAGCTGAAGTATTTGCTTATTTTAACCATTAACGATAAAATGTATTAGCCACTGCCTAGTGCGGCAAATGCATTTAATGTGAATTTTCTCAGCATTCTGGTCCTATAAAAGAGTTTTCATCACATGAACATTTTCACAACCGATCGATTGAAAACAACTCTGCAATATGCTAGTCCTTATTATAGTTAGGGTTTATTTCTCTAATTTTGATTCTCAATTCTGCGGCGTAATTGTGTTCAGATATTTTCTTGAAAGGTCAGCAATACCTTCAGGCATAAAAATGAAGCCAAACGAAGGGAATATTTTTGATGAGGAGCAAAATGGTCACATATTGCACTGTAATGTTGTTACTATGTCTTGTGGCTACATTCCATAGTTCTTTTCCTGCTACCTACAAGTAAAACTGAGTGGTCAGCCTGAAGGGTGGACGGTTTAAATGGTAATAAATTAATCTAGCAGGTCTGGGGTGAGTCTTCCATTTTCTCAGATGGTTTTCCCCTATAAGCTGGGCATTTTGACTGGAAGTGCACTGTGTGTATTTGGATGTATTTTAATGATTCGTCAAATAACTGCGTTTTTGTTGTTCGTTAACATCACGCCCAGTATGCAGTTCATCCGCTCGCTGGTTTGAGCAGGTTCCGTTTAGCTTTTCGCTGCATTAAGAGCGCTAACCAGCTCCCAGTAAAGCTCATTTCCCCTCAAAGTGTGGCAGATTGACCTTCTCTTCTTCCCATAATGGAGACTCAGGGTGAGTGAAGGGCAGCATGTAGCCTGAAATGTCAGCCTCTGCTAAGGGAAATCATGGTGGGGGGGGGGGGGTGTTTGTCACATAATTACACCTTTCTTACCATTTCCGGTGATATTGACATGAGGGTGACAGAAAAAATCAGTAACTCAGTAACAATTATATATATGTGTATGAAGGAATTCAATCTGCATTCTGATTGGTCACTAGATGGCTGTTGTCACTGCCTCTAAATTGTAAATGGCACTTGCCTAACTATGTCCCGTCTCTGGAAGTATCGGATGTCATCATGCCAAGACCTCACTTACAAATTTGCCGTTTGCCGCGATTATCAATTGCTTGTTTGTTTATGATGGAACACTGCAGTTGTAAGCATAATCTAAGGATGTGCAAATCTAATTAGAAAGCCAAGAGAGAGTGATCATGACAAAAGCGAGTTAGGAAAGAGAATGCTGTTCTGCGTCCTGCCCGCTACGTAGCAGTCAAACGGGTATGATGTATCCATTCATACATACATGTGACCTTACATACAGAGATGGGCGGTTTGCAAAAAAGATGTGATTCCTGCTCTCTGAAGGTATATTATTAAAGGAAATAGAAAATTGCAGGACTCTAAAAATAAATCTTAATTCCCAGCAGCACGTTAGAATTACATTTCTGTGCCTTATATCATCAATATTTAATTGGCCCAGGCTCTCTCACTGTTTGCCTCCTCCTCTCTGTCTCCTTCCCGTTAATCAGCTGGATTAGACTACATTAATTAGACAGCATCATTGACTCCTAACAAACCACACAAAGGAATATATTTTTCTGACCACCATGGCCGCTGCACTGCATGGTTCCAAGCCTGCTCAGAGGTTATAAACAAATAGGGTGGAAATAATCTGCAGCTGAGCTTGACCGTCTGTCCCGGCAAGGGCTGACCGTGGCCGCCAGCCCGCAGAATTTCAGCTCACGTTCATAACAGTGGGTCACACAAATAAACTTTCTGTTTATGTATTATTCAGAAAAACAAGGCGGAAGTATTTCACTGCGGCTGCTGCTCTTTAGGTTGCTGGAGTGGACCGTAAGCATTATCCTGGGAATGTCTCTTGCTGAGCTCCTTCGCCAGACTGCTCTGTGGGGGTGGATTGTTTTCTGTTTGCATGGGGGACCCCGGCGCGACTGGCAGTACTTGGCCCGGTGCGCTCTGTTTACGCTGTTGTGCACCCAGCGGAGACACGCAGACACTTCACCCTTATGTGGGATTACTGACGCTATCGGGAATACAGCCGGTCGGAATGCTTCTGTAGGCATATACTAAAAAGAATATGCATGTGATTAAAAAAACAGTCAAACGTTAACGTGCCACGCGTTTTTTTATAAATAAAGGTAATAGCGTAACTAGTACTGTGCACTGCATTATGGGGGTGAACCATTTTATACAGCAGTAGGAATCGGGGGAAGCATGGGATTTTTTTTATTTAAAAATTTTAAAAATGTGTTTTCACCCAGTTCATCAGACTCCTTTGTTTCTACCTGTCGGTAATTTTGCATCAGCCTTATCTCCAGTGACTCCAGTGTCAATGCCAGCCGCATACCTATCGCATGACAGGTATTCCCACAGGTAGCTAATTTGTAATCAGTGCCTGTGTTAGCCTTGAATTTCTTCTGGAGCAATCTGTCCTGTAAACAAGCGGCGTTTTGTGTCCTATCATCGAGTCCTTGGGCCTAATCCTGAACAGGCTCCCTGCTTTTCATCAGGAGGAAAAAAAACATCAGAAACTCCAAATCTGGAGAGACACCAGTACAGCCAAGGTGGGAATTTCGGTTTGATGCCCATCCTGCCAAATCATCTGGTTGACGTGAAGAGATTCGGAGGCTCTTTGCCTCATCGATCGCCTCTAGTCGCACGGTTGGCCGTGGAGAAGCGATATTTCATGGTAGCCGCCTGGGGCCTGGAACACAAATCTTAGCGCCCATGTAACCTTACATGGTGAGATGACAATAAAGCATCATGAATCTCGAGTGCGGTGACTGGCCAACCCCCCCCCGTCCCGTTGGTCGGATTTACTGCTGTACAGATTTGTCCACCAGGCATGGAAGGTGATTAGTCTTACCGGCCAAGTCCGTCACGACACTCGACGAGACGCGCAGCCTGAAGCGTGACATGGAGCAGGTGGTCGGCAGACACATCAGAGGACACGGGACCATGTGCTCCCGCGTGTTAATGTTCCTTTGAGTTTATCGTCATGCAGCGGAGGGCGAGGGGCATGCTGGGATTAACTGGCTATTCCTACTTTGGAGAAAAACACGAACTCAAACTTTACCCAACTTTCGCCACCACAGAATTCTTATCCAGCAGAATGCGAGATGCGCTCTGAACGTGGGCCCCGAGTGTGTGTACTGCTGGTCCAAGTACATTTTTAACTCTTGCCCACTGACATTTTCTATCACACACAGTGGCCATCCTTTGTTTTGAGTCTTTAGCTTTAGGAGTCTCTCTGTCATAATATAGTAACTCCATATAGTTTGTGTACCTGGCGGCAGGAAGGTCGTGGCCGACAGCACTTATCTATGGCCAGATGCAGTCAAACATCACTCACAAACACAAGGCGCTAAAAAGGGAATGTTTGCCAACGTATCTGCAGGAAAAAAACATGAAACCCGACTAAAACAAAGAGCGAAAGACGAGTCCGCATTGTACAAAACTTCCCTGTCGACTCTATTGTTTCTGCAGAAGCTAATTAAGATATCCATGTAGCAAGCCTGGGGTAACAAAGGACCCAAAGTCAGCATCCAATGGAAAGAAAAGGCCATTTAATGGGGGGAGACTGGGGGAAGGTTCAAGGGGTTCGAAAGACGAATGAGGATGACAGGGAAGGCTGGTACAGCTCAGAGGAGCATTGTTAGACCCAGTATGGATCACGGCTAAAGATCAAAAACATATCAAATCAACGGGAATCATTGTGAGATTTATTTTATTAGGGTGCTGTACCCATTGTATTAGTTGATTTTGATACTAGGCAGAGTTATGATCCTTTATTAATTTAATTTTTTCTGCATATTGTCGCGTGTTTTGTGTGTGACTCTTCTTATTTTATATCTTTGGTTATCTAGCCATGGCTGGTTAGCATCGGACCTCCTGGATACCAGATACTCGTATTTTTTTCAATGTCGTGCCATGGTACTAAGTCTCCAGAATAAACCAAAACTTCATGCAGATTTTGAGAATGATTCAATGTGTCATGATTCAATTCGCACTGTAATAAAGCGGGAGATGACAGAATCTGTAGAAGCTACGCATTTCACGTGCATTTGATATCCTCAGATACTGAAAAAGAGAGAAAAGTGCAGATTCTTCTCTGGTCATGTGACACTTGGTATAGGTAGAACACAGGATGTCAAATTTATATTTAATTTATATCTGATATAATACCACAGGTCTGGTGACCACAAAAAAATGGAGGTGATGCCTGCTTTTAAAGCTTGGTGTTACTTCAGCTGTGTAGGTGATTAATATGGTGACATTTTGTCTAGCCACTCCGACCACGAGCGCCGTCAAACCAATAGTCTGCAAGCGGCGACCATCAGACTGTGACAGAGACTTAACCGATGCTCTGAGAAGCTCAGGCATGAAACATGTGGCATTTGGACTGCCCTCTCCGAGGACTGCTCTCCGCACCTTCTAGTGTCTTGGCTGGAGTACAGACAGCTCAGTTGTCCTCGCTCCTCTCCAGTCAATAGGAGACATTACTTGGCTTATTTTAAAAGGGCAATTAAAATGGATGAGGCTGACTTCAGTGCCAGATAACTTTGTTTAATACACTTCTTGGTGTGAGCAGTGTTTCTTGGCTAAGATAACTGACTGCTCCACTGTTTCCAACTTACAAAAATACTGACCACTGTCTGTCTTTGTCAGTTACTGAAAAGCTAGAAATGTTGGCTTCAACTGCTAAGCAATGGATGCTATCCACTTGCCCTGGACACTGTCCAAAATTGTGTCTACTTACTACAAAATGGGCACTGCGCACAGCTGTGTGTGATATAACACATCTATCACTCTACCTGTCAGGACTGAGGCGGTGCCGGAGCAAATTCCTCAGCCAATCGCATACTTGGCCAGTCATGTTCTCGGCCAATCGTGTTCTCGACCAAGCATGTTCTCAGCCAATCCAATACAAAAGCGACACTACACCATTAGTTTTAGCTCATCAGCCTGTGTCTTTTAGAGGGGCAGAGCCATCGACTCCAGCTTTGGTCCCCCAGCTATAGCATTTGTCCTGCAGCGGCAGCGGGGGGGTCACAGGATTCCCGGCAAGCAGCCTTTGGCCGCGGTATTGAGCAAGGCACTCCAGCTGCCCCTGTGGATCACGCCACAGACAAACGGCCTTTTGTGACACCTAACTGATTTTCCAACCCTTCGGTTCTGCCTCACCGGCCAGGCCTGGCCTCTCTCAGCGCTCAGCACAGCCTGCGCCAGATGTCTCAGTGCCCATCCTCTCCGATCCTCCCTTATTTTCAGGCACAATCTGATGAAAAATGAATCCATCCTCCGTTCCCTATGCCTCCCAAGGTTTGGTGAGAAAGGAAACACGTCACACGAGTGCCCGGGTGAGATGCGGCGAAAGATCTTTTTGTATTTATTACTAGTAGAGCAAGCTGTATTTGTCTTATTTTTGTATGATGT
>JABFEA020000042.1:3502188-3518661 GCA_019775915.2 Cyphomyrus plagiostoma
GGATTACCTAGGGCAGGTGTCACTGAGTTCTGGGATTACCTAGGGCAGGTGTCACTGAGTTCTGGGATTACCTAGGGCAGGTGTCACTGAGTTCTGGGATTACCTAGGGCAGGTGTCACTGAGTTCTGGGATTACCTAGGGCAGGTGTCACTGAGTTCTTCTGCCAGTTACATTGTGAGCATTTTCATCTGAAGGTGTTCTGAACATGGAAAAACGGGTGGTTCTCTTGTGTGTGTTGCATACATTATTAAAATGCATTTTGCTCTCTAAATTTTGAAGATGTCTCGTCATCCTCTAATTTATAATTACAGGTCAGAGGTCATGGGGGGGGTGCGGCGAGTGGCTCAGCAGACTCTGTACCTATATTCAGTAGGTCGTTGGTTTGAGCACAGGCCTTGCCAGAACAGTCACATGTCCGTGGGCCCTTGAGCAAGGCCCTTAACCCCCAACTCCTGGGGCACCGCACACTAGCTGACCCTGTGCTGTGACCCCCAAGCTATAGAGAGCAAAACGGGGTCAATGGAAAGAAGAATTCCAATGTACCTGTACGTGTGCAAATGGCAAACAGAGCATGTTGCATGTTGTTGTTATTGTAAAGGGAGGGCTGGTGTTGCACAAGCCTTACAGAATAATCATGCGTGCTGATAAGCTGCTGTTGTGCTGGGTTATTAGTGTTTATCCAAGGACCCATAGAAGATGCTCTTCCAGTCAACAAAAAGGCAAGGAAGCAGCAGAACAAGTTAGTTTGCTAAAGCCTCCACTTAAAATGGCAAATCCCGAGGACTTGAGGACGATATGGGGTTGAACAGCAACACAACAGATTACAACTGGGTTAAAGGAAGGTCAGATGTAGCAAAGCGAGAGGCTGTAGTGTCAGGTAATGATCAGTCTTTATCATTTTCGTACCTGCGTTCAATCTCGCGTGTAAATGTTGACATTGGCATGCGCCTGAGGGACTCTCACAGCTTTTCACAGTATACTGTTCCAAAGAGTGCTGTGAACATCGTACCATGTGGCAGTGGCTGCGGGCTGAAGGCCCCCTCACCTTTATTGTGAAGTCTGGTTATTATGTTTCATGCCTCGACAGCCATGAGGTTTGGAGACGTCCTTTCTGGGATGAGTGTCCCATTCTTCCATACTAGTGTATCAGCAGTGAATCACGCACAGTACAAAAAAAAAACAAAACACCGGCTTTGAGGAATTGTTGCAGACGTATAGCGTGTTTCATGTAGGAGTGAGCATATACACAGTAACTATTCTTTAGCCGCTATAGAAGCTGAATGAATATGCAGTATGTCCACTCTGAGCAAATACGGATCCATCAGACGTCAGCAGAGAGTTTTTCTGGAACTATCCTCAGAATATCTTCCCCGCTTTGGTTGTCATTTGCACCGAGTCTGCATATCACCCCAGGGTTTGAGAGAGGCCATGGCAGTCCATTCCTGCGCACGCACATGTAAAGTGTAACTTTGAGACACAGATTCAGCAGGTCCACACATTTTTGTGCCGTGGGAGAAGACTGGGAAGACTGGGAGGACTGGGAGGACTGGGAATACCCAGGGTGGGGGGGGGGTTAACTGCATGAACAAGGGGCAGCAATGAGCCCAAAATCCAGAGAGCCTGAGGCCACACTGCTCCCTACTGAGGCTCCCTCCTCTGTCATGTAGCTTAGTATGCAAATGTGACCTTGATTTGCTCAGATCAGCGGCCCAGCTGCTGAACACTCAACACTACACCTAATCTGTACCCAGTGCCGGCCATCGCTACGGACTGCACACACCCCAAAACATTAGATAGTCGTTTCAATATACGATAGATAGATAGATAGATAGATCTAAGTGGCCCCTTTGTGGCCCCTTGGTCGGGGGGCAGAGAGGAGACGTTACATGCAGTGACTCGCACGAGTCTTTATGCTCTTGTGTCTTTCCTGTACATCCTCCACAAATGTACTCAGTCCATCATTTCCCACATATTGTGGTGCCTGGACTGTACGGCCCAGTGGGGCCCTGAGTGGAAGGCCAGCCTTGGGGGGCCCTTTTGATGTTGCTTTGCTGTAGGCCACACTGGCCCTGTGCTTGGGGGCCCCGTGCTTCCTGGCCAAGGCTGAAAGCGCCCCCCCCCCTCCAGTGTGTAGAATCTGAGGGGGGGGGTGGTGTGTACAGCACAGGCACAATGGCCAGGTCCCCATACAATGACGGGAAGTCCTGCACGCCTGCGTACGGTGACACATCCGGCCCGGGTCGACGGAACGTACCATCCCTATGACCAGGGCTCTTGGGGGGAGAGGGGGCAGGGGCACAAGGACACTAGTGTATCACTTTTCTGTCTTCCAGCGACTGTCTTCCCTTTTCACTGGAAGCCTCAGACACATTCCTGCACTTGGAGTCCGCCCTGTGCAACCAGCAAACAACCCCCCCTCGCCCCTCGAGGCTTCATTCGCTTCTATTGAGATTTTTTTGATGAAAGGAAGTCGGGCTTTGGTGAGGTGTCAGCCTCCGTTTGGTTGTCTCCCTATCGCCTCCCTCTGGCGGAAGCTCCATAATGCACCATAATTGCCATCATCCCCGGTATGTGGCCATTTGGCCCCTAAGGGAGGTAAGAGATCATTTCATTACCAGCTCTGACAGTCAAACAGAAATGGCTTGAAATCACCTTCTGTGCCTTCGCTGGGTCTGCTTTGCTGGGGGATAATTACCAAATTATAGATTCAGGTTACGGCTATTGATGAGTCAGTGGGTTCAGGTCTGTCGGTGGCTGCGATTGCGTCATTGTACTTTAGCGGCTTTTCTGGAAACAGTGGGAGTCGCAGAGCTCTTGACAAGTTAATCAGGCAGATAAACGACAGTGTCGACGCACAGCGGAGATCAAGTTGACTGTCGTTAGTCGAAAAGGAGTGTAAGTGACAGCCCACGTGAGCCAAAAAGTAAGATTTAACAGGGGTAGATCTTCCCATATCCTCCAGCCAAAGATTTTTTTCCCTAGTTCGTCTAGTGAAGGAGATGGGGGGCTAGGAGTGGGGGGGGGGGGCACAAGCCAGTTGTTCCTGAGGTTATCCAGGGTCACAACAGCATGTGCAAGTGTGAGAAATCGGCAATGTGCGCCGGGCCGCACACAGGAAGAAAACGATCAGGTTTCCTTCCTGCTGTAGGATCCCTGAGCCCCCGGAAGAATGGCGATCTCCTCACGAGCATTAGAAACGTTCGGGGACGTCGGCGGTGTCCACTACCATGCTGGGGCGCAAGGTCCACAACGGCGTCCCGATCGCAAGGAGGCCAGCCAGGAAATATACCACCTCGAAGCGTACAGGGAAAGATAACAGGGCCTTAGGCCGCAACCAGTCGTGTGACTGGGCTTTTTAATTAAGCCAATAATTTATAGGCAGCGCAAAAATCAATTCCGGGGTAGGCGGTAAACCATGGAAGGGTGTTTGGGGGAAAGAGCTGGGGTGGGGGTAGGTTCCTCTACTCATGGGTGATTATTTGAGTGTAGTATTAAGTAAGATCATACTATATATGAGGGAGAGAGCGAGAGAGAGAGAGAGAAAGAGAGTGAGCGTTGGGAGAGGCAGCTCTGCTGTGGAGGCTTTACATCTAACTTGTTTACATCAAAGAGCATAATGTGCTTTTGAACATCATTATCTTCTCTTGACCACAAATGCTAATAAATTTCCCTTATCCCATTCTCCAGGGTCCCTGTGCCCCGCGGATCAGTTCGGCATCGCAGAGACAGCAAGTTCTCCTCTGAGAAGTATGGATGCGCAATATTCAATTCACAATTTACCACAGGGTAGATGTGCAATGATCAACATTTCAGGGTAAAAATGTTGTCTGAGGTGATGAAAATGATACAGCTAATGTAATGGATGGAACACACATTTCATTTTGGGGCGGACTGTTTGTCCAAAAAACACATTTATCCAAAAAAGACAATAGATCTATAATTTTCAATCCTCTGTCTTGGGAAAGTGCAGCTGTGCTCACACAACTGCTCTGTGGAAGGTGTGATCGATCTCGTCAGTGAAGGCTTCCTCTGGCTTTCACCATCTGTGATCACACGCGTGCGGAGGGGAGCCGTGTTTGCTCACCACTCCGCGTCTTCATCGGTCTGGAACTCTGATTTGGACACCCGAGTCTCTGCAGAGTAATCACAGATCGACCTACAGAAGTCATTCCTCATGTCTTTAATGTAAATTCCTTCATTATTGAGCCCTAGCTTTTAATTCCTTTAGAGACACAGAATAATGTAAAATTTAGTATAAACCAGCCTCTTTTTTATACTTTATAGCCATGATCCCTTTATTATGATTTTTGCACACTTTTGTGTCACTTTTTGGCCAGACCTGGTGTTTTTTTCTTGCCATTTGTTGTCTGAACAGCATATCCATTACAACAGGTATTGGAACAGGTATCCAACGGGTATCCTGAAGGTATGTTTTTTGCGTGTGCTTGTCTGTGTGTAGATTTGCTCAGCATGTAGCATGGGAAATATGACTGGTGGCAGCCAGGCAACACCTCTGTCATCTCCTACCAAGGATGGGAACGGCATTAAGCAAACCGCCGACTATGTAGAAGGAATGCTGTCTTAATGCTTGCTATAGTTGTGGAAATTCACTAAATATGTCATCTCTCCTTCCATCAATCCAACCACTATAAGCACTGGTCCAGTACAGGCAGACAGAGAGCCTGATCCAGGAAATACAGGATAGGTTGCCAGTCCATCACGGGGAACTGTTAATTAATAATAATTGAATTCTCATCATTTCACCCATAGCTTTTTCTAAAACGAGGATACATTCACTTGAAATGTCAAAAGCCACATTTCTAAGCAATGTGCTTAAGATACTAACCTCCGTTGATTTGATATGACTATGATTTTCATCATAATGTTCATCTACATCATTATCCTCCCTGTCGTTAACATATTAAACTACCCTGTTATCCGATTTCACAATCGTGCATTAATGCTTATGCCATAAATTCGTATCGGTGATTTATAATCTCAATATGTAGCCTCTGCAAACTGTGCGGCTCATATACAGCTTGGGGACTGTGGATAGATAAAGTCGGTCTGGATGGCTGGCGCAGGCTGTTGGATAAGATGGGCATCATGATGATGCCTTCACCGACGATGGACAGCTTCCCACTGGATCGCCCTCGTGAGCCAACGGTGGGCGGCAAGCGTAATGATGGAAAGAAGGACGATCTCCACTCCTCTTCATTTTCCTACTCGTATTGTGAACCTTCGGACTCGCAAACGCAGCTGTGATCACACACGCTGGAGACTCTAAGGCGGGGGTCAGCACTGGACCGCAATGTGGATTGCAGTCCGGAGACTTCCGAGCGAGGAATCCTAAATTTCCTCGACAGCCATTCCCACAGTTGACGGAACAATCCCAGGCAGGAGTGAGATTAGGATTATGCTGAATGTGACAAGCAAGATCCCAGGACAGCTCCAAATGAATGGAATATTTACAGAAGGCCGCAGTTTGTTTTGTAATCTGTTAGCGGCTCAGGGGGTGAGGTTAGGTGGATGACATTGCAGAAAAACTAATCTTTGACCTCAGGAGGCACAGATATTCCACTTAGACCTCCCTTGGCATCCTACAAACCCTTCGCTGTTCGTCATTAGTTTGGCCAAGATACAGTTCAGGCCTCCAGCCAACCGATGAAAAGAAATGAAAAGAAAATCACCCCATTAAGTACCGCGAACCAATGTGTGGCGAGTGGAAATACGATAACTACCTCGGATTTGCGTTGCTGAAGGTTCACGTGGGAGACAAGAGAGCTGCCAACTGAGTGCTACATCGTCGGCTGTTTGTTTCTCCCTCGCCACCTTTTGTGTGATATATTGTAAGATGTGTCTCCCTCCCTTCCCTCTCAGCTGCAAAAATATTTTCTATGTCAAACATCTGCGGTAGGAATGTGGGGACAGGGGGCGCAGACTTCCTGAGAACAGAGGCAGCGCGCGGGACGGCTGCCGTCAGGCATCTGCCCCCCCCACTCCCCACGCCACACACGAGAGCCATTAGGGTGGCAGCAGGCTGTCAGCCAGTTACGTGACTTATCCTTCTGCCCCGTCGCCACCTCCTCCAAACTCTCTCTCCCTCTAGCCATCCTCACCCGCTCCCCCGACCCCTCCCTGTGTCAAAGTAGAAGGCGCACATATCACCGTGTGCTGCCCTCTCGTGCCCCGCTGTTCTGTCTCCGCCCTCCTGGTCTTGACGTGTCCCGATGTCCTGAGCGCCCACTGCACTCGCCAGGTGGACGGAGCCATGCAAATATTTTTCTGTCGGTGGTGGTTCAAAGGCTGGCGACGGGGGGGAGGCCGATCCGTGTCTGTTTTCGGCAGATGGTGCCGCAGCCTCTCAGTTTTCCTTGATGAGGCCGCGTGCAGCTCAGTCCCGGTTATGGCGCGCACATTACAGGCAGCAGCGTAAATTAACTTCATTGCATCATGTGGATGCGTGTGCCCGGGTGCTCGCCTGGCATCCGCCTGTCAGTGGTCCAGCTGCCCCACCCGAATTGGCTTGCGAGGGCTTGAAACTAGGGGTCCCGGAGAGCCCCCGCATGCACGCAGGTGCTGCCGTTCTGCTTCCTGCCCCTTTGTAGGGCCCCTGGACTGCAGGAAGGGCAACCCCAAGGTCATCTGGTGGCAGATGGGCAGGGCTTCGGAGAATCCCCCTTGGTCGGTCCTCCTCGGCGGGTGCTCTGGCCATCTTCCCGATAGCCGGGTGTGCTACTGTTGGCTCACGCGTAGCGCCCCCCACTGTTTGGGTTGGGGGGGGGGGTACAGCCTCAAGAGCTAAAGGGGCTACTTTACAGAACAGGCTCTGACGCATGAGGCTGTCAGTGGCTCCACCGGTCGGCCATTCTACAGCGAAAACAACAGAAGGTATATCGTCCATCCTCAGCACATTAATAATGCGGGGAAGAAAGCTGAACACGGTTCCAGTTCTGGAATTTGCTGCTTGTTCCCATGTTCACCTGGGCTTC
The DNA here is from genome assembly GCA_019775915.2 of Cyphomyrus plagiostoma. Taxonomy (NCBI): domain Eukaryota; kingdom Metazoa; phylum Chordata; class Actinopteri; order Osteoglossiformes; family Mormyridae; genus Cyphomyrus; species Cyphomyrus plagiostoma. The sequence continues at coordinate 3,509,181 of JABFEA020000042.1, forward strand.
CTTCAGGTACTCTGGGGCTTTGGTGCATGTGGGAGTCCCCTGAATTGGCCCCTCAGAGTGCACTCAGCCATACACTAGTGCCTGACCTTTACACCTGCTCACGTTCTCCTGGTTCCCACACGTGCAGGAGAACTTGCGCGTCTGTCACACCAGCAAAGCCTGATTTATTTACGGAGCGCGTCCTAAAAATGTCAAGGAACATGCTTTATAAATTATACAAACATTCCCAATATTTACTTTGCAATTTTGTCGTAGCTCAGAGTTGATTTAGAAAATACATTCGCTTCATTTGGCTCAGTGAGTGTTTGGCGTTTCAAATGAGTTAAAGTGGGTAATATCATCACATTGTAACTTGGCCCTTAAATGCATGTTTCTACCATTGTATTAAATATGTATATGATTATGACTTAAATCATGAAAAATAAAGAAAATAATTAAAACAGGGCTTGTTTGATGTCATTGTACATCCAATGGTGAGTAAATATCCTTAAAAGCATAATCAAATAATTTTTATCAAATTTTGCAGCCCAACGCTTACGGACTTTCAAATTCTTGTGAATAATTAGATCTTGGAAAACATCTATAACCCCGATTGTTCTCTGTCTTATTTTGCTCTGTTTTTTCTCTGTTGATTTGTTTACTCCTTTCTCTTTTTCTTCAAATCCAGCACAATCAGGCACCCCCCCCCCTCCCCACCCCCCATCGCTGACAAGTTGTAGATTAGTAGCCATAGTATGTTTATGGGATATGCTTCCCCTGTTTGATGATGTTTTTCCAGTGACGGTAAGCGATCCAGGACGGCTGAACGAGATCATGAGCGACGGGGCTATTGCAGCCGAGAGTGGAGAACAGACAGACGTCCACAGGGACCTGCTGTCCAGGAGGACAAGCAGGAGCCATGATGGTGCATGTTAAGGTTCTCACTTTCTTTGGAAGATATTGTGTAGCTCCTGCTCAGTATTACTTACACTGGTGTGCGAGCATTCATCACAAGCCTAGCCACACACAACGCACGTTTGTAATGTGCTTCGGTCACCTCGTAACCTCAGGGTAGGATGACAAGATAACCCATGTCAGGGAGACACTTTGAGCTACTTCGGGTTTTACAAACCACTTTCAAACTGAAAGGCTCCTGTGCTCGGCTAAATAGTTCAGCTCTTCTTGTGCTTTGACTGGTTTGTTTCCTCGACTGAAAGACTCATCCAGCTGTTTCACATTAACATTAGTGAAACATGCATGATTATAGGCGACTGACCAATTAGCACACAGCAAGAAGTCAGTGCTCAAGTGAAATCCAGGTCCTTTTAATTGTCACGGCAATTTACAGTTCCTGTCCTAGCTCAGAGTATCCTCCCTGACATGGATTATCTGGTCACCCTACCTCAGGGTAACCGTGGACAGTCACATGTCCTCTTCCTCTCACATTCATAATCTTTCCCGCTCATATTGATTCCTCCTCTTCAACATCAGAAGGGTTCGTCCATTTCTTTCCATACAGGCCACTCGGGTACTCGTTCAATCCCTTGTCATTTCAAAACTAGGGTGGTATAACTCACCCCTAGCAGATCTGTCTCCGAGCACCATTTGTCCTCTGCTGCTGATCCAGAATGCAGCTGTCCAGCTTGTTTCCAGCTTCCCCAGATCTCCCACACAGTACCATTTGTCCTCTGCTGCTGATCCAGAATGCAGCTGTCCAGCTTGTTTCCAGTTTCCCCAGTTCTCCCACACAGTACCATTGCTACGCTCCTCCACTGGCTCCCTGTAGCTCCCTGCTTGCCTACAAAGCCAAAAATGCTAATCTGAGATATACCAGAAACATGATGCAGCTGCAAAAAGGTGAGCTGCTGAGGATTTCAGGAGCAGAAGGAAGACATGCTCCTAGCCGCAGTCCTGGGAGAGGAAGGATACAGCAGGAAACAGGAGGCCTGCCGAGAAGTCACCAGGAAGGCCTGCCTTCACGGCTCCATGTGTGGGCCACTTCAGCAAGGTCCACTCATGCTGACACATCCTGCTGCACCTTCAAAGGGGCAGAGGTCATCATTCACACCAAGATAATGGTGGAGAAGAAAAATGACGTCAGGCTACAGTATGAATAAAGAACAAGGAATTTTTATTGGAGAGACATTATGCCACTTCATGAAAAACGTGGCCGCTTTGACCCTCGCATTTCTGAGGAAACTGTGAGGATTAGTTGTTTCCTACCCTTCAGTGCAAATCAGCGTTGTTTTAATCATTTCGATCATCGTGTTCCTCTCAGGAAGCACCAACCTAAGACTCTGCCCACTTCCTCTGGGTGAGCAAATTTCAAACCACCTAGGTGCTAAATCTGAGCTAATCAGTGCACATCTTCAAATCCAACAGGAAAACAAAGTCATTTCCTGCCTTTTAAACTTTAAAGGTCCGTGACTTCCATGCTATGCTAAACTTCTGGAGTGTTGTTGTTTGTTCTTACCATTTCCGACACTCTTTCTTGGCAGAGGAACGTCACTGGCTCTGTTTACACTTGCTGTAAAATGCGTCTTCAGCGATCGCATCGCACCTACAGTACCACCGTATCTGATATTCTGTGTGGCTACTCCCAGCTCCCTGGGCTGTCACTCTATTTTGTTCTCTATTTTGATTTACTAGCCATTATTCTTCTTTCCTACCCTCCCTAATGTGTTGCACTTGATCACAGTCTCCTCGCTTTATGTACACATACTGCACCGCAGTCCTGAGGAACATTATTTCGTGCCACTGGATGCTGTAGATTGCATTTAGATAATATCATAATAGAGACCCACTTGACTTGACTTGAAGTAGAAATGCATTAAATACAAACGTGAGCAGTCACCGATGCGTATGGTGATCCGATCATTCACTCCTCTGAGACCCTGACAAGGACATCACAGTAACCGTGTGCAGGGCAGCACCACAATCCGAACTCGAGTGCTCAGCTGGACCCCATGGAGATGCGTGACAGACACAGGTGCTTATTAGCAATGTGCCTCAGCTGTGCCTCACATATAATCCGATTGTCCAAGACGCATTTTAAAACCAGCTGTAAACAGGCATATTAAATCTATGAGTACTACCAGATTCATGAGAGGAGACTTGGGGACATGTTAAAAACTCATTCGACTCTCGTACTGTAATGGAAGTTATCCAAGGCAAGCCATCGCGAAGATTGACACTAGAAGGAAAAAATGCTAATGCTTGTGGAAAGACGTTTTTTGTAACACAGATCGATTTACGTAATAACACCTCATAATGCTGACCACTCCAGTGGTGGCTGATAGATTTCGGCATCTAAGTCTGACATTACAATATGGGTAAAAGCAAAAACACAAAAGTAAAACAGGCGAAAACAGCTTTGCCAGCAGTCTGATGGTATTTTACTGTGGGGTTCTGGGCAAATTCTGAGCATAATGATTCTTTAATCAGATGTTTTGATGGGTTTACATAAGGATGTAAACAACAGCTATAAGAGAGCAATGGGTTTAAGTCCCGACAGTGTCCATTTATCACTGGCATGTGAATTGTTACGTGTGGAGAGACTTTAATACCCAGCAGCTCCAAAGGTGCTAATTGTGTCCATGTGTCAGTGGCCAGTGGACCCTCCAGATGCACCCCCCCACTCCCCAGAACGATGGTACGCTTGGCACAGGCCCTGTCCATGATGGAAGGTCACTGAAGACAGACCAAGTACTTTTTTCGGGGGGGGACTGCTTCATTCAAGCACCCTCTTAATTATACAATATTAAATCAATTTAAATAGCCAGTTTAAAGTGTTCTTAAGACATGCATATGACCATAACATTTTTGATTCAGATTCAACACTCGTACATAATACTTATGTTTAAGAAACAGCAGTTTCTAGGAATTTGCCATATGGGTGTAACAGACTGGGAAGAAAAACATTCACAGTCTAAGCGGAATTTGAATACTTAATTTATCTTGTATCTGGTTTCCATTTGCAAAGCAAATGCTATTATTTCACTAATAAAAATTAAAGACACAATCAAAGAATAAGAAATAGCCCTCACCCTGCCACAATCTAGGAAATGATTTGCAGATTTGCTGCCGTAATTACTTCCCACATAACAAAACCATGTTTTTGGTGTGGATTTGTTTTGCTGTGCAAACTAAGCCTTAGCCATGCTTCAACAAATCGGTGCTTAACATCAAACAGAAAACTGAGAATTGACCGAGGACAGCATATTGCAGGGACGAATATGAAATCAATCTTGAGGCTTACCACAATGCTCCTTAATCCTAAGGAGGCATTTACAATTCTTTAACCATTATACTCCACAAGTTTTGGAAAGAAAAAAATGAAAACCTACCTCTGCAAAGAAAACCATTTATTTGAGCAAAAGAGTCAATGTTTGGTAGTTTTATTAATTAATGTTTGGTATACAGTAACCCAGTGTCTTTGGAATATGCATGACTGATTATCGTAGCAGCCACACCTCCGTTTATTGAGATGTAAGGATGATGTATTCATAGGTGTACATGGAAATTATCCAGAACACTGGGGTGGGTACCTGTGGGACCAGACATGAGGGCGGGGGGCGGTGGAGTGTGGTGTGGTTTGCAAGAAAGATCACATTGCATGAAATATGAAGAAGGTTTAACATTCATTCACCCTTCTGTGAAGGACGGCGTATGACAGCGCCTGAGTTCTGTGCTACGCAGAATTGCATTATGGGAAGTGTGGCGCGTGGCTAGGCAGTCCAGCTATATTAACTGTGGCAAGCCATTGTGCCCTAAAGCTGCATTATAAGTCAGACTGAGACCAGTCTCAAACTATGTATGAAAGTTGAATTTTTCCTCACAACAAAAAATAAACACAGTGGATAATACATTCTACTGATCGTCATGTTGGGTTTTGAGTGTGTGTGTGTGTGTATTATGTTTATATTACATTTTGTGTGTGTGTGTGTGTGTGTATTATGTTTATATTACATTGTGTGTGTGTGTGTGTTATGTTTATATTACATTGTGGACAAAATAGTACTGTATTTTATTTGGTTACTTATGGTTAAGCTTAGGGCTGGGTGGGGGTTAAAGTCATCATGATGGGGATTAGAGTTTTCCCCATAGTAATGAATGGAGAGTCCCCACAAAGATATATTGTATACCTGTTTGCGTGTATGTGTGTGTGTGTGTGTGTGTGTGTCTTTGTGTGTGTGCGTGTGTGTGTCTGTGTGTGTGTGTGTGCGTGTGTGTGTGCGTGTGTGTGTCTTTGTGTGTGTGCGTGTATGTGTGCGTGTGTGTGTGTGTGTGTGTGTGTGCGTGCAGGTACACGTACAAGTGAGCGCTAAATGACATCCTTTCTCTATAATCAGGAAGTTCGATCTGCATCTTAAGACAGGGATCATATTTAACAAGGTGATATTGCAGAGGGGCGTCCAGGGTTGTGCAGGCAATTCATGTAAGACGGGGAATGAAGGGATGCACACTTCCAGACATATTAGCACGCCACTGTTTGTGTTGTGGGGACCGTGGGGCCGTCTGGGTGCCCGCAGTGTGTCGCTCCCTGAAGCCCGATCAGTGCGCCCCCCCCCCTCCCCCCATCGTCTATGCAGATGTGAAAGGCGAGGCGTGTCCCACACAGGCGTCACTTTTGAAAGAAAAAAAAAAAGAAGCTTTGGTTGCTCTGCTCTTGACCTCTCTTGGCACCTCTGTCGCACCCCAGGGATTAATCCGATGCTGAAGTATGTATCTGCCATTAAGCTTTGAGAGTGGTGTGACGCTGCTATTCCCAGGACGCACATGTCTGAGGGGGAGAGGCCGCTGTGCAGCAGAAGGACGGTGAAAGGCATAATGTGAGCTTTGAGCATCTGTAGAATGAGCATAAATCTCACCCAGATCGCATGGGGAGACATGACAGTGATTTGACATTGACAGCACTGCCACAACCCTTGAAAGACAATAACAAATTAATCAATATTTACATTTTTTTTAGCTGTACAGTGCATTGCTGCATGTGATTAAGTGGGTGTGTTACTTTGAGCTTCACGCCAAAAGCCCTGTGGCGAAATAATTTCCTATTTAACACTGACTACCACAGCGTGTTAAATCAACCTCCAGAAAAATCTCTAATCATTTTAGTATATTATATATACATTAATGTGTAACTGGGGTTGCATGTATCCATAAGACCCTAAAATTATTATTTTGTATAACCAAAGCCTTAGATACTGTAAATTCGGACCGATTTTGCTGCAAATGAAAAACAATGGTAGGCATCGTGTCTTTTTATCTCCTATTACAACGAAAGCCCTTTGGGGGATGACTGAGACCCAACCCTGGGAAAAATATAAGCGGCACTGCCACCTAGGGTGTCTAGCCAGAAATGCATGTCGGGGGAAATGTGGGGCAGACATCACCACTGGTATCGGACACGACAGTCGGCTGGAAATAACACAGCGGATAGAAAAAGACCCGACTCAAATTCAGATCTCAGTCCCACATGGGAAGGCTTCTGTAGTAGTGACCAAAATGCACCATCGATGTGCACCGATGGAAGAAGTGAATTTCAGGTGTTTATTTTGTAAGAAGTGAGACAGGAGTTCAATGCCCTGGAAAAGCAAATGATGCAGAGCTTATGATTCGATAAATATTAATGATTTGTGTAGTTGTGTCATTTAAAGTATAATATGTACGCATCTAGCACAATAATTATCTAAACCAACGTGGCAACAAAGTAGCGTTCAATGTCAGTGCAGATAAACGCGGGAACAACCTCTGCACAAGTTCTTTTTAAAAACGCATAGCAGCAAGCAGCTCTTCATAAGTATTTTAACCCACTTCAGATGGACTGCAACACATACGTTACGTTTCATGTAAGTTAGTATCCTCGGTGATGACACTCATTTTAGAATACACTGCATCAGAGGCCCTGTTCCATGAACAAAGTGCATTTTGATACAGAGGCAGGCTGCTACTGAAGACAAGGGCTTTTCTGTTACAGCGAGCCGATTTTGAAATGGTGGAACCTGTAAAATCAACTGTGAACATTCACATGTACATAGTGGTTTGGGAATTAAACCTTGATCACCTATGAAATAGATTTACTTTCTGGCCAAATATGAGTGAGACACTTAGGCCTGCTGTGGCTGACTGCTCCACAGGGAGCTGTACTGTGATGGGCTGGGTCTCCATCCTGGGTTATTTCCTGCCTTGTGTTCATTGTTTCCGGGATAGACTCCCCACCCCCGTGACCCTGCAAAAGACAAGCAGGGATGGATGGATGGACTTGAGCTGCATGAAAGAATGACTTCACCAATCAACACCATTCAGAAGCACATTCATAATCCCTTCAAAGCACCAAGAAAATGCCAACCGAGAGAAATCATGAAAGATGCTATATGTTAAATGCTATATGTTATAATGAAGAATTTCCCCTTTGGGTGGTTAAAGTTCACCTAATCTAGTTTAATCCAACATCATGTCCCCCCCAAATAGCTAATACACAGCTCATAAAGGAAATTGACCATTATAGCCATAACACGCGGGTCTAATGGCGCGCTGATTCATCACAGATTTTATGCATATTCCTCTCGCTAAAGACGAAATGATGCAAATGATTTTAATATTATTTATTCAGTTAGTAGTGTACTATTGACCTTGATTAACTCCACCCGCCATTTTCTTTTTACTGATGGTTCAAAATCTACCCTTCAGAACACAGGGCAGGGCAGACCATGACTGGCAGGCCAATTGCAGCACAGTCATTCATGCACAAACTAGAGGTAATTTTACCGCCATGAACATGGCGTTATTTTACCGTAACTCGAGGAGAATGTGCACTTCTCAATTACAAAGGCAGGGCGGCACGTCTACAAAATGAGCCGTCATTCATTTTTATGTCATTCACCTTAATTCACCCAAGCTTCTAATATTTCTGTGCTATGTCATCAGATAATAACACTTAAAAGAAAACGAGCACTTGACGTCCAATCAATTTAACTTGACCGTTTATAGCGAATCAGACATTAAAGAAAATTAAATCTGTTTCCTTTCACTTTCATGAAAATGGTTTTAATTAGCAAAAAAGTACGGGAAACTACAAACATTTTCACGCATTTTATTCCAGGAAGCAAACGTGTGGGTGAGAAGACAGCATAGTATCGAATGGCTCCGTGCGTTGTTTTGTGTCGTCGGCTACAGCAGATGGCGCTATTGCAGTACTAGTGTGTCCATATGTCGCCTTGTCAAATTCAGGTTCACATTTTTTTTAATCCGTATCCATTTCCCCGTCACTTCTCTCCTTACGATACCTTTCATGTTACGCCCGTTAATAATTTAGTTTTGTCGTTAATATTGCCATAATTTATTAATGAATAAGGTACGTGATATATTTTGTAACCATCCATATCACTGCTTATAAATAAAATTTCCTAATTGGATTGAAGTACTTTGCTTGGGGGTAAGCAGCTGTGACATGAATATTAAATTTTACTCAGCTGACAGGGAAATGAACAGCATGACAGGGCAAACAGATATGCAGCCATCAGTGACATCTCCTGAGGGTCTCTGATAAAGGGCCCTTGTTATGCAGCCAGATGGCGGACGGACAGGCTCGCTGAGTGTCGCTCTTATTGCACATCTAGCACTTAAGACCGGTACTGGTCAGGCAGGTATTTGCAGAGGGCAACTTTTTCTGGCACACAACTGTCAGCCGTCATCAGACCCTGTCTAGGATTCAAAGTCAAAGTTACTAAATAACTAGTAAATACAATCTTAAACATTGTAGTTTCCATTTCTACAATGCGGATAAATGTGTCCAATTGTTTTGTTGGTTTTCAAGTATTTTCTCTCATCTGCTATTTTTATAATAAAAGGCATGATAAAAACATTAAAGAATAGGCGATAGCTGCTGAAAAAATAGGGCAAATATCGAAGCGCGGGGCCTTTTCTGTGAGCTGATCGGGGCGCCTCTCTCGTGACAGAGCTGTCCAAAGCCACAGGACAGACAGGGAGCGACTGAACGGCCCCAGAGACACACACACAGAGCACAGCTGTGTCCCTGCATGCCAGCGCTCTTCCCGAGCTCAGTTCGTAGGGAAAAAAAACACAGCACATAAATCACAGGGGGTTGAATGGACAGATTCTTCATCTACTCGTTCATTTCTCCAGCCCCCACGTGAGACCTTTGCTTGGGCATAATCATGGTGTGATCAAGTGATGATGTCCCTGCGTTTTTGGAGTCAGTGTGGTTAGAGGAGGGAGACTGAGAAGCCGACTCCGGTCAGCTTGACAGGGTGGTCAGTTCGCCTGTCCGGCCCCACCACCAGCCGGGCAGCTCAGTCCTCCAGCGTGATGAAGGCCGGTTCTCATCGGCAGGACTTGGAATGATTCATTCTCCCACGAAAGTGGACTCCCTCCTTCTCAGGGTTAAACGGCTGTTCTCAGGCCGCGGGGGGGGGGGGGGGGGGGGGGGGGGGCGGGCGGGGGGGGGGGGGGGGGGGGGGGGGGGGGGGGGGGGGGGGGG
>JABFEA020000042.1:3543893-3559174 GCA_019775915.2 Cyphomyrus plagiostoma
GGTGTATATTTCGCATTCAAAAAGATTCTACGCTTCTGTGATATATTGTCTGTGTCTGAGTTCCCAGAGCTATAAGTTTACCCTCTATTTCGATTTCGGTGCCTTGTTTCTATCGATCGCGCGACAATGTGTCGTAGCGTTCAGCGGTCAAAGTTCAACAAAGTTCATCATGAACCACAGAACTCGTACGATACGCCGCGTTCGTTTCGAAAACAGCTTTAGCCTGTTAAGGACCATCTGAACCTGATTAAGGTGGGGTTTGAACGAAAACCACCAGGAACAGGATTGAGAACCATTGTTTTAAATGATGAAATCTTTATTATTAGAAAATTATTTTAAAATCTTTCTTACATTGTAAAGTTTTGCAATGTGACTATTGCATGTGTGCGAGGTCACCACATCACACACCCCCCCCCCCAAACCTACCCCTCCTCCTCCGGGGCAGATTCGGTCCCCCCAGTGTCAAACTCCTTCCGGTTCCACTGCCCCTGCCCCACCCCGCCAATAGCTTAAATTGACAGCGCCTCCCTGTGTTCACATCCTGTAGACTGGGTCGGCACGGGAAAGTGTTCCTGACCGTTCCCAGTCAGGGCAACACGGCTGAGCAGAAGTTCATCCAGAAGGGGGAAGCTCACAGCACAGACTCCCTGTTGGACCTCGACACCAACAGTACAGTCTTCTACGTGGGCGGAGTCCCTACAGATGTCAGGGTATGCCTGTTAGCCCTGGCCTGGCAGGTGGACCTGGAGCAAACCATTGCTGTCATCTTTCAGGGTGATGTTGACCATGTTGATTTGCTTTCTGCCTGTCCAGCTGCCCCCCAAGCTGAACCTACCCCCCTTTGTGGGCTGTATTGAGTTGGCTTCCCTGAACAATGATGTCATCAGCCTGTACCACTTCAAGCAAACCCACAACATGGACGTTGTTGCAACATCACCTTGTCCAAGGTATGCTCAAGCATTATTTAAAATACAGTCAACCTACATGTTCATTTGCTTTGTAGGGCTACACACTTCATTCTTGGTGATCATTAGTGACAAGCAACACTTCATCCTCCTATTCTCTATGGATCGTAAAGGTTAAATTGACCTTTTTTTGACCTTTGACCTTCGCTCTTTAAGCAAGAGCCAAAGATTGACAAGAAATGAAAGATCAGGGTCAACAAGGGGTTAAAAGTCCAATGAGTCTCCTTACACCTTCCTCTCGTCTGTCTGCCTTGCCAGATACAAGTTTGCCTTCTCACAAAGCCGGGTGACCAGCTATCTCTTTGATGGCACGGGCTACGCTCTCGTCAGCAATATCGAGAGGAGAGGCAAGTTCGGCATCGTCACCAGGTTTGACATCGAAGTCCGAACTGTGGTCAGCGATGGCATCCTTTTCCTGATGGTCAAGGAGGTAAATGCAGTTTCAGAGACCAAGGTTTTTGAGCATGTTTTAGAGCAGCGTTTCCCAATCTAGTACTCGGGGACCCGCGGAGAGTGCACGTTTTTGCTCCCTCCCAGCAAACGTGGACTGTCTGGCAGGGACCTGGGAGGGAGCAAAAATATAGACTGTCTGTGGTAGAACAATGCTTTTGTGGCTAAACTGTATTACACCATTTTTCCTTGTAAAACTTCCTTGTAAAAAGTTCCTCTTCCTATGGCATTTCAGGGCAATTTCTTCATATTACAATTGAAAAACGGCTTCCTCCATCTTACGTATGACTTCGAATTCAGCGAGGGTCCAGTCGTCATGGAGAGCAACTTAACAAAACTGCAGATCAATGACGCAAGATACCATGAGGTCAGAGGCCAGGCCACATTGCTGTGAATTGTTACACTATGGTTTATTAAAGACTTCTGCTGACAACATCGACTCTGCTGCTTCCCAGGTGTCCATCATTTATCACCACTCCAGGAAGGTCATTCTCCTGGTGGACCGAAGTCATGTGAAGTCTTTGGAAAACGAGAAAAAAACACTGCCATTCTCAGATATTTACATTGGCGGGGCACCTTCTAGCATGCTGCTGTCCAGGTGAGTGCACAAAGGGAAAATTGTCAACGAGGCCGCTGATTGAGTGAAAAATATTATGCCTATATACTGCAGTTATTACAGTACAGGGCAGCACCAGAGGGGTTTGTTGCCCCACACCACATGTCCTGGGAGCTTGTATTCCACCTCTGCTCTCCATGAAGAGTTTTCATGTTCTCCCCATGTTGACTGGGTTTGCATCTACAGTCCAGAAATATCCACTGTTAGGCAACTGAGCATCTCTTATTCTCCCATAGTGCCTTCCCTGCCATGGACTAGCGTTTCCTGCCTTGCATTTTTCAAGAATATGCACTGGAAAAGATGCTGGAAAATAGATGGTGTATTGTTCATGCAGGCAATACAAAGTCATGGGCAGTATTTTTTTTAGTTTGCATATTTGAGGCTGGCTAGGGAGAGCACAGCATCTTACAATGACTCTACAGACCAGGGTTCTTCAAATCTGGACCTTGATTCCAAATCCAGGCCATGTTTTCAGTTCTCCCAGGTAGTTAATAATTACTGATTCTGATTGGTCAGAGGCTTCCCACCTGACTGACAGCTAAAGGACGGCTGGAAAACCAGCAGGGCTTGGACCTCGAGGACCGTGATTTGAATAACCCTGGTATAGACTGTAGGTGTCAGCGTTGCCCTTGGAATGTATGGTGTGCTGCTGGCGGAATTGTCAGTAATGATCCTTTTAAATATCCCTCTAGGCCAGAACTCTCTTCCTCAGTGGGACTCAGGGGTTGTGTGAAGGGCTTCCAGTTCCAGAGGAAAGACTTTAATCTACTGGAGGAGCCGGGAACCATTGGCATCAGCAGTGGCTGCCCGGAAGACTTCTTTGTACGTACTGTATTAGGCACAACATAACAACAATGCCAGTTATTCCTGCTCTTGCTCTCTGATTACTTGCCCTAATACATGGCCTTGCACGCCAGGCTCCACTCAACTGCACACTTTTTTTCAGGATCCACAGATCTTCAGGATTTTAAGTTAATTGCACTTCACGATAAAATAAACCTCTAAAATAAACCTTAGGTCTGATCCCATGACCCTCACTGGGTTAGTGATTAGAAGTTTCATGGATGGATGGCTTGAGTTTCAGTTTTTAAGTGATTTTTTTCTAGGATATTCTTCTTGAACCAGATGGATATTGTTGTTTAGGTTGTTGTTTGGTTCACACTGAGAACGCTGTCTTGGAAATTTCCTCTACGTAACTGCCTAAATGGCTGTTACAATAGGATTATCAGTACTTGTACAGAACTTGTTTGTTTGTGACACAAAGTGAAATATTGTAATCGGGTTGGGAAAGCGTTTCCATCGTTTCCCACGGATGTTTCACAGATGTCCCACAAGGCGTATTTCAACGGAGAGAGCTTTTTGGGGTCCGCAGCAAAGATATCGCCCTTCGAGGACTTCGAAGGGGGCTTCGACTTCCGTACGCTCCAGCCCAGCGGCTTGCTCTTCTACCATAGCAGTGAGGTGAGGCCTCCTGGATCTGTAATGAGAAGGTCAGCGGTTCAAATCCCATGACGGAATATTTTCACCATTGGGCCGTGAAGCAAGGCCCTTAACCCTCAATCGTTCCAGGAACTGTCTAACCCTGCCTTCTCAGAAATGTGTGTTGTTTTGGATGAAAGTGTCAGCTAAATAGCGAAAATATCTTTTAATGCAATTTCAGGACAATGTATTCTCAATCTCAGTGGACAACGGTGTTGTCGTGCTAAACTGCGCAGGGACGGAAGTCAAGTCTAACAAGAAGCGCTACCACGATGGGCGACCTCATTTCCTGGTGGCCTCAGTCACTAACCGGAAGTAAGCCTGGTTACCTCTGCTGCTGGTCAGGATGCGCAAAAATCACACATCCACTATTAGCTGCACTCTGCAAATGATCTTAATCATACCACTCTCAGCTCTGATCAATCGATCGGTTGTTTGAATGCCTTGTTCTGGGGGCACACTTCCCAAAAGCTCCTGTGCACAGCTTACATAGTTGGAACCAACTGCATAAGTTGCTAACGTTGCTAGCAATTGTACTATTAGGAAACGTACCCCTGGTCTACTCTTCATTGAGATGTAGCTAGGGATTTTGGGACCCCTGACAAAATGCCACCTCGCCAGTCTTGGGTCGACACTTTCAATCTGAGGCAATACGGGTCGATTAAATATGCTGAGTGGGGGCCCATTCCATGTCCATTCAGTGATTTTGATCTTGGGATATTTTGGGGGGGGCATTTATCTGTCTGAGTATCTGTACCCCGCTGACGCCTCTGGCTCTTTATGGTTCTTCATCAGATCATCCAGCGTATGTGTGTTTCTGCCAGGTGTCAGTTAGTCATCGACGACAAGGACAAACAGCAGAAGAATCGGCCGGCCTCGTCCCCAGGCCCGTCATCAGCCTCAGTCAGAAGCTTCTACTTTGGGGGCTCCCCGACCAGCAGCATCAGCAACTTCACTGGCTGCATCAGCTATGCCTACATCAGCAGGTGACGTCTCGCCCCAGTGTGAGGCCAGTTGGGATGCCAGGTTTATGGGTCAAAGGTCACACGTTCCTAAGTGGCGGCACAGCATAGTGTAACAATGTGAGGTGCACGTGATCACTACGTGCATGTGTGCACCATAAAACACACTCTGGCTTTTTCGATCCCTTTTGACGGTGGGGATTTTCCAAGCCGCCGTCCTTTCGCGAAGCGGCGATCTGTGTAGATCTGGTTTCCCCAGAGACCGCCGCCGTGGGAGTTTCCTGCGACATGCGAGTGACCTTCCTGAGCCCGGCACTTCTGCTGACATTCCCCCGCAGGCAGGACAGAGACATTGAGCTGGAGGACTTCCAGAAGTATACCGAGAAAGTCCAGGCTTCCTTTCAACACTGCCCCGTGCAGAAGCCCCCTGTGGTCCTGCAGCTGAAAACGAGCAAAAGCCAGCCAAGGAAGGTACCGGCACATTCATCGAAGAAATCTTGTTTGCAAACATTTACATGAAAGCCTGAATGAGGCAGTCAAATTTACTTCAACAAATCCACTAACTTTGCCTTTAAAGTAACGTAGAGTGTGACACATGCATGAATAGATATCACAGAACCCACAGGCATGTGAGACAAATGCTGTGGAAACATCCCCAGAGGGAAACTTTCCAAAAGCCTTGATGATTCTATGCTCTGCACTCTGTGGGTCACAGTAACACCCAGGGACACGTAAATATGCAGTTATGCTGTGCTTTTAAGAGCATAGATGATCTAATGCATAAAAAATACAAGGACACCTGAAGGTGAACTCTTCTCCCCAAGCTGAGCAGGGACAAGCCAAGCCCCGCCCAAGTCTCAGAAGATGTGCAGAATGACCTCCTGGTACCAAGTACGGCAGAGGCCTGCTCCCTGCCCCAAAAGCCTCAGGCCAGCCACCACGCCTACCATTATGGGGGCACCAGCAACAGCCGCCAGGAGTACATGGATATCCCAGAATCCTTCAGTCTGAGGTGACTGAACGCCTTTTCTTTAGGGAGTCGTAGACTTATCCTCCACATGGCCTTGCAGTCCATTAGGACCATTTCTCAAGCATTGATGCTCTCGCTATCAGAATCGCTAAATGGATATGCATTTTCGCATTCCTGTACCTTGTAGGTCGCGCTTCTCGATGTCTCTGAAGACCAACTCATCCTTCGGTGTGGTCTTCTATGTGTCAGACAAGGACGAGAAGAACTACATGGTCGCATTCCTGGCGCACGGGAAATTGGTGTACACCTTTAACGTGGACCACCACAGGATTAAGATCAAAAGCCCTCAAAACCTTAACGACGGAGCATGGCATGACGTAAGGCCTGTCCTTGCATCGAACGGAGCGGCACTTCCAACACACTTCCTCCGACTGTGATTTCAGCCTGGAATGAGCGCGTGGCTCTCTCCCTTAGGTCGCTTTTATCCGCGAAGGGAACGTGGGCCGACTGGTAATCGATGGACTGACGGTTCTGGAGGATCGTGCTCCCCTATCCACTGGCTCGTGGCACGTCAGTCCACCACTCTATGTTGGAGGGACCCCCCCAGGGAGGGCACGTAAAAATATCCAGGTATGGCCGGTAGTCCAGAGCTGCTAAAAAACCAGGACGCAGTCTGCTTCACATGCATTCTGGTGATCTTTGCTTTCCTACTGCAGCTACTATAAATTCTGTCCTCTAGGTCCAACCAAAGGTACAAATATGACTTTAATGTCCCAGATTGGTATTTTGCTACAGTATTGTTATTATTATCGCTTTAGCTTGTGCATAAGCAGTTATTGAAACGGCATGAATGGAAGAATTACTTTGCGCAGTAAATTTTTCTGCATGCTGACATACGGAGGGAACAATATTTGCACAGCAGGTCCTAAACCTTTTGACAACAGCCGTGCCAGTGCTGGGACATCAACAGCTGGTGGGAGGCAGGATGTCTCACCCCCAAGCTCAACTGATGATGTCACACTAAGGATGCCCTTGTTTCTCTCCCTACCAGCGAAACTCGGCGTACAGCCTTACGGCCTGCGTGCGAGACCTGCAGATGGATGGCCAGCGCGTGCCGTCAGCATCGCACACCTTCGGGGTCACACCGTGCTTCGAAGGCCCGTCCGAGGCTGGGACATTCTTCTCCGACGAGGGAGGATACGTAGTCCTGGGTAATTTGTTCATTGCCAGAGGGAGACATCTTGTTGCGTACAAAACAGGATGTGGCAACATCCGTTGTCTTTTCTAACATTCAGACGTTGAAAAGATTTCATGCGTTTCTAAGTCTGCCGTGTCTGCTACGCATCATTTTGATTTGCACTCCTTATATCTGCTTTGGGAAAAAAACTGTCAGCGCATGTGGTACGCTGTGAGTCGACGTGCCAGGAACAGCTGATGGCTCTGTGAGGAGAACACGAAGGGAAATGGAAGACAGGTTCAGGGCCCAAGGTCCAAGCAACAGAGCAGCAGCTGTTAAACAAGCCCAGTGGGATTTCGCACCATGCTGCGGCCATCTCAGTTTCACCCACATGCATGCCTCTGCGGTCAGAGCTTGCAGGCTGACATTCCAGGTCGGAGGCCAGAGGTGTCAAGTCATCCGCAGTGCAGGAGACAAACAACCTGATTTGTGGTTTTGTCTGGTTTGTTTATTGAATGATTTATTTTCCATCACCTTTAGATGACTCTTTCAACTTGGGATTGAAGTTTGAATTGGTGCTGGAAGTGCGCGCCCGTGTGGCCTCAGGCATCATGCTTCATGTCTATACTGACCAGAAAGACTTCCTCAGCATGTACATGCACCAGGGAGAGGTATGCAGAGCCTTGTGGCTCCCCAGCGCACAGCTGCAGAGATAGATACAGCTGCCAACTAACTATCACACCTGCGATCGCCTTCATTTACAATCTGTGACCTGCATGCAGAGTTCCACTCTTTCCCACTCAAGGTCGTGGTCATGCTGAACAATGGTATGCGAGAATTCTCCACCCGAGTTACTCCCAGACAAGGAATCTGCGATGGCAGGTGGCACAGAATCACAGGTATGCTGGGAAAAGATGTTTAAATATAGAATGTCTCCCTTTTAAATCTCACACTCTTTTTCCTCTACCAATTGTAGGCATTTCAAAGACATTAAAAATAGCTCTCCCGCCAGCCCTATATGGAAACTACGAAGACGCCGACAGAACCACTGCGTTCCCCATGTGTTTTTCTGTGACCTTAACATGTCTCCAATTCACAGTGATCAGAGAATCGAGTGTTGTGCAACTGGACGTGGATTCAGAAGTGAACCATGTTGTGGGACCTTTCAACCCCAGGGCTGCGGACGCCAAAACCCCTGTGTTTATTGGGGGAGCCCCAGGTTGGTGGTCCAGTAGATTTTCAGTGTAGATTATGCACAAAATCTTAGTATAACAGTTTTGGATTGTCTGGGGATCAAAACCATAACACAACAATAACACTTCTTGGGAAGATGGTTAGTTTGCCGAGCTGTAACACCCAAACTTTCTCACTGATCTATTGCTTTGCCTTCAGGGATGTTGTTACTCATACCAGTCGTAATTAAGATGTATGAGCGCTCATATAAGTTTTACTTACAAAAAAAATGTTCTGAGGGCAGAAGGAAAAATGATTGGTTCAGAGATTATAGAGGAGGTGGGTCGAAACAACTGGAGGAGGCTGGACCAAGATATCTGATTGGTTGATCCCACCTCATATGTCATTAAACTGTACCGATTCTTGTTTAGTTTTAATAGAAGATCAAATCAAGCATCAACTGAATGCTAAATGTATATCATATATTTTTTTAGTCGAAGAACCAGCATTGCATTGTACGAAGACACAAAGAAGTCATGGGCTTTTTTCAATTCCCTGTTTTCTCTTTCTATAGCAACTCTGCTCCCACAATCCCTTGCGGCTACCAGGATGTTCACTGGCTGCATGAGAAACGTGGTGATCAATGAGACACCAGTAAGCTTCAGCAAAGCAGCATTGGTCAATGGGGCAGTCGCTGTCGGCTCCTGTCCAGCTGCTTGATATTGATTCGCGACGGGTAATGATGCTGACAGACACATTCAAATAAAGAAAAATGCCCAAAACGACATTGTCACTATATCTTGGTTTCTTCAGTTTAAATACTAACATCTCCTCATTCATTCACAGCTTATTAAAAAACTTAAATCTGAGCTAACTGATGTCAAAAAACAGGCTCATGTCTTCCATCAATTTCAGGAAATGTTTTTTTTCACTATACTGTTATTGTGTAAACGAAATTGAATTATCACCACTAATTGACTACTTAATTGGCCCACACAATGTTGTACTATTGGTTCTCTCATTTCAAACAATGACACTGAGTGCAGAAGTTTTGCGCAAACTAATTGTTTTTAAAAAGATGTTCATTTCATTTATTCCTTGAAAATAAATCAAAGAATACATTTTGAACGATCTATCACGGCAACCTTAATAAAGTCATTCACTTTAGCTATGATCAAAGCCAGTTCACTGCCATATTTTTATACATTTCAGCAGTATAGTATCAGTAGTACTTTCATACCAAGCCATATTGTTGACACACTGTATTCCCACATATGTTTTTTTTGCTGTTGCTGGTGTCATTGTATGTCGATAGGCCACAATAAAGGGTCATTTGTCTGAAAAAAAGTGTTTGATTCATTGGCTTAGAAAGTTTGGCACTTAGCTCAGGGATGGGGGTTTGAATCTGCTCTCTGGGTGCGCATGTCCTCCTTATATTTTGCAGGTTTAGTCTCGTAGTGTGTGCTTGTGTTCATGTATGTGCCCCATGATGCACTGGCATACCCTCCAAGGTGTTCCCCAGTTTTTTGGCCTGTGCTCAGGAAAGGGCCCCTGTAATGGGCCCCTGCTCAATGAGTTAAACATTTGGAACATGAATGGATTGGTCTGGGTTAGGGAACCAATATGATATGCACTTATGAAGGTCAAAGTCTCTACATCCAGCTGACCCAGACCAAGATGAGAATCGATAGACGCCCCAAAGTGTAGACATCTGAAAAATACTCATCAATCACACAGAGCACACGTTTTTTTCACACAATAAACCAGCTCGATCCAAGTCTGTGAGTATGTTGCCATCTTGTGGGCGACCACGCAATTAAGTAGAAATGCCGACCCTTTTTTTCAGCGCTGCCTAGCGAAATTCACCCATGTGACACATTTTAACCAATCAAGACCCCCGATATGCTAAGCGCTGGGAAGCAGCCTTTCCCGCTTTTACGAACGGGAAACGTCATCAATCAACGACGGTTTGGCTTGAGCCTCGCGCTTCAGCGGTATCCAGTGGTTACACAGCTGACAAAAACAGAGCTATAAGTTAGCGAACATATCTATTTTGGGAAAAATAGGCATACATGTCGAATGAGAAGTATTTTGTTCTGTTATACCGTAGCTATGCTAACAAGAGATGACACAGTCTATTATTGTGCAAGGTAAGATAAATAGTGTATCACTGACGTCTGGTTTGAAGTTACTGCCTAATAGGATTTAGCTGACCACAAAAATTTACTGCCGTATATTCCTGTGTTATTAAATCAAGTTTTCGTTCTATCTTTAATTATTAAGGAACAAATGCAGATTACAGTACTTTGTGAATACCACTGAACTGTTTTAAAATATACTTTAGTTAATGTTGCATTTGTTTTCATATTGCGCAGGTTAAGCAAATTAAACATTTAAAAACGCTTGCTTGTCTTCTGATTATTAGCCCCGTGTTTTTACCATGATTCTCCCCAGTCGGCCAGTGTGGTAATCAGGTGGGCTGCAGGTTCTGGGATCTGGCATTACGGGAACACGCTCACGTCAATAAAGTGAGTGTAACTACATGTAACTGCTTGGCTGGCAGACTGTCAGCCAGATTAGAATGAGTTTGCAAATGCCTGTCTGTTTGATAAAATATACAATAATGTACACTATTTTAGTATGAAAAATGTGTTGAAAAGTTCGATATTGCTTTAAATGTTTGGATTTTGCATTTATATTGCCTTTGTGTTTTTAGAAAGGAATTTATGACGAAGCATTAAGCAATTTCTTTAGAAATGTTGACACCAGGTAACAATGGATTTTCCCTTTAAACATTCATCTGAAACATCACGTTAGTAGTTAGAGCTAAAGTTTTTCTATGTGACTTTTTTGCAGGAGAAGTGACGGGGAGAACAATGACATCACTGGTGGAAAGATCCGATCCCTCAAGGCCAGGGTAGATGACTGTGATTTACAATGCCCTAGGTGTTATTGTCTTTTCGCCCGTATTCTGTCACGCCTACCCCGCCCCTCAAGCCCCCACCTTCTCCGCCATGCTGTCATATAGCCGCTGCTCCCTTCACAGGCAGTCCTCATTGACATGGAGGAAGGTGTCGTGAACGAGATTCTGCAGGGCCCTCTGCGAGACGTATTCGACAGCACGCAGCTGGTGACAGATGTGTCAGGGTCCGGCAACAACTGGTGCGGATGAGCATGAGTGCCCAAACTCTTTGTCGGCGTAAACCAATGTGAATTTGCGTGACAGTACAGAATCGTGTCACTGTGGGCTTTGGGCTGTCATTTTAAGTGTCTGAACATCAGTGCTTCTCTGAAAGCATTTTTTTTTTTACTAATCTTAATTAAGTGACTCATCTGACACTCAACCAGCATTGATAATTAAGCTTTTGTAGAGTTGGACAAAGACTCCCTGCCCTCAGGTGTGCCTGTATAGTACATGTACTCTATTCTCCATATAACTTTAGTAGAGAGCTCTGCACCTGCAGTGTCATTAAAGGTGGAGTGAGTAGTTCTATTTCAATACAAGCAGGAGGACAGTTCATCTCTTGGTAATGACTCGGGCTGTTCCCTTTGTTCAGGGTGTTGGCCTTTGACAGCTCAGGATTGAGTGGCATGTCATATGTACTTAGCTCTTTCTGGACACGCCGCTCTTCTAATGGCAGATTGCATAGTTCTTTGTCCTGTTGTCCTGCTGGGTCCCCGAAATGATTGCATGTTCACAGGCGAATGCTAATGGGTGCAGCTTCTGCCTCATTTTCCTATACAGGGCTGTTGGACACCGGATATATGGGCCCGCGTGCCAAGAACAGGTGGTGGAGAGGGTGCGGCGGGCCGCGGAGCATTGTGACAGCCTCCAGTGCTTCTTCCTCATCCACTCCATGGGGGGAGGTGAGGCTCGCTAGGGCTGTGCCCCACTGTGGGGTTCCCTTCCAGAACAGGGCCTCTCTGCCTGCACTATTATCCTTCCACACAGTAGTATTTGTCAAGAGCCATTACACGTGAGAATTACATTTCACATCATGTGTTAAATCGAATATTGTGATACCGGCAGCTCTTGACTTCTGTAAACCCGGACAAAAAGAACTACGCAAAAATATCCGAGAGAGGGAGCTCCGAAAGGACTAAAGCAAAACGCCAGCATACAGATAAATTTATAATTTCAAATTTTTTTTATATGTATACTTTCCTACTTATTTCTAGTATATATTTCTCATGTGTTTTATGCTATAATTTTGATAATTAATAACAATTATTAATAATAATATAAGGTTTCCTGAATAGTCATTTTATGCTGTGGAAAAGATTGAGCTGTGGATCAGAATAAAAAATGAATTAAAATAAACATTTTGCGGGCCAATGCTTTGAGACTCTCTCCTAAGTGCTGAATCAGCCCACAAAGTCCCTCATGCTCCACTACGGAAAATGGCCGATTGTCCAATGCAGTCCCTAACCCTAGCATGACTTTTTACCTGGCTAGCTAGCTCGCCACCTCAGAGTCTTGACCGTTGCTTCTGTAGCTTGTGAAAAGAACTTCTTTGGCATTACGAAACGCATGCATTTCCCAGAAGGAACGTAGCAGGAGGGAGCACCAGCACTACAAAGCAGTGGCAAGTTTCTTAAAAGTGTCATAGCTCAGTGATCATCACGTTGTGTTTCCTTCTAATATAAATGGACCCTATTTTGGAAGTCTGCGTGCCAGCACTGCTGCTTTCGCATCCGCCTGTAGCATGTGAGGCACGCAAAAGGCACGCAACCCAAAACTAGGAGCATTTTTTTACACCCCCAATAGTTGATTCTGACTTTGCAGATTGATGCATTGAATTGCCTTAATATTTAGTTAATCATAATGACTTTTTGAGCTACCTACTTAAAAATTTGGTAGCTACGTTGCTAGTTACTCTCCAAAAATATAGCTGAGCAACATGAATTCTACACACCAGAGAAATTTAGCACGTTACATAACAGGCTGCATAGCAAAAGTAGCATAACTACATTGGAACTACTGTAAAATGTAATGTTCAAGTATTTATTACAAATGTATTTGTAATGTGTATGTTACCCTTGTTGTCTTCAATATTCTTCACTGGTTTGGAAAGCAAAAGAATCCATCCAGTAGGAGCACCATCTACAAATAAAGGACCACCTGCAAAAGGGGCCCAACATGTGTGCATGGTCTGAATACAGAGGTAGTATCATAGTTCTCATAAGAAACGCTGCCATTGTGCTCAATCAGAATCAGTTCTGAAAGAAAAGCGGAAAAGGCACCAACAACATCATGGATTCTCACTGCATGTTTGTCTAATACACAGTAAGCATACAGCCAGTTTTGACCAAGTTGTGGGTGTGACATTACATTGTAATTGGGCAGAGACATGCATTGAAATCAAAGTACCACAATGTACATGATTTGGTTGATTAAATATGAATCTGTCTGGGGAGATGTGGTGTGGTGCTTGTTGGAACTACCCTGCTAGTCTGCCTCATAGACAGTGTCACAATATAAAAGCTACTTGGTTTTGAAAGTAATGACGAAGTGACGACCTCACTGCTGGGAAATGTAGTTCCACTAACAGTCTCCCTGTTCATAATGACACTGATCGTAATGCTTTTTAGTAAGGGTTTGTGGAATGGATTACGTTTGCATGTCGAGATCTGCCTGTATTGCTCTATGCCATTTATTCCTTTATATGTATATTAAAGTCTGCTGTTTATTAATGCTAATGTTAATTTGAATGATTAGTGCTTTGCAGTACAGGTGGATGTTGTGATGTTTGTATTTGCAATATACAATTTGTAATGTAAATTCCTGTGACCCTGACAAGGATAATCAGTTGGCGGATGGATGCAACGTAAATGGTTATTGATGCAGAAAGAGGACATGAGTATGGTTGTTGTGTGATTTTTTTTTTTTCTGTCCAAAACTGGCCTACGTGCAGACTTCATAACACAAATATTACATTTTTCTAACTCTGTTTTAAAATACTTCTTTGCCAGGAACTGGATCTGGCCTGGGCTCCTACGTGTTGAGGCTGCTGGAGGATGAGTTTCCCGAGGTGTACAGGATAGTGACGTCTGTGTACCCCTCCGCTGAGGACGACGTGATCACGTCCCCGTACAACAGCGTCCTGGCCATGCGAGAGCTGAGCGAGCACGCCGACTGTGTCCTGCCGGTGGATAACCAGGCGAGCGCCGCCTTCCCCAGAGCCGCTCTCGTTGCCCTCGTTTCCTGCGGCCGCTCGTCACGGACGCCCCTTTTCTCCATCAGCTTCACCTCACCTTTCCACGCCTCTCTTCTTCTCTCTGCCCCCCAGTCCCTGGTCGAGATAGTGAACAAGATCCGGTACATGTCCCACCAGGGAAAGCCTGGCCACGTGATAAAGAAGGACAGCAGCGTCATCTCTGGCCAGGGTGGAGCCTGCGGAGCAGAGAAGCCCTTCGATGCCATGAACAACATCGTGGCAAACCTGCTGCTTAACCTGACGAGGTACCTGCCGCTTAACCTGACGAGGTACCTGCCGCTTAACCTGACGAGGTACCTGCCGCTTAACCTGACGAGGTACCTGCCGCTTAACCTGACGAGGTACCTGCAGGCCGCACTGTGTCACTTTCACGTCAGCAGGGAAGCTTGACTTGCACAGTAACAGAAATGGCAGCTAGGGGCAGTATCTACATAATTTTAGCTGTAGCACTTTTTGAAGACCGAAATTACTGGCCAAATATTATCGGCTGCCAAAATCTTGGTGCATCGCTATATATTGCTGTTAGACAAGGCTTGGTAAGTGGAAAGTGTGGCTTCTTGGGCACGTTAGCCGAACGCTCCCCCCCGACGGCCTGTCACTCCCGCAGCTCCGCCCGATTCGACGGATCCCTCAACATGGACCTGAATGAGATCACCATGAACCTGGTGCCCTTCCCGCGCCTGCACTATCTGGTCTCCAGTCTCACCCCGCTGTACACGTTAGCGGACGTCAACGTCCCACCGAGGAGGTCGGTCTGCTGTCTGCCCGCTTGGGCTCTTTTACTCCGCCACTGTCCTCTTGGAGATGCTCACTGGTCTGTATTAAAAAGCTTCTTTATATGCAGTCCGGAATCTTGAGATATCTTGAGAATCGTGAGAATCTTCTTACTGTAAGGGCTGTGTTGTGCCAGGTTAAACAAAATAGAAATAGATATGTGTCTCCCACATTTTGGTATTTTGCATTGTAAAGTATGCTTTGTATTAGACAGGTGCACTAAATGAAAAATGGTGAGATAGTGATCATAGTGAAGTAGGGATGGGAATCGAAAACCGGTTCTTGTTGAGAACCGGTTCCCACTGTTTCAATTTCTTGGAATTGTTTGCCATTTTTTCAAACGATTCGCCTATCGATTCCAATCGCCTCGAATGACGTCAACACGTTGCATAGCGTCATTTACCCAGCAGGAAACATGGTGCCTAGGCGGCACGAACGCTCAAAAGTTTGGTTATACTTTACGAGAAAGGATGACAACAGGGCAACTTGCAATACTT
>JABFEA020000042.1:3581702-3596238 GCA_019775915.2 Cyphomyrus plagiostoma
GGCCTGTTTTGGTGTTTTTGTGCGCCCCCCCCCGTGGTCTGGACAACAAAAACACAAATTTTTTTCTACTGATTGGGACCCCCATTTTTTTTTTTTTGGGGGGGGGGGGGTTGCTGATGATAAAATTTACCAAGCAGGTTCCACCAGAGCAGTAGTTCCGTTTTTCCGAAGCACCAAGCCCCCCTACCCCATCCCCACCAGGATTTTGGGCCCCTGAAAGACTTTCCCTTTCTATGTACAGTGAACCATAAATCGCAAAGTGGTAATTAAAGGACCAAAGGGAATATGTATGTGACTGTTCCTTGGAAGGTCATTACAGAATTTACACTTACAATAATGTTACAAAATGTTACAGTAGACACAAATCTGTTGATGTGCCAGGTGCTATGCGGACTGTCGGGATCACAGGCCCCATGTCTATAATGTCTTTGTTGTGATCAGAATGAAACAATACTGTTTCTCAGTAGTCCATACATGTAAAAAACAATATCATACAGGAGAAATCAACATCATGATATTTCATTGAAGTAAAGCGCCTCAGCCTAGCCATTAACATAATGATATGGTCACTTTTAGTACATTGTAACATTAGCAAAGTGCAGAATCCACGTGTCTGTTTTACTGGTATCAAAGTAACAGTACAGAATACTCCTGTATCTCATAAGATGCACAACTCCTGTTCTCACGGGCCACAGTCTTGATGATTAAATAATAAGTGTTAACATAATCACAGAGACTGCATCTTCAAACCTCCACTTAAAAATGTGAGAGTTGCAAAATTAGCA
The DNA here is from genome assembly GCA_019775915.2 of Cyphomyrus plagiostoma. Lineage (NCBI taxonomy): Eukaryota > Metazoa > Chordata > Actinopteri > Osteoglossiformes > Mormyridae > Cyphomyrus > Cyphomyrus plagiostoma. The sequence goes on from JABFEA020000042.1 coordinate 3,582,488, forward strand.
TCGGCTCTGCCTGAAGACCAGAGTGACACCTTCTCCTTCAGCGTCAGCCGACGGCCTGTTCCGCATTCAACTGTCTTTGTAAACCCACTTAGCTTCTGTCACAGGCTTTAAAAATATACTGTATTCTACAAAACCCTGGGGAAAACAGAAATTAAATCAGCCCAGAACAACTACAGTCAAACACAAAACTATATAAACATCCAGAATGTTGTATTTGACATATTAGTGTTTTTTGGACTTCTGAAAGATCATATTTATTATTGTGGGTTTTTTGTGTATTTTGAATACTGTGATAAAAGTACAGAATATATTTCAATTTTCGTGTTTTTAACCTTCTCGATGACTTCGATGTGCCCTTTTGCTCTGGAATGAAAGTGAATTGGTGATTTGGGCGCCTGCGGATGTGTCCGTATTGCATCAGCTCAGCCTGAGGGATCCTGGACATTAAATATAGGAAAGCGTATGTGAAGACATTGTCTCATAGACAAGTGGAACGCAGCAAGAAGGTGCATGCAATGAGGAGGAAATATTAATACACACTAGAGTGTGAGAGCTGCACTTTATCACGTTTACAAATCGTTCAAAGAGCCTTTCGACACTGAGGAAGAAGTAAGTCATGCAGGTGGGGGGGGAGGGAGGGGTACTGAGGTACACTCTGAACAGGGTGCCAGTACAACGCTGCCATCTTGTTTATTTTGCTATTGGATAAATGGATTATTTCTAATATATATGAATATTCATAAAACATGTATATATAACAATACTTCATTACATATGATTATATTATATCTAAAACCATTGTGGAGAACAATGGTTCTCTTGGAAACAAGTTATACAACTTAAGAATACACGTGAATGTGGAGTACATTTAAATAACCCAAATTAGTTTATGGTTAGTTTGCATTTCGCCTTTTTCATTTCATCATAAACTCTTTAGTCTGGATACGTGGCTGTTGCTGAAAACAGACGAGCGCTTTGCTTACTTTATAACTTACCATTGCCACCCTATGGACAAAAATGCTATTTTCATTTTTCCTTTTTTGATATATGAACGTGACATACAGCTTCTTTATTTTTACGGTCTGGATTTTTCCCCTGTGTTATAATATTGAGCGCAGGTCATTGTTTTTATTGTTGAAAGTTGTAGTATGAATCACACATCAAAATTAAATAATGTTTTATCATATGGGTAACTGGACATAAATGTGTAGGGTTTTTTAAACCACACAATTACAGTAGGGTGCCGTCCTTTGTTCGTGCCTCTTTACACTCTTAAGTGATCGTCGATTCAAGGTTATCCAGCCGAAACGGGTGTCAGGTTGCCAGCGGGCGCCAGGACCCATGGAGCTACTGACAGGAACTGGCGAGGACTGCCGAGCCGTCGGCAACGTGCTGCTGTAAAGACATTAGACAACTGGGATTCCAATTAGACAGCAGCAGAAAGTCCTCAAAAGCAACAGCTGCAGTCTCCCTCAGACTAATGATTCCTACCCCGGTCTCCTATTCGGCTGCTGAGCGACTGAGCTGAAGACTAAGTACATTGCCCCCCTAAAAACTTGTGTTAATGTCCGCATTGGGAAAAATGACAGTTTCAGCAATTAAGCTGTATTTCGTTATACAACGAGATAAGAAAGGTGTAAGCCAATGGTAGTATTGTCGTTTTTTCTAAATATTTGTTATGACCGCAATTACAGAATCGGTAGACACAAAGTGCTGGGACAGTTTTAACAGTGCTAAACTATTTCAAGATTGAAAGTGATAAACGTAGCTGACAAGACACGGCAGCTCAGTACTTTAAAAAACGCTCACGTCACTAGTTTTTTACATTTAAAGCATTTAAATAAAAATCCGAAAATAATTCCATTTATTGAGTCTGACCAGCAGAGGGCACTCAAAGTTAGTATTTCATTTTTCCAAAGATAAACGTTTAGTTCTGGTTTTTATCTAACCTTTATTGTCATGTGTTTATGTACAGATTTTGTAGTGATGATTTAAGTGAGATGGAACTCTAACAATGCATTGGTTTGAATGAGAAAATTGAAATTAAAGTATATTGAAACAGACGATTAAGGGAAAACTGGGAAAATCAAAAGGAGATTGATGATATATTGGCCTATAACTGTTCTTAGGCCAATATGTGGTTTGGGTACTGGGTAAACATGGTTAAACCACTACACAAATGGAAAGAAAAATGAATTACATCAATACGACTCTGATGTGTCAGATTTTTCCTCCACACTGTACTGCACTTTTTAAAATAATAATAATCAGATACAGTATACATGAGTAAGTACTTTAAAAATAGTGGTCAATGACGACGTTTTTCCTCAAATTAAACGCCAACTGCAAATAACACAACTTCAGCAGGGCTCCCAGCCGACATTGCCAACACTATCCGAACAAAAAGGTAAAACTCCCATGTGCGCTCGGAAACGGGTCCAACCTGCCTCCCGATTTTAAGCAACCAGAGCAGGACAACGGGGGCCATGATTTGCACTCTCTGGTCGTCCGACGGTCCAGCAGCAAAATAAACATAACGGAGAGCTCGGCAGCCGGTAACGGGCCACGCACCGACTGGCGCGTCAAGAGCTGCCAGAGCAGCCACCGCCTCCGGCCGGAGAGGAAGCGGCGCAACCGATTGGCTGCGAGCTGTTGTCAATTACAGCGCTGCTCCCGTTAGCCTCATCGCCGACGCGCTGCAGCGCCGCCATCCTCTGTTACGCTCAGCCAGCGGTGCGGAGGGAGCTGTCTGTGCGCCTACCTCAGAAATAGCACCGAAAATAGAAACAGTCCCCCCTAGCGCGGTCTTTATGATGGGATACGTAATTCCAACGCTGTAGACGCCTTTGATCCAGGTAAGGGGTCATTTTACCCCCCTCCTTCGTGTTTACTTCGCTTTATGAGGCGGCGGGCGCCGTTTTAATTGATAGCAGGCTAGGCGGCTAATGGGCGCATGAGATTAATGTGTATCGACAGAGGGAAGCGTCGCGTCTCGCTTTGTGGCTTGTGGGTGACGGACAGCCGGCGGGGTTTGTGCGAAAAGAGCTTAACGGGAGTTTTATCAGGGCGGCTCTCCGGTGTCCGGCGTCCGCAGTGATTTAAAACGGCAGCCGGAGACTGTGAGGTTCGGATGCGGTGGACGGAGAGGTGGGACCGCCACGCCGAGCCGGTCGGCACCATCCGCTCGGGTGAGGGAGTTTAAAAAGGGGCAATACTGCGCAAATGCGGCCAGCAGCAACTTTAAGGCAAGCAAACTTCTCGCCATTGGCGGGTCGGGAAGCACGGCAGCGTCTCCCCCTTTGTGGGTTACCGTTGTCTGGGCTCTGAAGGGTTACCATTGTTTGGGGGGATAATTTCTGGGATACGGATGCGTGGATCCCGACATGACATTCCTGGGCCCACCCTGGTGCCACAAGTCCCCATTGTTGATCCCTGTGTGTTTCACAACAGCATCTTTATTGTGCGGCTCAGACTGCTAGCGACGTGCGCTTATTTACTCTCACCTCCCGGCAATCATTTAAATATCCAAGATAATACCTGTCCCTCATATGCAGCTTGCATGTACGAACGTTCCATTTACAACGTCTTCTTTACACTTTATTTCTCATTATTCCCGTGGGCTAACATGAATTAATAATTTTAAAACAAGTCTGTAACTCGATAACCGTTATAGTATTTTCTGTCTGTGCTCAGTAAAATCCGGCGTAATGCATAACTAGGGCATGTTCAAGTGGAAATTTTGTCCGTCGTTTTATGCTGTATTTACAGTTTATTCTGACATAATTTGCGATTTTATTTGATGTAAGTCCCGCTGTTACGTTCGGGTATCTGAACCTTTTCATTCTTGCTTAGATCTGTGTCAATGTTGTATCAATTAAGATTGCAGACTCTTGCTTTTTGCAATGAGCACATTCTTTCCTCCTTTCAAGTGTGATGAAATACGTGCAGATGTACGCCTTCCTCCGTTGCCTCGGTTGTCAGATGTCTTGCACTAGGTTCCTGTGTGCTTCACTTGCAACATTGATGTGAAGTCAAACGTTATCCGGGAAGACGATCAACAGTGGATGTGCCAGTCTGGAGATGTGTAACACACTGTTTAATTATAAATCTCGCATTAACGTTGAACCAATAATTCTGTCGCATGTTTAATCCTTTGTGAAACCTGTTTATCAATGACGTCACTTTCTGAATGTGGTAGTAATGGGGTGGTCATTTTCTGCTAGTGTCTTTGAGCGATTGAGATGCTAAGAAGTGTTTTGTTGGTGTTTTTGGCAAGTTGGGCAGTTTCATAACTGAGCCACACGTGTGAAAATGATGATTTCGGTTGGAAGAAGGATGCTGAATTTTGGAAGGAGCCAGTCATCAGCTGTATCACTGAATGCACCACGTTGTCATCTGGGGCTGTTTTCTGCACTAAGATATGTGTAATTTTCCATTCCCCCGGCAATTAGGGCAGCTTCTGTCCTAATATAGCACTAAAGCTTCGAGTGCCGCCACTGTGTTATCAGAATAGTTGACTTTTCGGTATGTTCATGGTTAAGTAAATGTGTGTCGTGATGCTCTTTCATGTACCGCTTTTGCATAGCCTGCGTTCTTGTCGAGGAAGCTGATGTCAGAAATAGCATGCAGTTCCTGGCTTGTAAAATCCCCCTTTTAATTCAGGTAACAGTAGGCCATAGTGAGCCACCATTCATCACATCTTAAATAGAAATCTACCAACCACAGAAAAAGACTAGCCTTTTGGAGACCACCTTTCCATTGCCTTTGGTCAGTGTTAGATTTGTGCCGTTGGTACACATTTACCCAACTTTATTTTCCCTGTTATGAAGTGACAGTGGTAAGCTTTGGTGTATGCTATTCTGTTACCATGGGTTAAATGTAAGGTACAATTTATCAGGTAGCTCATTGGACTAATTGACTTTTCCCTGTTGACTCTACCTGCCACCCAAATACGTGGTCTGATTATTTAAAATGCCTGTGAATGTGTTCACATGGCTTTATTTCTGTTGAATTAGGATGTGCTCCATCATGCTCTGGATTTTATTTGAGGAGTGTCTGTCGTTCCGGGAAACGGTTCTGTGTCGTGGCGGTGCAGTGGTCCAGGGCTGCATCGAGCCCACACAGTGCGACGGGGGCTTTCTGCAGTCTGGTGGCGAGCTGCTGGCTTTTCCGTGCTCCCCGGCACTGTCGCAAAGCGCCGCCCACACACCTGTGTAATTCCTGCTTCTAAGTAGAGCGGATGCATAAGTCACTCGCACACCCCACACCCTGATGTGACTGGTACTGTTTCATCACATCGTCTGGTGTGTGATGCAATGATTGTTGGTATCTCTCAGCTGGCTTATTGGCATCCTTCAGCCCTTCTGTTCTGTTTGATTTATACATTGTTAGGTGCATAATAAGAAATTAAGAGACCTTGCAGATTTCCTGTCTGCAGTTTTGTGTGGGGCAGCAATGAGTGAGAGTGTTAATGGTTTACAAGATCTACTGCAGTCTCGCGTCTGAAGAAATGAATAGCTTTCAGAATCGTGTGAACTCAGTAAATGCATCATGTTGACAAGTTTGTTGTTGTGTGGAACTCGCCAAATCTGAATGATTTTTTCAATTTTTGGATTTTTTTTTTCCATGTTTTTTTGTTTACTAATTAATATTTGTGACTTTTCATTCTTGTTTGAGAGTCACTTTTCAGTCAGGTTACTTCCAGTAGCTTCCAGTAACAGCAGCCAAACTCGTCCCCTGGCTCCGTTATTCAGTGGCTGGCACCCTGATTGCCCCAGCCCCAGATCCCAACCCGGCTCGGTGCCCTTAGCATAGGGCCCATCTGCCTCTTAGTGCCAGACACTGTTTGCTTATTGTCCAGGCGCTCTGTGCTATGGCTCGCTTTCATGCACTCTGTTTGGGGGGGGGGGGGGGCACGGACCCTGACAGACACGGTCAGATGGGGTCTCACTATGTAGGCCATCCCATCACGTAGCCCTGCCAGCCCTTGACAGCAGCAAGCAGCTAAAGCCCCCCCCTCCCACCTCGGAGCCTCACAGTCAGCCTCCAGTAGTGGCAGTCTGTCTCTTCTCATGACCCCCTTTGGAGGGGCAGTTTCAAGGGTTCCGGAGGACCTGGTGGAGTTGCACTGGATATGGGGGAGTCTTGGCAGTGATGTTATGGTCAACCTTTGTTACTTGCATCAGCTGGCCCACCTGCGTCAGTCCAGGTTGGACTTGCTGGTCGCCTGCTCCCCAGGAGCTGCCCTCGCCGCTTCTGAGGAGGCCCCCTTAAAGCTGGTCTTATTTCAACCTGCCGAACCACCAGCTCCGCTGTTTTATACTCTCATTACTCTAGCCGGTTAAATGAAGGCTGATGCGCTCCGTTTATGCAGCCAGGGAAAGACAAAACACTCAGTCTGCCTTGCCACCCCTACACCCAGCACTGATGACAACCGGAATTGCCAGCATTCCTGTGACTGGATCGTTTGCCCGTCTGTGCCATTTAATGTAAACTGTCAGCAACTGGCAAATAACCTGGAGGGCATGACGCAGTCAGATGGAGCGGATGACCGGCGTACAGGCTGGAGATGCTAAAAATATGTGCGGCTTGACAACACTGCTTTGAATATTCAGCCTGGTCTTCTCCGTGCCGCAGCTGGGTGCGAGATGGGCGTTGCTGGCCCACTACCACGTGATGAGGCAGTTAGCTGGTGGCCCTTCTTGTTATATCACATTCACCTTTCGTATTATACACCATAACGGATGCCATTGCCCTTTGGAACGACAGTGTCGGGGATGGTCGGACGCAGGTGATGCTTTCTAACGCGCTTGCGGTACAAAACGCAAACAGCTGTACTGGGTCTGCCAGGCCGCTGTACGCATGGCAGTAATTACATGGGCCAGGTAACATTAGTATTCAAGGCCTGAGCCTCTTTGCATCCGTGGGATTTATATTTATTTATTTATTTTCTTAAAGCGAAAGGTTTCCACATTTAGAGCTGTCCTGGTTTGATTGGGTGGGGCCACAGCTGCCTTCCGCTACTGGCTCGTGTTTTCAGGAGCGCCTTAGACTGTCGCAGAGGTCACTTTAAAAACTATGTCAGCCGCCACCCCAGTAATTGTGTTAGTTTGGCTGCAGGTACAAGGGCATGGGCTTCATAGCAGCAACTCTCTCTCTCTCTCTACCTCTCTCTCTCTACCTCTCCATCTCTCTCTACCTCTCCATCTTTTGTGTTGAAATTGGACTTTATGAGCTCTGACAAAATGTAGTGTTTGTTGAAGCAGTCTGATGGGACATTTGTGTCACTGGTGACTTACTGACCAGGCCCAGTCACAGACCTGACGATTGCTTTCAAGCCCAGAGTGTGTTCAGCAGTAAAGTACAAAAATAAGCTGTGGTTCCCCCAGAACACGGTTCTTTGGCCCGATCTGCTTTACACTCTGTTACAATTGGTTTTTTTCATCCTTTTTATTCTGTCCTTCTGTCTTATGTAGTTAATTTTATATGTATATCAATGTGTTCTACCACACCCATGTAAAGCGCCCTGGGACAACTTTGTTGTGAAGGGCGCTATATAAAAATAAACTGAACTGAACTGAACTGTTAGAATTGATAGGTTTTTCGGATGCAATGTGGAGACCGGTGACTATGCATGTGTTTAAGTCACCAATTCGCTGTCAGATAAGGGTCGGCTGCTGGGCGTACCATGGGTCGCTTTTGATACGTGATGAAACCATGAAACGGACCCGGGTCTCAGGGAACACCGGTGAGGTCTGCTGGGGCGGATCTATGGGGGATGCATACACCAAGGAGTCTTAGTCAGAAGCGTTCCCTTGGTCGGGGGTCCGATTCTCAAACCGCTGCTCTCATCTGTCTCCAGAGGCCTGAAATGCATAGGGCTGGTAGAGAAGTAGGAGAAGGTGTTAGTTCAGTAAAAATGCTAATGAATTTCTCTAGGTATGTTTGAAGTATCAGAATCATGAAAATTGGAAATAGGAAAAAAAATATATCTTCAAAAATGTTTTTAACTCTGGTTTCCTGCCTTTTGTTGCTTAGCTGTAATGATGTAAAAAAAACTACAGTGTCAGTGTAGTGGTTTAGGAGTGAATGACACAGTTAATTTAATGTGTGGGGTTTTTTTGTATTTCAGATGTGAGGGCAGAGTCTCTGGTTCCTTTTGGGAGCGTTATCTAGGCTGCTCCCCTTCAGTGATGCACGCGTTATTGTCGCTGCGGAATATGCTGTCGGAGCTGCCAGCACTATATTTAAGATCATATAAATACCGCTGTCCTTACCACTTTTAAACTGCAGTGGTGGTAATTGGCGGTTCCTATAGCAGATTTATCCCTTATGCCTCTGACATAGAAGTCGGCCGGATTGCTGCCAGATTGCCTGGCCTCCGGAACAGCTGTGTCGCTGTTTTATTTTCTAAAAAAAAACACAATCTTAGAAAATTCTTAATCCATCTCATATTTTAAACTAGTATATCAAGCAAAGGTGGTTGTCTCCTTCTTTTTGTTATGTCGATGTAACACATGATGGAGTCTGTGTATTATTCATTAAACTTAATGAATAGTTAAAACAAGCTTTTTAAATTACCGATAAGTGTATTTGTATAACCAGGACTAAAATAAAGGAAATCATTTTTTATTATATCTAAAGAAATAAAGCTGAATTGAGAATTTGTTGTGACTGCCCAGCCATCTGTGTGGGTGAGGCAGGGTTTTCCTGTTGGGGATGGGGGGCTACTGATCCCCTCTCTCTTTCCTATTCGAACCCTCTGCACGTCTCCTGCACTTCTCCTGTCCTCACAGTAATCAGCATGAACACTGTAACCTGGTGCTGTCCTCGTCTTGGGCCGGTATGATCCATTGCCGCACTCGGCGAAACCTGTTCCCTCGTGAATTATCTAACAGTGAACCTTGACCGTGAAGGAAACATCAAAGCAAAGCCCTGAACAGCAAGGCTTCTTTGTGAAAGCTTTAAAGAAGCTTGATGTCACAGTGCTTTGGGGAAGGGTGTTGTACCGGCCTAATCCTTTCCCATGATGCTGCAGTCAGCAGTGCATTGTGGGCAGTGCGATGCTGTAGTTGTCGCTAGGTTGAAGTGGTGGTGGTGTTGGACAGATTTTGTACCTTAAAGCTGAAGTTGACACTGCTCGCCTCTGACTGTGTCTGTCCCAGTTCAGTGATGCCGAGGCCAGGTAGAGACTGTCTCCTACACCCCCCACCCCAGTCACCATCAGGCTATAGCTTCGGCTGATGCGGCTGTCAGGGTCTGGCAGAGGACAACACCACACTCCTTGTTATCTAACCCCAGATGGGACCAAGCAATTTAGCCTCTCCCCTCTTAAAATTCTCTGGTGTTATGACAGGTTGGAGGGATATTCATGGCCCAGAAGGGCTTTGCCTCTTGGAACTTGAGTCTGTGACGAGTCGAGCTAATTCATTAATTACAGCAGGGCCCACTGCATCTGGGCTAACCTTTTTTTTATATATATAAAATACAGCTTTTGGAACTCCTCATTTTCCTTTTTGTAATCACTGTGAGTTTATCTGCATTATTTATTGAAGAATGTGAATTGCGATCATCTCAAGCACCTAAATGCTGGACCCAGCATGAGCACAGGAGGGCTTAACCAGATCCACCCACCCTGAGAATCTGTCTTCTGTGGCAGATGGATGCAGTTCCTGAGGTGTGATTTGCTCCCGAGCCCAGAAGATGGTCGTCTGGCAGGTTACTTCCATGCATGACTTTTCCCTGGCAGGTCATCTGATGCTGTTTTCCTGGAATTAATCTCTGGCCGCAGATAGCTGCCGTCTGAAAGAAAACCACATGATCATTTAAGTCGCATGATCATTTAAAGTATGTCAGAAAGCCTGTAGGCCATAAAGAGGGCACTTACGCACTGGTACGTAGTGCTTATTCAGACTGATGAAATCCAACAGCGGTCACTTTGGCTCATTGGCCGCTGGGGGTCCAGCCTTACCCCCAGCCATTCTCCTGGGCCCCCATTTGACCCACTCTAGGCTGCCTTAATGGAGGGGCTCAGGCATCCTCTGCCTAATCCTGGTTCTCGTCATGTTACATTGCATGCTGAGGCTGCTTATGGTGATAGCAGTAGCTACTAGCTTAGATACAGGAGCCCCACTTTCTTCAGAAGTAGACGACCAGTGCATAAACTGATGGTATCTGTACCTGTCTCAGAGCACATGCTTTCTGGGTGGGATTAGCAGTAGGCCAGGGGTGGCCAACTTTATCCGCAAAGAGTCGCAGTGTATGCAGGTTTTTGGGGTAACCTTTAGGTCAGCTGTTCAAACCCAGGTGTGAGGACTCTTCAGCCAATCAGTCCTCTAATTAGTAATCTAATTAAGGAGTTGCAGTGAAAACCCGCATACACACCGGTCCTTTGCGGATAAGGTTGGCCACCCCTGCAGTAGGCTTGTGCAATTTGACAATATTATAAACACTCACCAGTAACAGAAATGGCGTTGGTGTGGCCTTTGTCTGGGAACCAGGCTTAAGATTGATTTATACTAGACTCTATGCATGACTCTAGTATGGTAGCCACATACCAGCATAGTCCATACTGTATCTTGACACCTGTAGTTCCGTTTCAGGGGTGGGTGCACGGCCACTGACCACGTAGATTCACCGAAGTATAAATCAGCCTTTAGGCTACACACACTGTAATATAAAAGTAAGATTCATGATGTGGCTGTCAGTTCAGCCAATACAGTATATTATATTTTTTAAATGAACGTGTCTTTTTTTTAGTCTTACTAAACCGAATCTTTAAAGTTTTTGTTTGCTTATTTATTAGATTGACATCAGTTTTTCCTCAAACAAACAGTCAGTGTCGGTCATAACTGTGGTATGTGGCTAGGGCTTACTACTGCCACCGGTACTCTAACGGCATACTATTGGTGGTACACCATTTTGAGAATTATTGCGTTAGTTTTTGATGGCCACAACATATTTTTAAATTACAATGAAATCTGGCCTGCCGATCAATCATTTTCCATAGGAACTAAAAAACGATGATTGATTGATTCTTTGTCTGTCTGTGTGGGTGGGTGTGATGTTGTTGGATGACTTGATATCATTTATCATGATATTTTAAAATATCAGAAATTTTTTTGACCTTGCACAGCATTAGCAGGCAGCCAAACATCCTTCCCTTTGCAAATGGTGTCTTACAATGATAATCTTTAATATAGTATTGCAGAGCTGAGAAGGCAGTGGTGTGGGTGGGGTTAGGGTGGGGCTTTGACTGCCCTTAAACTGCCTAGAGTGGTAGATTACGCCAAGCTGGCATGGATGGTGGGTCCTTGGAGGCAGAATCCTGTCTCCCTGCTGGGTGTCAGGCCGCCTTTGTGTGGGGGGAGCCGCCCTTAGTGGGGCCTCTATCGCACCGGCTTTGTTCTTGGAGCAGCTTCCAGGCGTTGGGGACTGCCGGGATGACGCAGTAAATAGCCGGGGAATGACTGTGTCTGTTGTGCCCCAGCCGGTCACATGACTGCCCATGCCAGCGAGCTACACCCCCGTGGCTATTCTCCTCCTCCTCCGGTGGAAGAGGCCCCACATGAAAGGGGGATCAGGCAGTGCCCTGGAGTGGCTTTCTGAGTGCGAGTCCCTGCTGGGGGTTTGTTTCAGCTGCCGTGAAGGGGGCAAGGCCTTAGAAAAGCTTGTGATGTGTGGGATAAAGGCTGACTGGCAGTTTAATGCGGCCGGGGGGAAGAAAATCACATGTTTCCCTCCCTTACCGGGGAGGGCCGGTGCATTTCCATCCAGAAATAAAGTTTGACGGCTGCCCTCCTCTGCTTTAAATTCATCTTGGCCGCACCACCGAAATTGCGCTCGGCAGAATGCTTGCCATGCGGCTGTGGGTGTTTTTCAGGTTTTGGTCTTAGGCTGACTCTTCGGAAATGCCCCATCTTGATTTACATTTTTACTTGTGTGTGCCTTAGGATGCTTTTCCACTGCACCGGGGACTTTACTTTTTGGACTAAGAATTCCCTTTTCCACTGATATTTTTTTTTGTTGGGTACGAGACCAGCTGGGGTACTTTTTCGGTACTTTGGGGCGGGGCTAGCAAACATGTTTATTGTCGATTTTTGGTTATGCAAATAGCCTGCCTTGCAAACAAAATACATCTGCCATCTTGAAAAATCATAGCCACTCACTCCAGAAAACGATAAATGATGGGGGGGAAAAAAAAGTAATAATAATGTAAACATGGGGAAAATGAAGAGACCTGAGCTTAAATTGCGGTCTGGTCAGAATAACTGAGGCAACAAGATCTGGATAGCATGACACAAAATGAAAAAGAATCTGCTATAGTATAGCAGTTTTCAAATATCACTCTGTAATTTCATTTCAATAAGTATTCAAAATGGGAAATTTATGAAGCAAAAATAGAAATAAGTCAATTTTGCTCAAACCGAACAATTGAACAATATGAACAATTTCAACAACATGGATGGGAATGATTGATATTCTTGGTGAGCACATGCAGAGCTCTTACAAGAGCAGTAGGTTAAAACTTTAAACTGATTTATGTACATATATTAGATAATCTTAAAATGGGATGTCTTGTTAAAATTGCAAAGCTTTGCAATTTTTGTTTCCTGTGACTTAAACTTAAAGCCCCTGCACTATAATGTTCAGACAGTATGAATAAGTCTGATCTCAGCCCAGCTGACTGTATCGGTCCTTGCAATATGAAAACTGAGGTTTTGATTTTGTCATTCGGCACCAATACCAGTTTTTACACCAGTGGAAAACCAACACGGGAAGTACTGTTGTTTTTTGAAGAACCAAAAGTATAGTTCCTGGTGCAGTGGAAAAGCAGCCTTGCAGTCTGTGCAATTAAATGTCAAAGCCTCCCTCCTTTTCTGCACCATCTGTTCCCCCATAACAGCTCAGCGGGTTTCTGTAGTGAGACAGCATGTCTGACTACTTGACTGACTGCCTGTCTCTCTCTCTCTCTCTCTCCCTCCCTCTTTGTATCCTCATCACTTTTGCACATTGTTCCTGTTCTGTGTGTATCTGATAATTACCCAAGTAGGTCCCAGCGTAATTAAGTCAGGATTGCTCCTTGCAGCTGACAGTCATCACTCCAGTCTTTACTGCATTAAACTATTTTTCCCCAAGTGGGGGTTGTAAGCCTACTACCCGTGCTTGACGTTTAATAGTCGGTTAACCTGCATACACGTGTGGGTTTTCCCTGATTGCAGTGTCTGGTCTTTTGCTGACTCTGTGCTGCCTTGATTGGTGTTTAAGCTAGCATAAAGAGCTTGTAGGTGTCATGTAAAGGCTGACATTCCCCCGATTTAATGGGCCGCTACTGACCCAATGGCCTTTAAAAGAAGAGAGCACCCTGTCTGTTTAGAAGGGAGCGTTTAGCTCTGTCTCTGCCCACCTAAGTATCTGTTTGCTTCTCATCTCTATCTGGGGCTGTTGCCCAATACCCCAAGCCTACGTGATGATATCAGCCGGGTAATTTTCTCCTGCCTAAACACCTCTGTTATCCCTGGTCATCCTCATTAGGGCATCGGCTTAGCTTCAGTGCCTTTAAGCAGAGCACGTCTTATTGCAGCCGTCATGTCCACAGAAATGCTCGATCATGCACTGAGCCCAGTGTGCAGCCTCTATAGCTATTAAAATTTAGGGTGTCTCAAGGAGGGAGCACACTAGGGCTGCACGATTAACCTTTATCGCATCGATATTGAGGTTTTAACTCCCGCAATAACCTAACCTCAGGAGTC
>JABFEA020000042.1:3655301-3666037 GCA_019775915.2 Cyphomyrus plagiostoma
CCCCCCCCCCCCCATCTCGCTCATCCTCTCACCCCCCCCTCCTGATCTGGACGGATGTCACGTCGCAGCCTGCCCATAACGCAGACTGTGACCCCCAGAGAAGTCTTTGTCTTCGTGTTTAAGTCATTGTTACTGTGTTTATATGGATTCTCATACTTCTTAGTGCTTGCTGGGTTTTATCTAATGCACCAGACCACTGGAAGGATCGCCACAGGTTTTTCCCGGTTCACGTAAAACAAACGCGCCCCTCTACATCAGAGAAGGTGGAGTTTTGCTCGACATCCGTGTCATTCATTCTCCTCGTCACGCATAAGGAGTATTCCCCCCCCCACGTGGATTACATCAACACCAGATGGTTTCTATTCATGTGGTCTGATGCTGCACATACAGGCGATCCTTTATGAGTGGCGGGGGCTCGGGGCTCGGATTTCACATCACCTTGCGTTAGCAGTGCTTGTAGGTCATGTCATGGGGGGGCCTGAGTGTGGCCCCGCCCACGAGGGCAGAGCCAGTGCCGCGGCATGGGGATCGCGCTCTCTAGCAACGTGGCTGATTAAGACGGACAGAGTTGCAGTCACACACCTTCCCGTGGTGGGTCCCCACCGACAGTACATACAGTTCTGTGCAAAAGTCCAGCGCAGTGAAAGAAAATTGTTTATATGATCTTCATGTTGGTGTAAATATCTGTCAAAGCAGGTTTCAAAACCTCTCCCCCAGTATTTACAGTGACTCTGCGTTTTTGTTGACCACTAGCATACTTTGTTTGGCTTATTAGTACTTCTTCAAATTATTCAACTAATTAAGTTAACAGAGCTGGTGGTAAAATTTAATGAATCCATGCAATGACTGAGGAGAGGTTTGGGAACTGAAGCGGTGTTTCATCTAGCCGGCCACCAAGATATCAGTAACTTTTCTGGAGAACGTAAGAAATACTTATTACTTTTTTATTGTGTTGTGGTACATTTACACATATTTCAATGTTAATGTGTGTGGGTTTTTTTTCTCCTGAGAAAATATGCACTTACTACTCAGATTTAAACATTTTTTGACTAAGACATTTGCACAATACGGTATATATGAAAGTATTTCAGAGGAATGTTGTAAAGTAGAGGAATTTAAGTGCATCTCTACGAATAGGTCAGACTTATGCTGAACGTTGTTTAGGGTAAATGCTTTATTTTCATAAGTGTACAGAGGCACTATGTCCATCTTAGGGGGGAAGGGCAGTGTGATTATGGGTGTTCTGTAGCTGAGAGGTTTTTGGACCTGGTCCACTGGCTGTCATCCACTGCCAGCCTACCATTCATTTCTGGGCACAGGCTGTAGCCATTTTCATGATTGAGATTGTGGTACGCTAAAAATAAAATGTGCTTCCTTGTGACTGGAAAGGGCATCCGAATTCAGGTGACAGTTGTATAGTGACAGTGTTGCTGCCTAACAAAGACAAATGGACCAAATAAATTTTCCATTCCCGCGCCCAGGACTCAGTCGCGGTCGGTGTGTGGCGATGGAGATGAGTCACAGATGTTTGCTGTTGAGCTCTCCCTGCATCCTGATGTCCTGACCCCAGAGGCCCTGAGATGCACCCCGGCCAATCTGATAGAGGTCCACAAAGACACGCAGACGGGTGGGTCCGCAACCCCAGTCCCCAGTACAGAGATACCCCCACCCTTCTCATGGCACTTTCGTAATAAGAGAAGGCCTTGGTATTCCTTTCGCTCATCGTCTTCCTGGTACTGATCTAGAGCTGTTTCCCGATCTGGTCCTCGGGGACCCGCAGACAGTCTATGTTTTTGCTACCTAACAGGGAGCAAAAATGTGAACCGTATGTGAGTCCCCGAGGACCAAGTTGGGAAACATTGCTCTAGATGAAGAATTGGGCTTAGTCTTGGAATGATTGCTTAAACCACTTTGATCAAATCACTTGTTTAACTACTACTGAGGCTAGTGCCAACTATTCTGTCTGTCCTTTCCTTTCTATATAGATGCTAAAAGGTTAAGTGGTAAAGACTCAGAAGAGGCAATTGTGGATGAGGGGGCAATCCTGAGTCTCTTGGAGAACAGTCAGACCTTCCTGCCACTTTCCCATGGAGTTGCCCAGTCACCCATTCTTGGTAGAGTACCCATTGATCATGTGGAATTATTTGGTTGTCACTCAGTGGAGCATGTAGTGTCCTATTTATTTTTCAGTCACGGTCTATATGCATAGTGTACAAGCAAATAATGCTTAGGAACAGAGGATTCTGGGAGATCCAATAGAGTTTGACTTTTATCTCCCGCAGACAACAGTCAGGCTATGGTGGACCTGCTTGTAGGACTGGAGGATGATGGCTATCAAGCTGACGGGCCAAGGAAGAGCTCTCAACACAGCATGTCGATAAGTGCCAGCTGCCATTACAACAGCGATGAGGAGGAGGCAGCCCCTGAGCTGGAGAGGCAGGAGGCGGAGCTTAGTATGATGATGTCACAGCGATGGGATACTGACCTCCCGGAACATTCATCTAGGCGGAGGTATTCATGGTTGATGTTCTAGCAGCTAAGTCATGTGACAAAGGAAAACTTCTCATGCACAGGTTACTCCTTATTGCTTAGGGCAGGGTTCTTTAAACCTGGACCTCGATTCCAAATCCAGGCCTTGTTTTCCGTTCTCCCAGGTAGTTGTTTAATAATTACTGATTCTGATTGGTCAGAGGCTTCGCATCTGACTGACAGGTAAAGGAAGGCCGGAAAACCAGCAGTGCTCGGACCTCGAGGACCGCGATTTGAATAACCCTGGCTTAGGGTGTCTGTTAATGTTCACTTTGTCGTGTATAGGAACTGACAAAGGAATCCCTCAGTCGTTGTGTTCTTTATAAACTTGTAATCCCTTTTGAAATATGTCTGTCACTGTCCATCACAGACTGTCAGTGAGAGACGTAAACGACAGTTCTGGTGAGGAGCAACGAGACTCGTCAGATGAAGACATGGACTGGAGTGGGAACACTCTGTTCGCTAATCTGTCCATTCCACAGCTGGATGGCGCTGCAGATGAAAACAGCGGTATGTTCAATTTAATGGGGCAGAAAAAAATAATGCCAGCATTTTAATGTACACGCAAACCTTCTTCATCTTTTACTTAAGTGATTTTTATTTCTCTCTCCCTAGATACATCATTAAATGACAACGGGCCTAGGACTCATTCATCTCTCACGGTCTCTGAGAAGATTTTAAGCAAACGCAACCTATTTCCTGCAGAAACCGTCCAGTTGGAGCCTCCATCTTCAGCTAAGGTGCTACTGGAATGCAAGCACCCAGAGCACAGGCAAGCCCTCTCCTTGGACACAGAGGAACCGACAGACAAGCACTTCATTTCCAAGACTTCCATCACCCAAGACAGCAAAAATGACTCCACTGGATTTAAGATGAACAATGACAGTCCCTACATGCACCCTGTGAAACACCCCATTACTTGCAACGTTGCAAGTAAACCTGAGATCTCTCAGATCGGTGCCGACAAGATGGACATAGTGCCTCTGTACACTTATGAAAATAAAGCAGTTACCCTAAACAAGTCTGACCCAGATGGCTTAACCTTTGGAAATGGAAAGATCACCCAGAGCAGAAAGAAATACAGCAGTATCAAAAATATGAAAAAGGACCGGGTTTCAGTCCTGCAGAACTGCAGGAGTTTCTCTCTGTGTTACTCCCAGGTGAGAAAAAACTGCTCCACCAAGGCAGAGGCAGAGCTTAGCCCGAAGGACGGGAAAAGTGCACTGCCAAGAGGCGTCAACTCGAGCCAGAGCCCAGCAGATGAGGAAGATGCCATAGCCCCAGGGGAGGACGAAATGGAAAAAAGCAGTGAGGCAGGAGATGTAGGGGAGCTTAAGATCAGGTATGAGGACTATCAGGAGAACAAGACAGAGAGAACAATAATGGGCCAACAGGAGGCACACTACAAGTTCTTCCCCAGTGTGATACTTTCCAACTGCCTCAACCGGCCTGCCAAAAAGTGTCTGAGCAGCAAGCCGGCCGATAGTGGCGGTAAACTTCAGCAAGAGCATCGAAGGTCCAGGATGAAGCTAGGTAAGAGAAAGGCTGCAGCGACAAGCCAGAAGTTCAAGACGCCTGGTGCAGAAAATGTATGTTATGAGATTCAGGACAATCAAACGGCCAACCTCTCAGTAAATCCTCTTACCGAAAAGAGCGAAGAAGTCTTGGAAAACCTTCCAGTAGGACCTTCTGAATCACTGAGTGGCACACGGTCTGCTGCCGAACCTTCTGTTGAATATAGGCTTGCTCCACCAGCTAAATCCACTGCACTAGCACAGTGCTGTCAACCAAAACTCTCCGGTGCCCCTGGCAGTAAGTACACATTAAGAGCGAAACGCAAGATGAGCTATGATAGTGAGGATGGGGAGTCATCTGCAAGTTTCCACCACATCAAGTCAGGACTTGCCATGAGAGACAGTCTCAGAGATGCCTATCTGCTAGGGAACCACGAATACAAGTATCAAAAGCGCCGGAGAATCTCAAAAAAGGAGCCACCGATCATCATCAAATACATCATCATCAATAGGTTCAAAGGTCAGAAGAATATGCTTGTTAAATTAGCCAAAGTGAACGCCGAAGAGCAGAGGGTAGTTTTGACGCCAGAGAGGCTGGAGGAGTATAGAAGGTTAGCGCCACTCAAGCATTTCTGGCCCAAGGTTCCAGAGTCTACTGCGGTCAAATATCCTCTATGTGAGCCAAAGGCAAAGAAATACCCCAAACGCAAAACTAAGATTAACCCCACACCAAAAAAACCAAATACCCCACAAAAATTAAAAGGCAAGGGTTTTAGGATAAAAAGAACTCGAGGCAGAAATAAGTCATTGACCCTACCTACCTTACCTCCTCCATCACCATTTTACAACGAGTATGCTGATGATTGCTTCACTGAG
The DNA here is from genome assembly GCA_019775915.2 of Cyphomyrus plagiostoma. Classification (NCBI taxonomy): domain Eukaryota; kingdom Metazoa; phylum Chordata; class Actinopteri; order Osteoglossiformes; family Mormyridae; genus Cyphomyrus; species Cyphomyrus plagiostoma. The sequence goes on from JABFEA020000042.1 coordinate 3,660,221, forward strand.
TACACTGACGTCATGGTGGAATTAGGCTACCTCTCAGAAAGAGCCTCCAGCCCTATAGATTCTTCACCTCCTCGTTGTTGGTCCCCTAGTGGGCCTCAGACAGACGCTTCTAATAGTCATTTGCTAGACCCTTTGAATGACCCCTGTCTCAACTTGTGTCAGGAACCCGCCGCAGAGGTTCTCGGTAGAGGAGTCCGAAACAGAGCTCGTGCCAGTAAGGTGACCTCCAGCAGCCCAAGAAGGAGACGGGGCAAGGCTGCAAAAAAGCCTGTGGAGGAGGAGCCCATTAAAAAGCAGAGCACAAGAAGCAGAAGAACCCCGAGAAGAAAAAAGAAAGAGGCGGAGAACGCGCAAGACGCAAGCCACAGCCAGAGTACAGTGGTTCCAAAAAAGACCAGGAAGCCTCGGAAGAAGAAGCAAAAAGAGCAATCCAATGAGTCGCTACTGAGTGAGCAGTCCAGTGGCTCACAAGTGCTGTTCCAAGAGGAAGACTTGCCTCCTACAGGGGCTTCATCTGGGGATCTTCCTTCTTTTCAGGTGCCTGTGTCCAAGAAAGAAAGCACAGATGATGTTTGTTCACAGTATGTTGCCAGTTCCTGTACTCAACCCTTGACATCCAACATTGAATTAAAGTCTGAGACCTGTGAGACTTCAATCTCTGAAGCAACATCTTGTGAGCAACTAGGAGTCACTCCTCAGGGAATTGATGCAGGCACTGATAATGATCCCAATGTAGCATCTGTGAGTTCCCAGGAGATGTTGAATCCATCAGAAGATGTGAAATTGCAAGATCGTTGCTCATCAGGTCCTAGCATTGGCCTTCCATGTTCCGTCATCACATATAATAGATCGAACTCAAATTCTCAAAGTTCAAAATGTATGTCAGCAGTAGTGTGCAGTTCCACAAAACCCTCTGAAATCAAAACAGAGATTGAAAGTGATGTTCCTTTGAGCTTTGAAGAAACCCAAAAGTCCTTAAATTCAGAAGGGAAAATGCCAGGTAAGACTAAACGACGTGCATCAAAGAAGAAGGAAAAAGGAGATAATTCAGCTGTTGCACTAATGCCTCCTAAAACCAAGCTTGCGTCTAGATGCAAGTCAGGTGGTACTGAAAAAATTGCCAAAGAAGCAACTCCCAGGAATGGAGAAAGACATTCTATTCCAGAAATGCCCTCTGGTCTTGCTGTACTAAAAGAGCTCCTTCAGAAAAGGCAACAGAAAATGCTAGGGGAAGGGACGGAGTGTGAAGTCCATCCTGCTACGAGTGACCCAGCGGACAAGGTTCCAAAAGCCAAAAAAGCCCCCTCATCCACCCCGCGGAAGCCTAGAGTTCCCAAGACGCAAATTCCCAAGGAAAAGAAACCTAGGAGTCGGAAAGGTAAAACTGCAGTGCAGGAGGAGCCTTTAAAAACAGAGCCACACTTATCAGATGACAGCCCGGCCTTCCTGTCAGACCCTGGCTTCGACAGCTGTTATTCTTTTGAAGATAGCTTGTCTCCTGAACTCCCACACAACTACAACTTCGACATCAACTCCATAGGCCAAACAGAGTTCTGCAGCCTCTACATGGGGAACCAGTTTGTGTTGGCTGACAAAAACCTGCCCCAGAAGTTCCTTAGTGACGTAACCCAGGAGCCCATGCCTGCAATGGCCCTGGGCTTAGAGAAAATGCCTGAGAAGGGCTTGGGTTTTGCGGAGGAGCTGCAGTGTGGTTTGGAATGGCACAAGATGGGGCCGCTCAGCCCTGACCTCTTTGACAAATCTGCGGAGGGCCTCCCGACTCACCTGTCAGCATCTTTGCTGGACTCCGATAGTGGCCAGGAGCTGCCTGCCGCCAGGATTATGAAGAACAGGGATTGGGGACCCAATGGCAAAGCACATGGCCTCAGCCACTTTCAGGGCTTCCACTGTGAGAGGCGAGACTTGCTACTTGCCTTTGACCCCTTATTGCCACTCTCATTAAGCTCTAAAACCTTTGCAGATATTCTTGGATCTCCAGTTGGGGATCTAATGGAAGGGAATGACGCCTTAACGACAACAACACCAAGCAGTTCTCCAAGGTCAGTCAGCTCACTGTCACATGTTAAGATGGGCAGTCAGGGTTTGAGAGGAACTGGAGGCGCCCACATTCTGAAGCCCCTCATGTCTCCTCCGAGCCGGGATGAGATATTGACCACCCTGTTGGACCTGGATCTCTCAGAAGCGACATACCAGGAGCCTTACTGCAGTGATCCATCCGACGCGCCAGGAAAAGCCAGGTACTATCAGTGTCAACCAACATACACACTAAACATCATATAAAGATAGTTAAGTGTTGGAGGAAAAAGTTGCATAGAATGATTCGAAGTTTAGGTAAGTTAGTTTCACTGTAAAAGTTTATTTGCAAACTTTAATCACTTTTACTCACTGTCTTCACCTTATATTTTGTTAAATTTTTAGATTTTTAGAAAAATGTTTTTGTGCCTTCAGGGAAATTGGTGGGCGGAAGCTGACAGTTGAGACCAGACTAACAAGGGAGCTGTCAGAGTTCAATGGGGAGTTTTCCCAAGAGGGTCTTCAGTTCTGGAAGACTGCCTTCTTTGCCATGACGCATCCCGGATCACCGTCAACACATGGAGCCGACGCTACAGAGAGCACCCGGACCCGGGCCGACCTCAGCCCTGGCTCAGCTGGGGAGCAGAAGGTGGTGCTGCTCCCGTGCAGAACTGCACCCAGTCGGGACCGAGTGCAGCTCTGGCTGCAGAGCAGGAGGGAATTCCAGCACGTTCACAGGGAGAACAGAAAGACGGCTCTAGAAGACCTGGCTGTGTCGCATCAAGATCAGAATGAGCGCATAAGCAGGACTGCAGATTGTGCGGAAGAGTGTAAAGAACAGTCAACCATGAACCAGGAAGACACGTCGGAAAGAGCCACCAGCCCGCAGCCCCTGAAGAAAAGGGGGATGGACCTTTGCCTCAAAATTTCTCCTTTAGAAGTAAAATCTCATCACACTCCTAAGAAACACGGCATTGGTGCCACGCCCAGGGCAAGGGAAGGCACAGTGAAGGAGGAAGACGATGATCAGTACTCTGGTCAATCCAGTTCTCCAGACGTGCCAGACCTGCCGCCCTGGCAGAAATCAGCTTGGCCCTGCTCAGCCGCTGGACAGCCCGTAGAGGAGTTGGAGAAGGAGTTCATGCCAGAGCTGTTGCTGCAGAGGCTCACTGGTTCTGGTGACCCACTGTACCCATCACCTGAAAGTAGGCAGGACATATTGCCTTGCCCCTCCCCCTTCACCTTCACGGCCCAGGGTGGGGAGACGGTCAGCCCCATCTTGCTCCACAGTACACCAGTTATTCAGAGGCGGAGGAGCAAAGGTGACTCAGAGCCCATCTGCAGCACTCCTGTGATCGAAGGTAATGGGTTTTTCCTGATGTTTTGAGAAAATCACTCTAAGTGTTGTAGCTCCGAAAGTAAGTTTTATCACATTTAAGGTTTTTTTTTTTTTTTTCCCCGTTTGCCGCAAAGTGTAAATTTTTATGGCTATCATTAACGACTTCAAAATTGACTAACAAAGCTCTCTTTGAAATATTAATCTGTCATGATAATTTTTAAATAAAATTTAGTAGTAGTAGTAGTTTTTTCTCCTTGGAATGGTGTAGTGGTTCCACTTCCTTCAAACCCCCCTCCCCATTCTCTCTCCTCCCTTCTTTGGATTTTGACTTGTTTTTTTTTTTTATTATTATTATTTTGGTCTGACCTCAGACACAGAATCGAGATCTCAGAGGCTTCAGCAGCGGAGAGTGGGGGCAGCGAGCACGCTGAGGCGGGTGCTCCTCACCACTCACATGAAGGTCAGGCCCATAGATGCTGCTCCTTCTGTTATATCCATCACTTAACAACTCGAGGAGATGTTTCCTCATAGTCGCTTCCAGCACTGCGACATTATAAGGTCATGTTTTCAGACTCCCTAGGTTTCTTAACCACGTTGTTACATAACAGATTTATTTATTGATCTTCTGTTGTGTTGTCTGGAATGTTTTAAAGTGAAATGTTGGTCATTAACAGGTATTCCCTGAGGTGTGGCTTAAGTCTTTCGCGTTCTTTTTTATAACCTAACAAGACCTCCATTTTTTTTTTTGTTTTGCCTTGTTTTCTCCTGCTTAATCAGAACCAGCTCACCACTTTGAACATCCCAAAGGCAGACAGCTCGGAGATTGAAGGTCCATCCATCAGCAACTCCTATGGATTCCGAGTCAGCATGCAGAACCTGCAGGATGCCAAAGCGCTCCACGAGGTACCGCCCCGTGTCCTTAAGCTATGGGACTTGTGATGGGAAGGCTTGTGACCACCTGTCCCACCCCCCCTTAAAGGTGCAGTACCTGACCCTGATGTGCATGGAACTCCATGCTCGCACTCGCCGGGACCTGGAGCCTGACCCAGAGTTCGACCCGATATGTGCCTTATTCTACTGCCTGAACTGTGACGCACCCCTGCCCAGTTCCGACAGGACCCAGCTGGTTGGTGCTATAGTGGTGGACAAGGACAGTGACAGGGATCAAGGTGACAAGAAAGTGCCAGAACTACTACACATAGTGACTACTAAATGATGTTGGGAAGGAGTGACAGGGCACACCCTTGGAAACGGCATTTTACCTGCTTTTGTGTATTATATTCCCTTGATGGGGAATACAGATGGTTTCTCATTAGTGCCATAACTCAAAAAGTATTTAATGGCTCATCTTCAAACTATGCAGACACATTGTTTGACTGAATCTGGAAGTGATCAGACAAAATCGAAGTACGTCATAGGGGTAACGAAGGGGAAAGTAACCCCGGACACTCATCACATTGGGATGATAACAGAAAACAGTACAAGGAATACGATGCTATTGCTCAAACAGTATATTGGTTAGTTTGAGTTAACTCGGTAGGTACACAGAAGCTGACTAGGTCTGTGTTCCACCTCCAGGTACCAGAAGCGCAGCACCTCTGCTGGTGAGATCAGGAGTGTCCAATCTGCAGGTCACTTACACCGTTGATGAGAAGGGGCTCTTCCAAGAAGTCGTTGACATCATGAGACGGTGCACACTTTGTGTGAATCTTTTCTTTAATACAGAACAGAGCATAAAACCCTGAATTTCATTGGTTGTCGAGTTTTTGTGAAACTACGAATCTAGTGCTGGCATTGAGTGAATGTTTAGCTGCATATTTCAAAAGGATCTGAAGTGACTTTGGTAAGAGCTAAACAGAGCGACTCATAATAGCTTTGAAACAGTCAAGCACAACCCTGGAAGCAGCAGACAGTTTGCGCTAATATCTGAAACATGCTTCTAATAGTTAAATTGTCATGTGAAATTGTGCAGCTTGCATTAACAGTGCCCTCTTGTGATAGGTTTGACCCAGATATCCTGCTGGGTTATGAGGTGCAGATGCGCTCTTGGGGCTACCTCTTGCAGCGGGCAGCGGCCATAGGGGTGGACCTGTGCCAGCAGCTGTCACGAGTGCCGGGTAAGATCAGTGGGAGTGGTGGGCATCTACATGGAGGGCATCACATGTCATCTGGAGTTTCTGTTTCATGATGGTGGTGATGTCCCAAAAACAGAAACACCGGTTAAGTGGAAGCTATGGGGCTGTGTCTGTGTGTGTGTGTCTTGTCTGTGTGTGTGTGTGTCTGTGTGTGTGTGTCTTGTCTGTGTGTGTGTGTGTGTCTTGTCTGTGTGTGTGTGTGTGTCTTGTCTGTGTGTGTGTGTGTGTGTCTGTGTGTGTGTGTCTTGTCTGTGTGTGTGTCTTGTCTGTGTGTGTGTGTGTCTGTGTGTGTGTGTCTTGTCTGTGTGT
>JABFEA020000042.1:3702942-3714692 GCA_019775915.2 Cyphomyrus plagiostoma
ACAAGGGGGTGTGGCTACAGGCACACACAGCAGAAGTGTATACAAGGGGGTGTGGCTACAGGCACACACAGCAGAGGCGTATACAAGGGGGTGTGGCTACAGGCACACACAGCAGAAGTGTATACAAGGGGGTGTGGCTACAGGCACACACAGCAGAGGTGTATACAAGGGGGCGTGGCTACAGGCACACACAGCAGAAGCGTATACAAGGGGGCATGGCTACAGGCACACAGAACAGGTGTGTATACAAGGAGGCGTGGCTTCAGCCACACACAGCAGAGGTGTATACAAGGGGGCGTGGCTACAGGCACACACAGCAGAGGCATATACAAGGGGGCGTGGCTACAGGCACACACAGCAGAGGTGTGTACAAGGGGGCGTGGCTACAGGCACACACAACATGTGTGTATACAAGGAGGCGTGGCTTCAGGCACACACAGCAGAGGTGTGTACAAGGGGGTGTGGCTACAGGCACACACAGCAGAGGCGTGTACAAGGGGGCGTGTCTACAGGCACAAACAGCAGAGGTGTGTACAAGGGGGCGTGGCTACATGCATACTCCAGAGTGCCCCTCCCCATCATTCACTTCTTCAAAACATATACTGGCTAATGACAAGGTTGGTACCTCCATTTGGATTTTGGGCCTTACCCCCTGCTCTCCACTTCAAAAAAATCCTAGAATTGCCCTTCTCCAAGAGGAACCTGGAGGAAACAGACATCCATTTTGATCTAGGAACATCAAAGAGATCCCACACAACTTTATGATTACGGTACAATGCTGAAAGCCACACTAGGCTTCCATTACTAAATGTTAATCACAAATATCTGCTTCTGATTAAAAAGAAAATTATATTTCAGAGACGTTTCCCCAAAAAAAAATTAATTCTCGGTGAGTTCCATCATTTCCAAGTTAATCGGCCTATTCTGCTGCTTAGGTTGACTTAGCAGTGCTCAGAGCAAGGCGGCTCCAGGGATTGGCTCCGTGTCACCAGGCACGATTCCCTTAACAGGTGCACTGTTTGCCATTTACACTCCAACAAGTCACAGCAATATCAATTTAGCAATTTCAAGCAAACAGAAGTTTCTCTTCCCTGGCAAGAGCACCAAAATATTTCACGAGGCTCGAACTGTACTTATCTAGACGACAGAAATGTCTATCAAATACCTAAACCAGACAAATATTACCAAAGAAAGTGTTCATCAGTCGCTCATTTGTTGGCTTAAATGCAAGGATACCTTAAGGCCAACAGCATAGCAGAAAGCATGTCCCCTCTAGTCCCTCCATCCCTATGATCCTGATTCAGACACTATTTCTGGCTAAAAAAAGACGTGATCACTGTTTAACTGGTCTGATGGCCAGAGAAAAGAAATGGGGGGGGGGCACTTAAAAAGTCAAAAATTCTTCTTCCATTTAGAAAATTTATTCTTCCATTTAATGTCTCAACATGCCTTTGAATCACGGCCCTGAAGAGAGATCTCCGCGCCCCAGCCTGTAACGCTGGGACTGTGAGATATGCTAAACAAGACAAGCTGCTCATTCGATCAGGTTACCGTAAGCGTGTCACATACACTCACACCCTGCGGGCATGAAGTGGTTCATCGGGAAAGGGAGGGTTCTAGTGAGTGGGCATGACAGAACAGCAACGTTCCCCCAGGAAACTGACGTTGAGGTTTGTAGATATATTTTACATTTTAGAATCCATTCAATTCCTACCATCAGATGTCCATCTTTATACCTCACCTCTTAAGGTTTACATCTTGAAATCTGTAGAAATGTGTGGTGGACTAGAACAGGACCAGGTACACCTCGACAGCTGGGCTTGGAGAAGTTCCTACTTAGACATACAGCTCTAGAATAAGGCCTTTAGAGTAGGTCCAGTCCATATAGGAATGAAGAGACCACTCTATGTTTTACCTCTATGTTTTAACTCTATATAAAAAAATCTGCATTTTTAAATCCTGGTTTAATCCTGGTCCTGTTGGCAGAAGGTTCCACTGTGGAGCAGGCTGCTTCCAAGCTCAAAATTTCAAAGGCAGCAAGACACAAGAACAAGGTGAAGCAGGTGACACTGGGAACAACTAAATACCAGTGAGATAAAGGGGGGAAGCGACCTTCTAATGCCAGGGATGACTGTCAACTTATGTGACAGTTTCTCATGAATCCGAGGATGACATCAAGTGACCTTCAAAGGAAAAAAAAAAACAGTGCAAATGTGAAGTGCACTGCTAGGGCAGAGTGTATCAGGGTCCTAGAAGCAGAAATGAAGACCAATAAAGCAAGGAAGAAGACCTTCATTGATGAGAAACAGGGAAGAACTACACAGTAGTTAGCAAACAATAAATAAAATATTTATATTAATATATAAATTCACAGAACCGCACACCCATAAACTGAAATAAGTAAAATGAAATTTTTTGCTGTTGCCTCAATTTTTTTCAGAGCTGTTTACACAATATGCCCACAAACCATTCACGCCACCCTGTTTACATGGCATGGAGAGAAGCCAAGTAGATTTTTGTGATCAACTAAGTTTAAGTAAAAATCATGCCGACTAGGAAGCGCTGAGCCTTTTCGCGCCCCAGCAGACTGAACCAGACAGATCCATCTCACTGGAGGCCTGACAGCCCGGCCTGCTGAGACTAAACAAGGCCCGGCCTACCTTCGGCATCTCCCGGCAGGCGCTGAAGCTCACACAGTCTGATCACGTTTAAACATCTGATGATTTAGCGTGAGCTACAGGGAATGGGCACCGAAAGCCTCTGCGTACATGCGCTCGCTCTCAGGCTGTCCACAGCCTGCCTCTGGCCCACATGTAAGCGCCACGCGTTAATTTCAGAGTCAGGGTGCAAGTGAAACGGACACATAATCTGTCAGTTACAGTTTCAAGATGATTTTCACTTCCCTTTCTCACAGTAGCAGGTTGCCTACAAAATTTGTTTGTTGTAAAGCATCTGGCAAAGTAAATAACATGAAAGCTATGCAAATGGCTTAGGTAAGAACACATATTGAACTGAATCTGCTAACTGCATTTAGAAAATTGTTAAAGGCATACAGATATACTCCTAAAATTACAGCTAGATTAATTCATTATTGGTGTTGACTGTAATACATTAAGAGTTTAGGTGACGGCAACCAAGTTAATGAGAAAATTAATAAGAAAATTCATTATAAGCTACTTTTATTTATAATCACAAATAATTGGTCAGTAATTAAAAAGGATTACTGTGCTATTCACTAATACACCCTTCACTATTTACTAATACACATTTCACGTGACTGTTACCTCATACATGCTTTAACACAAAGAAAAAATATGTGGTGTAAAGTGACAGGAAAAAATAGCTTTAATAAACACTGAGGTGTTTGACTTTACAGCACAATCAAAGCAACAGTGTTAAGACGCCGTCTAACGCGGAACCCGGCAGCAGGTCTAGGTGAAGGAGGGTTTGGCACATCTGCCCCAAATAATCCGCATTGCAGAGTCTCAGTGACGGTGTGGTGCCGTCCAGTAGGGGGGCACTATTTTGGCCTTGCGGCTCACCTTGGCCACACGCTATGGAACATTCCAGAAATGAACGCTGGCAAGGAGCTCCAATTGAAGGCACACGCCTCAAGGATTAGCCTGAAGCAGCCCCACTTTGAAGGAAATGCTTCATTCAGTTCTGACTAGACTCTGCTGATCCAGTCACTCCGCTCCAGGCCAAACACAAATCTGGTACTGTGACTGCAGTAGTGTTTCCCAGCCCAGTTGTGGAGAAAGCTCAGGCGATCCATGTTTTTTGCTTGCTACCGTAGACTGTCTGGGGGTCCATGTGCATCAGATTGGGAAACACTGGCCTACAGAGTCTGGTCCTTACAGGGTTTACAGCTGCCTGACAGGCATGGTCCATCACCCCTCCAGCACCTGGATTTGATCTGAGCGGTTAAGCTGCTCGATGCTGACAAACTGGCTCCATTCCAGAGCCCCCACCTCCCCAATAAAACCCAAACCTTCAAACCCCACTAATGACATCTAAGACCAGGGCCCACTCAGATTATTTCCCCTTGATGGAGCCTAGGACAGTAGTGAACCCTGGCCCCAGGCCAAGGCAATAATGTACAGTAATGGACCCCCCCCCCACTGTACCCAAAACCCAGCTTTTCTGCCTTGAGGCCAAAACCGCCATTTCTCATTATGATCTTTCTAATTACACCCTTGCCCCTTGCTGCCAACTACAGAGCCAGGCGCCGAGTTACCTATAAGTCTCCACAACTATGGCACCCTGTAGACAATCATTTATTTATAGGTCCATGGCATCTGGCCCATAGCTTGATCTGCATGACTGAAGCTAACGGTGAAAGTGATGTACTTCTTCAAAATAATTACAGCACCAGCCAAAAGACTGGACACACCTACCCATAGAAAGGTTCATTTGTACTAGTCTCTTCATTTTAGAATAAAGACATCAAAATAATAAAATAAATATGGTATCATGCACCAAAAAAGTATTAGACAAAATATATATTTGTTGTGGAGGGGATGCAGCTCTGGGTGTTGTGACTCAGAAGGTCGCTGGCTCAAAGTCCTGGGTAGGTAGAGTGATCCCACCATTGGGTCCTTAACCACAATTGCTCCTGGTACTGGTTGACCCTACTGTCTCCCCTACGCCGGTTTTGTGAGGTGGCCTCCTGGGATGCTTTTCCAAGCCGTCCTGAAGGAGGTCCCACATATATGCTGAGCACTCATTTGCTGTGTTTCCTTCATTCTCTTGTCAAAGTCATCTACAACGATTTTGCCTTGATTATGTCAGGTGACCAGGTCATGTGATACGACACTATCACTCTCTTTTGTAGGCACTTTGGCAAAATGACTGTATAAAGAGCACAGAAGCACGGTGATGCTGGACAGGTACCACATTGTGCACAACATCCTATAAATACATTCAGTCCAAAGCTTTTTATGTCAAATCAATGTATTGATTTATTAGCTCAGTTTTTCTCGAATTGATATAAAACTTGAGTTACCAGTTGCCATAACAAAAAAGAAATGCTGCTATCAATTAAATCAAACAAAGATCAGAAACTGGATTGGCTTGAGGTTAGGAGGAAGCTGGAGATGGGGGGAACAGAGGTCATTGTTCTACTAGTGACACACTTGACTTCCTCTTATGTGCAGCACTGGCTAAACCAACTGTGGCACTAAACATTCCACTCACATTGGCAAGTAATGCCATTCAGTGTGTCAAAGCGCCACGTGGTTCCGCCGTTAAGTCGAGCATTAAGAACAGCTCCAATCGCCTAATTAGCACAGCTCCGGAAAAGTAGTCGGATGCAAGGCACTGACTGCGGTACCCGCTCATTTTCCACGCGACGTTCTGGCTCACCCAGGCCGCTCAGGCCCAATGCGCCTGTGACTCGGACGTGCAGGGCGCCACACGTGGGGCACAGAATCCCACCATCCTTAGAAGGTTTAGCTGAGAAATGTTTCTCGGCGACGTCCATCGCTTATTCCAGACATCTGCACCATCCGAAGCAATAAAAAGGGTTTTTAATACATAGGAAAAAATATATACATTTTTACCATAATCCCTAGCAAGGTCTTATAAGAGTTGCAAGGCATTCGTGGTTTTAGATAATGGTTTGTGACTGGACAGTGTCTTAAGGTGTTTTTCTCAACAATTTCCCTAGAAGGTTGAGGGCCTGGAATTAATATGGTTTTTTTTTTAAAATAAAAAAAAAAGTGCATACAGAATGTGGGTATAGCCTAGCTTTCCAGTGCAACGGCTGGTATTTGCCAGCAGCTTAAAGAAGCAGACTGCATTTCTGGGGCAGTTTCAGCATTTGACTCTTAGGGTGTTTCGGTAGGGTCGCCACTCTTAACCTGAAGAAATACAGGTTGCCAGTTTTTCAGGGGGACTGAGACAAAAGGTTGGATAGTTGGAGCCCCCCTAAGTAGGGTGTAGAATTGCTTGTGCTCCACTTCATCAGTTTGAAGCCCCAGTGGGATGTGTGTCTGCCTCTTGCCCTCAGGAAGGACGTTTTCTGTTCATTTATCCTTGCCTGTTAGCATCCAGTTTAATTCCATTCCTGAACCTGGAAACGACTGCTTTCACAGTTATATCGGTAACATAGTAACAGCCAGTGGAAAAAAGGAAACTTTTTCGTTACCAATGCTGCAGAGCGCTACGCTGGAATCAAAATCAGATCAAATGTATTTACTGAGCACATTTAAAAACAGCAATGTTGACCAAAGTGCTTTACATTAAAAATTAAGTCGTGGAACACCAAATTTAAAACACATAAAAACAATAATAAACTACAACAAATATGAACCACCAGAGAGTACAGCCTCACTGGCAATTAAAAGCCAGGGAATAAAGGTGCGTTTTGAGAGGAGATTTAAAAGCGGAGAGGCTAGGAGCCTGCCTGATGTGACGAGGCGGTTCATTCCACAATGAGGGATCTCGCATTTCAAAAATTATACATATATATATATATATATATATATAAATACACACACACACACATCTGCAGGGTTGTTCCCTGCCTCGTGCCCGTTGCTTCCGGGATAGGCTCCGGACCCCCCGCGACCCAGTAGGATAAGCGGGTTGGAAAATGAATGGATGGATGGATATACACACACACATATATATATATATATATATATGCTATGTGTGTGTTTATATATATATCTCAATTCAATCGTCAAGTTTCGAAACAGAACCCAGTGCCTTTCACAATGCATCCGCTTCCTCGTACAGCGCTTATGACTTTACTTCTAAGCACATTACAGGGTGTTGTTCCATTTCCTGTTATGTTTGCGGAATGAGGACAGAAGGGGCTGACTACAGCGAAAAGTGTTCCAGTAACTACACGTGCCGCAGCAAACCTCAGAGCGACTGATGCGCGGTAGCATTCTGCTTGTCATTACAATTAATCCCGCAGGCGTCAACCGACATATACAAGGTCTAACCTTACATGTTAGGAAACTCATTCTCGCCCTTATGTATCAGGCAGGTAGCTACTGTATAAGACACCTAAAGGGGATTATGTTACATAGCTACTGAAATACAAGAGCAAGCCCAGGGTTTGGTGGGTCCTGTAGAGGGTCCCTCCAGCTTGCTGTCCTTTGCGCCATGCTGGTTAAGTCAGACAGACGTCAGGTAGGCCTGGAAACGCTATCGCAGGGCAGCCTTCAGCTGCTCCGTGGGCTTACGCTGCCGTGTTTACCCTGCCTGTGTGTTGACTCTTCTTCTCCAGCAGCGACCCGAATGGGGTGATGTTCACAACTCCTGCCTAGCTAGCGGGGAAGCGGCTCCCTGACCCCGTGGGCTTGAACACGTGCGTCTCCTCAACAGCCTTCACCCCAGCTCAATGTCAAGCTAATATCGTCTTAACTACATGGTCTGTTAATTATTAACCGTACATACAAACCTTTTCAGAGAACTGTCAATTGCCTCTTTCTTTTTGCCTCTAAACTGTATCCGGCTAATCTCAGATTTAGAAAACTAAATCTTGCAGCTTTCACAGAAAACCCAACCTTTCTCATGTAAGCTTGGATTAAAAAGACTGGAGTGCTGAAGACCCTAAAATGGACCGTGGATATAGGGGTGCACTTATCAGACTTTGCTGGGAACGATACCGTAAGATCCTTCCACTTGATAGACCAGCCCGTGGATTTTGAGCTGCCACATCGGGCTGTTACTCAGCCATGTCTCGCCAGCTGAAGAAACAGCGCTGCAGAAATGCTGAACCTTGTCACTTCCTTGCTACCTGCCCCCTCAGGCAAGAAAAGTCGCACCATATTCAAGCCATTCAAAGGAAAGAAAAAAGAGAGAGAGAGAGAGAGAGAGATAACCCACATCTTTAGACAGCTGGACAAGACAAAGCATGAAAAAGAATTAAATCTCCAGTTATTATTCCCAAGCTTCCAGTTATAATAATAAATAACAGGTCTATATAGAGAGAAATTGCAGACTTTGACATGAAAGCCTTACTCAAAAGAACAAATAAGTAATTGTCACCAGGGTCCACAAGAGGTGGCATCATATGTACACAATTGTGTTCGTAGTGCTTGGGAAGGGCACTAGGAAATCAAACGGATATACAGTATATACAATTTTGACAGCATCTTCAGGGCGGTCAACATCAGACAAAATGTTTTGTAATATTTTGTTTTTAAGTCGTGCTCCTCCACCAACACCCACGCCTCTTTCTCACCTGAACGACACATATGTAGTTATCGGTGTTTTAGACTGCTGAGTGTCTAGAGACTAAACCAGAATTATGCATCAGGATCAAGGACACGCAGAATCTGATTTCTGCACAGTCCAAACCGTAGACGCTACTGTCGTTCTAGTGTTTCGTTCCAGCATTTTCAAGGCTACCGGCTTCGATGGCTCGGGGATGCAGAAGTAACACTGAGGATGTTCAGTGAAGGAAACGGAGGTTGGTCACATGGGAGAAGCGGCCTCACTGTTTACATTTGGCCTGACGCCCCCCGACAGCGGACGCTGTGATTGGCCGTGAGGTGCCGCAGTTCTCCCTGAACTTACCCGTGACCCGGTCTTGTACAGTCACGGGCTTCAAACAAATCCCATCAGAATATGACAGGAGGTGGAGTTGGTCAGCAAAGTAAACTACCCCCCCCCCACCCCACCCCCACAGCACAGCACCGAGATGCATTGCGGTAAATACCAGGTTTATCAAACTGTAGCAAAGGACCTTCCAGCAATCATAAGTAACCCACTTGTATTATAAACTTTTTACCTGTGATGGAGGTACAGCTACTTCTAGGGTTAAGGGAGATCCAAGACTAAGGCCAGAACCATACTGACGAGCCGCACTTCATTATACACATAGCAAACCAAACATAAAAAAGATCTGGGGCTTTGGTAACAACACTCTGGACTTAAGAGCCTCACCAGCCTGACCCTACCACCACTATTTGTGAAGACGGGAACGACTAGAATATTCCAGCAAAGATGCAAACTTTCAAATTAAAAAAGGTGAGTCTATTATATGGAAGGGAGTTTGTCAAGAAGTTCAGACTTACAGTAGGAAACCACCCACTATTTGTTGTGTCCACTTTCCACAAGGCTGTTGCTGTAAACTACAGGAAGGGCATCGCAATATGTAGGGATGGATCATGAAGGACTCTGTGGAAGGTTGGGGAAAGATTGCATGAAGCACCCCCCAGTTAAGCAATCCACAGGCACAGTCTACAGAACCAGCACCAGGTTTGTGGTGTTTACAAGTCCAGCACTGCAGACAGTGATGTGCTGGCCGCTTATCTACTGGCTTCGGGGTTGGTGTCCTATGCGTCAGAGATGAAGGCAGATATTAACAGTGCTGAACATCGCCAACAACTGGGCTTTCGATGTTTATAAACCACTCAGGTGATGCCTGTATGTAAACAAGCCGAGATTTCTGGGAGTAATGTCTGAGGACAGTGTGCTGGGTCATTTATGTGGTGCTCCAAGCCACCAATCACCTCTGGGCATTGGCAGAGGAGAGCGGTGAAGAAACAGGGTGTACCTTCTAATGAAAACTCTTCAATACAGGGGCTGCAGAGGATGGTACAGAGCTGGTACAGGACCGTGTGCTCCAGTCAATGTGGCCATATCAGTCCTGTATACACCACACAGGATACAACAGAATACCAACCAACCAATGATCTGAACCAATTAAACTGAGTCTCCGAACCTTTACACACCTTGTTTGCGCCATAAACCTCTTGACTGACATGTTATAACCAGTTTTCCGCTCTCAGCTAAAGCCATGTTGAAAGTCTAGGCCACAGTGGAGGGCAAATCATGCTATGTGGATTACATGGGGCTTCAGTGTGGGTGGGGGGGCTCATAAGCTTTTCAATTCCCCCCCCCCCCCAAAAAAAAAGCACTGGAAATTTGAAAATCCCTTTGACATCATGACAGCCCACATGTGAAGCCATTGCTGCTGGAACATACCAGTGGCTTCGCCAACCTGTCATGTCACAAGCATTTCTTGTTAAAGGAAATTAGTTATGAAGATTCCGTCATATTACAAGCAGTTAGCAGACACTCTTATCTAAAATGACGAGCAATTGAGAAAGTACAGTCAGTCAGTTCCTGAGAAAAGCGACGGTTTGGGGCCTTATTACTCAAGGACCCAAGAATGGGACTTGAGTCAGCAACACTACTCACCACTGAGCCACACAAAGCAATATCTGAGTAAGGTTGCGACAGAAAAAGCTGTCGAGCAGGGAGAGGGACTGGATGACAAATTTTGGACCGGCATGCAGATGATGCAGAACATTCACGTGGGATGTCTAGGGTTTTGGTTTTGTGACCATGATGTCATGGGTTCCTCTTTGGGCCCTTGAGCAGGGCCCTTAACCCCTAACTGCCCCAGGAACTGCCAGACCTTGCCTTTTCAAATTTCTGTTGCTTTGGTGTATGCTAAATGAAATTAACGGCGACAAGATTGTGTGTCCTTTTTCTGTTCTAGTAACAAACACCGAACCAGAAACAAACATGTGTTCTGCCACTACAATAATGTGGGTGGAACATTTCTCTCAAGAGATTAGAAGCTGTTTTTTAAGGGGCTCTGCTGTTAACCAGTAAAGTGCCCTAAATTTCTAAATTTGCCCCTGTGTACTCAGCCCACAGAGGCACTGAACAAAGTGTACCCCCTCTTTCCGTCAAAAACATTAAAACAGCATTTTGATGTCTGATGACGAGTGTAGCCACATGACAAGAACACAGGACTGCAAGTTACACTAGTGTTCCTCAGTATTTCATTACATTTACATTTATTCATTAATTTGATGCTGAGCTGAATCTGTTTATCCTGGAGCAAAGGAGACCAAGGGGGGACATGATCCATGTCTATAAGATTCTATATCTTATCCACAATGGACCGGTGTGTATTACATTGCTAATTAGACGACTGATTATTTCAAAATGAATTTGAGAAAGTACTTCTTTATACAGCGTGTAGAGCAGGGGTGTCAGACTCCAGTCCTGGGGGGACAGAGCCCGGTGTAGCTTAGCTCTTTCCATGCGCCCACACAAATGATTCAGTTCAAGAGCTGTGTGGTCATTTTCACAAGAAGTTGCATCAGGTGTGTTAAACGAGGGGAAACCCAAAAATGTGCAGGGCTCGGGCCCCCCAGGACTGCAGTCTGACACCTGTGGTGTAGAGTATGGAACAGTCTTCCTGCTAGTGCAGCGGAAGCTAAAACCCTGGGTTCCTTTAAATCAGAGCTAGATAAGATTTTAACAACTCTGAGCTATTAGTTAAATTCTCCCTAAACTAACTTGATGGGCCAAATGGCCTCCTCCTCATTTGTAAATTTCTTATGTTCTTGACCAACTTACATTACAGGGAAGAGTTACAGTTTGTGGGTGTTGCCTGGGATTTTTATTCATTTAAATTTTATTTATTTTATTTAATAAATGTTAACAGCCAAAATAAACCCACCACAAGTCATTACTACCAAATTTGTAAGATTTACGGTCACTGGTTTGCCTGTTTGGGATCTGGCTGCAGCTTTAGCCAGGATCATATTACAGTGACATATGCTGAGCTCTTTATGAAACGTTTAACAAGCACAGCAGCTAAAAGTACACATCCTTGCATTTAAAATTGAGTTTCTACAGGGCAAAGCCACAGAAACAGGGGGCAGTGTGTCGCAGCAGATTATAATGCAGCTACAGGGCAAAGCCACAGAAACAGGGGGCAGTGTGTCGCAGCAGATTATAATGCAGCTACAGGGCAAAGCCACAGA
>JABFEA020000042.1:3729122-3765164 GCA_019775915.2 Cyphomyrus plagiostoma
TTTATTCTAATGCAAAGACAATACATAGACATTAGCCATTTCCCGAATATTACAACTGTCATAACTTCCTTAATACTCAACATAGAGGGGTGGTTTTGGTATCAAAATTTATGTTTCTTTAAACTCTATCTGATGAAACATTTGCATTTGCAGGTCTTATGTTACAAAAAATGAGACAGTAAAATTACCTATTAATAGGACGGTTATTTGGAGAATTGGCGAGAAGCGATGCATTTCGTGACTCGTATGGTATTGTTAAATCTGTGCTAGATATGGTTTTCCATAACATGGGAATATTGTATTGTTCTTGAAATAGATTCTCTCTTAGTCAACATTTGAATATAAAATCTTAAATTAATGAGTTTTCAGGGGGAGCATGGTGGTCTGTGGTTAGCACTGTTGCCTCATACCTCTGGGATCAGACTTGGGGTCTCTTTGCTTTATGTGTGTGGCGTTTGCATGTTCTCCGTATGTCGGAGTGGGGTTTCCCCACCACAAACCAGAAACACGCAGAGGTTAATTTTGTGCGCGAGTGTGCGTACTTTGCAATGGATTAGCATCCCATCCTGGGTTACTCCCATCCTTGTGCCCGTGGCTTCTGGGATAGGCCCTCGACCCCCACAACCTGGACTGATGAATATACTTGAATTGTGTTAACTGAGATAATGTTCAGCACAAGCTTTCCTCTCTAAACCATAAATCACCCAACTACATGATGGAGGACAGAATTTATTAAGGAAAAAGAACAAATGAAACAACCAAGCACTAGACATGAGAAGTGCCCAATGAGCATTTTGTGCTGTGTGCCTGATCTATTAATCAAGTTCTATGTCTCTAATTCTTATTCATGACGTCATTGTCAGGATCCTGCTGACAATAAGAATTCATGTAAGACAATCCTGTATCAAGATATTTGAATAGTTCTTAAAAGAACCACTAGATGTCTTCAGAGTTCAACAAACACATATTCATGTCACCAAAGCCATGTCTTCTTTAAAAGCAATTTGACTAATAATGACGCTTATTTTGAGATTTGTATAAGTATTTCAAAATTCTACAGTTTTCACATCTTTTCCTCCAATGAGACACACATACACATGAGAATGAAACCTAGGGCCAGCTATTCATCTGACACCTCTGGACCATTTTTCAGTTACGGGTCTTGATCACTGGCACAATAGTGAAACAATTCCACCAATCACAGGATTTCTGCCAGAGACCTACCATTCACACACGATCCTCTCCCGCAGAGCTGCACGCCGCTTCCTATAAATTCACCAAAATTTCCTCACAGGTTCTGGCAGTGCTTGTTTGCATTTGGTTAGCATGTCATTTCACTAATCAGTTTGGAGATTTAAGTGTTTTGAGCTCGTGCTATCACTAGTGTCAGGGTCCAGGCTACTTTGAGCATCAATGGTAATGCACAGAAAATGTAATTCAAGTGTTTTATAGCAACATTACTGGGTCACAAAGATGGAGGCTAAATTGAAAAGAGATCGGGCCCTGAAAGAGCACTTCACTAAAAGGTACAGAAGTGTGTAATAAATACTCTCTTTCCTGTTATTCATCAGTCTTCTGAGGATGATTGAAGCCAGTCCTGCCTGTGCTGAGTTATTGCCAGGAAACAGAGCCTAGTCATATTCAAATACTCAAAACTAGGTCTCTACTCATATTGTTGTCAGCAAGCCAATTTCTCCCCCAGGGCCAAGTGTGGGAGGAACGGGGGGCAGAGAAAAAAGATTCATGACGTTGCATTTCTTCAGAACAATGAGCTTTCCAGAATTTAAGTGTTTACTTGCTGTGGTTGTACTATATTGACGATGTGTATTAGCTTGTGTCTGGAGGTTGCTGTTGGCTAGCTGGTATTAAAATATTGCAGTGGGCAATCCCAGCAAGGACCACACAGCCCAACCACAGGTAGGCAAAGGCTCTTCGAGAACCAGATATAGAGAAAGCAGTTCTGAGCTCCTTTTTTGATCCATGTTTTAAGTGTGTGTGTTTTGAGGTCCTTGTCCCAAACCCTCCATTCTGTGAACCTAGTGCACACTGAATGCCAGATTATCAACAGAATTTTATATTTTTCTACAGCCAGAAAACCAACAGTACGGGAACTAAAATTTAGTATTCTAAAATCAGCCACCTGATAGACAACATGCAATGATAACATGAAATAGGCAGTATTTTCCAACCAATCAAAATGTGGCGTCTTTAGACTTCCATGCTATGCTACATTGTTTTGCTTGGTTCCATTTATGGTTTTCCATTTATGAACTGGTTACTCATTGACCTGCATTTCAAACCTATGAATAGGAAGCAAGTTATCTTCTGTGAAACACTGCTGTTCTCAGGAAATTACACACAGCCTTTACGTTGCATGAACGTAGGACCAAGGGATTCAAGCCTAAAAGTTCATTCCATAACTTTGCAGACACTCTGAATCATATTCTTCTGAAATAGTAATATTGCTCCCGAGTTGTAGTCAAGCCATGTGTACTTCAGGCAAAGTAAAATTCTACTGACAACAGAATTGTTTAATAAAAGCATTTATTAAAGCATCAAGCTCATAGTACAGATAATCAGCACATCTTGACCAACCAAAGACTAGCAAAAGAATTAACAGCAAAGTTTTCCTTCAGCACATCCTGATATTTCATGCTCCTGCCCATCCTCATTTGGCTTTACTGAAATCTTACCCAGGAAAGTTTTCCTGAAGAATCAAGTGAGAACTGGTAGGTGGGAGACTAACTGGGAAGCTGATTTGTATATTACAAAGCCTCAAAATGAGTGGATTTGTAACCAGCTTACAATACAGTGAACAACTGGTTTAGAGCACTTCAGCCTTGCAGTGGAAAATTGTGAAACTGTTACTGTGGATGGGGGTGGAGAAAAAACACAAAACAGAAGAGTCATGTTCAGTATGGTGAGCATATGTACTTATATGTCACTCGCTATTGGCTAGCTGGTATTAAAATGTTGCAGTGGACAAACCCAGCACGGACCATACAGTCCAAGCACATGTGGGCAAATGCGCTTTGAGAACCGGATACCGAGAAAGCAGTTCTGAGCTACTTTTTTGGTCCTCACTAAGTGCAGAATCAAGTGGTCCATTGATCGGGAAAACGTTAGAAACATGGGCTTTTACCACTTCGTGAAATATCCCAGAAGCCACCCGTGATCGGAAACGAAAACTAAACAAAATCCTAACTGCCCAGAGCAGCTCAGAAAAGCAAACATTCCCTTGTTCCTGTGCTTAAGTCAACCTGCGCTCTCTGCCTGGAGGACGAGTGTCACCTCGTGGTGGCTCCGCACGCCAGCCTAGTCACCACACTTAGTCACACATTTTCACTTCGATTTCATTTTCCCAACTGAAGAAGCTGCGTTCAATTACATCAGACCCCTCCCCCCCTGACGCTTTCCTGGGAACAGGTTTCAGTCACCACATGCCCAGTCAAGGCCAGGATGTTGCTGCTTCAACTAAATCACAGCTGCTGAGAGGAGGGAAGGATGCAAGCGCATTAAATACAGGGTGAACACAACTGCAGCGCACAACACTGTCGAGCAATACAGTACAAGTCACATGCACTAGAGTCACAGGACCTCTGCCACTGAACAAAGGGCATTGATGCTACTTCAAAAACTGCAAGTATCACATTTTGGACCGATTCACTGCAAGCACGTGTGTACAGTTAGGAAAAAAAAACAAAGGAAAAAAAAAAAACCCATAATGGCAGTTTATGCAATAGTTATGTGGAATGATCTGGGATGACCCTGGCATGCTGAGATTGGTGTGCACCCATTGTGTAGTTACCCCTTTCTGGGAGAAACCATGTCACTCAAAAAAAACTGGCTGGGGGTGGCTCACACAACGTAATAGGAAAAGGCAGCATTCTGTGACCACGCTGCACAGGAACGTCACAAATCCCCAATACTGGATGCCAAACAGTTGCCAACTGACTAGACTGCCTTGAAATATAACCTGAAAATTGCCTATAAATAGGCAAACATCCCCCCCGACCCCCCACCCAGCTTAGGGACAACCTTAATTTAGCACTTCAATACCAGGTCAGTATTAGACTCAGCCATGCTGAAGCTTGAGCCACATCAGGAGGCACGAGCCTAGGGCCTGCCGAGGGGGGAGGTTGCAGGAGTAGGAAGGAGCAGACCTGCTCGATCTTATGACTTGCTGGAGCTCCCCGGTTTGGGTTTATGCCCATCAAGGTCAAATGAAGCCATGGAGGTAAAGTACTTCCTTCTCCTTTCATGGACAGGTTACGTTGGTGTAGATGTGGATTAGTAATACTAATACACACTTGAGAAAGTAGAGGCTAAAACCTGGACGTGTAGCAAACTGCAATTTGAAGTATGTCATACTAAAGTGCTTTTTATATTATATACCCAAATGGCATTTCGGACCCGTGTCCACCGAACGTGATACCAGAGGGTCAACCCTAGATGCAATGTTATGGGGTTGTGGGACGTAGGTCGTTCCCTTGGCCTCCGGGTGGGGCCGAGCTGCCCAACCACGCCAGCACTTGGTGGGGGGGTGGAACACAGCACCCGTGTGTGAGGATCACGCTGGCAGCGCAGATACCCAAAGTGCTTCCCGTTGGCATGGAGACATGGACTTGCGCGGTACGGGCCGGAGAAATTCATGGGCAAACCTGCGGGCCGGCAGTAGGAGTGTAACCACACAATGGGAGTGGGTTCCGATCTGAGCGTGCCAGGGCCCCCACCTAGTGGGCGCGGAAGCCCTGTCTGTGAGGGATGTGAGGGGAGACCTGGAGGAAGGGGCCACAATGGTGGGTGCGTGAGGCGGAACCCGAAGGGTGCTCCAAACAGTGCGCGGTTAATTCCTCTACATGCACTTCAATTTTACAGCAAGAATGGGCTAGCATACCTAAACAGAGAACAGAGCTTTCATGCAGGATATCTAACTCATAGATACAAGAATGCATACAATTCAAACTCGAGGTTAAACTAGGGCCTGTTAACTTGGAACGACGGCAGAGTGACAGAGTGATTCCACACTGGAGCAAACGGCCCCCGGCGACAAGCCCCCAGCGGTCGGCTTTCTTTTTGCGCTTCTTCATATCTAGCTCTGCTGCTGCTGCTGGCGGTTCTTAGCGTAACTGGTAAAGACAAAGTTGTAATCATTGAACTGGGCCAACTGGCGGTCGATGCGCTTGTATCCCTCAAGTTTCTGTGCAGAAGAGAAGACGCTGCGACATTTGGAGCTCTGGAAGGGCGAGAGGAAGACGGGTTAGGGGCCGAGGCGACACACCGACATACTGAACCTTCCCCAAGGCACGTGCTGGGGTACGATACCTGGTTAACGAAGAGCGTCGTCACGAATTTCCCCGGCTTGAAGACGTCGACAACTTTCCTAATCAGATCGTCGTAGGAAGTCTGAGAGAGGTTAGTTTCGAAGCTAACGTAGGAAAACTCGGGCTCTGGAGTGATGTGGATCGTCCAGTAAGTTCCCTGGAGGTGCAATGGTGCAAAAAATTTAATGACCTGCTGCAGTCCTAATCTAATACCTAGAGAAGCAAAGCAGGCTGACTTACATCAATCTTCATTCCATTCATTGAATAGCCACAGGGGTTGAACATTGTGGCATCAATCACAGAACCTGGTATCAGGTCACGAATCCCACTCATCTGAAGATTCGGATTTACATTTTGTTAAGCAAGCAAAACACAGTTCGTCGATTAGCCAAAACAAACCTTTACCAACATCTATTCTTCATGCACATTTAGAAAGAGACCCTTACACGAGTGACATCATTTGCAGAAACACCATCTTTCATGTAGAACTGGTCCATAATCGCTGGTTCGAGATCACTCATGAGAACTTCAAGGGTCTGATCCGCATGCTTGTTCTCCCATAACTCTGGCAAATCCAGAGTAAACAGGTACCTGCAGCAACAGAAGAGCTTTTCATACCTAAAGCAGTTGCCCATTTTTGCATCTTCATAATCGACTCACAGATCAAGCAGTGTATACAGGAACTATAGAAGTGGAACCTTACCAGCAATCAGTGTTCAAACGGCCCATGCAATACGCTGCTCCATCTAAGGAGGAAAATTTGGGAATAAACATTGTGAAAAAAACACTCGCCATTTCTTACAAAATTAGACCATAATTCTCCCAAATGACCAAATACTAACTTGGGAATATCTGGCCAAGGAACTCAACTTCCTCCTGGAAGTTCCTGTGGGGGAACTCCTGGTGGGCTGGCTTCATGAAGTTCTTACGGGAATAAAAAAAATTCTGCAGAAATGAAAGAGCGTGTCAGGAAAATGTTCTCCTCACGGACCTGAATTTGATGCAGGTGAAAATGCAAGGCATTAAATGAATTAGTAAAAATTAGTAGAAACCGTAAATTACATCGATGTCCACACTTCCGTCTATGAAAGTCTGAAGCTTGTTTCAAACAGCCTGCTATCATGCGGCTTTTGCAGCATCCGCATGTCCCATTTGATCAAGCCAGGACGCATGAAACGCACTCAGCTCTTAAATCATTCATGCATTTTTTTCCATTTGTTCTAACTAACTTATACCATACGCATTATAGCCAGGATCTTTCAGCCAAACAAACAAATCATCATGCGACGTTGGTACCTCGATAGCGTCAAAGCCGCAGTATTCTCTGGCGAGTTCCAGCAGAGGAACCAGTGCTTGCAGTAAGAGGGTAGTTCCACATGTCTTCAAAATGAAACGTCTCTTGGAGACAAACATGCTACTCTCACTGTTGGAAGAGACAGTCAGCATGCTGGTGTCAGACATTTAAGGCACTCATTCCCCCCCCCCCAAACCACGACAGCCCCTTCAGCTACAGGATATTGCGCCATCTCCAGAAACTACAGCTGGCAATAAGTTTGGATGAAGGATAGTAGACTTTAAAACAAACACACTAAATTTGTAGTTAGTTTTAGGAAACACAGAAAGCCAGTTTTAGCACTCTTAAGATCCACAAGCAGAAGAGCAGGTCAGGGTAGACCTGCTGGGATGGATCGCAAAGATGTTTACTAGTGCGACTTCCTTATTAAAGCCATGAGCCATTTTGCAGACAGGAGAGATAATTGGGCACAGTGGGCCACGAGGCTGTCCAGGCCACCAAAATAAACCAATCAGGCCAAGCCTCAAAATAAGAGTCAGAGCAAGGCATTCTGGGAGACATCCCTCCTTCTGTAAACTAGAGCCCTAAATGAATTGTGGATTTCCCAGACCAATCCAGTGGATTCCACCATATCCATTTCAGCCACAATGCAGGAATAGCAAGTTCCCCCAGAGGATAACACCATTTCAGACTAAGAGGGACAGCCAGACAGCCTGCCCGAAGAT
This sequence comes from Cyphomyrus plagiostoma, assembly GCA_019775915.2. Lineage (NCBI taxonomy): Eukaryota > Metazoa > Chordata > Actinopteri > Osteoglossiformes > Mormyridae > Cyphomyrus > Cyphomyrus plagiostoma. Next base: position 3,736,466 of record JABFEA020000042.1, read on the forward strand.
CCCATCATCTACAATGATTCAACAAGGTGTGGACATGCCATATGCCACCAGAGTTCAGTGAAGGACAGGTGGTTTCATATGATTCATGCATAACTGGGGGATGGAAGGTAAATTGTTGACATGGTTTCTAAGGGAAAAGGGTTCACTGGCTTTTATGGCTGCTGAAAACCAACCCCCATACTCCCCCACTCAGAAGACTGTGTACAAGCAACCCAACAATGCGCACTGGCCACCACTCAGATGAGCCCGTATCCTGGCAGCACCGGGGCTATGTACAGTGATAAGAGCCAGGGGGGGGGCGGGGGGGGTCAGTAAGCACACCACCCAGGAGACGGCAGTGAACGAGGTCACTCACCTGAGTATATAAGCTTCCTGCTTGTCAGTTTTTGTCACACTTATGATCAAACAATGCACATTCTCCAGCAGCTTGTCCCACGCAAACCTGGAAACAGAGAGCCGTGGTAAGGATCCTTTCCAGCACAGTCACAGGAAGAATCTTGCACACATTTAATCTACAGCAGTCTCACGGCAAACAGCTATGTTGACCATGCCAGCAACCAAGGCTACATTACATGGTGGGGACACAACGGTTACTGGTTTCATGGTAAACCACAGTAAAATTCCAGACTCGGTGACATCGTTCTGGAGATTTTGTTTGTTTTTTTATTTAAGGTCAATGCACTTTTAATATGGTTCTCAAATGTTTACATACGGTGTCGGCCATTTTAATGCTTATGCAAAACGAGATGCATACCGCTGTTAAAGGTGTTTGAAATAATTCCACCAAGTTTTACATTAGTTTGTGTATTTAGTACTTTCTGAATACTCAGCACATTCTAGCAATACCGTGATAATATTGATAACCATGATAATTTTACTCACTATGATATTTTCATACCGTTTCACGTCTAATTCATGTGAACAGCATATGGGTATAAACAGTTTGAAGATCTGAAAAAGTAAAAACGATAAAATAGAGCTGTTCAAAAAAATGTGTGTGTGTGTGTATATATAAGATGCTTAAGATTAACTGCCAATGAAAGCTAAATTTCTAGCTTGACTTCACTAAAGAACTTAATTCCCTTAGGTGGAGGGACTCTAGGTCAATACAATAAAAAGAAGTTTAACAGTTAAAATGAGTTTACATGCATGACATACAGGTGATGAATCGTCACCTATAGGTAAAAACCACACGAGTCCGTCTAGCATGCCATAGAACTGTATAGGATACAGTGACAAAGTATTTGCCCCCTTCCGAATCACCTCTATTCAACAATCATTTGATTTCCTTGGGGGGGGGGGGGGTATGAAAAGCTTTTAGCAATTCTGCTCCAAAAAAAATAACAGATGAAAGCATCTCCTTAGGGCACCAGTGCATGCACCACCCATCATGAGGAGCTGCTACAGGGACTCCCTGTCCCCCTCCCCCATACCAAGCGAGAACGAGAATCCCAGCAGATGAATGACAGCAAAGGTACACACCAAAGAAAGCAGCCGACGGCAGGGGGGGGGTCAAATCAAGGATTAAAAACATGACTTAAGTCTAAATCTAAGCCGCAAGACTGGCCTGCTAGCGACATGATTCTAGAGCATGGTTAATATGAAGTGTTGCCTCAGAATACACTCCCCCCGCTTCCTGACAATGAGAGCCAGGAAGGACTGAAAGGGTCATAGGGGGAAATGAAGTTCACATAAAGCAGCTCTGAAGCTAGTAATGACTTATCACAGGAGCGTGACCAGGCAGCCAGGGCCAAATAGGACAGCGGTGGACTGCCAGTTAGGTGCTGGAATCCACAAGCAGCGTTCAGCACCTGGCAACAGCCATTTATGGCATTAGCAGAGCAGAGAGTCAACTATGTTATGATGAGTCACTGTTTGTCAGATCCAAAGCACAGGGTCAGTATCTCAACGGACATGATCGACCGGTCCCAATCGTAATGCCATCTGGCAGTCGGATCACATGTGTGGATTTCCTGGAAAGGACCAGGGACGTCCATCTTTACACATTACTACTGGAGACGCACCGATAGCAACATTCGGATTGGTATTGGCGCCAATCCAGACCTATTTGGACAGATGGGTATCGGCCATGTGGATCGGTCACGCGTTCTATACTTTAGTTCTCGGCAATCAATCGCACGACGGCTCTTTCCCATTCTACATGTGTTTTTCTGCGGGATTCAAATCGAACGCTATCGCTGCCCCTCAGTCTCTTTTGCCACTCAGTGGGTGTGAGTACAGTGACTTCCACCTGCTGTGACATCATGCGCATTCCCTTCACAGTACGAGGAGCGCAACATAAGACGTGACGATCTGGGAGTATTTTATGCTTTTAACAGAAACCAGAAGCACAGTGCGTTGCAATCTAAGTAAAATAAAGTTTTAAAGGTAGGAATAGCGTTTAATGGATAATCCCATTTAACAAAGCGCACCCAACTGAGAGACAAAAAAAAGCAATAGTTGATTTGGGAGTCGCCAACTTCAGTGGACTGTTTTGCAAACTCGTTGCAGCTTGTGATAGAAGAGGGGCTGCCACCGCAACAAAAGTGTAACTGCGCTGACGCCAATGAGAGAAAAAACTTAATTTTAAACATTTGCCCCTTGTGTATACTTGCTTTGAAGACATTGAACTGCAAATGCCTCAAAAACACTTAAAACAAAATGAGGTGGAACAGTACGTTATGTACGTTTGTAGTAGCCTAATTAAATACCCGTCATACATTTTTCCATCTGTATTTAATAGCTTAAAATATATAAAGCAAAGTAAAAAGCTATTGTATCGGAATCTGTATCGGTATCGGCACTTGTGTATCGGAATCGGAACTGAAAAAAACGTGGATCGCCCATCTCGAGTTTACACTACAGTAGGACATTGCTCCAACGTGTTTACAAAATGCGGCAGGTTTGAAAAAAGGTCAAAAACCCTGCCTATGTCAATTTGAAGTGGTTCAACCATATGGGTAACATTCGAATTTTCATAGAAGGCAAGAGGAACACTATGAAAATTGACACTGGCACAGTTAAAAACGCCATACCGGACTAAAAAAAAAAAAAACCATTAGATATGCAGCCCAAACCTGACCCACTCACTGTTCAATTATTCATAATCTATTAGAGCAACATCTTACTTCCATTCATCAATTGCTCAAAATGATAGAGCCACTTAGTCTCCACTGCATTTTAACCTCGCCATTATTTCAAATGTATTCTGAGCTACGGAAGTATGTTTTAATTCATCCATTCACACAGGGGTCTTGTTTCTGAGTTACTTAGTTGGGGGGTCACAACTGTCACCTCAGAAAAACAGGTCCGGTGTGAGAAATCAACTGTCAGATTGAAGGTGTTGTGGCAGCAACACTTTAAATGTGTTATTTGAACAGTCCTTCTGACATTAAATTCTAACGGTATTGTGTATACCTCTCGTTCCAAGAGGTAGCTTCAGTGCAGCCGTCTGCTTGTGATGTACTCGTCCATCTCACTTCTGCGTTTGTTGACGAAAGCATCTACTCGATGGAAACGCTTCAGCTACATTTAACTGCTGAGCCTGCAGCCAAGTGATCTGAATCCAACGTCCTTGTGGACTTATTCGGTCACTGGCAGGCCTCCACCCCTCATCCACTGACACGGAGTAGCTAATCCAGTTGAGCTGCAAACAAAATCCTGGCATCTTTCGATCAACCGGCCACTCCCATGAAACTGAAGAAGGGGGAATCATCCTTCCACTGACAGAGTTAGGATTCCGATGAGCTGCCAATAAGTGATTAGTAATTCTAGACAGGAGCAACTGGACAAAATTCTCAACTTAAGAAAACTTCCTGGAAGCATTCAAGCAAACACATTCCCCTTCACATAAAGTCATCGAGATTTATTGGAACATACCGAAAGCCAGTCCTAATTTAGGTAACGGCAGAGGGGTAAAAATGGTAACTTCCTGAACTTCCCGTTGATTGCACCATCAAAAACTGCATTGGTTTAGCATTTTCAGACATACTGAAGGAATTCAATATTCAAACTTGCTACAAAAATTAAACTGCAGGGGCAGAGTCCTGTATTACACAGGCAATATCCCTTTACGTAGTGTGGTTACATGCAGTAACTAGAGTGGAATTTCTGCATTGATACGGTACCTTCGACATGGGGGGGGGGGGAAATCAATGGAACGGTTGTAAAGCAGCAATTTGTCAAATGCACGCATCACTTCCATATAATGATTATATGCTGGTGCAGAATTTCAAGAAATAACGCCCCCATAACATTTTGGTTATAGTGAATAATGGTTATGGTAATAATATTGCCACTTGTGGTCGACTAAGTTCTTTACGCAGCTATTTTGAAGGTTTTTTTTTAAGGGGGGGTACAACTTCAAAACGTTCTTCCCATTCCCATAAAACGTTCATCCAAGTAATAGTCCAGCCATGTTAAATATTGTTTTCCAGAACGCACATCGGATTTCAGACAAAATCCTGCAAGCACAGAGTATTTTAATCGAAAAAGCGTAACCGGAGCCCGTTTGGCAAACGGGCGTCACCACGCACACGGCCCCTTTAAGCGCAGCCGCGGTTCTGCGTGTCCTTGCAGCGGAACGGCGGCCACTCGCGGGTGTCGCAACACTAGTTGCGCCCCATTTAGTGGTCGGAGTCCGCCAATAGGAGGCGAGGGTGGAGCAAAGAAGATCAAATCTCAAGGACTAAAAACGTGACTTAGTTAAGTCTAAATCTAAACCGCAGGACTGGCCTGCTAGCGAATGAATGAACGTGAATTAAATAATACTGGAACTACTGACATGGAGCTCTCCGAATGTCGGGTTAAAAATCAGGGCGCAGTACTAATGTGCCGAACACTAAATCGTCCAATCGGGTTAGTCTTTGCGCACCTGTGCAAAGACTAACCCGTTATCAGTAATGTCTGGCTACCGTTGAACGCAAGACACGTGGTACGTCGATCTCACGGCTAGACCAAGTTTCCGTATTTCGTCTTAACGTCAGCTTACTGTTGCCGACCCTCTTCATAAAAGTAATAAATCGCACAAGTGTGCGCGCAGAAAAGCCGCCGCAGTGCTCGTAAATCCGAATGACCGGCGGCCGATGCAGCACTTCCTGCTGCTCACAGGCTGCGCGGAGGGACTGGGAGCCCCTGCGCCGCCGAACCACATGCCTGGGCCCCGCGCGTCACGCAGACCAGCCAGCGGAAAATTACTGGAGACCATCCGCAGATTCTTACCCACCACGTTAATCCAAAGTCACCCGACAGCAAACGGAATCATAGTGGCGAGAAGTCTGCCAAAGGAAAACAGCGTTATTTGACGTTAGATAAGCGGCTGGCTGGCGACCAAGCGCTGCGCATTAGCGCTGCCCTGGCCATCTTAACTCACTAGCTACGCAGGTCCATGCCGAGACATGACGAATGAGTATTAAGGACCCGATTGTGCTTCGGCGCACACCATTTCAAGTCCTCCCTCCCCCAAAACGGTCGCATTTAGCGCACAACTAGCGATTTCTTTTCATTTTATCGTAATCACTAATCACCAGCCACACATTTCATTGCTAGTCAGAAATAAATGAATGAATGAGCGTTGGGGTGGGGATATCTAACGGCCGTGTTATTAATAGGCACAAATAAACATCATCCAATTAATTGGCGTCGACTTCGACACCATATTTGGCAAAGGCCCATACAAACCACCGATATCTAGAATAGGTGGCCAAATAATACCGCCAGGAAGACCGCAAACCTACGAGAATAGACTAAAACGTCTAGCCAAGGCGGCATAGTTCAATGACACTCAATTCTGAAAAGGCCCAACACACCTCGCTACGGATGTAGTCAAAGGTGTCTGAAACAGATTTCAGAGGATACTAACCTTGGGATGGTACGAAGGTCCCCGGTTCCTTTGGTCTCATCTTCTCGGGAGAACCACACCTCCAACAGCTTCTCGGTCCCCTCGAAGAAGTGTGCACCGTTCTCTTCCATCGTGAGACAACAGACACCAACAACAGAAATCACACGTTGCTTATTTTCAACTTAATTAATCCTTCCTTGATAGTTAAGTTAATATTTCAGTACAGTCCTTTAGCAGTCCAGGTATAGCTTTCTTGGGTTTACCGTCTTCCCTTTTGCAGAGAATACCGTAAAGCGAGCGCTAGCTAATATCGCCGGCCATACTGTGTAAAGCCGAGTTGCAAGGAAGAGCGAAGGATTTTTAACACTCACCAAGAAGCCAGTCTCCAATTTTACACCAATCACTGATCCAGACAGTTACAATGAACAGTCCGATTGGCTATTGCAATTGTCAATAATTTCAAAGAGGGGCGTGACACCTACTCGTCATTTTTTTTTCAGGGAATGGACGAAGAAGCATGACTCGTTCTACTATTGATATAAATTATTCGTGTATTAAGTATAGCCCATTAAACTTGCAAGCGGTACGGACTGTCTGTTGCTATGTGCAAACCATCGATTAATAATTTCATGAGTTAAATTGATTTTCAACAATGCAATTTTAAACATTAAATATTTGATAACCAGTAGTTGAAAACTAAAAAAACAACTATTTATCACCTACGTTTCAGAGATAATATAGAGCATAGAAATCAGAAATACTCGGCATTTTATTTATTCCAGTAAGGTTGAGGTTCCATATATCTGAGGTTTCGATTTTCGTTTATTCGTGAATCAGTTTTGAAAACGTATCTATCACATTCAGAACTTTCTTGTTACAGTGGAGTGATATATTTGATTCTGCACAATTAATACACCTGTAATGAAAAAAATGAAAATCGATATCACGTGTATTTGTATTGCTATTAAATTGGGTAGAGAAGATGTCAGTTATTTGTCTTGCAGGTAATCAAACAAAAATATTTCATGAACAGCTGCTGCTTAATTAGAATTCTAATGTGCTTTTCGGTTATTTGGTTGTGGCGCAAAACACGCACAAAGCGCCAAAGTGCATGCATACGTCATTATTTTTCTATGGTTAGTTTGCGAACAATGTTCCTTATAAATATTGTTGAATGAAACCATGAAATGTTCGTCAAAATTTAAATTTATGCGCAATATCGCCGAAGACTTGCAAAAAAAAAATCGAATGATTAATGATAAACTTGCATTTTCAGCCCACACGTAAAAAATACAAGACATGAAGTACGTATACTCGCATTGTTTTTTGTATTTTAGTGCATGCTACTACGCAAGTGCGTTAACCGCAGAGCGGTGTGAGGATTGTAGTTTAATGATCTGGGGTCGGGCCTTTTGGCGGCGCCGAGCTGGTTGTCAAAAACCACCGACCCCAGAATGCCTTGCGGGGCAATCAGAAACGTCAACGAGCCAGTGAACATTGAGCGGAGCAGACCAAAATCCCAAACAAGGAAATGGTGGGGGAATAAAACGATCAGATTATTTAATTAATGCATGTAATAATTAATATTTTATTTTATTGTAAATTAAGAAATATTTATGGGTAACAATGGATTACGACTTCAAAACAAAGCTCGCGGCGGAAAGAGAGAAAGTAGAAGATCTGTTTGAATATGAAGGTTGCAAAGTGGGTCGAGGCACCTACGGTCATGTTTATAAAGCTAAGCGCAAAGACGGGTAAGAGAATCTGAAAGCGTTATTGTTATTACTCGAACACGGACATTTTTGTGATCATATATTCACTAGCGAATTAGGCATAGAAACGGTTCGATTCGCCCCGTACTCTCCCTGTGACTGTTTTGTTTTCATGCACGCAAGCACTCACTTAGCTAGCAATAACGATCCTCCCCCAAAACAGAGTGATGATGTTTATTTTTGTCAGCCCGGGCAAGGGCAGAAGGTTACTGTATGTAGCAAGCTATTTAGCAACTTAGAGGTTTAATGTTGGTATTCAGCACTTTTCGCGCAAAGTAGTTGTGGCGTTACCTTGTCAGACAGCAGTCATTCTGTTGGCAAATCAAAGCTTTGAATGTAGAATAGCGATGCATCAGAAGGAAGACGTCAAAAATCAGTAATAGTATTAACAATCAGCAAGCCAGATGTTGCAGATGCCGTGATGCACGCGCTGAATTGACAATGGTGGTAAAACTTCATCAGAAGATAAACAATGTAGTATCGATACACAGCTAGTTTTTAAATATAACATGGGATTGTATTTTTTATTCATTTACTCGTAGATGACCAATGATCATTCACTGCTAGGAAATACAGTTCATGTGTTAAATCCTTTTGGGCCACTGTCATTTGTAAACTCGGGAGCAAAATAAGGAGATGCTGCTAGACATCCAAAAGGACCTTGAAGGAGCCACGTACGATTAATTTACTTTATGTTTAACTGTAGAGATTGTTTTAATCCGGTACCTGTTGGTTATGCATCAGGAACGATTTTGCCTGTTGATTTGGTGGGTTTTAGGATGTTATACTGATTAACAATTTCAATAATTTGTTTTAAATGTAAAGAAAACATTGACATTCCCCAGCAATGAGAGCTACAGTAAATTGATGCTTATTTTTGCTTCTGTAATGACAGATGTGGGACTCCTGATGGTCAGATGACTTGCTAATAATGATTTATCTTCTTTCCAATTTCATATTTTAATCAGATAAAGTATGTACTTGGACTTAATATATTTCCAGAGGAGTTTTCATTTTAATTTGATTAATCGAATAACTTTGGGCCTAGGTAATACTGTAAGAGTCATAAAATAAACCTGTTTTCAAAATTGAATAATTTATCACGGCTAGCTAAAGGTTTGTCACTTTTATTCTAACACACAAGGGTTTTTGTTTGCCCAGTTTGCTGAATTGGCAGACCCAAAGCAGGTTGTTTTCTTCTTGCAGAGAGACTTTGAGGGGAAAAAGCTGTGACAGGAAGGGAGCTACTCATGGCATTTGCATATAACAAGTTTGGTTTCGGCAATCGACTGCATGAAAGTTTACACAGGCTGGAGTACACTAAAGATCTTAATTTCCTCACAGCTTTGGTAGTTTAAGGTTCAGATTGTTTTGCAAAAAACCTGTTTTTGCTCTTTCAAATAGACTATAGCTGTTTTTATCTTTATATTTACATGTTTAGGTTTGTTTGTTTGTTTTTGCTTGCATGTAAGCATGCTTATATTTTTAGGTAAGGTAACAAGGGTTGATGCTGATGTCAGGTTGAGTAACCCTAATCGCACTGTAGTTTTTAAGTTGCATTCGGTTACTTCCTTTTTTATTTCTATACAAATATTATTATTAAATACAAATAGTAAAGTATAATACAAGAATAATAAAAATACCGCATTTAAGGAAAGTGACAATGTTTCATCAAATTTTTGTTTAAAATAAGATGATTTAAAATGAGTGCAGCATGAGAATGTCGTACTTCATCAGAACTCAAATGGGAGTTTTAGCAAGATCTTATCTGCTATAAAACTTTCAGAAACTGCCACCAAACTTTTACAAACTCACTCATTTTAATTGCTTGTTTTCATTGTGGTTTTTCTGTAAAACCTCTAGGGCAGGGGTCACCAACGTGGTGCCCACGGGCACCACGATGCCTCCAAGGATTACGAGTTGCCCGCGGACCTGTTCTAAAAATATCACAACTCACCAGTGAGCAGCGTCTAAAATTTAATTTTATCCTGTTTCTATTCTCCTTTAATCACATTTGTATTTATATAAATTTGAAAATAACAATATCTAAAAATAAGCGTTTAAAACATGTTTATTACACACAAAGTTTCCTACAACCATAAACGTGTTCAGTGTCTTCACATAGATGAGTATCATTAATAATAATATATAACTAAAGGTAAACTGAGCAAATTTGTTATTTAAGAAGAGTGCATCAAACTGGTAGCCCTTCGTATGGCTCAGTACCGGTGAAGTAGCTCTCAGTTTCAAAAAGGTTGGTGAGCCCTGCTCAAGGGATTATTTGAAAAGTGCATTAGTAATTGGAAATTGGTCATTCAAGTCTGATCAAGTGGAACAGTTTTTTTTTTTTTTTTGATGCAGTAAAATGTGAAAATGTTGTGAAATACTTTGTAGGGTTGTTAGTCACCGTTTCTGTTAAACCTCAGTATAGCATCAGGCATTTTTTCACTAAGGATGACATCTATAAGTATACGATCATTTTAAGCAGGCAGCTTAAATTTAATGAAAATATTGAAACTCATCAGAAATGAGAGCTACAGTAAACCGATGCTTATCTATGCCTCTGTGATGCACATGTGACTCCTGCTGGTCAGCTAACTTGCTAATAATGATTTACTTTCCTCCCAATTTCATATTTTAATCAGACAAAGTATGTACTTTTATTTAATATATTTTGCGGTGGAGTTTTAGTTTTAAGTTAATGAATTAAATAACTTTGGCCATAGGTAATAAGCCTTAGTCACTGTTTCTGCAGAACTTTGATGTCTGTCATGCATTTTCCTGCTGAAGATGACGCCTATCGGCATATAATAATCCAGCGGATATTAAAATGTAGAATATGGATTCCTTGTCCATATATGAAATCATTTGCTTATTTTAGCATGGAGAAATTTAGCAGCCTCTGGAAGATAAGGCACCATGTGCAAAATAATATTGAAGGGAGGTCACAGGAAACCAGAGCGACACAGGGAAAACTTTGTTTTTATTTGGTTTTTGAGGTTAAATGAGTAGCAGTGGAGAGCCTAAGATAATTTGAGTCTGTAATTGTGGGGTCAGGGTTCAGTGGGCCTGGCGGAGTGAGCTGTAGGATTCTGCTGTGCATACTGGCACGCAGGCAGCACCTCAAGAGCCTGGATGCCAATCCCCCGTGGCAGATATAATTCAGTGTGCCCATTATGTGGCCCCTGACCAAAAGAGTTCGTTCGTTTGTTGCTCAGGAGAAACTGAAAATTGTGGGGAGAGCGCTGGCTCAATTAAAAATGTTGCTGTCTTTTTGTATTTCACCGGGCCTTTCTTCTCTTCAGTTATTTCAGACGCTTCTGTTCGGAACGTCAGAGCGAGCTGTTCTGTTCACACACTGTCCCCCTGTCTCTGAGCTTCATCTCACTTTCAGTCCCCGCTGCACTGCCCGTCGATCTTTAGTCCTGATATGAGAAATCGCTTCGCTGCTCTCCTCTAGCACAGCAGCATAAGGTCAGAGTTGCCTTCTTCAGAGCTGAGCGTCTCTGAAACTATCGTTTTACCTGCTAAGGAAGTGAAGCTTAATACTCCGTCAAAATGAACCCATCCCTGTGCAAAACGGTAAATGGACTGCATTTATATGGCGCTTTTCTACAAAGCACTTTACAATTTATGCCTCACATTCACACACCGGTGGCGGAGGCTGCCATGCAAGGTGCCAACCTGCACACCAGGAGCAATTTGGGGTTCAGTGACATACTCAAGGACACTTTGATGGGGTCAGGAGTAAGCAGGACTCGAACCGGCAACCCTCTGGTTGCCGAACGATAGCACTGCCTTCTACACCACCAACCTTTATGCTATCTGGCTACGGAAGGCTTTTCTTGTGCGTCTGTCAACATAAACCTTGTTATGCCAAGGTTCTAAGCTGTCCTCAGAGATAAAATAAAAGTGCTCTTAAATTGTACTGACTTCTTTTCAGTTTGAAGGTGAAAAATATCCCAGATCTAGTGTGTGTTGTGCTACGCTGGCAGTTTGATAGTGAGCTCTGCTTTGCGTGGTCCTGGTGTGCTCTGTATAAAGGAGGGTGGTGTAGATAATGTCGCCAGTTCTTATGGGGTGAGGGAGTGGGCGGGCTCTCTTGGGCTTCTCTGTAATTCTGCACTCCTGTGGCTGAGAGAAAAGGCCATTGGCAGGTGCCAGGGACTGGCTCGGCTGTGACTGTCTGTGCCCGCTGTGTCCATGGACTGCACACAGGCCCACTTTGACACAAGGCGATGGCCACAGGTTTGCTGTAAAGCACAGGTTTCAGTTTTAATCTCTGGGTCAGTGTTTCCCAATCCTGTCCTTGGGGACAGTCCACGTTTTTGCTACCAGCAGCTGGGCAGAAGCAAAATCGCAGACCGTCTGTGGGTTCCTTAGGATTAGGAAACACTGATCATTTTGGCTTCCAAATATTCAGTGTTTCCTGTTTTTAAATTATTATTATTATTTTTATTTTTATTTTGTTCAAAAATTTCACTTTTTTGAACTCCTAAACTAAGAATATTTAGCCACCATGTAATTAACTATGTTAAAATGAATTCAACAGGTAGTGAATCATTTATTCTTTTTAAATAGTGTGTCCAAAGTGAAACAGGACAGACAGTTAGTGAAGATGTGCATCATTCCAAGCCAGACTGCCTTCACTACAGATGACTGGAAAAAACGTGTTTGCTGATAAAAACCAGCAAAAAGTGTTTGCTGATAAAATGTTTTTCCTCTTCCCTCACTTTTTCATATTTCTGCAGGAAAGACGAGAAGGAGTATGCACTGAAGCAAATAGAAGGTACTGGAATATCGATGTCTGCATGCAGGGAGATCGCGGTGAGTGTACATACTGGACATGGATATCGATATGGGTCCTTGGCCAATGGGTTTTAAAAGTCAAAGGTCATCCATTTCGGGGTCAAAGGTCAGGGCCTTAAGGGCCATTGACGGTTCAGTTATCAGCCAACCAGTAACTAAATAAAACAGATTCTGGCAGCCATCTAGGGATATGTATACCATGACAATCTATATATGGATTTACTGAATTTCTCCTCTTCTTCTCTAGCAAAGTTGGTGACTGCAGATTTTTAAGTGAATAAGGCTGGTTTTTGCTTTATGGGTGCTTTGCTTGCAATCAACATGCAAATAGAGAAGACTTTATGGGATTAGTGGTCAGAGTTAAATGAAAGGTAGTGCGTGAGAGCCAATCAGCATTCAGTTACATGAAGTCATGCTAAGAGCTAAGCAGCCTGTCTTTTATGCTGCCTCTACGACCTCCTTCTTAAAATCACTTAAAAAATGCAGGTGGGTACAATACACTTTTATTGTTGTTGTCAGTGTTTCCGACTTCCCAAACAATGGGGGGTGGATTTCCTGCAACACTAAACATTTCAATGGCCCTTGTTGTAATTTCAGTCGGCATTTAAATTTTAATTCTCGACTTATCGTTCTGAGTATCACGTACACTGTACACTGAGGTGAGTATCGGTCATTCCCCCCCTCCTCCGCCTAGCTAGCCACTCTGCGCTTGGCATAAATCGAAGGACGAAGCCAATCCTGTTCGCGGTTCTTGCCGCACGTGTTCTTACAGCTGTGTTGAGCTGACGCATGATGGGTGTGAATTTGCACGCAATGCCATCTGAGGATGGGGTGGTCAGGGCTTGGATTTCAGTCACGTTCTGGGAATCATTAAAAATGAAATTGGGGCAGCCTTGTGGTGTTATTTATTTGTGTGTTTGTGTGTTTGTTTGTTTGTTTGTTTGTTTGTTTTTACTACCTGATATGGGCAGCCCCCTGGACATGGAGTTTATTTTATGGTGCCCCTTGGTCTGGTCTTGTGAAGACAAACATTGTAGGCGCTCAGATATGAACGGGTCTGAATTCCATTACAGCCTTTCAGATATCTGTAGCTGTGGTAGGAACCATGTTGCAAGGTCAGCCTCGTTACCATGGCGACCAGTGACCGTGTTTGGCGTATAACCGTGCTGCCTCATTGGCTCTGTTAGTGTCCCATGCATTCTTAACATCTCATTAAAAAAAAACACAAAAAATGCCACAAATTCTTTGAGTAGTTCCTGGCAGTGCGTCTCTTGAGTGATTTACATGTGAGAAGGGGCTGAGGCCATAGACTGGGTACTGGCTTTCATACCTGGAGCCAGAGAATATGCACGCCGTAAATTAAAACAGACTTACGCGAGGTTGGCGCCTTTAGATCTAAAACTAGCTGTTAGGAGCAACATCCTGTCTGCTTCACTGTGTCCAAACTATGTCCTGCCTTAGGGGAAAAAAATTTAAATGTACATGCCACGTTGGAAGGGGAACACAGTTGGACAACAACAGTTGCCTACTTTGTGAGCAAGGATTTCAAAATAGACTTATGGACCTGGTGCATGTGAAACTGGGTGTAGCTCTGCATGGAACTGCTTGCAACATTATGTTTGTAGCTCCGTGTTACTTTAAAATGAATATTGTGGTAAATTACCATTAGCTGACACACAGGGGCAAAAGTTTCATTGGTATAATGGATGCGGCTGATCTTTGACCCAGTGGAATGTGTTGGGCTGTTTTTAGCAACTCAGAACTGAACTGAAATACCTGACATGGAGGAGCAGAGGCAGTGATGGCACAGCGAAGTTATGCAAAGAGAAACGGCCAGTTGAGTTCACTACAGTGGAAAGAGTGGGCAGCTGTGTTGAAGACGATGGTTCTTGCTGACTGGGAAACCCTTTGGTCCGATGCTTGACCACAAACCTTTTTGCGTTTCGTAAATGGGCAGATGTAGAGGGGCTTAGTCAAGGAGGCTGCGTGGAAACTTCCGGCTACGAGGCATGGCACAGGCAGAGGGTTGCCGATGTCACTTCCGGGCAGCTGGATCCATAGGGGCTCCCCCATTATGCAGAGAGCCAGGTGTTTTGTCTGGGTTCAGCTCTGCTAGCTCGGCTGATTGGCAGTTGTGACCCCCCCCTCACCCAAGGCCCAGCGTGTAGGTTTGCCTGTCTCATGTTCTGGTGACAAGAAGGGGATGTTGTCCTTGAAAGAATAAATGATGTCACAGTTCACAGGGCATTAATCCTAGGCTGTGTCACTAAACTAAATGCCTGATTACACAGTGGCTAACGAGACGCTAACGGTAGAATCCTGTGCTTCTAAATGACTAAAATGGTTTTGGTTTTTATCTGTCATATGTACATATGTTTTGGAGCACGAGCAAGCCAGGGACACACTACCAACATCCGTTCTCTAGTTGTGCTAACCGTTACTGTCTCCTAAACGGCACAAATACTGAGCATTCCCAATTTACCACTGGATTCTGTTCCAACAAACAGGTCACAGGTGGAATGTTGGAATAGGGTAATTGCACTGACTTGCAGGTATGGGAGTGACTTGCAGGTATGGGATTGACTTGCAGGTATGGGACTGACTTGCAGGTATGGGACTGACTTGCAGGTATGGGACTGACTTGCAGGTACACTGAACTGGTTACTCTGCCGTATAGTACAGTACTTTCCCACAGCAACTATTGTACAACACACAAAGCACACTCGATAGCTGCCTGGTGCATGGCCACCCAAAATTAATTTGTTTATCTTTACAAACATTTACTAAATAAAAAAATTCTGTCGTAGGCGTAAGTCGCACAGGTTGTAAGTCTGTACATTTTGAGCTTTACTAAAAGTTCTAATGTAATTGGAAACATACATATTTTAGGAAGTTACACATATCTGACAATTTTAAAGGCCTAGGATCTAGAGTTTGGATAAGTTGTAATATTTTATTGTTCCTCAATTGAACTGTTTAACAGTCCAGTTCCGCCCATGAATGGGCACCACCTTTTATGAGAGTCTCTCTCTCCTCTTGTCCCACTACCCTGAGATGGACGTGTGGCGTCACAGTCACCGCTTTCTACGAAGGAACATTTTGGGAAATCTCATGAGAGCCACTTATGACTGCGTGCCTGTTTTCTTTCCTCCCAAGTAGATGTCAAGCTTACTTTTAGGGTGCAGTTGCGATACTTGCTTACCAGCCTTAATGGTATTTAGGAGTTGGAATGCAGAGCTGGTGCCCAGTGATGGAGTGGGTTACCCTTTGCCAGTTTGCCTACTGCCTCGTGCCCAGTAATTCCTGGAATGGCCTTCAGGATCACAGTGACCGTGTACTGGATAAACAGCTATGGATGGCTGTAATATGCTGCTTATTGGGAGAATGATATCTATGACAAATAGGAATGAGCCAGAGTTCGGTTCATAAGATAAGGTAAAACTTTCTTAATTTCAAGGGAAAATATTGGTCCAAGAGAACTCTCACCATGCAAGATTAAAAAAACAAACAAAAACACCAAATAAAACCGTACAATATAATGCAAAAATGCAATATAAAATAAATAATGCAGAATAATGCTAATCTGCCAATAATGCTTTTCCCTGTTCTTAGTCTGCTCAAACAACGGCACTACATCACTAAATGCAGAGAGTTTGTCATGTCAGTTTAAATGTATTTATTGAAATATTTCATTAGTAGTTGATAAAGGGGGAAAAGTATTGGATTGGTGTCGGCAGGTTCTCAAAATTTTATTATCAAGATCAGACCTCAGGGATTCCTGTCAAACCTGCCGATGTGATGGTTTATTTATTTACTTGATACCGAATATTAGTCACACCATTCAGCATGTTTCTCTGCGTGGAGAAGGATCCGGGTCATTCATTGAGGCTGAGTGTTGTACCACATCGATGGGTTCTACCTGGTGTTCGAACATGGCTGCTTTTAGATTTATCCCTTTGCACACTGACATCTGCTTGACGCTGTCCACTCGTTGCAGGTACCAAGGTAGGTTCCATTAGGAGCATCACGGTCGATATTCAGGCGTCCTGGCCGGCCCGGCATAGGGCTGGCAGAAAGCTGACGTGAGGACAGGCCCTCTGCAGCTGCCTGATCGCTTATGCTTTAGCGCGCAGGGAGACACATAATTGAATCCCGCGGATGGAAATAGTAAATATAATTGCTGTGGCGTAATCCCTGAGGTTCTACTACAAGAGGAGGGAGAGAAGGTGGGGAACACGGCAGAGTCCCCTAAGATTACGGATATCAAAATTTTCTGAAGGATTTGTATTCCGTCACCAAGCACACACTCCTCGAAATGCTATTATGCGAATATGGACAAGCAGTTTTTCGGACACGACTGAATTCTCCCTGCGTGTGTTTAAAGCCCTGTATCACTCAGCAGGTTTAGCGTGATGACGTGTCACAGTTAAGGTATGAGGGCCGCGGTGTCAGACCTGCACTTTATCCCAGTGTAACCTTCACTCGTCACGGTTTGTTTTTTGTGTGTCCAGGAGTATAAGTTTCATTGTACTGCGTGCTTCCAATAGACCATAATGCCAATGAATGCAGCAACCCACAATAACGATAACAGTAACTTGCTACTTTTATTGTAGCTGTCATTGGACATGTAAATAACTATTAAAAATGTTCCCTTCTGACACGATGAAGCTCTCCACAGAAAATTATAGCTCAGCCCTGCCGCATACACGCAGAAGCTCAGCATTTACGTGTACAAAAATCTGGCGAATAAGGTATAATTTGTCTGAAAAGTTGTCATTTTATGCCAGTTACCCCTGACGGTTTGATCAGAATCTTGCCGTCCAAATCCATTCTGCATCGTCCACTGAAAGGGTGCAAGGCAGCTGTGTCGAGCGACAGGAGTCCTTTTTGTTACACGCTGCCCTTCTGTGGCAGCGCGTTACGTGCACGTGTTAGACTGCTAGACTGTTGCCACCCCCCTCTGCAGCCCTTGGCGATTCCTGTGCTGAACAGCTGCCTACAAAGACAGATGGCGAGCCGCTGTTCCGGACCTGGAAGTTTTTCATACAACGATAAACAGAGAAGAACAAATAATCCTGTTTAGCTGTTGCTGGGCTCAAACGAGCACAGGAAAACGGTGTCGGCGGGCGACTTGTTTAGATGTCGGCTTCTAGGGCTACCGGTGAACACGAGTCGATCCTGTTCCCACCTGCCACCCCGTCGACGTTTCTGTGAATTTCTCAGTTAAAGAGAAAGACACTTTAAAGAATCCAGAGCCAAAACTGTGTAGACCCTCATCTTGTTGTTGACGAGTGAAAGGGCTGACATATTAGTATGTTTAAAACAGGTTTTGTTCTTCAATGGGAAAAATTCCCTCATCTCTATCCAAGTGGTTGTCACCCTAATGGAAACCGGCTTCCGGAAAGAGTCTCCCGAGCAGAGTTGATGTTGGTGTCTCACATTGGACACATGGGTGGTGGCCACAGGCCCAGAGAATCACCACAGAGGTCAGTTTCACTCGCTTTCTCTATAAAGCGCTCTGTCCAACAGAACAACTGCCTCTTTGTACTGTGGTCCAACCCGCCGCAGAAGTCCTCGCTCACTGTGCTCCGAGTTGCATGCATGCACATAGCCTGCCATGTGTTATCGTTTTATCACTTGCTAGAACTCCCTGGCCTTTCCTCTACCAGCATGTCTCAAGACATTTCCAAAGCCAAAATAAAGTGGCTGATAAGTTTCCGGCTTCACGAGTCACCTGCTTAAGGACAAGCTGAATCTAATCTTTGTTAGCATTGCCTTGGGATTGGCTATTTGCAGTTGACTGTAATTGTTTTTCCCGTTGGTGCTCTAGGTGATGTTCAAGAGAATCCTGCACACAAACCTTATGGAAGAGAACAGTTTTGTATTATTTTCCCTTAACGATTCAGACGCTGGATAGTCGAAGGGCTGAAGGCTCCTCTGAGGGACAGTGTGTGGCTTAGCAGGTTAGGCTCTGTGCCAGTAATCTGAAGGTTGCTGTGGTGATCCCAAGGTTGCCGCGGTGATCCCAAGGTTGCCTGTGATTGGAAGGTCCGGCCTTGGCGGAATATAGTCACACCTCCGTTGAGCAAGGCCCTTATTCCCCCCCCAAAATGCTCCTGAGTCACTAGACACACAACCTGACCCTGCGCTCAGACCCCAAGCTTCACTCTCAAACCGTTTACGTGTTATATTAAGGAGAGCATGATGGGATACATGGAACAAAACATTCTAGTGTAGCTATACTTGGGAAACTGGCTAAATAGGCTAAAGCTTCGCTTAAAATGGTTGTCATTTCATCACCAGAGCTTTCAAGCTCCGTTCAGAGTTCAGGCCAGGAACCTATGGCATAGCCGGCGGGGTTTAGTAAATAGATGGATTTGTCCTGCATTGACGACAAGCAGTAACCTGAACTGGTCCTCTGGCCTGCTGTCGAGGTGTCATAACATGTTAATATGTTTTATCCCCCCCACGGGCAGCGTGGGATGTGGTCGCATGCAGTCAACTGGCTCCCGCTGCCAGGTGAGAATGAGCCAAACAGGGTATCTGTAATCGAGTGGGGGGGATGTATGTCTTCTCGCGCGAGTAAGGGAATGGTCGGGAGTAAGGGAACGTTCGGGAGTAAGGGAACGTTCGGGAGTAAGGGAACATTCGGGAGTAAGGGAACGTTTGGGCCCGGACACCAGCGCCTGGTTCGCGGCTCCGTGCTGCTGTATATGGTCACTTTGTTTTGTGAGGATTCTGCATCATTTACCAGATGCTGAGCAGCACCCCAGTCTGGGCAGACAGGTCTGGGAACCAAACTGAGCAAATTATAAGTTTTTACTGTTGCCTTTTAATGCTATTCTTAGTTATGGATTCGAAAGAAAGATGTGCCTCATCGCCTTGCCTTCAGAAAGACACAGTGTTTCTCTGTCTGGTCCTTTTGACCCCCAAGACGGTTCACATTATCGCCTCCCTTCAGCTCCTAGTAAATGTGGCCTTGTGTGGCAGGGAACTGGGAGGGAGCAAAAACGTGGACTGGCTGGCGGTCCACCCTAAAACCCCCCCTTGGGCACCAGCCTTGCGCCTCATATCTGCTGCTGTATTTACTCTGGAATTCACTAACATTAACAATAGCTTTTGTTCAAGTGGAATGAACCCCGGTTATTAGAGGGACAGACCTTGACTTGAAACACAATTGTCATTATGCCTTATTTCCCCTGGTAGAGGACCAGATTGTCCGCTGCTGGCTGACGTGTAGGACGAGTTGGCCTTCGGAATGGGGGGGGGGGGTTAGAATCACTTTGCCTTAACTTCCATGTTGCGAAAATTAAGACGCTAGGTAACATGCCGGGGGTTTACGTCTGTCATCCGTTAAATGCCCTGAGAGTAACAACACCAAG
Organism: Cyphomyrus plagiostoma; assembly: GCA_019775915.2. Taxonomy (NCBI): domain Eukaryota; kingdom Metazoa; phylum Chordata; class Actinopteri; order Osteoglossiformes; family Mormyridae; genus Cyphomyrus; species Cyphomyrus plagiostoma. The sequence goes on from JABFEA020000042.1 coordinate 3,756,268, forward strand.
CTGTTTATGGTGGCCGTGGGGGGGGGGGGGTGGTCACTGTGGTATGGTGTGAGTTCTCCCTTCGGCGGTGATGACACCGCGACGCCGAACACCATAGGGCCGGATATTCCAGTCTTCCACGGGATCCCGTTACGGTTTATGAAATGTTCCAGCCAATAAGAGAAGCCCGTGTGGAGCTGACCAGGAACTGAGCTGAGCTTAGGGGGAGCTTCTCTCGGGGAACGTTACTCAGCCTCTGGCGTCGCCTCTTCAGGTTCTGTGGGGAATCAATATGTGGCCCAACACAGATAAAGCACCTAAGCAATAACCTTTAAGGCTTGTTTCTGTGACTCTCAGTTTGATGGCCTCATGCAGATTATCGTGATTTTGTGGGGAGGCTGCAACCATCATAATGATACTACAGTCATCTTAGTTCAGATGAGTCACATAGGTTCAGACTAGGGTATAATGTGATAATTATTCACATTACTATTATGGCTGCTGTTTGTTTGGCCACACATTTATTGTACAATTCCGTGTTTTATTTAACATCACTAGATCTCCTTTACCAGTCACACATTCTTCATCCAGTTTTTTCGACTGTCTTAGCAGCTGCAAAAAAAATTTAGGAAATCTTTTTTTTGTTCTAAATATTCATTTTTTTTCAGTTTTCAGTTACCGTTCATGGAACTATTCTTTTTCAATCAGCCTAAGTTTAAGATTCCAAATACATAACAAGAACAATATAATAATAAAAATCCTAACCTACAGTGCGCCAAAGTTCAAAGGCATCATAAATGCAGAAAGATGCAAAGATGCAAACCTTGTCTTCGATTATGACTCATTCCTAATTTCAACCAAAGGGGTAAGCTAGTTCTGTGACTCGTTGCCAAGTTTTTTTTTTAAATTTTCATTTATTGTAATTTTGATAATTTGTTCATGAAGAATAGTGTTTCCCAACCCGGCCCTTGGGGACCCACAGACGGTCCATGTTTTTGCTCCCTGCCAGACAGTCCACAGTTTGGGAGGCAGCAAAAATGTGAAATGTCTGCTGGTTCCCAAAGACCAGACTGGGAAACACTGATGTAAAATATAGGTGACTTTTTCTAGAGGTAGTATCATAAACATTTTACCAGTCCTATAATGATGGTGCCATCTTGTCATTTGAGGATTTTATGGTTGTGTTCCATACTGTGTAGTAACAGTATAATTGGTTTAAGCCTTGTGTTTATTACGTATCTCTGCCTTCAGGATGCAATGCGGGGGTGATACCTGTACTTCTCTACTTATTAACTCATTCCTCACACTTGTCCAGAATGTCTGTGATTAATATATTAAGTTTCTCCCTCTCAACTATGTTAAGATGCATGCAATCCACCACTAAATCAACAGTCTTGTCTGTGATCTCTTTTAGCTCATGTGGGTCGACCTCCTTCCTCCAAAATGAGCAGTTGTTCTGTTTCTCACAATTCCAGTTTGCTTGTGAGTTGTGTTGTTACCTGAAAAGGGGAAAACCCTTGTGACACAACTTGCAAATAGGGTTTTTTTCAGGGGGCCATTTTGTAGCCAGAATGAGCTAATGCAGCCACTATGTGTGTCCAATACTCGCAATATGGGCACATCCATCGAGTTAAACGATGACTGCGGTAGCATTTGGCTACTTATCAAAAACAGTAAGTTTTACTTATCGATTTCACATGCATTTTTCTTAATTGTCAATAAATCGACTTGTGGTCCCAGTCCTACTTCAGACTATTGGTTTATTTGTCTCTGTGAGGGCAAGGCTGATGGATCACGAGCCGTTCCGTGTGTGCTTCACGCTTTCGGATGGAAATTGAGGAACAGTGCCTGATGACTGATAAATCCTCAGTCGTATTCGCATGCATGCAGTTGTTATGTAGCTATAGATGTGAGTAAATTTAACTTCAAACACCCTAGCTAATTAACACTCCACTTTGCGGTTGCTGTGTTTGGTACAGCTGCTCTTTAATGCAAGGTCACAGGTCCAAAAATAACTGCTTAGAACAGCAGTGGTGTGTAGAAAGACATGAGTGACAACATCACTTGTCAACCTTTGAAGTGACTGAAGACACAAAAGGTGGTCCTACCTGTTAGGTTACCTAATGGAAAGGCCACTAAGTGTAAACAGTGCATGTCACACCTAGGTGATAGCAATTATGCTTTGAAATTGACAAGGGCTGCCCTGCGGTGGGTTGGTGCCCCATCCTGGGTTAATCTCTGTTGTAAGAACATAGCTTCCGGGATAGGCTCCAGACCACCCTTGGCCCTAAATAGAACAAGCAGGTACAGAGGTGGAACCAATGGAAGTAGATGCACTGTGTGAAGAGAACAACCCTCTTATCCTCTAGAAATAACTAGCGGTGAGGTGACTGAATGCGCACTTCACAACGGAATAATACTGGTTGTTGGTTTGAAGGTCCACTTAATGAGAGTGTGAGTGATCCATGGTCAGACTGGCAGGCGAAAACCTCGCATTTCCTGCACGCCGACTGCGTTCTGCGGCCGCTGCTCTTCTGTAATCGGCAGGTGCGAGCCAATAGCGTTTTACGTCAACGACGAATCTGGAGAAGCATGGACGGAATTTCGTAGCTGGCAGAATGCTGATCCCAAAGATCCAGTTAGCCATTTCGGCCACTGCTCTCATTCTGCTTTTTTGGGGTAAAAAAATTCTGGCAAATCTTTACAACCGACATGAAACCGGCACCAAAGCATTTCCTTAAAAAACAGAAAAATCGCTACGCTGCCTGCCAAGTGGTAGTTCTTCATACGTGTTAAGTGTATTACATCACCCATAAGGATTTTGTTTGATAATTATAAAATAAGCGGCTACAATTTTGGCAGATGAAGGATGGCATTATGGTTAAGACTCGTAACACTCCGTCATTTCCATGCTGTTTAGCAGTAATGCGTAATACAGCATCCTCCTGTCTCCCTTCTCCACACCCTGAATATATCCATTCATCTCCGACAGCGGCAGCTATCCCAGCTGAGATGGGGATCCTGGGGGAAGGTGTACCCACTCACGTTTTAGTTATGTTAGCTGAGACGGCAGGCTGAGGTCCAACCCTTCACTGTCGCATGAGTACAAGTTTCACTGCAGCATTAATGCCTCCTAGACTTGTGGCCATTATCTAAGGACACGAAACGGAGCTTTTAAACAGACTCCCAGTGATCTAGCAGCAGCTGGGATGGTCTGATGTCAACGTGTCAGTGGGACAGAGGGTGGTGCAGATTCAGTCCTAATATTTAGGTGGAGTTGGTTACCTGTGTGGTCAGACCCCCTCAGAGCGGTCGGAGCCGAATTGAAAGATGCTGAAACTGGAGATACAGTTCATGGGTAGAACATGTGGTTTAGAAGCATTAAGAGTAAGTTGAGATAGCAGAGGAATAGCCTTATTCCTGGCCTAGCATGCCCTAAATACTGCTGCTGTGGTGCTTGGGGTGCTGTTTGATGGTAGCCACGTTTGGGTGGGGCCTCGCTACTCATTACTCACTCTCCGAACACGCGGTCCAGTTAAATTTCCGGCCCCGTTTTGTTTTCTGGATAATGAAAATCCATTGTGACTGTTCCATCAGCAAAACAATCGGGGATTAGCGGGTTAGACAATGGCCGAATTGTTTGGTGGAAACAAGGTCGGATCCAAACTCCCGAAGCGTTTCTTGCTGCACATGTTCAAGGGGATGAATAACAGTAAAAGAGCTCTTATGTGTATCTGCTTGTCAGCTGCGCATTTCTGTGTTCCTTTCTCCGTTTTACTGAAGAAATTTTGCGCCTGTCTTCCGGAGTGTGGTCTCTGTGGTCCCGAGAACAGCTAGCTCACCTCCAGATGCTAACTTGCCTACCGCTATGCCTTTCTGACACCCTTCATATTTATTGCTTTGCAAATTCCTCAGTGATGAATTCCATAAAATCCACAATAATCATTTAGTTTTTCTCGAGCTCAGTCCAGTTAGAGAATCGTGTTTATGGTGAGTGGTTAACTGGAGTGGCCTTTACGTAAAACCCACATACATGTTTTTTTCCCATCTGTGTTTTTTTGCAAAACAAAGTGGAAAATGTACCTTTTTCCTTCCTGTTCAGGTTCAGTGCAAAACATACTGCGGGGCCACAGAATATGCGACCAACTGACCTGCTGCCTCCTGCTAATACTTGAGTTCTCAGTGCTGGGTAATAAAGGTTCCAACCAGAAACACCCTTGAATAAGTGGCACACTGAACCATTTGAGTGGTGTTTTCCTCTTTGGTTGTCGCCACTACTTGCCACTGAGTCTCTTCTGTGGGCTGTAAGTGCCTGGCCTTCATCCACTCAGGGCTGACACAGCTGCTGAAAAATCATGACCTATTTTCCTGAAACTGAAGGGCAAACTGCTTGTGTTGTTTTAAGTTCTTCCTTCTACTACAAGTTAAAAACATGCATCCTGCTTCATTAGGCTTTATCCCTCAGGGTGGACAGCTAAATTACTAAGGATGGTCTGGTAATTGCACTAAAACCGTATATATATGTTCTTGCATAGAGTAACAAAAGAGCCCTTCATACTCATCTGTCATTCTAATTACATGGCCTGCTCACTTTATAGAGCGTATATAGAATTCCATAATAAATCACTTCTGGATGCGTAATCAGTATGCAATCAGCGAACTGTCAGGATTATCAAACAATGGCCCTGGATTGTAGAATCGCTTTTGTGTTAACCCGACGGCCAGTTGTTTACAGTCCGAGCTGGAGGTATCGCTGTCGAAATGAGACTTCCTGTGATTTTGCCAGTGTTTTTGTTTTGGACGATATGGTAAAAAGGCTGCCAGCACTGTCCTCTGCATGTTCTCACGCCCCCCCACCTGTGGAGATGGCCTTGTTTTCCCGCTAAGGACGTGCGACTTTCACGCCCACCTTACGGTTCGCCAGATGTGTGCCTGCGCAGTGACATACGTCAGTGGCCGTGCTCTTCGGTAAAACCATTTTCCCCGGGGGAACCAAAGCTGTTGGCAGCTGATCTCACTATCCCTGTCTGTCAGGAGCGAATCTAGGATTTTTTTAAGGCGGGAGGCATATTAAGGGTCATAATTCCTATTTAGGGACAAACTCTATTTTTTGGATCAGTGTGTGATGGGGAGGGAGCATCCTGGGGACCAGTCAGCTAGGCCCGTTGTCCCTGTGGGCCTGCTCCCATATGTACACCTTCAGTCTTTTCATTATCGTAGTCCTTTTGCCTCCAGTCTGTTGTGTTCCAGTGGAGCTTCATGCAACGATATATGTGGCTTGCTCTAAAATTACAGCCCAGTTCCAAGAAACGGTGCTCCGCTTATTGAATTTGCCGTCCGGTCTGAGCAAGGGCTTGTTTGTCTGCACTGGCTCAGGTAACAATGAGTAACTGCATTAGGTAACGCGTGACACGGCAGCAGCCACACGCCGCCGCCCCCCCCCCCCCATCTCCTTTGAGGTAGCGATTTATTAAGGATGGCTTCATATTGGTTGGAACGAACTGTGTGTCACACACAGATTTAGGCGATCTAGCCCCCAACTTAGGATGAAGAATATATGGGCGACGGGGCATTTTGTGGTTAACAAAGGATGCACCAACTGAAACCCTCAATGCCTCCCAGTTTGACTTAAGCGAGCCCTGGGATGATAACGAAGCACAGATGGGCTCCCAGTTCTCTGTGGCAATGTTTTCCAGCGTCTCTCATTTGGGATCTTAATAACCCTGCCTCCTGTCCAATGGCAGCTCGACCTGCAAGGTCAGCTCAGGCCAAGTTGGCCCATAACTTTCTGTGTGAAAAGCATGTAAGAATCTTTTTAAAAATGCATTTTATGCATGGGCAGTTTATTTTTACATGCATCGGGATCGTCCGATGTAGGTTTGCTTTCTAGCTTTTTGTTTTGAGCATTTCCATTGAGATTCCTATCAAGTATGTCTTTGTGCTTTACACCAGTGTTGTGATCTGAAGGTCCTCTTTGACCCGATCTGTCCTTTGACTTTGTTTTCCATCTTCGAGAGTCAGAAGACCTTGTGGCAGAACAAATGGTCTGACTGTTGACTTGACCTTAATCTGATGTTCACCGTTGATGTATCAACATTTCCAGCTGCTGCGAGAGCTGAAGCACCCCAACGTGATAGCCCTGCAGAAAGTGTTCCTGTCCCACAGTGACAGAAAGGTGTGGCTCCTCTTCGACTATGCCGAACACGACCTCTGGGTGAGTAAGGCGCATGACTCCCTGATCCAAAGGATGCTCCATTTTCAGGTCCTGCTATTTTTGGGCCCTCATGAATGATGAACTAGACTTTGTCCTACAGTACCTGTCAGCAGTGATATAGTTTAGGAGTTGTACCTATGCCCAAAGGTTGCAAGTTCAAGTTCCAGGGCAGGACCCAGCTGTTGACGCCTTCAGTTGGGTGACCTAACTTGCGTTTGACCAGAATAGAACAAGATCACTGTCTGGCTCCATAAATGAGCAGGATAAGTGTCTTTGTTTGTGAAATCACTGATGATAATGACGGGTAATGAAAAGGCATCTGTGCTCTCACTGACTTCTGTTCCAGTGTATCTGCAGATTGCACTGGCCTTGCCACATGACATAATAAGCTTCCCCCGGCCTCTCCATTTTTTTTATAGCACATCATTAAGTTTCACCGCGCCTCGAAGGCCAACAAGAAGCCGATGCAGCTGCCCCGGGGCATGGTGAAGTCACTCCTCTATCAGATACTGGACGGAATTCACTATCTCCATGCCAACTGGGTTCTACACCGGGACCTGGTGAGTGTCACTCCGCCTTCCTGCCGTGCTTGTGGTTCCGACCCCATCATAAGGAGTGCAGTATAAGGGACCTCGGAGTACTTGACTTCTTTGGAGTGTGAGATTTGGTGCCCGGGCATCGCCCCTCCCCCGTTTGGCCCTCCTGGCTGACGCACGGCTTGGCGTTGGCTATACCAGCTCACACCACGTTTGAACGATGTTTGTTCTACTGCCACCCATGTTGAAACCCGCCTCGCCACAGCCTGCCCTTCAACTAGCCTTAGCTGCCTGGTGCAGAGGGGTGGCGAACCAGATCTGAGTAAATGGGAGCGTGAATAAAAAGGCGATTGTGTTCCGATTTGTTCTGAGCGCCAAGATGAGCTCGTTCGGATTAGCTGCCAGCAGAGTTCCGTGACGTGAGGTGTGTGTCGGCCAGTCATGGCAGCTGCACCCTGCGCAGAGAGCATGGCGTTAATGTGACACGTTTGCCGAATATGTGCCATGTCATTGCCAGTTTTTGGTGCGTGGCGGCAAATGGCGTCCTATTACTGTTTACAGACTGACGGGCCGTGACGTCATCAGTCAAATCGCGCTGGTTGAGGCCTTCTGCTTGTGGTGGGGTTTACCACAAGAGGTGATAACCCCCCAGGCTCAGACACGCAGAGGTGTGCTTGTGTGTGCGTGCACGTGTGTCCTCAGCACCCGCACCTAGTTGTATCTGAATGGCTCTCTATCTTTCAACTGCTATCTTTTCTCCCCCTCTGTGTGATTCATTCACCTGCTTTTCCCCTCCTTGTCAGGGGTCATGCCACTGCCTCCCCGTATCTCATCAGGGTCTCTGTCTCTGGAGGGATTTTGGAGCCTCAGCTCTCAAAGCTTGATGGCCGTGTGACATACTCTGCTGTTCGTGTGAAATTTTTTTTTTTCCCCTCAAGCCCCCGAATTGCTCATGAAAACCACATGTTATATAATAAACTTCTGTGCTTGCGACAGAAGCCAACCATTGAAATTACTACACTGTTGTTGATACACTGTGGTCAAATTCATCAAAGATTCATAAAGCGATTGGTTTTTTTTCCTCCCCCGACAACATCAAGCACAGAGCCCTCCACTTGCTTAGTTGGGTAGTGAATTTTGACATATCAAGGTGCACTTTGGTAGATTAAGTTTTATAGAAGCCTACTGCTGTTGCAAATCAGGTCCGGTAATCAAGCCCCTGAACCCCCACCCGGGTGTGTTCAGAATTCTCGGCCAGCTGCCCGGAGCGTGACCTGCTTGTCTGAAAAGAAGTCGGGAAGCTTCCATTCTGGGCTGGAACAGTGTCGTTGGGACGGGCGCTTCATCTGAGACGGCCTGTACGGCGTAACACCGGTCAAACAAAGCAGCAGAATCTGAGTCAGCTCAAAATTTTAAGGAGCTGAACGGGAGAGGAGCATCTGGTCTACTGCTAATTGTGAAAGAAGTGAAAGAAGAAATGGAGGTGTTGGGATATTGCAGTAGGCGATGGCTGTTGGTGAAGGCAGCGGGGAGCGTGTTGGTAACTTGCTGTGGTGCAAAGAGAGGCAACAGTTAGAAGATGGACTAACAGTCTGGGGCAACAGTTTGGCCACAAGGCCGGCCTGGGCGGCGTCTGACGCCACTGGCCTTGGGGGGTGTCCTGCAAAAGCCCCCACCGCGTTTCTTCATTTTCCCAACAGCAGCTTTTGTGTTTTTCACAGCGGGGGCCAGAGCCCCTTATCTGGCTGCCGGTTCTTCCTGCTCTCAGTGGCTCCAGTTCTGGTACCGTCGTCGGAGCGTTTTTGCCGCGTATCTGATTCTCCGCCAAGAGCTGAGGCTGCCCCCCCCCCCCCAACCTTCCCCGGTGGGTTCCTGCTATTGTACGCAGCCCCGCACAGTGGCGTGTTTTTTTTGTGGGTCATCGTTCTTTTTTTGTTTTCTTCACGAAACTGTTTGTATCCATCTTGTGTGTGTGTGTGTGTGTGTGTGTGTGGGCGCGTGTGTGTGTGTGCGTGTGCGTGCGTGCGCGTGTGTGTGTGTGCGCGTGTGTGTGTGTGCGTGTGCGCGTGTGTGTGTGCGCGAGTGCGTGCGAGCGCGTGTGTGCGTGTGTGTGCGCGAGGGTGTGAGCGCGTGGGTGCGTGTGCGGGGGGGCGTGTGGGTGTGCGGGG
>JABFEA020000042.1:3772069-3788225 GCA_019775915.2 Cyphomyrus plagiostoma
GGCTGTGTGTTTCTGCTGCTTGGCAACGGGCCTGTTGAGTGTCTGTCGATCCCCGTCAGTGAGCTTCGACGTGTGGCCGCTGATCCTCTTTGCCCGCGTAGTTTCTGCGTGATTGGAACATGCCGTCACGATGTTCTCCTCAACACATGAAATAACTTTGCTGTGATGGAAGTATCTGCAATATGACTGCAATATGACTCAATGGCGTGTGTGGTTCCCGGTTAGGTGCATTTGTAAGTAAATTTAAATTTAATTAAATTATATTGAATTACTTCAGAGTAAAAGTCCTTTTTAATGTGGTGTTTTTATTGTTTTATCCACCCTTATTTATTGATGTACAAAGTACATTTTTTTGGTTTTTCCATAACAGTTAATAAACATCCATTTGAACCTACAAATCTCACAGTTCAACTCGATCGGCTCCCTTCTTCGGTAATTTTTCTTTGTGCATTTCTTTAATTTTTGGCGAATATTTCGTTCAGGCGTGTCGCTTTAACCTCACCCTTTTGCCCATGTGACCCCCGAAAAGGGAGAACACTGCCGGTTCCCCTTGAGGTTCATCCTTCAAGCGCTTCTGTTTACACACATTTGGGAACACGAGACAGAATCAGTAATTAAGCAAAGCTGGGTGTCTAAGAGTCGAGTGTAAAGCAAGAAGGGAATGAAAATGTCAGCGACCAAAAAAAGGATGCAGCATGTTAATGGTAACGGTGTCACACAAAAGACACACAGGTCCTGAAGATGTATTGATATATGAATATATTACTACAAATGCATATTTATAGTTTTTATTCTGGTCCAAGCTGAACTTTTTATTTTATTTTATTAATACTAATTATTATTAGCGGGTTGGCAGCCTCAACCTGTAAAAAGAGCGAGCAGGATTTTTATTTTTAAGGGTTTTAAACAGAAGGAAACCCTGAAAGAGACGGAAAGTGCGTTTCAGACACTGGTTTCCATTGGGCTCCTAGTAGCTGCCTTCGCCTTGCCAGTAATGCAGGCACCGCTTGTGGTTTTATGGGCTCGGGTGCAAGAATGTCCTCAAATCTTATGTTTGCTTGCTATTAGGTGCTTCCAAACTGTCATAACTTATTTCAGGAACCAGAACCTTTTTTCAGAACCAGTGACTTTTGTCGTGTTCACACTGCAGAAACTCGGCCCGACCGGAGGCAGTTCCAGAACTCTTTTTCAGTCCCTACTCCAGACTTGTTACTTTTTCTTCAAACGCAAACTACTGAGGAGGCCCTTACATTTGCCGATTGGGTGATCACAAACTCCAGCGCTAAATTGGGAGTTACGCGGAAGTCTGGAGAAATGTGATATAATTAGTCGAGCAAAAAATTTAGCAGATGGAATAATTTTTATACCCCAGTTACATTTAATGCACCAATTAATAAATGTGTTGCTTGCATTTCCATAGTTCTGCATTGGAAAATTTGATGGCTAACCAGTATACTTTTGTCTAATATTGCTGGTGCTGGCGGTGAAACTCGTTTCACTTGTCTCATTGGGCAACAGTGGGTCTCAGTGGGTCCCTGTTGGTCTCACTGGATCCCTGTGGATCCCTGTTGGTCTCAGTGAGTCCCTGTGCGTCTCAGTGGATCTCAGTGGGTCCCTGTTGGTCTCGCTGGATCCCTGTGGATCCCTGATGGTCTCAGTGGGTCCCTGTTGGTCTCATTGGATCCCTGTTGGTCTTGGTGGGTCGCTGTGGATCTCAGTGGGTCCCTGTTGGTCTCATTGGATCCCTGTGGATCCCTGTTGATCTTGGTGGGTCGCTGTGGATCTCAGTGGGTCCTTGTTGGTCTTAGTGGATTCTCACCAGAAAATAAAAAGCTCAGTAAACCTAGTGTCAATGAGCGGGACCTGGATTTGCATTAAGCACAGTTCTTGTTGTGTGCTGATTGGTCAGTCTCCTCTAATCACGCACATGTCACTAATGTTAATGTGAAACAACTGGGTGAGTCTTTCAACCAAGGAAACAAACCAGTCAAAGCATAAGAACTGAACTATTTAGCCAAGGACAGGAAATGGCTCAAAATGTCCCCCAACATGGAATATCTGGTCAGCCTCATTTTGATGTCATCATGTTATCGGATTGATTCTACCGACCAATGACCTCATCCCTGCATACAGCTATGTTGTTTGATCTATGCTCATGGAGCCGCGTGCAGAACGGAGCAGAGGGTGTTTGTTTAAGCTCCGGGAGGAGAGCAGGAAGTGATGTTCAGCATCTGCTTCTGGTTTGGAGATCCTGCTGGATTATGTCACTGAATTAGCAGCTTGCACTCGGACTTAGGCGCCTTAACTAACACAGCATTCAGGAAATCTTAGTGCAGTTAGCTGACGTCTTAAAGCTGACTAGGGGAATCCCCTCTGAACACTGGGCTTGCTCAGTGACTCGGCACCTCTGTCGGGTTTCTGCTCAGTGTCCAGCAGGTCGCTCTCTGGTCCCCAACCTCCCCCTGCAAGGGACCGTGGAAGTGCTTCTGTCGGGACCAGATCTGCCAGCTTGAGAGTCAAATGATTAAAGCCACCGCTGATAATTTTGACTTGGTTTTTTTTTCTTAATTTGAGCTACATTTAATGAGATTTTATGTAGTGTCTGAATTTATATGAAAAGAAAAAATGAAAGAAGTGGTTTTAAGGCCTTTTACAGGATTATTAAATATGCATTGTTTTTGATAGTAGTCTCACACATGGTGTATAATTGTGTTTTATTGTATAACTGTGCCTCGTAATATGCTTTCCACTAGCTGGACAAATACAAGTTGCTGCATTGAAACGAATTATTATTTTAAGTGATTAATGGTCATATGAAATGACTTATGAATTATCAGTTCATGCACTTTGGCCACATTGTCATATATTTATAGACAAGCGAAAGAAAGTATATCGGAACATGGCATTAAAACAGGTCTGGCCTGTTCATCCTGCCATGTCAGCAGCTCCCTTTCGGACTGCAGGCACATGCCCAGGCCAGTGTATAAACTGGGTATACTGGAAGTGCCTAGCTGTGTTACGTACTTGGCCATGAGCTAATCTGCAGTGCTTTTCAGTGCCAGGTCTGAACTTACTGCGTGCATTTTTAAGCTTTGTGCTTTTCCAGCCGCTGCAGGGCTACTGGGGGTCCGAAAGTCCCAAGTCATGCAGGAAAATGCTCGTTAGCATTTGTAGCTGTGCGCGTGTTGGAATTTCTCCGCGGATAATGAAGTTGATGGCGTTAAGTATGTCAGCTTAGCAAACAAATGCAAGTCCTGAGCTTCTGTGGACGTCAGGCATCGGCTGGGCTTGCCGCTCGCCGGCACAGTGGCCCTGCCCTGAAACCCGAGCACACCATCGCCTTTTTGGGACACGGGGCGTCGCCCTGGCAACCCCCGCCAACCGCCGCCTCTCTCCCGGCAGACATCTGGGCGATCGGCTGCATCTTCGCCGAGTTGTTGACGTCGGAGCCCATCTTCCACTGCCGCCAGGAGGACATCAAGACCAGCAACCCCTTCCATCACGACCAGCTGGACCGGATATTCAGCGTCATGGGCTTCCCGGCAGGTGCGAGACCCGGAAGTCTGTCCCCATGTGGCTTCCATGTGATCGGCCGTGTGATCGCCACACTGACCTGCACATAGTACACACACACACACACACACACACACACCCTAGCAATGCCGTCATCCGCATAGGAAAGTGGCTGGCCTGCTCTGACCTTCCACCTGCTCTTCAGCAGTCACTTTTGTCCAGTGATGCACGAGTGGGGCGTACGGAATGCTACGGAACGTGTTTAGCAGAGGCTGAGCTTGCAATAAACGCCCAGGTATGAGTGTCATTTCCATTTTATTTGTATAGCGCATTTTCACAATATTGTCCCAAAGCACTGCTCATTATTAGCCAGGGCCCACAGGGGCAAGGAAAAACTCCCTAGAAGGAGGAAACCTTGGGAGTAACCAGACTCAAAGGGGGGGCCCATCCTCCAGGGGGCAGCAGAGGGAGCCCTAATCCTAACCAGACTCAAAGGGGGAGCCCATCTTCCATAGGCAGCGGGGGCAGAATCCTAATGTGCACATTCCAAATTCAGAGTAATGTGATTTAATCTGATGCTGGTTACATGTACGTCTTCCTAACAGCAAGAACCTAATAAGACCTACTGTTCAAAGAGCAGGAAGTGGAACATTCCGGAAAAAGTGAGTGGCGTCGGGCCTAAAGTGGCCCTGGAAGATATGGGTCAAATGAGCAGCTAAGTCACACACTTAAACCGAAGCATTCTGCTTGATAGCTTTTCTCCATTTGCTGTCAGCTAAGTCTCGCGTTTTTTGGTCTCGCAACACATTCTTCCGGAAAATAAGCCCCCCTCCTCAGTACTGTTAGCAAGAAAAGTGAAGGCTAGATGTCTGTTACAGGTACACGGGGGAACCGTCCAGTTGTCCAGTCGTCTGCTCACTCGGGCCCTCGCCAGACACCTCTGGCTGAAGCTTTAGCCGTTCTCCTGTTTTTTTTTTTGGCATAGACAAGGACTGGGAGGACATCCGAAAGATGCCGGAGTACCCCACGCTGCAGAAAGACTTCAGGAGAACAACGTGAGTGGACCCGCAGTGCAGAACCGGCCCGCTGAGTGGGTTCCGAGCTCTCCAGCCGTAACATTCGGACGCCAGGTGCCCACGGGTACAGGCCTGGATGTTTAGCTGTTGCTGTCGTGAACAAGGAATCTAATTGTGTGCGGTGTTTGGCTGTGTATTCCCTGCTCATACGTGCGGGTTACTGAACACCCAGCGGCCGCCTGTGATAAAGGTCGCCATGTCATTTTCTTTTTGTGTTTTCGTTAATCTCAGGTATGCAAATAGTAGCCTGATCAAGTACATGGAGAAGCACAAAGTCAAACCCGACAGCAAAGTTTTTTTGTTGGTATGTTTTTCTATGCGTGTGTGAGCGTGTGCGTGTGTGAGCATGTGTGTGAGCGTGCGTATGTGAGCGTGTGCGTATGTGAGCGTGTGCACGTGTGCGTGTGTGAGCATGTGCGTATGTGAGCGTGTGCGTATGTGTGCGTGTGTGAGCGTGTGCGTATGTGAGCGTGTGTGCGTGTGTGAGCGTGTGTGTATGTGAGTGTGTGAGCGTGTGTGTGAGCGTGTGCGAGCGTGTGTGTGTGCGTGTGTGAGCGTGTGTGTGAGCGTGTGTGTGAGCGTGTGTGTGCGTATGAACATTTGCCGATTCATAAGAGTCTGGTTACTATATCTTCTATTTCCCTTAAAATCGTAGACATGGGGGATTATGCTAGACTAAGAGTGTTGTGTTTAATGTGAGACCGTAACGGTAAGATACGCACTGTTACAGAGACGAAGCCAGCCTTCCCTTAGTGGGGTTCTGACTGTGCGTGTGTTTGGGTCCTTCTAGCTGCAGAAGCTCCTCACGATGGATCCCACCAAAAGGATCACCTCAGAGCAGGCTCTGCAGGATCCCTATTTCCTGGAGGACCCTCTCCCCACATCTGAGTGAGCCTTAGTGCAAGCAGACCTTCAGCCCACACCGAATGTTTAACTGAATCCACGTTACGTCGAAAGCAGCTAGCCCTGATTCACATGAACTCCTAAAAAAAGACTTCAAATATTGTGTTAAATATATGAAGAATTGAAGATTTTTGTCTGCTTGTTCTAATCTGGTGCTGGTTACTTGTCGTGTTATTTTGGGGAGGATATTGATTGCCTGCAGCAGTATTAACTGTAGCTGCTGGTGTGCAGTTAGCATAAAGACCCCAGCGGAGTGAACGTTACTCTCACCCTGTCATTGCAGCGTCTTCGCTGGCTGTCAGATCCCCTACCCCAAACGGGAATTCCTGAATGAAGACGAACCGGAAGAAAAAACCGAGAAGGTAAAAAACGTCTTGCGAGTGAGCGTGACGCCCAGTCTGGGTGAGGGCTCCGGGGGGTGCCTCTTCCCGGTTCCCTCGCTCCCGCGTGGAACTCCTCGCTCCCAGTGTTCTGGGCGGAGGTGGAGGAGAACGTTCCGATCGCACCACCCCGGTGTGACATGCAGTAGACCTACTGCGCGCCCGTTTGTGTGGGAATGCAAGCAGCTTGTCAGTAAGACAGGGGATGCACAAACATGACCAGTATGCATTTAGGTTCTGCTGGGGGGTGGGGGCTGTACCGTGGTCAGCAGAGTGATGTCAGTCACTTAGGCTCTTGAGCGAGGCCCTGCTTTTTCAATGTCACTTTGGATAAAAGTGTCTATTTAAATACATATATACAGACTAACCTCTGTCAACATAGTGTAAGTAAAGGATGTCATGGAAAGAATAGTGTTGGGATCCCACTACTAAAAGCCTAAGGCTTTCCTAGGAATTTGGCCTGTAAGGTTTAATCTCATAAATCAGGAACGTAATTACCTTTAATTTCGGTGGGAACAATTTTTAAGCATTTGATGAACTGAGATGAGATGACAGGATGGCACATGAGAATCAGCGAGCACGACGTGACAGGAAGGCGCCGATATAGTAATCGTGGAGTAGAATGGGGGGTGGGGGGGGAGCCACTAGTACGGGGGGTGTGCTGGCCAGGGTGAACTTTGAGAATTTCCCACAAGCTTTGGTTACTCGTAAGTACAAAAAATCTGCCTTATGTTTGGCCGTAGTTCAACAAAGGGTATTATGTGATTTGAATCATGTATGTAAAAACTCGTATCTCGAGGAATACCTCTATCTGTAGGGATCATGCGCTCTGGGGGCCTGGAATGACATGGGTAGGGCTTCCCTCAAGGCAGCCATCTGAGTCAAAATGTGAATGAATTAAAAACGGTAAAATATGTCTATCGGGGGTCAGCAGATCAGTTGGCCCAATTTCAGAAGCTTAACCGTTCCCTCTTTTGCCATCACCGTAGGCGTAGCTTAGTCTATGTCTTACTCCAGCCCTGAGGTGAAGGCAAGTCCTGAATTTTTGCATACATTCGTTTGTGTTTCTCTTCACAGGGCACGTTAATCATTAGCCTTGTATCTCTGCTCTGTTTTTCTCTGCTGTTTGGCTACTCTGTGCCAGTATTCCTGGAGGTGAAACGACCAGTGGCATACTGTCAGAATCCAGTGCGACATGAAAGCTGGAGAGGGTTAGGTCTCCGAGTAGGAATAGGTCCATTACAGCTGGAACAGGGGGCAACTTTGTCTATCTCAAGAGGCGTCGCTAGAAATGCAAATGACAGACATGTTGCTATCACTTAAACGATCATTTGTCTTGTATCCATGAATGTAACTTCTGGAAAATGTGTCTGGCCCCTGATAAACCCACCTCTGTGCATGAGATCCAGCCACTGCAGCCGGTTTCTGGCAATAACGTTGAGTAAAGACTCTTTGGCTACTTTTTCAGGAGTCTGACGCAGCTTTTGTTAGCCGATGCCCCAAACAGAGACGTGTCCTGCCTCACTTTTTCCACTACCTACCGTGAAGCTGGATTGGCTCCATCATAACGTCTAGCTAACGCTAACACACCGTACCTGTAAATGGTTGATCCTCCACACTGGTGGACATTGTCCTCTCTTCATGCTGAACACATTAGCTTCCCTGTACCCAAGATTGTCCCAATCGGATTCAAATCATTTCCAGGCCAAATTAACATCAAAAAACACCAAAATAGCATCGAGTCGTGCTGTTTACCTCAGTACTTGTTTACATCTGGTCACAGCCATATTGGCTTTCATCAGGATATCCTTCTAAATGAAGCCAATGTCTGTCGGTATTCATTCCATCCATCCAGCTTACAGAATCACAGTAGGAGGGCCAAGCAGAACTGAACCAGAAAGTACCGTGAATGGGATGCCAGTATATGTTAATTAGCTGGAAGTTTTGCAATAGGCGAGCTGGTTTGCCTGATTGGGTTCTGCATCAGCTGCTCGCCTTCCTGGAGTGATTTGGTTAAGCATTTTTGTACAGCACTTCTAAACCCAACAAGGACACATCCAGTCACGTTACGTTTCGGTCCATCTGTTTAAACATTTTTTTTTTTTTTTTAAACATTTCATCATAACTGGCCCAGCCACACTCTGCGTTTACATTTATTTTATTGGGGGGGGGACCATGCAGAGCTGCCAGTGAATGGCCAGGGGATGCACGTGGATGCACCCCCCCCTTGGAGATCCCACGCCCCCTCCCAGCACCCCCCTTGACCAGTGTAAGTGGTATTGAGGAGGAGGAGGAGCTACACGGCATCTATCAAACATAGTGAGAACCTAATAAGACCTGCTGCTGTTCACATGAGCAGAAAGTGCAGTGCCAGGAGGGGCCGGGGGACGGTATCGGGCTTGGAGAGGAGCTTCCGGAGTGGATGAGTCCTCACGGGTCCCTCAGAGGTGGCGACTGATGAGCGGATGTGGTTCAGTGGCTCATTCCTCTGCCCCCACACAGAACCAGACTCAGCAGCAACATGCGCAGGCGCAGACGCAGACGCAGACGCAGACGCAGCCGGCTCCCTCGCAGCAGAGTTCTGCTCAGACCAACGGTACGGCGACAGGGACTGGGGCCACAGTGGCGACGGGGCTCCAGCACGGCCAGGACCAGGCCCCGCCCAACAAGAAGCCACGCATGGGGCCCTCGGGGGCCCCCTCGGGCACTGGGGTCATGCAGTCCGAGTACCAGGTGGGAAGGGGCGTCGCCTCACTCGTAGTTTCCATAGCGATGTGGCGCTGGGCTGCCCTGGGTCCTAAACACCATCCCCAGGGTCTGAATGTGAGACACATCGCAGTCAGCAGGCATGTTTATCGGAAATCACGTCACTTAATGAATAGTATGCAGCCGGTCTCGTTCCCCGGCTGTTCGCGCGGCACTTTAATTGTAATGAAAAACGTGTTTTCAGATCCACTAGGGGTTCTGAGCCCTTCTGTGCAACACACCAGGAACATCAATAAACATGACGGCATCACCCCTTAAAGAGATTCCTGTAACTGAACTGAAGATTTACCACGCAGCATGTTTCATCCGCCCTTTCATTTCAGTGTCAATAGAAGTTGGACTTAGAGTTTATGAGTAGTGTGTCCGGAATGACTGACATATTTCCTCGTGACAGGAATATCATTTAACACTTTTTCTGGAATTTTGAGCTCGCCATAAATGGTCAGCCCTGAGCATTGTACTCTTCTGTTTCGAGGGTTTGGTTCCTTAAAGTCACTGATGAAAGGCTGTTGCATGAGGAGGCTTTAACTGAAGCATTTTGAGTCAAGCTCAGTTTCTCTAAGGTGACCCTACCCCCCCCGACCCTTTGGGAATCAGACCTGCTGTTTTTAACGAAATTCTTCCGTGGTCCCATCTCAGCATAACAGCCTAGAAAGACCGCAGCAGTCACAGACTACACGCCCAAACTCACCTCGTAGTCTAAATAAAGAGGAGAGTTTCATGGCTGTGTAAAGGAGCACTGGTCAGGCGATAAATCACAGCGATTATGGGACGGTGCCAGTAAAGGTCTGAGTCTGTATGAGACCACCGAGCAGCGGAGCAGGTAGTGGTGGCCGGACTCGGTCTACGCGGGGGGGGCAGCCAGAGTGTCATGTCGTAATGGGGGGGTGGTCGTGGCTATTTTTAAACTGGGCCAGGCGGGGCGGGGGTGACAGCTGCAGGCTGCCCCAAAGTCACATCTCAGCAGTTGTATAAATATCCCCCCCACGCCTCAGCAGGCATAGCACCCAGCTGCACGGCCGCTCAAGAAGCCCGGGGTTTCCTTCCATCGATGGCCTCCCAGTCCTCCAGCCCATGCAGGCCGTCTCTCTCTGAGAGCATAAATATACCTTCGCTTGGGTTTGGCTCACTCCGGAGAGTCATGGTTAAAGAGAGCCAGTGGCTGACATTCTCACGGGCGGTGGGGGGGGGGAGGTTGGCAGCGCTGAGAGGGCATTCCTTTAGTGCCTGTGCCCGCAGTGCCCCCTTGTGGCACGGTCACTGAATGTCAGGGGCGCCGTTCTGTCTGAGCCTTGGAATCCCGACAGTGACTGGCGTCCTGCCATCCTGCGCGCAGCTTCTGTCCAGGCACAGATTGGACTGTCCCGATCCGGATGGGGCCGGCCTCGGCCGCGACGCGCTAAAATGGCTGCTGCAGGAGCCCGGCGATGCTAAGACCCCGACGTGGTTTATGACCGGTTCTATCCGGTCTGTTAGCCGGTTCCAGCCTGTTCGGTTCATAGCTGGCTAAGTACAGCCCGCGCATCAGTTTTGATGACTAGTTCAGACCAGTTTTCAATTCATAATCAATTCTTGGTAAAAATGTAACCAGCTGATATGTGTGAGATGTGTACGAATTATTGGATGGTCTTTGAGTCATTTTTTTCTGAAATCTATCTCTCTCTACTTGTTTTGTAGCACTCCAGTTCCCGTCTTGGTTACCAAGGAAACGTCCAAGGCTCCTCCCAGTCCCAAAGCACCATGGCATATTCTTCCACTTCCCAGCAGAGCTCCCAGTATTCCCACCAGTCACACCGCTACTGACGTTCCACTTTTCCTTAACCCCATAGCCTTGCCCTCACTCATACTGGAGAACCTTCACTCCCAAACACTCTTCCCCCGGTCATTCTCCTGCAAGCCTCACCCCTCAGACCAACACTCATCCCCCAGTATGACCGCACCAGGGACCTGATCCCCTCACACTCCCTCCACGCCATTTCCCCCTGTTCCCGTTTCCCCTCCGGCTCACGCAGGGCCAGAACCCCGACTCCTGTCCTCGGTCATTTCCCTCTTCGGATGCTGACCTTCAGATGCTGAGGCTCCCACCCCAAAGCCACCCTTCTGCCCCGTACCTAAGCCTAACCCACCCATGTTCGTCTAGCCCCCGCCCTGACTCAGGGCTTCTGCAATATGAAGGCAAATTCAACACAGGAACCAAAAAGAAACAACAAGCCCCCTTTCACCCTTAGATGAAGAGGGAAATGCAAGGACAAGACAAGAGAGACACCAGGCGGGGCCTGTGACGGAGCCCGCGAGCATAAACCCGCGTGGTGTCCTCTCAGACGCCAGGTAGGGCCTGTGACGGAGCCCGCAGGCATAAACGCGCGTGGTGTCCTCTCAGACGCCAGGCGGGGCCTGTGACGGAGCCCGCGGGCATAAACCCGCGTGGTGTCCTCTCAGACGCCAGGCGGGGCCTGTGACGGAGCCCGCGGGCATAAACGCGCGTGGTGTCCTCTCAGACGCCAGGCTTGGCCTGTGACGGAGCCCGCGGGCATAAACGCGCATGGTGTCCTCTCATACGCCAGGCGGGGCCTGTGACGGAGCCCGCGAGCATAAACCCGCGTGGTGTCCTCTCAGACGCCAGGCACTTGTACAGGGGGGAGGCGGCACCTCTGTCCGTTTATATACCGCACCTTTTCTATTCGTTCGTTTTTAAGTTTAATTTGTTATCTCTGTAAATATTTTTTGGTATCAAACAGACGGGATGAAGCGCAGGAAACAAGCCCTTTACACACAGCGGTATCTCCGCTGCTCCGTTCCCTTTACCATTTTTTTTTAAATATCAATGAGAATGAGAAAAAAATCATCCCGGTGCTTTCTGGGTTTGAGGAAGAAAGAAGGAAAAAAACAAGCTTCTCGGAATTATCCCAGCTATGTATCTGCCGTCCTGAAGTCCCTTTTGTACAGATGGAACATTGACTCTACAGGTGGCTCCATTGTGGGGGATGTGAGCTCTGCTTTATAACTATACTTTGTTAGTGAAGTGGATTCACGTTGAGTTCTGTCTTTCTGTACCTCTCAAGCGCCATTCCTCACCAAGAGGCGATCAGTTGTACTTTCCGTTTGACAAAAATTGTTCCCTAGTTTGTGTGTTGGGGTGAGCGTGCGAGAAGCAAGAAAAATGGCATCTAATTATCCAATATGAATGTAAACGTCCCATGGCATCTACCATGCGAATGCGGTCGTGCCCGGTTGCTGGAGATGGGCATCTGCGGGGACGACCATGCCAGCAGGGGTCAAAGGTCAGGCCAAAAGCATGTCGCTTGTCAGAGCAGCTAAAGGTTATCGGCCCAACACCTTGGGGCTTCACCGTTTATACATGTAATTTTTGTTTTTGTTGTTGCGGCTGTTGTTGTTCTTATTGCTCTAAGTGAATTCTGAGGGATTGCACTGGTAGCTTGATCTCCACTGGACCCAGGAACAACAAGGCGTGAAGAGCCCAGCTTCTCCTCTGCACCTCCCCTCCCTCAATGAGCACTGATGTTATTCTCCTTCTTGGAGCACAGCAGAGGGATTTGAAAAGAATGATGCTGGCTGGGGAAGGAGGTCACCGCTAAAGATCTCCTCTCTCTCTCTCTCTCTCTCTCTCTCTCTCTCTCTCTCTCTTTCTCTCTGTCTCCCCCTCTCTCTTGCTCTCTTTATCCCTCTCACATGCTCTCGTTGGTGGTAACGCTCAGTATGATGTATAAATAGGTGTGGCACCACTCTCTAGCTTTTCTTATCAGTGCTCAGACTCAGTGTCAATAGTGACTTTAATTTTGGTGACGGCAAAGCTCCTTTAACTGCCTTCACCCTGTGATCAGCCAGTATAGTCAGCTTGCCTGTAATGGGAATCCGCACAAGCTCTTCATAGAGCAAGTGACACCCCCCCGGTGCTTGCCTGTGGTGAAGAAAGGCCGCTTATCTTGGCTTTGATGGGTATGATGGCAGCCGGCTGATCCTTCCACAATCGAGAGAGCGCCTTTAACGGGAACGCCATCACAAGAGAATCTCACCCGTCAGTCATCGTTCAGCGATAATGACAATACAACATGCGAACATCCTCGGTGGCTGTTCTGGCGTTTTCCGCTGATAACGAAAGCTTGCTTTGTTTTGTTTTTATAATTTTATTGTCATTTCTACTGTCCTTCTCCCTTGGCCTGTTCCAGGAGCGCGACACTGATGTTCTTGGGGTTCATCGGAAACTAGCAATATAGCGCTCAGAGTTTTCCACATCTGCACTGGGGGCGTCAGGGCGGATGCCAGGACACCGGGCGACCGATTGGGCATGACCACGGTCCTGACAGTTTTCTAAACGTCCTTTGTATGAAGATTTGTTACTGTCGTTATTATTATTGTTGTTTTGTTTTTTTATTATTATTATTATTATTTTTTAAGTTACCGTCGTACTTTTTTATTACCCCGTGGTCAGACGCAAAGGGCCAGGTGACACAGCCTTCCAAAACCGTGGTGTATTCTGGGAAATCAAACCAGCAGCTTTTCAGAAGTTCTTTGGCAGACTTCTTTTCTATGCTTAAATTATGGTTAACGAGCGTAACGGCTCCACATCCTATTGCTCTGAAGTAAACTACTTAAGCGAGGTTTTAAAGTATTACACTGTATGCAGCCCGCGCTGGTTGCGGTGGGGCAATAACAGGCATACAGTTCCTATGCAAAACAAACGGGAAAAAAAAGCTTTTACTTGCGTATTGCCTCCGTTTTATTAAGGGGCACGGATCTCACAGGTTTCTTATGGTTGAAACTTTATTGGTTTTTAAATGATTTGGATATCGATTTCTTATTGTGATTCTTACAACTAAATGTTGAATCATGGGATTTGGCGTACAGCTTCGCATAATCTCCTCTTTCTCATTCATTACTGCATTATGAGAATTATATTCTAAATGATATATTGTAAAAGAGAGCATGTATATAGATAGTATACCATCATATTTATTATTTCCATATATATATAGAAAACATAGATATATGTTTCGAGGTGTTTCTTCAGCACTTAAGAGACTTTGACCTGGAGTGGATCTGTGTCTTACAGAACCCAAGTACAGTACTTATTTGATCATGGGACTACAGTAAATTTGCCTGTCGATGCCATAGCGTATAAATAGGAGAAGATAATTTACACTGTAAAAAAATACCTAATAAGATTTCATTAGTGTAATGTTTAGTATGTCATTGCCATTTTATTCTGTAATGATACTAGTGGAGTTCACTTGAATATTCTCTTGGACCTCCATTCTGTATCGCCTACCAGCTGCTGCCTATTTTATTTTTTTACAGTATATAATGCATTTTTCAAAAACACAGACAGATGTGACTTTTACTGAAACTTTGGACTCGAACCGTACATTTCACCGTGTGGACAGTGCCTTTTAATCCTGAGTTTTGACCTCATGGTTCCCGTCTCGTACAATATCCGGGACATGTTTTACGTTGGCCTTTTTGTGTCGTGTGTGCGTGTGTTTTGTTTTTTAACCATTATTTTTGTATGTTTCTCATAACTGATTTGCATCTCTTCGTCATTTGATTATTTACCGTAGGCAGCAAGCAGCTAAATATCACCGTCAATGTTAGGAAACTGTAAGAAAAACCAACAGCATAGTGGATGAAATATTAACTTTGTTTCTATGCGTCGATATTGTTTTTCATTAAAGTACATTTGAGATGATTCATTGTAATGCGTTGCTATGATAATTGTTCTTACTGCACTGTTCTTGCTGAAATATTTAGTAGGAAATTAATACTATTTAATTTTTTATATAATGTCTTGTTTAGACACTAAACATATGGCAGTTGTAAGACAATAGGATCAGAAAAGGAGTGTTATGTATGTATAAAAGCATAACGATTTGATCTGATATAGATCCAAGTCACAGTGCACTCCTAAGTCTGCACCTCTTCACAATGTCCCTTTTATGTTTCTTGCATGTGCTCGTCCTTTCTGGTCCAGAACTTTTTAGGCACTTACTTCAGTCTTGGAAAGTGGGTAAGGACACCGACTAGAGGGCAGGGACAGACATTTGGCCTGCAGAAGTCTTTCACGGCCGGACGCACTCTCAAAGCCAGCAGACTCTCGCTCTACAGCAGGGTGACATTTTCCATGCATTCTGCATGACTGCATGCAGGTGATTCCTGCAGCCGAGTAGCTTTTAGAGATTCTTGTTGATTTGCCCCGGTGTCCAGACCGCAAGAACCTGGCTCTCAGTTGAAGGAAGCCAGCAGAACATCAGTGTGTTGGTATACTGTATTTGGATCATCAACTGTCAGTTGGAATAAACTGTCATTAAACTTCAAACCAGTGTGTATGATGTGGGGCATTGAACAAACAATCAAATGAATGATCAAACGAATCCCAGGCTGTTTTCTGACCTTGTGGTTAATGCCCCTTGAAATTGTTCTCTTCTGCAATGATTTGTGCGAAGTCTGGTGACATAACCGGCGTTTAATCCACTCCTGCATTCCACACTACCTGGACATCCGCTGCCGTCTTTGAGGGGGAGAAAATCTCTGCAGGCGAAAGCGTCTCTCTGCTCCTGTGGTCTCCGCATCGCCGCATGTGCGTGAGTGTAAACTCGTGTGTGGGATACGCAACAGATCAGAAAAACAAAACTGTGTCCATAGCAATAACACAGTGCAGAGGGAAAAGATCATTTATACTTTACTGCTGCTTTTAGCGATGTTGTCCTGATTTCACTGTACAAATGACTGTTAAATGAGGAAAAAGTCATGTATATTTATTTTATATCCTCTATTGTAATAAAATCTCTTTTGCTTCAGGTGGAAAACATCTCTTTTGTGCTTTTGTGTGTGTATCGGTTGGGCCATTCTGCACGCAGAAAGGCCAGGTTCCTATCAGGCACTGCGTACTTCGCTGCAGTGGGAGCAGCGTGAAAGCGGTCACTGCTTGCACATGATGGTCGAACCCGCGCTCAGTTTTAAAGCTCCCATCTTCACATTTTCACTCGGAATCTGCCTTTATTCGTCAAGTGCGCTGGGGCACAAAAGGAATTCGTTTCCCGGCAGCTTGAGACTTTCTCGTACACAGACAATAAGCGACACTGTACAAACAATAAATTACACTGCACAAGAAATACAAATGTGAAAAAATTATAAATATACACACGTGGATAACACTGTGCAGTTCTATGGTGCGAGGTAGGTTGCAAACGGGGTAAATTGACATAAGTCAGGTGACACAGCTTAGCTGTTTATGAGGGTGACGGCCTGAGGGAAGAAGCGGCTCCTGTGTCGGGTGGTGTTTGTAAACAAAGCTCTGTAGCGCCTGCCAGAGGGGAGGAGCTGGAAGAGATTGTGCCCAGGGTGTGATGGATCTGCAGTGATTCTATCTGCTCGTTTCCTAGTCCTTGAGCAGTACAAGTCCTGGATTGAGGGCGGGAGGGCACCGATGATTTTTCCTGCTGTCCGTACTGTCCGCTGCAGTCTGTTCCTGTCCTGCTTAGTGGCTGCTCCATACCAGACTGT
>JABFEA020000042.1:3800278-3812283 GCA_019775915.2 Cyphomyrus plagiostoma
ATGTATATGTTTTTATTTATTTTTGTCTGTTTTTGTCTTATTGTCGCATGATTAAGCTGTCCTACCAACACAATCACCCGCATTGTGGTTACCTGCGTACTTCTGATGCAGTTCTTTTCCAAAGACACTCTCACAGATGTTGACACATCAGGTATGCATAACCCAAACACGTCGGGCTGGATGAGTCGTCCGTGCACTGCATGTTTGTATTGGTTTTCTAAAAAAGAAGAAACAAGAACTTTTTTGTATTTGCTGCTGGGGTTTAGCATAAGTGCCTTTGCACAATAAACTGGTTACGTGAATTGGGTGATTTATTGTTTTTCAGAGAAGCTTTTGTCTGAAGCATGTTTATCCCAGGATTGCAAAATGAAATCCCAGAATAAGGGAAGAGGATGAGAAGTATCTGTTTTTAATGTTTTTATTACAAAAACAAAGTTGGCGGTTAGGGGACTCAAATATATATTCACCCAAGTCTCAAGTAGATGCACAGGTTAATTTGTTCTAGTTATGTTTAATGCTGTTTTGGGCATTTGTGTTTTCATTTTCACATTGTTTAATGTGAGACGTCTGATGGAACCATACTGCTTATTTTTGCCCTAGAAATACAACAATAGTATTAGGTTGGGCCATTTTATGTTGCCCTGCACCAAAGTACAGATCATCTTGTATTATTTTTTCCCTATTGAACATTTCAAGCTCTGAAGTTCCAGTTGCATCCTAACAAGGGAGATATCTAGCTCTTTCCTCTCAGTAATTACACTCAGAATTTTCCAGTGTGCTGTGTCTTCTTGGCTCTTTCTGCTGCTTAAGTAGTCAGTTTCTGTCAGAGCTAAGAGTCTGTACTGAAAAATCTTGCCTCTGCAAACCCTAATTTGCAGACACTGGACTTTCACCGAATGCAGACAGTTGAACTCCCCTTTAAATCCTTTTTTTTCAGTGGTGGTATTACTGTCAAAATGAATTCTGTTCCTTGTATTTGGAAGCCATTTTGATCTGTGGATAAGTGTGTTTTTTCTCTTTTTTTTATTATTAAGCCATTGAAGTTTCAAACCGTAACTTATTTCACTGACTACAACTTGAAATTGAAATGTATGTAATAGCTTTGCTTTTCTAATGTGTGGGGTTTCTTGCTATTGAAGTGAATGAGGATATTTCTTCTGCTGTAATAACTGTGTTGTGTGAGTGAGTAGTGAGAAAACAATCAATTGTGAATCTAGTACAGCTTCCCAGCTGGGTTTCCCTGAATGTAGTATTTAAGCTAATTGCAAACAGAGCTGCATGTGTGTTACACTAGTAATTCTTAGTAGGGAAGAAGTTTACTGAAGATTCTGATGGCATTAAAGAGACTGGTGTGGGTGGTACGCTTAAAGGCCACTTTAAGATTCAGCAGACTGAAGTGTAAAACTGACATGAGGATAACCATCACCTGAATGGGAAGAACAGAGCAGCCCACTAACCACCTGCCTCGTGTGGATGTAGGGTTGATGGAGGTGTGGTGGTACGGTCAGGACCAGTGCTAAAGCGCCACTGGTGTCTGCTGTCTCCAGCAATACAAGCTAATAATTTGTGATACAGGCTGTCTCTGCCTGTGATCAGTAGGTCGTTGGTTTGAGCACAGGCCTTGCCAGAACAGTCACATCTCCGTGGGCCCTTGAGCAAGGCCCTTATCCCCCAGCTCCAGGGGCACCGCACATTAGCTAACCCTGTGCTGTGACCCCCAAGCTAGAGAGCAAGATGGTGGCAAAGATAAGCATTCGAATGTACCTGTACGTGTGCTTGTGCAAATGGCAAACAAAGCATGTTTTGTTTGTATGCTATTGTCCTGTGAGAGCTGGTATGAGAGGGCCTGACCTGCTATAAAAAAAATAGTACTGTGTCCTGGAGGTTTTTCTAAACAAGTTTTTACAGCCCTGTTTTTAAGTGCTATAGTTTGTTATGTAAGCGTTGAACTTCATTTTTAACACTGGTGTTGGACTATGTTTGGGTGATATGTGAACAGTTAATGACATGTTATGTTGTGACAACCAGATTATAGTCACCCTAAATGGAAAGCAGAACTTATAACTGAACTGCAATGTATGTAAGTGGATCAACTGCCGCTTTGTTAGATGTCCAGATACTCAAGGCCCTTGAATTGGCACAGCTAATGCCTTCTTTGTATTTGTTTGGGGTCAGTGTTTTTGTCTGCTTGTTCCATCCCCACCAGACTGATTTATGAACCGTAGTGTAAACCTTGGTGGTGCCCCTTCCGGTGGGCTGCTGTTTTTGTAGCTTGCCTGTCGTATCTCCCCCCACCTTCCTCCCAGTTTAGGATGCCTAAAATTAAAGGCCCAGAGTGTGCCAGGCACTCAACACGGCAATGCCTTGTGAAATCGGAGGAAACAAACTGTGAGCGGGTATTTATTTTGTGGTCAGAAAGCCTTGTCAGGGAAAGACGGAGTGGAGACACGGTTCCAGGGCTGAGTATTGAGTACTGCAGAAAGGGTGTGTCTGTGTGCTCTGGTAGGAAAAAGCTTGGAGTCCCGTTACACCTGATGGCTGAGATAAAGGCCCCCATCCCAAGCCGCTGACTGTGCTAATTTCACCACCACGGCTGGATTTGTGCAGATTTTCATTATAATTTTTTTTTCCGCAAAGCTACTGTTTCTGAGATGGGAAATCGGTCATGATTTACTAATATTTGTCTCAGCCATATTTACCCAGGCAGTTCTCCAAACCTACAAAAAGAATGTGAAACAGTGGAAAGTACATGTCCAGGGTGGAAAGCAAAAAAACGGAGGCAAGAGGTCCCAGATAGTCGTCTTCCTTCCTATTGCTTGATTGGAGTTGATACACAAAACCACCATTCAAGCAGTGTATGTAACAGTTTTGTTAATTTTCAAACTCAAATGGCCAATCTGGCACAGTGTTGCCCATGATGTTTCTGTAGAAAGATTTCTGCTTTAAGATTTGTTTCCCCTGGCACCCAAAAGAAAAGTGTGAGGCGTTTGTTTTTTCTGCATGTTTTTTTGTCTGTACCCAAGTTTCATGCGACGTGCTCTTTTGTCAGGTTTTCATCCGACTCCTTCCTGTTTCCCATCCAGACGTTCCTGCCTTGGCTTCTTTGTGTACCGGGGGTTTTTGTGCAGACCAGTGTCTGTGGAAAGCTTGTCGCTCATCATTCCTCCCCACATTTGAATGATCCTCTTTCATCTCTTGCTCAGGTTTTATGCACGAACAATGTTTAAGGCAGCGAGCACTGAGATGCTTTGATCTTGTGTCCTGGAGCACCGTCAGCACAATGTGACTCAGTGTATCTTTTGTAGAATGTCCCCTCTCTCCTCTTCTCTCTTTTTCCCTGTCTTGTACGGTCTCCCTCTTTCTCCGCAAACATTGTGTGGGTGTGGTGGACAGTGAAGTACACAGTTTTGCAAATGCTTTTGTTTGTTGTGGATTGGAGCCTTGGCTAAGGGTGACTGGCTGTATTGGTCTATCATTCTGAAGATCCTAAAGTAGTAGTGGATTGTTACTCTGCATTTAGTGAAGTTTCTGAAAGCCATCTCCACCACAGCCTTATTTCCCATCACACTTGGGAGGTTACTTTGTGTAGTATTGTACAATGTGAACAGCACTTATTTAATGCATCATTTTTCCATAACACAATAAATCAGAGTTGCATAATAGCAAGAATGGAAGTAAATAACCAATGTATAGCAACACAACTTTGCATATAGACATATAAGTGACACTGGGATAGAACCTTAAACCTGGATCAGAATATGGATTTGCTGAAGGGTAACAAGTGATGTTTATATGAATGATTTACTTTGTTTTCCCTCCATTCACTGTCCTAAGTCAAGGATGGCCTGTCAGGCAATATACAGCTATGGTGGGACTTGGGCCTTTATGCATGCAAGCATGGTGCTGGATGGGAGCAGCATTTAATTTTTGTTTTTTTTTCCCTTGTTCCTGATCCATGGAAATATTTCTTCACTTTGTATCTGGAGCTATGAGGGTGGATGTACTTTGATTCAAATTGAGATGAACTCTCTGTGCCGTGTCCTCCAGCCTCTATAAGTCGGGAACTCTGCCCTCTGGCCCATGTCCGAGGGGGGTGCATGCAGGAGTGTTGTGTAACCACCCCCCGCTGACGTTGAAACGGCGGCACAGGCACACCCCTGTTCTGTGGCTTTGGTCATCGGGCCAACGGAGAACAAGACCCAGTAGCCCTTGGGTGTGTTCCATCCCACCTGTCAGTGCCAGTCCCATCTCCCTGCGCCAACATGCGCAGACCGAGAGAGCAAGAGCTTCTTTATTTCTAACCGTTTTTATCGTACGGCCTGCATTTTGCTTTTATCACGTATCCTTTTTAAATACGTATCTGGTGCACTTGTGAAAAATGGCTGAGACAGGTCAAAAGAAGAACCTCGCTACTGGCCAGTACTGGGCAGTGGTTTCGGTACAGCAGTGCTGTGCAATCGGGACTTGTTCTGCACGGCAGTGTCCTCAATATTGCCCATGATGCACCACAGAAGCCCGTTTTGTACGGCAGTGCATGGGCAGGTATCGCAATATTTCACAGGGTGTAGGGGGAGACTGCCATTGCTGCTGCTGTTCAGTGATTCTGTTAAGGCCCAATATGGAGTCAAAGGTTCCACGTGGAAGGCCACATGTTTGCAGCACTTCTGCAATCCCTTCCTTGTTTTATTGTGTACCATTTTATTTCTTCAGAATTAAAAGAGCAAGGGAATATAAAAAGTTACATTTTAGTATCCTAGCTTTACTGCAAGTGAGGTTACTTAACTGCTGTTTATTATGGCAGAATGAGAATGTGCCGTAAGCCTCAATAATGAGAGCGTATTACTGCTACAGAGAGGAATGGAGCCGTTTTCCACCAATGGTGGTTTACCTTTGTAGTGTCATGTGACTTGGCTGCAGTTCATCTTTTGGTTGGCCTCAAGGTAGGGAAATAATACTCCTAGCAGCTGCTGAAAGCATTTCCGGTGAAGGGTTTTCTCCTTACCAGTGCACATGGAGGTCCTGTGACACGCTGAAGCCTGCCTGCTGTAATATATAAAGTAAAGATATTTTCAGGCTGGGGAAAGTGGGGCTTTTCAGTGTTTCAGGAATGGGTTTGTGTTGCAGTCCAGAGAGAGGGGAACTGAGCTGATAACCTGTGGATTGTCTGCTCTGGAGTACTTCAAGGATGAGGCAGTGAGGGGTGGGGAGGCCTCCCTCTGCAAGTGCACACAGGCTTGTAACCCACAGCGCAGGGATCACTTCCTGATGGGTGTCAGTCAGCTTCCGGTATGTTTGTTTTGACAGTGTTGCAAACAAAGCCTGACGTGTACTTGCCAAAAGTTGCATGGTTTGTATGTTTTCTACCCACGGCGCATGATCGTCTTCTCTAACTTTCTGGGATAGATCTATTATATTAATATAAATGTATAGTTTCTCTGGAGCTTTTCTGGTTTGGAACATTTAATGTTTTTACTTTACTGTATGGAAGACCTTGTTTTAATTTACCTTTATTGCATTTAAGACCAGTTTTTAAATACTGCTCTGAAAGACGTTGCTTTCATATGTTAAGGGATACTGAACCCAATCTGTATGCTCTTTCTCCAGGATAAGCTCACATACATATGTTTGTAGTTAAAATCTTAAATGACTGTCCCGTATACTTGGTGAGGAAAATCCTCAACTCTCACAACCTGGAAGTTATTGTTCTGAGGGTCGTTTCCATGGTTTTAGAGCCAACTGAAGGCCTTGTCTGTAATAGTGAATCATGTAGTGTAGTTGCTAGGCAGAAAGCCAGGGAAGCCATTGAAAGCCCCCGTTGGAAAATCTATCAGAACCAACTGTTTCTGAACCTTTTTTTAGCCCCCCGTAAACCCTCTGCACCTCCCACCCCCTTCTCCCCAAACAGCTAACAGATCAGCTTTCACATACTTGCATGTTTCCTTCAATTCTCTACTATCTTTCTTGGTTAAATGACAAGCTGTTGCATTTTGTAGCTGAAGCCTACTCAGTGAGCTTCGCACGTTTTGTTTTCTATATAAAAGTTTGGTAACAAACTCTGGTATCCGGCTAGCAGCAGTTTAGCTAACGTAAAGAATAGGCCAAGTGGTATTTTTTTTTTTTAGGTGTATGTGCCCTTATATTCATTTGTCATTCTAAGTTGTTACCATGACAGATTACATCAAGTTGTGTTAGAGCTTCTTTAAAGTGTTTTACAGTGATCTTTTTAACATGTTAGTTGATCTGCGTTTGCCCTAAGGAGGTTGCTTACCAGACAAGTGACGACAGCAGCAACCATAGAGTGAGAGTTCCCATAGTGGCCCTTGGCAGTGCGACTCTCCTGTCACACTGGTAGCTGGAGTAGAGACACTGAGATCTCCCTCCCTGGCATATCTTGGTGGTTTCCTCTTTTTTGCCTCCAAGCACCTCACCAGTCGTTTCTGTGTTTTGGGAGTTGTTTCGTGTTTGGTGGGGGTAAATGAGCCATCATCTGTTATTTTGACACCTGCATGATATGATCCTGGGGGAGATTCACTTCCTGTTCTTTCTGGAATTTATTTATTTAGTTTTGGGGAGGGGGGCAGCAATGTAGACGCCTCCTGAAAATAATTTCCTCATTTTGTTCTGGTCCCACATGTTCAGATGCTCCCTACGCTGTTAGGTGAGTTTGAGGAGACACTATGGCCGGCTGCTCAGAACGTTGTTTGCTAGAGTAACTGCAGCTTTATCACCATACTGACATCTTCTGCTGTCTGCGACCTAAAGCTGGTCGATATGTCGATGTTAGAAAGGTAACCCGGTGTTAGTATCCGACTGTGACTAACCGCCAATTATTGCCCTTATTGGGGAACTAGACTTAGGCTACACACAGTGCAGTATAACAAAGATTTATGAATTAGCTTTCAGTTCAGTCTTCTAGCCTAAATTTTACATGGTGTGTAAAAACATTGGTCATAATGGTGGTCTGTGGCTAGGGCTTACCATAAGTTTGTGAAGGTATTGCTTTAGATTTTTATATAGTTTTGTATGCTCCCTGACCGGCTTTTAAATAATTGAAACTTGCTCATTGATCAAAGAAATACTGCATTTGGTACCGCATGTGTGTGTGCTGAGAGGGTTAATTTCATGTAATATTGCATTAAAAAATGTATATTGCACAGCCCTGTGCTTCTATTTTTAAATTTTTTTTTTGGCAGCCTTAACTTGCAGAGCTTGCGGATAAAGACATTACATTGTTTTTTATCCTGTGGAACACAATTGATCGATCTGCTGGTCATATTTCATAATGGATTAAAAATGTCGCTATTTATAGCCATCTCATTGGTGGGATTTTGCCAGCACTTCAGTAGTTGTACACCTTTTCTAAATGGTGAATGAGCTGACAGAATCCTGTCTTCTCCTTTGGAAAATGACGTCCAATGCAGTCATGTTCATTTTTTTTTTTTTTAGCAGTTATGTCTCTAGGTCTGCTGCTGACCTATGGATGCTGATGGCTTAAATAACGGCCTGCAATATATGCCAAGGTTGAGAGCTCACATCAATGCCAGTTTTGTTTTGTTTGGCTCATACCGATATCAAGCAATATATAGAACTCATGACTTTTATTTAAGCTAGGGTACTTTGCGGGCATAAAATATTTTGGTCAGGATTTGGCTGATGGTTAAGTTGTTTGGATATTTTCTTATTTGCATGTTGTACTTTCTTAATGCATTACAGTACCAAGTTTGTCTAATATATGGTGCATAAAGGAATGTGGTAGTTTCATTAGTTGACTGCAAACTATTGCTGTAGTGCTTTAGCCTCCAGTTTTCACTGTGCAAATAATATAATCTGTGAATGAGCCTGGTTGAATCACTTACTTATGTCAGCCTCCTCTTTGTAAATGATCAGCACAGTTAAACATACCTAGAGGTTTATGTTGCAGTTCTGGTGTAGGCTGTCATGGTTAAAGCTTATGAAGGCTAATGAGATTTTGTGCTTAATGCTTATCCTGCTTTATCGTATAGTCTATTAAATAAAAGGATAATTCTATTTGACACTCAAAAAATGCAGAGACCTTAACTACAAATCCTTCATTAATTGGAACATTATTGCTTCAGCTGTGTCAACAGTATTATTTAGTGACGTTTGACAGGAGCATTTTATTATTTTCGGCATCAAAATAACTTGGTAGATTTAGAGTTAAAGCCACTACGATCTAAGATCTCTGCACTCAATATTGCATTACATTTTCTAAGTGAAGTGTCTTGCATAAACTTGATTGAACCCTGTCACCCTCTTCTTCCTCTTTTTCAGTGCCCAGTAGTGAGCTGTTTTGTGCACATAACGTGCATAAACATATAGCACATTCTGTGAGTTACAAACAGTTGATTTGCCCCAATTGTGTTTTTTTGTTTGGCTTTTTTTTTTTACTTTTGAAAATTCCCCACATAAAAAAACTAAAACATCAAGTTCTTAGCAGAAATAACCTAATGCTTAGTGGCTGAAGTTGATGTTTTTGTTTTTAAACTTTGTTTTTGGTCTGAGTCGAGCTGTCTGCATGTCACACTTTGAGGACAGCCGGCGGTCCCTTGGAAAAGAGCAGCTTTTGGGTCTTCTGTAGCTTCTTGGTGCTGAGGTGTGTGAAAGTTGACCAGAAGCTTATGTCCTGATTTCAGCACGTGTCTGTGTGGTCCATCAAAAGCAGGGAGAAATACTGCTTCTGTTTTTCTATTTTGTATGTTCAGGCTTCAACATAAAATGTGGCTCAGAGAGGGATGGGCCATCACTTTAAATTGTCCTTTAACCCTAGAGCAATGTTCAAAGCCTCAGGCAGTGTGGGGTCAGTTTTTGGATGCTGGATACAGTTTGCTGTGTTCTCATAAGACACTTCTTCCTGTATTCTGTGTAACTGGGTCATAGGTCACTTGCAGACTTGCACTCAGTGACGATATATGAGAGCCCCGCCCTCTGAGTGGAGTGGTGGATTACTTGAGAGAGTTGCAGTTGGTTCTGATTAGACACGGAGGGGAAAAATGTCCACGCATGTATATGTAGCCCCTGCCTTTCCGGCACCGCAGCATGGAAGGGCCTGGGACCGTTCTGTGGGATTCAGCAGCTTTGTCGGGCTGCCAGAACTCGTAATCCGCACTGAACCTCGCGGCCTTCTCAATTAGCTGCCGCTAGCACTGTCTGTCACCTACGCTGTGTGGCTCTGCTTGTCATCCTTGCTGGGGTGAGGATCTTTGTTGACTTGCCCGTGACACATCGACATCAGTGAACTTGTGATCGTGTCAGCTGCTGCCACCGTGAAGGCTCTCGCTGGAGAGGATGCTTATTTGCATATTTAAATGCTGTTTGTTCAGTTAGAGGCCCAGATGGTCTGCTGCAGCTGTTGTGCTTGTGTTTATGTGCCCTGAGATTTCCATAGATACACCATATTCCCAAAAGTATAGGTGGTATTAGAACAAAGTGGAAGCAATTGGGAATAGGAGCAATATATAGGCCATTTAAAATCACAGAGGGGGGGACAACACATGCTGAGGCCAACTCTCTGCAAAGTCAATGGCTACTGACCTCCAAACTTCGTGTGGCCTTCAGAATACCTCAAGAACAGTGCATAGAGAACTTGGGGTTTCCATGGCCAAGCAGCTGTGTCCAAGCCTTACATCACCAAGTGCAGTGCAAAGCGTTAGATGCAGTGGTGTAAAGCACGCCGCCACTGGACTCTAGAGCAGTGGAGAACTGTTCTCTGGAGTGACGAATCACACTTCTCTGTCTGGCAATCTGATGGACGAACCTGGCTTTGGCGGTGGCTGGGAGAATGCTACTTGACTGACTGCATTGTGCCAAGTGTAAAGTTTGGTGGAGGGGGGATTATGGCGTGGGGGTATTTTTCAGGGGTTGGGCTTGGCCCCTTAGTTCCAGTGAAAGGAACTCTTAATGCTGCAGCATTCCAAGTTATTTTGGACAATTCAATGCTCCCAACTTTGTGGGGACAGTTTGGGGATGGTCTCTTTCTGTTCCAACATGACTGCACACCAGTGCACAGAGAGAGTTCCATAAGGACATGGATGAGCGAGTCTGGTGTGGAGGAACTTGACTGGCCTACACAGAGCCCTGACCTCAACCCGATAGAACACCTTCGGGATGAATTAGAGTGGAGACTGTAAGCCAGGCCTTCTCGTCCAACATCAGTGCCTGACCTCACAAATGCTCTCCTGGAAGAATGGTCAGACATCCCATAAACACACTCTTAGACCTTGTGGACAGCCTTCCCAGAAGAGTTGAAGCTGTTATAGCTGCAAAGGGTGGGTCATATTAAAGCTTATGTATTAAGAATGGGATGTCATTAAAGTTCATGTGTGTGTAAAAGGCAGGTGTCAATACTTTTGACAATATTGTGTACGGCTGTTAATGCACATATGCTGAAAGCCCTGCCTATTTTGAGAACTCCCTGCATGTGTTTGAAAGACACTTGTTTTGTAAGCTCTCTCCACAATTAAGAGTGGTTTTGAACGTGTTAAATGTGTGTCTTTGATTAGTTGTGTATTTCAAGGATGCCGGCAGACGAAGGCCTTGTTAAGGCCAAAAGCATTTTTTAGTACACGGTCGAGAGGAGCGGGCCAAGTATTTCACACCCATTTCATATTGCTGTTAGCCAGAAGCGTGGCCCTCCACCCGGCCAGCTAAATAGCGCCGATCGGCTCGCATGCGAATGCAGTATGTGGGATGTTTCTATTTACTTATTTATTAAAAGGCAGGACTCGCCTCTGTTGTAGCACAAGGCTCAGTACACATGCAGTGTAGGAACCACCAGATGATCCCAAGCAATCCTTATTTATGACCTCTCTGGCAGGCAGATTTGGAAATTACACTGGTGTTAAATGTTAATTTTTCTTTTCCCTGTCAGTAATTGTACTAACATGCAACAGATGAGTCTTGTCCATGGTAAGTTTGTAGATGTACGTGAATGTATTTGTTTGAAACGTATGCATGTACAAAGCTACCATAGTCCAAAAGTAGGTGTTAAGAAAGGGGGGGGGGGGGGGCTTGCTCTGCTCTAGACACCACATCCACAGCAGAAGCCTGCTGGTCTGGGGCGAGACTCTTATAGTCCTGTAGTGTGAAACGCCGTGGCCTGTGTTGCTAGAGAGCTTCTTGGCTGCCCCTGAGGTCACCTGACCCCAGGTGTGCTTGCCCTCTGTCAACAGGCACCTCCTCTCCCCTCTGCTTCCGTTGTATGTTTTATCCTCTCAGCTGAAGAACGAGACCTGAGTCTTTAAGGGCCTCTGCTCAGGTCCTACAGCCATTAACCACTGGGTTGTTTTCTGCTCATTACACTGGCCATACAGTGTTCATTCTCATGCTTTTCTTTCAGCTGAAGTGTGAGTGGAGTAAGTGGAGGTATACTCTGGCAATGGCCACCTCATTGTTGTTTCTTATTCGTTTAGCCTGGGCAGGTTCATCAGTATTGGTCGTCTGTCATTTAAAATGCCAATTGTTCTCCTTGCACAGATGCTAGTTATCACGTAGACTAGTAAACAGGCTGCCTGAAAGTCTTGGTTAGGGAAAATGCAAGGTAGATGAACTGGCCGTGACGTCCTGCTCAAACAGACAATTTCTGTGGAATTTCTCCGGATCCCCAGCATGAACCCAAAGCCAAAGCTCTTGCTTTTTCATTCACATCAGTCCTGTCAAGCCGGCGTTGGACTTTTACCCTGCTGGTCTTAATCAGACACCAGCTGTGTGCTGGAGCAGAGCAGTATTATGGTTTTTCTTCTTTTCAAACCTCAGACCCACACGCACAGACAGAGAGACAGAGACGCACAGAGAGGGAGACAGAGACGCACAGAGAGAGAGACAGAGACGCACAGAGAGGGAGACAGAGACGCACAGAGAGAGAGACAGAGACGCACAGAGAGAGAGACAGAGACGCACAGAGAGAGAGACAGACAGAGACGCACAGAGAGAGAGAGAGACAGAGACGCACAGAGAGAGAGAGAGACAGAGACGCACAGAGAGAGAGA
>JABFEA020000042.1:3812383-3823048 GCA_019775915.2 Cyphomyrus plagiostoma
ACACACACACACACACACACACACACACACACACACACACACACACACACACACACACACACACACACACAAAGACCGAGAGAGAGACAGATACACAACTCATATGTGTACATATGTGTGTGTGTATTTCCTGCAGCAGGGAAAAAAAATACCAAACTGGTTTTTGTCCAGCAATAGTAACTGAAAGAGCCACATGCTCAGCATCCGCTGACTGGCTGCTTGTGGCATTTCAGTGCTCTTCATTTGTAAAACCAACACATGACTCCTCTGTCTTCCTTAGACGTGGTGATATTGCTTGCGACTTATGTTGCCATGCAGATGCACCTCATGCTATTACACTTACCATGCTTTCCTTTCGGCATTGTATTGTTTAGTCCATTTAAGTGCACATCAAGTGCAAACGCTGACCGGGCAGGTCAAACAAGAAGTCAGCAGTGCTTTACTTCAACCAAGACTGCATGGGAATAGCAAGCACATATCTGCTTGTTAATTCAAAATACTGTATGTCAGTCTTGGTCTTGATTCCTTGATAGTAGGCTATTAAACTGCAAATTCTGAAATGTGGTTTTGTGAAACTTGCCAGTGCAAGTAGACTAACCCACAGTCATTCCGTCTGGGCTGATTTCAGCCCTACGGAGAATGTTAAACCTGCTTCGTTAACTTAATTGTGGTGGGGGGGGGAGTATTTGTTGAAAGAAACATGCACCAGGTGTTACAGCTTCCTCTGTGGTGAGCAGATTTCTCTCCAAATCTCAATAACTGACATGGCCAGTCCAGGATGTTCTGCTTTAATAAGTGTCTCCTCTCCTTGGTAGCTAAACTTGTAGGTTTCACTCCAGAAAATTTCCAGCTCTCCTTAGCAACATATCACCCAAAAATAAGGCTATGCGAGTAGGAAGGAATAAACAGAGTCTGCAGACGAGTACTGTAGATGCAGTACGATTTGGAGTGAATCACCCAGAAGGTCTGATGACTGAGTTGTGGGGAATGCAGTGTTCCGGGGATGGAACAACCTCTAGACTGCTAAGAAGGAAACTGCTGTCCTTGCCAAAGTAACGTATCAGACACTGTTCCCTCGCAGTGCATCTTGAAGCCTTTGTGCTTTGCTGTCATGAAAATTAAGCTCTCACTTCAATGCAAGAAAGTCTATCATTTGGCCGAACTTGCGTTTTCTGCTTTCTTGATGTGTGATTCGAACAGTGTGCAGACGGTTCACATGCCAGCAATACAGCGGCTCGTGTGATATCTGTGGTAACCCTTGCGCTGCAGAATTTCTCCACTAAGTCCCGGACCTCGATGAAGTTTCCATATTTAAGCATATTTTGAGTCAAAGCATCCAAAACCTCAACAGGAATTTAAGATACTTTACGGTACAGTACCGCAGAATTTCCAAAAACAAGCTCAACCTTGGATCAAGTAAAGAGAAGCCTGCTTCCCCTTCTTGTGAAGGTTCAGTCCTGTTTGTGGTGCTCTGGATGTTTTCATCATGCTTTTCTGTGTGTTTGCCATTGGTCTGCTTAAGGGGGGTTAGCTAGTTGGCCGGTATGGGCTGCAGTGCAGCATGTTTCCGTCAGGGTGGTAATCAGAGGCGCACCACGCATTACTGTGGAGCGTGCATTTGAAGGTGGTCTAAGCCACACAGCAGGCAACTGAAGCTCATCTGTAAATATTTTGGAAATGGATGGTTGTGGTGCAGCCTTTGTGTTCTGGATGTTCTTGTCCGCTGTAGGAAGGGCTCTTTGGTCCCACGCTCCCTTCATAGTAATTTAAAACCATGCTCTTGAGTGTCAATCTTGCCAGCAGTCATGGCTTTATCAGTGGTGCTCTGCTCAGGGTTAAAGCCCATAATTCAAAGGCCTTTAACCTCTAGCTGTGTCCAAACTGCTGCTTTATAGTGCATGGCCATGTATATGCTGCAAGCAACTGGACTAGAACTTTCCAGGCGAGTGAAAGACTGCACACTTCTTGGGTAGAGAGTATAACACTGTCTGCATGTGCACATACATGTCAGAGCGTGTTTGAGTAAGTAGAGTGTTTCGTAAATGTGCCTTTTTTGTGTTATTTTAACACTTATGTGAGGCAGTTCCCTTGTTTATTTTGCTGGCATTTGTGATAGGCAGGTGACGGCCCCGAGCTATGCAGGGCCGTGCTCATTCGTTGAGAAAGTCCCGGGACCCTTGACCTGCGACCTCGCTGTCATGTGCTGCATACTACTCTGTTTAGTATCAGTGTGTCTGAAAACCATGCAGAAAGAACAGAGCAGCTCCCCCCTCTCTCTCTCACACACACACACACACACACACACACACACACACACTCACTCTCTACCGGTAGCTATGTCTTGGACACACTTCCCCCCCCCGTTTCCCTGCAGGACCTGTCAGCTTCAGTGTAGCTGCATGCTGGAAGAATGAAACCAGCACAGTGCTTTGCACCAGCCCAAAAGACACTCTGGGGGCTGCTCATGGCCCCCTAACTTATGCAGCTGTTTGTATAATTCCAAATGCCATATTTCAATCATATTGGGATAAACTGTTATATCAAGTGGTTGGCCACCCCACACATGCACAAGTGCACACACACGGCACCAAGCAGGGCACTTATTTTTTTTAAATAAGCTGAAACAAAGAGTGATTTATGGCGTTGAAAATACTTGATTGACAGACCATATAAGGAGTAAAAAAAAAATAATAGGAATGTTATTTTAAAAAAAAAAAAAAAAAACTCCATTGGAAACGTAGGCTGAACTGAAAATCAGTATATAAATCCCCATGTTGCTTATTGGGTAGCTTAAGCCTGCTTCCACGACAGCTGACAATCGCCATTTAGTCAATGATGGACTCTGACAGCAGGTCACTCGTCCGATGTTGCCGATTCACCGATAATTTCGTCATACAGCACTAGGCTGCTCTGGAATGTCCATGGCTGTATCTCCTGCAGCTCCCTAGGCCTTCATAAGCCTTTCACCCTGTCTTGATTGGCTTGGGTCTTCTCATTGAGATGGACGCCTGTGATGCAGCCGCGTGTTCCGAGAGAAAAAGGACCCATTGAGGAGGCGATTGGCACCGGCCTGCTGGCAGTGGTCTGCCAAAGGGCCTTTTTGTTTACCCCGCACCCCTTCCCCGTCTGACGGCCTCTCGGGCTAATTTCTCTCCGCCGGGGAGTTCTGTGGGGGAGGAGCTGCTTATTAAACTCGAATCTGCTCCTTAAACATGGTGTTGAAATGGAAAGGGGGCTCGGAGGTTTCCTTGCGCTCATGGAGCAGCCACGATTGTGAGCCGTAACGAAGCATATATTTTTTCGCCTTGCGAGTCAGCTGTCCGCTTCACACGGCTGTTTTCCTGCCATCTACAGATTAGTTGCTGTCTCTGGTCCCTTTAGGCCGCTGTCTCTAGATCAAGCCTCTGACTTTTTGTTCAAGCTTGAATCAGGCACCCACTTGCCCGTGCTGCTCGCAGGCTGCGGACATTTGCCCATGAAAAATAAAAAATATAAAAATGACCTTAGAGCCAAACTCACAAGTCCCCAGGCTATGAGGTTAACTGTAAAGCTGGAAATCGGGCATTGTGCTCAACACCTAGAGGTCCTGCTGAATATAGTGGTGGAAATACTTGTATATTACAAGCAAAGCACATCATATGAGAGCAGCTGACCAAGATGCACCCAACTCCTTTACTTGATAATTGGTGGCTTTCCTTTAATTTGCCGCCGGTCTCCTTTTGTAACCATGTACTCATTGTACTCACTGTCTCCAGCTTCAGGAACCAGTTCCAGGTTTTCAGTCCCCTGTATTGGAATACGCCTCTCCACTGGCTCCCTATCCAGACGGCATGAATGCCAGGGCTGTTTGCCGAACAGGATTTATAGCCGTGCTGACCTGCCATCGCACATGTTTGTTACTCAAGCTGCGATAAGGAATCGCTGCTTGTAATGTCATCTGCTGGGAGAGAGCGCCAAGGGCCCGGCTGATTGCTGTCGTTCTCTCGGCCGTACGGCCGCAGCGCAGCACCTTTGTCCTCTGCCTGTGGCTGGGGTCGTGCTGTTGCCAGTCTTGTTGTGTTACTTCTCTTTAATTCTAGAGCAAGGCCTGCCCTCTCTGCGTTTTTGGATGGCAGACTTCAGCCTCCAGTCCACAAGAAGTTTAAGATTAGGGTTCCAAAAAGGAAAAAAAACTCACTTCCATGGCTTTTGAGCTGTTCCCCATATAAACCTTCCCCTTGGCTCCCATTTTTTTCTGTTGTTCTCCTCCTCTTTCCACTTGTGGGATTTTTGTAAAGGTTTGTATTACATGCTGAGGTTGCTCCTGCTTGCTGTGCCTCCCCTCCCTCACTGGTTTTGGCACGGTGATGGTAGCAGTGGTCCTGGCTGATTGGGGGATTCGAGATTCTCCCAAAACCACTCGCCTCGGGTCAGCCCTGGTTTGGGTTCTGTACTCCGTAATGCGCTGACCGACCGCAGTGTCTCCAGTGGCGCTGCAGGACACTGTAGGACCCAAACCCGGGCGGCGCCGTATGACGTTCCAGGAGGTGCCTTTTTGCCTTGGACCACGGGGAATTGTTACTCTGGACCCCAGATATTTGACTTTTTGAAAAATAGCTTTGAAAGGTTTCAACCACAATTTTGTGCTTTCGAACGAAAAAAAAAAATCTATGCCCAAGTTTGTGGGACATTTGGCACGTTTCGAGATGTTTTCCACGCATGATCTCTTAAGGCCAGATCTGTCTGCATACATGATATGTGAGTTGTGAACAGAAACACGGTGACACTTGGTGTTGACACCTCGGCTTCTTTCAGAAGATGCGCGAGCTGTGGACCGGGCAGTGCCACCACTGAGGCCCCAGGCAGCTGTACGGAGCGATCGGTCCTGACCCGGCTGTACACGAATGGCCCAGGGAAGCCAGCAGATTGACACCCAGGTTTTCCACGACCTGCGCCAGAAGTTTCCCGAAGTCCCAGAGGGGGTCGTCTCCCAGTGTGTGCTGCAGGTGAGCTGCTATCTGGCCATCCATGATGCTTTGTCGTCTCGCCATGTAAGGATACATGAGCCCGAAGTCTTCTGTGCCAAACCCCACATGGCTACCATGAAATCCAGGGCCAGCATGCCATTTTTGATAATATAAAATAAAAAAAGACACCCGCTCATCCTTCACACCTTTTACGATCATTCATATATCCGAGGTACAAATAACTGCGCGTGTGCAGTTAGAGGTGTCATGCAGCCCGCTCTGCAGTTAGTTAGAGGTGTCATGCAGCCCGCTCCGCAGTTAGTTAGAGGTGTCATGCAGCCCGCTCTGCAGTTAGTTAGAGGTGTCATGCAGCCCACTCTGCAGTTAGTTAGAGGTGTCATGCAGCCCGCTCTGCAGTTAGTTAGAGGTGTCATGCAGCCCGCTCGGCAGTTAGTTAGAGGTGTCATGCAGCCCACTCTGCAGTGACCCTTGGGGCTTTCATCTGGAGTTTCACTGGACATTCATGTTGCACTTAATGAATCTGCTTCGATTTAATATAAATTTGTTATATGGATGCCAGTTTTTGGAGTTTATCCACCAACAGTCTTAAATGTCTCCATTGATATCCATCCATGGATAAACAAGGGAAAAATCTGTTGGTCTTGTGGTGGTACTTTTTTCAGTTTAGTTTTTGCAGTCCAGCATGGTTTATACAGACTACTGACTTTTGGGCTTCGCAACTCACATCTCATTAATATTTTAGGCGCCCTACTACTCTGCTTACCAAATTGCCGCCGTAATTAAACGTCCGTATTGTACCGAAAAGCCAGCGTCCAGACAAATGTTTCATGCATCATCTAAAGCAGGGTGGGCAGCCTTATCCGCAAAGGGCCGGTGTGTGTGCAGGTTTTTGGGATAACCTGTAGGTCAGCTGTTCAATCCCAGGTGTGAGGACTCTTCAGCCAGTCAGTCCTCTAATTAATCATTTAAAAGGGTGCTGCAACGAAAACCCACATACACAGCGGGCCTTTCTGGATACTATTGCCCACCCCTGATCTAAAGCCTTGGAGATTATTACCCATGCCATATACATTGCACGATTACATCTCAGCATGATCACTACAGCCCTAATTGTCATATGTGCTTTTCTGTTTTTGTGACTTTATTTCCGCTGTTAATTTTAACGACTCTATAAAGATGCACAGATGTGACCATAATCACTAATTTTACTTTCAGAACAACAACAACTTGCATGCCTGTTGCGAGTACCTGTCCCAAGTAAGCACCGGGTACCTGTACGGCGAAGGAAACCTCAGCTTCCCGGACGAGCCCGGCCTGTCCAGACTCCAGAATCACATGACCCAGTTGAACCTGGGCCTGCATTCTCAGAATGTGCATGTGTCCCCGGCTCGGGACAGCCAGAGGATGAACGGCAGCCGGACCCTTACACACAGCCTGAGCGACGGGCCCCTGCAGGGATCACAGCCCAGTGGGCCCTTCCTACCACCCGAGCCGCAGTCCGCCCCAGCACAGGTGCCTCCCAGCTTCAACGCACTTGGTGTGATGGACCCTGTCCGGAAGCCCCAGCCCCCACAGCACCTAGGCCTCTACCAGCTGGGAAACAAGGGACAGGCCCCCCGCTTCAACCCCATAACCGTCACTCTGGCCCCCAACATTCAGACAGGCCGCAACACGCCCACCTCGTTGCATATCCACGGTGGGCCCCAGCCCAGTCTCAACAGCCCCCAGGGCAATTCTATCTACATCCGACCGTACGTCAGCCAGACTCCCACGCCCCGGCAACAGCTGCAGCAGCAGCAGCAACAGCCCCAGGCGGCCTGGTCCCCGTACAGCCCCACGACCCAGCAGCAGACCTACCAGATCTCTCACCCCTCCCCGCTGCCCGGCGGCCGGGCACTGCCCTGCCAGCTTAGCTCCTCGCATACCTCAGGGCACACGGCGCAGGGCCACCAGACGTCTCACGTC
The DNA here is from genome assembly GCA_019775915.2 of Cyphomyrus plagiostoma. Taxonomy (NCBI): domain Eukaryota; kingdom Metazoa; phylum Chordata; class Actinopteri; order Osteoglossiformes; family Mormyridae; genus Cyphomyrus; species Cyphomyrus plagiostoma. The sequence goes on from JABFEA020000042.1 coordinate 3,819,316, forward strand.
TACATGCCCATCAGCTCTCCCACGAACCCGCAGGCCCCCTCCATCCTGCAGGCGCCGGCAGCCTCCAGCGGTCAGTACAACATCCAGGCCATCACAACAGGCCCCCGCAAGAACCAGATCGAAATCAAGCTGGAATCGCCCCAGCGTAGTAACTCCGCCGCCATCCTGCATCCCGTCAGTGGTGTCCGACCCTCCTCGTCCACCTCCGCTGCCTCCTCGTCCTCCTCCTGCCCCTCTTCGTCCCCCATGGGCACCAGCACCTGCTCCACTGCGCCCTTGTCCATTAGCGGGACAGCTCTGAACCGCAGCCAGCCAACCCTATACATCTCTCCCAGCCCTCCATCCGCCGCCACCGCTGGGCCCGACGATGCCGCCTCAGCGCCCTCTGCCTCCCGCCCCCAGCCTAAGTTCTACATCTCCGCCAACGCGGCCGGCGACGATGCCAGTGGACGCAACCCCACCGTTTATATTTCTGCCAATTCTGCAGGGCTGCAGGGCCCTGCAGGCGGACGTGGTGTAGCAGGACAGGTGAGCATGGGGCCCGCATACATCCACCACCACCCGCCCAAGTCCCGCTCGTCGATGGGGGCCAGTGGTGCAGTGACCTCCCCGCGTGTAGTGGTCACCCAGCCCAACACCAAGTACACTTTCAAAATCACCGTGTCCCCAAACAAGCCGCCGGCCGTGTCCCCCGGCGTGGTCTCCCCTACCTTCGAGGTCCCCAATATGCTCAGCCTTCCCTCGGAACACTTTGCCGAGCCGGACCCCCATCACCTGTCGGACCCGCTGTCGGCACACAGGGAGAGGCCCAGCACCCCGCGCCGCCTCAGCGTCAGCTCTGACGACGCCGCTTACACACAAGGTGGGGGCCGTTTGCTGGGGCAGGGCTTGTTTGTGGCGGGGGGTGGGACCTATAAATGAGCCAGCAAACAAATCTTCACACGGTTTGTGTGTATGCAGCTATTTTCTAAATTATTTTAAATTAAATCGCCTGTATGTTATTGTGTTATGCATTATAAGTTTCGGCTGGTGTACTGGAGGTCGTTGCTGTGAACTCATGCTCCTTTGCTCCCGCGCCATGATTTCTACCTGACGTCTCTAACCAGCGATTCATGTTCCTTCAAGTCGGCAGTCATAAGCAAGATGCCGTTCTGTGGGAACGTGTGAGCACGTCGCTCTTGTATGATCGTGTGAGGGACATTGTGTATGTTTCTACTCGCGAGTAGTAAATGCTTTTTCCACTGCCTCTTGCCAAGACGGAAATCTAACCACAAGCTGTTGTTTATGCCTGTTTTTAACGTGTCATCAACATTATGGGAATCTGAATGCATTTCAGGCAAACTGTATATGCTGTTGCTCTTGTATCCTCAGTTTACTTGGTGGACCTCTTTAAAGGTTTGGGAGCAGGGTGAGATTTTCACGGTTTAGCAGTAGGCACTCATTGCCTTTAAGTGGGCTGGCGTGTCCCTCACGCCTGGATGGACCACTTCATTTCCTTTCTGGGAGTTCTCTTTGATGGGCCCACAGTGACTATGGCTCACATCCCCTTCCCCCATGGTTGCCGCTGCCTGGTCTCGCATTGGCCCTTGGGCCTTGAGTCCGAGCCCTTTAGGAAAAAAGCAGCTTGGTATTTTGTCCTCTAGAAACTTCTCTGTTGTTGGGTATCCTAAAAGGCATGATTGTGTGAACTGGCTGGTGTTCGATTATGTTATTTTGGGTATAGTTCAGTGGAATGCGGCATGCATGAATGTCTCTTTGTGACTCGCACACTATGGGGTCCAGTTGGCCGTGCGGCCGTCGAGCCAAGTCATCCAGCAGAACCCCTATCGTGCCACTGTGCCCGCAGCTCTGTTGATACACCAGAAGGCTCGCATGGACAGGCTGTGCCACGAGCTGCAGTTGAAGAAGAAGAAGCTGGAGGAGTTGAAGGAGGAGGTGAACGAGATGGAGAATGACCTCACCCGCAGACGGCTCCAGAGGTCCAACTCCATCTCCCAGGCACCCTCCGTAAGCGATGTGCATTACAGTGAAGCTCAGCTTCAGTTTTCTTTCACGGCCGGTAATGTGAGAGACACATCCTGTAGTAGTTTGAGGAGTGACCTCAAGGTCCCTTTGCAAATGAACACTCTCTGTATTGGGATGTTGTAATGGCAACTAGATGAGGATCTTCACACCACGTTGAGAAATAAACGTTAAGGACGACTCCTGTTGGACGATGAGCAAGCGTTAGATGTGCAGAGGTCACACGGATCACTAACACATGGCTTGGAACGCTTTTCCCTGGAATTAACCTCCCGCATGGCTCTCCTGGAAGCATAACATTCATCTGGCGCTTTTCTTGCATTGATTAAACAAGTAAAAAAATAAAATAAAAGCTGCTCTCCCACAGTGGGTAGAAAGTGTAACCTTGTTTCATCTCTCCTTTATCAGATTGAGGAAATGCAGAACTTGCGTTGCAGAAACAGGATGCTGCAGATTGACATTGACTGCTTAACCAAAGAAATCGATCTCCTTCTGACAAAAGGTACTCAGGCCCCGTTGCGCTCACCGCCCGCTATAGCAACGTGCAGTGTGACACGAGCGCGTGCATACCTGCAGAATCGTGCCCGCATGCCTACGTCACAAAGGACGTTCTGACAAGGCACTTAGCTGACCTTCAGGCACCCGACCGCAGAGCCTTTAAACCCTGCCGACTAACGCTAACATGCTAACACACCCGTGGAATACGTCGGAGAAATGCGGAAGTATCGCTGGCAGCCTTTCTGCGTTTGGGGCGCGGAGGCAAGCTCTCCTCATGGTTCCTCCTCGGGCCAAAGAGCTGTCAGCTTGCGATAGTTTCCTGAATTGCATCCTGCCTCTGGAGGGCTAGTGGGGCTTGACGGTCCCTGTGATGGCCTGGATGATCCCCCAGTAACTTTTGTGGAAATATGGGGAAAAATGTATGGTGGGAGGGCTGGAGAGATGGGGGGGGGATGTGCAGTTTGGTTATTTTGTTTGGTGTAGAGATTGGGGAAGCTCCCTTTCTCTGAGGATGTCTGTCTGATTCAGGATATTGTCTCTTTAGTCCAACTGTTGAGTTTTGTTTGTTTTTGTGTCATGTGTAGAAAATGTCACATAATCACTCGTCTCGATCTGTTACAGGACCACACTTTAATCCCAGTGCAATTCATAACTTTTATGACAACATTGGATTCCTAGGTCCTGTTCCACCCAAACCCAAAGGTACTTTATCTGTGGGTAAGTCTTATAAACTGGTTCCTGCTCATATCTTCCCTGCTTGTCCTGTCTCGTGTGCCCTTCTCTGACGCTCCCTGACACCCAGATCCCCCATATCTAAATCTTCATCATATGAAGAGGCAGGTATTAGAGCTCGGTCTCCTTTATTTTGCCAGCTCACTGCTGCAGACTCCCTGCTCCTCTTTGCTCCTCTTTCTTTCTGTCGCTCTCTCTCCAAGGAGCCCGGTGGCCTCCCTCCTGCATCCCTGCTTGGTTGGTACCTCTGTGCCTGCCGCCCCCCCCCCCCCTTTGTGCGCCTGTCCTCTCCCTCTGTCTGTCCCCCCTCATGCGTCCAGCTGCCTGTCCCTCTTCCATCTGACGCCACCTGTTATTTTCCAGTTTCAGCAAACCCGTCTTGTGATTTGCACAGCTTTGTGTGTCTGCGTGTGTGTGTGTGTGTGTGTGTGTGTGTGTGTGTGTGTGTGTGTGTGTGTGTGTGTGTGTGTGTGTGTGTGTG
>JABFEA020000042.1:3824282-3839941 GCA_019775915.2 Cyphomyrus plagiostoma
TGTGTGTGTGTGTGTGTGTGTGTGTGTGTGTGTGTGTGTGTGTGTGTGTGTGTGTGTGTGTGTGTGTGTGTGTAAGCCCACACACAAGCACAGCTGCGGTGTGCTGACACGGTTGCTGGCCGTTTTACTCACTCGGGGAGACTGACAGCTCCAAAGCCACAGCAGAATGCAGATGGCCTTCTCACACAATGGTGAAAGCACCACAATTTCAGCTTTTGTTCGGCCAAAAAGGCTGATTCAGTTAAATTCGGTCCCGGGGATTGGTTTTTTGATAATTGTAGCAACGTGTGCCGGAGTTATGAAACAGCCCCCTCCCCGGGCAAAGACACACCCTTTCCGTCTGAGATTGAGGCCGAACCTACTCCAGATTGGCATGTCCAATGAGGATCTCTGTAACAAAAGGCCCCCCTTTGGGTATCTGCGCTCTGATTTCTTACCCCCCAACCCCCGTGTCTCTACCCTACAGAGACCAGCTCGAGGACCCCAAAGACTGTAGCAGACCAGGAGGAAGACGAAGGGGTACAGTGGAGCTGTACAGCCTGCACCTTTCTGAACCACCCTGCTCTCCACCGCTGTGAACAGTGCGAGTTTCCACGGCACTTCTGAGCCAGGGGGCGCCAGAGAGCCGCGGCCCATTTCCCTACCGCTATCTGCGACGAGCTTAGGAACGGGGATTTCAAGAACATATAGACACTCTAAGGATTTATGATTATTATTATTTTTTTTGTAGAATGTGGTCCGCTGAAGGCTTGACTGGATCGTGTTTACAGGTTGTGTTACTTAAGGCAGCAGCCCTGATAATACCTCACCTTGGAGTCAACAGTATGTGCAGGGGCCCCTCCCTGCTTTCTGGGGAGTCCTCATACCTGGGGGGGGCTGCCCGGCACTTCTGTACGCAGTATTATGAGTAGTAATTTTGGCGCGATCGCATGTGCGCACACACACATACACATGCGCGAGCTCTCACTCACTCCTCCAAGGTGTTCATGTTCCCTCGCCTTCTGGGACAGAGAAGGACCCAGGGAGGGGGCCTGGCTACAGAGCTGCGTCTGACGGGAAAACAAACCAACACACAGCTTTTTTTTTTTTTTTCTTTCCTCCTCCTCCCCCTCCCTTTGTTGGACTCTTCTGGCTGGTCTCTTCCCAGCGAAAGATGGGAAGAATATTTTCCCACCACCAAAATGTTGCCTCGCGTTCCTTCTGCTCCAGATTCCGTTCCTTCGATCCACAGTTAACGAGTCAAAGTAAACGGCATGCTTTGTATGTACAGTACAAGTCGGATTAATAGCCCAGTTTTACTGTACATAGTTTTAGAACGTGCTTTAAACACGCACCTCCCCATGCTATCAATCACTTGTATTTCCTGTAATTATAACATAAGAGACTTTTTTCTGTTTTTTTTTCCAACCAAATAAGCACATTGTCCCTTTCTAAGCTTTTTACTTGATATCTGTGAAAAGTGAAGCCTTGCATAACAAAAGAGCAATAATATGAACCTATGCACAGTTTCCCCCCTCCGATCTGCTCGTCAGCCCTGTAAATGTCCGTTTTTAACCCTCCTGCCCAACTGCGACCTGCGGAGAAGCTGGGGATCTGCCTTGGGGTGCCAAAGACATCAGACTGGTTGGGAGCCCACGGAACGTCACGAGCGGAACGTCACAAGCCGCCGTCTTGCCTGACAACTGGAATGTAGGCTTGACTCTTTCGGGGAGCGGGAGGGGGGGGGGGGGATTTATCACTCCTGCGCCGAGGGACGCCACGTCCCCTTGCAGGACGGTGAGCCGGAGATGGGGACGTTTGGGGATTGAACTGAGGACTCATTTTTGGAAGGTGGCAGTTTTTAGTGGCTATCGGAAATGGGACGTTTACTATGCCATAGGGATTGAGAAACTTGCCATTTGTAGATTTGTACTTTTTTTTTTTTTGTTTTACCACGTGCCTTTTCCCTTCTGTCTCCAAAATAACAATACGATGTTAATCAAGGTGAAACGGGATGATTAGGCAAAGGTGCGAGTGTGTATATAACCCCTATTTGTGACACCCCCCCGGAGGTTTCCGTTTGTCCCGTAAAGCTTTGACTTTCATGGTTTGATGAGAATGGAGAGACTGGTCGTTTTCCCTTTTTACGGATCCCCCTGCCGAGTCCCATCTTGGTATGCCAGTGCACAAGTTAGAATGGTGATTCTGTGACTCAGCCATGCAACCGCGAGGTTATATAAAGTTTTTTAAACAGATCGTGTCATGGAAGCCATACCAGAGTTGTTAATACCAGAGTTGTTACTGAAGCACCTGCATCATGCTCTGCTTCCGAAAGGAGTTTTCAGCTTCATTTGTACCTCGGTGTGAAGATTCAGTTCATTACAACGATTAAATGATTTGGATATCTAAAGTTGTTTTTGAGTTTAGCTGGGAAAACGGTCTTTGTAACAGATAAGTTATTTGTAAAAATAAAAAAAAAAATCTACTCTGAATTGTTCCTTTTTGTACTTTGGTAAGTGGCGCGCCACCTAACATCCAGCAGAGGGCAGTAGAGTTAATGCTGAAAGGGTCGTGCAGCGCGGGGAGGAAATGAACACAAAGAGCAAAGCAGCGTTTTTATTTAAGAATAATACTACATGAAAAAAAAAGGGGAAACGGTAGAAGCGGCTGTGACTGGTTCAAAGCCGGTGGATCAGTGGAACAAGTTCGGACATATTCACAGTGCTTTGGGGAAAGATGCTACCAAGCTGAGTTGTCATACTGCTCTGCTCGCAGTTGGTGTGTGCACTGGGATCCAGGGAGATAACCCCCCAGGGGGCGTGCGGCTGGGCAAAACGGCGTGCCATGTGGTGAGCTGGCTCCCCAAACGAGGGGCAGTGCCCGTGAGCCTGCTGATGGTGCCTGAATGCATTGTGGTTGTGGCCGGCCTGCAGCCAGCGGGCAGACCCGTGGTAACAGCCCTCTGGTGGCTGGCTGTCCCTGCACTGCTGGCTCTGCGAGCTGCAGCAGTGTTTGGAGCCGCACTGGCTCTGCTGAGGGCTCCCGGGGCCCCGGCAGTACAGTTGGCGAAGCTCCTGACTCTCTGCCTCCTGGAAGTACAGGTGAGACACTGACAACTCCGGAGCGCCGAATGCCTCGTCACTCTCGAAGCTCTGGCAGGTGGGCGAGCTTCTTGAGCGGACTGGGCTGCTGGAATCCCTGCAGCTGTCCGGCTGCTTGGAGGGAGAGAGCCGGCAGGGATGGTCCTCCTGGCAGGTCGGAGCTTTAATGAGTGGGGGGCTGCTGTAAAAATGCCCGTTGTGTCCATGGAGGGACAGTCCGTCTGAGGGGGCTGCCTGACCAGGGGAGCTGGGTCCAATGTTACCAGGCTGGTCCAGCTCCAGAACTGGCTTAGTTTTTGCCCGGAGCTCGTCGGCAACTGATAGCTGAGACTGGTTTGAGCGCTCCGGGTGGTAATATTTACATTTAACGCCGTACGTGCACTTTTTACCTGGAGGGAAAGACAACAGGGTGTCAGATAGCATTCCACATAACTGCTCTTACATCCTTGTTGACAAGTAGTTTGAATGAAATTGTGTTTTGAGTGAAATCCTGGCACTGCATGGTTCTGTGCCTTCACTAAGGACAGGAAGAGACCCATTTGGACAGTCCTTCAAGCCATTGGTGGGTGCAGTAGCAATTAACAACACCCCTACTCCAAATGCAATACAAACAAAATGAACCAGTGGACTAAATGAGGTAAATCCTGTAGGGCACCTGCTCAAGTCACAGATAGGAGACCATGAACAGCTGTGTGGAAACATTTGTGATTCTAACAAACGGGAAGAAAAGGGAAATCCGTTTGGAGGCGTACCATAGGGGCAATGCAGCCGTTTGTTCTCAGGGGGTCCTGGAGTCTTCCTCAGGAAGTTGTCTAATGTCGGTCCGTTCCTTCCCAAAGGATCGTCGGGAGGCATAAACCTTTAAAAACGAAGACTGGTTTTTAGCTAATATCGTCTTGCGTCGACAACAACAGGATCCCTTTATTATTTCATGTAAATGGATAATGAAGGTGATGACTTTGACGGTGTATAACAGGATGTAATTTTGGACATACATGTTGTTAGCGAAGGTGTACATCAGCAGCCTCTCCTCGATGAACCTCTTCCACTGTGGCTTCTCGGTCTGCAGGTCGCGGTAGTTGTCATTGGAGACGATGACGCCGTCGGAGCCGAAGGCCAGCTTGACGATGTAGCGGTCGTCGTAGCAGACCACCCGCTTGCCATTGATGCAGCGCGATGGTGTGAAGACCAGGATATTTCTCCGTTCCAGCTCATAGAGGATGTGTTGGTCTGTCATGGGACATGGGTGTCAGGTTCAGGAATTACCAGAAGATATGATGCAACGATAGTGGCCCTACAGGCACGTGAGTGGAAAATTTAGCACATGAATGTCAATTCTTTGCAAACACTCCTTGTTTAACGGCTGAGTTCCATTTCGACGACCTGGCCTTGACCACGACTGTACTTATGACTTTTTCAGTCATTCATTGTTACGTTTTTAACATTTGGCACTTTCTTCAAAGGTCTCTCTCATTCTGGTGTGCACTGCTGTCAGGCATACATACTATAACCTGGTCATATTTGCATATGGTCGATAAAAGACGGGCGGGTGTGTTGTGTTCTTGGTAATCGCACCTAAGGTGGTGAGGTACCCAAGCAGCTCTTTGTTAATGGAGAACCTGTTTCATTGTACAGCGTTGTCGGTAAGTTGATTATCTTCTGGCGAGTTGAGCTACCTGTGATGGGAGTGTCTGGCTTGGGCATCTCCTTCCTCCACAGGGGCACGAAGACGGTGATGTCGCGGTGACCCCTGTCCCAGAACCACTTCACCGCTAATTGGAGCCCGCGGCAGGAGAACACCTGCTTGTTTCCGTGGCTGTAATGAAAGGGGGCGAACTCAATTAGAGGCGCTGCCGTTGTAGGTGCCTCGTGACACAGCGTATTCACACAATCCCCCCCCCCCCCCGTGGGAAACAAGCATTTGCCAAAAAAAAGTGCAAGCTGTAGTAGGAATCAGGGAAATGCAGCAGCACAATTGCAGATAGACATTTCAGCAGTGCCTCCACCCAGTGTGACAAGATCACACACATCCCCGAGAATGTGACTTTCTTAGGTGTCCCTTTCAGGAAGTGACGGCTGACTGATTCAACTCCCCCAGGTCGTGTGATTTAATTATCCCTTTCCCCCCCCCAGAATCTTGCACGGAATGCCTTCGACGTTCAACCCAGGGAGCAGCCCTGATTTAAAAACTAACAACGCAGACATGAAAACGAAATCAAGATTTGTGTGTATGATTTGCCCTCAGTATGTGTCTGTGCACGGCTACAGCAGGAATTAATTGCAGCTGGAAGTCGCGCCTTATTCTGTAAACCAAGTCACTGGCGGGTTTTCTGGCGAGTGAGAGCTGTGGCAGGTGTTTGTTTCCCAGAGCTGGCTGAGGCTCTTGATGGATTACAGACCTAAGCAACACTGGCAAGACTGCTGTTCAGGTCACAGGCAGCAAGGAGGACTTGCTCTGTGAGGGGGGGTTTCCCCTCAGTTGGTCTGCTCCAGCAGGAAGTGGCCGCCACTTCTCACAGAACGCACTGCGCCAGCTCGGCTGGGGGGGGGGGGCGGGGCCACTCTGCCCATTTAGTGTGTGACTCAACCGCGCACATGGGACGGTTTTAAGAAAAACATCACAGTGCAGTAACCACATAAGGAACGGCATCCAGCTTTGAAGCCATACAGAGCTGGTTCCTTTTCTCGGCAAAGTGTTTTGAAAAAGAATAATCTGCAAGAGACCAGGTTCTGTTTCTTGTTCTTTTGGTTTCAGTCGCATCACTGAATTTGAATTTTCCACCTCGGTTCACTGGCCACCAGCCTCCCTTTGCTACGCTAAGAGAGACTGAAACGTAGTATTTTTTCTTTCCCCCCCCTCTCCCCCAGAATGATCTTTTGCGCTTCTGGAGGCTACTCAAACTTCTGGGCTGCTAAACGTCGGTCGTTTTACAGGTCTGAGCCAGACTTAAGTCAGACATTCTACAGCAGAGCCCCAGGTGTTGGATGGTCGGAGCTCTATAGACACACACAGCATGGCGCAGGTGTGGAGGCTTCCGTCTGCAGTCCCGCGGAGCCCGATGGCTGAAGACAGCCTGGCTGCGGTCTCTGCTCTTCCATCCAGCAATCATCTCCCTCATCGTCCCGTTTTGAGAGAGCTGACCTAACAGTAGACACCATCACTCAAAGCTGTGGCCATAGACGAGCTGGATAGCAGGGAAGCTCACTAAACATTCTCCCTCCGATGTGTTTGCTACCCTAACACCTCTTTAGTGTCACACGGACTCATTTTTAAAAAACACTCCAAAGTGCACTTATGAGGGGGCACTGCTGTAAATTACCGCGTGAGTGCCTGCGTGTCTGTGAGTGCCTGCGTGTCTGTGAGTGCCTGCGTGTCTGTGAGTGCCTGCGTGTCTGTGAGTGCCTGCAGCAGCCCGGATGGCTTCAGAAAAGGACGCAGGACCCTTACCTGATGGCCACATTGCTTCCGTCGATGACGATGGGCCGGAGGCCGGCCCTACCGCCCGTATCCTCCTGGTGTGGCTGAGGGGAGCCGCACCCCCTGGGTACCAGCTGCGGGCTGCCAGTGCGGGAGCCAGGGGGCGAGGGGTTGGCGGAGCGGCTGGTCTTCAGCAGCTCCTCCAGGATGTCGTTGGTCTGGGCGTCGTGGTGCATGTTCTCCAGCACGCGCAGAATGTCCCCGTAGGCGTAGCCCAGTTTGAGAAAGCGCTCCACGTTACTCTGCTGTCTCTCCATGGCTCTGCCTCTTCAGCTCTGCCTGAGCGCCTTCTGTCACCGGGGGACCCGCCTCGCTGCCCTTTTGTAGCTTGCCCACGTGCGCGAGTTTCCACGGCAACAGCCGGCTTTGGAAAAGTTGACGCTGTCGATGGGGGCCGGGCTATGCAGGTGGTGGTTGGCCTTGTAGAGACACTGTAAACACAGGAAGTCCAAGATGGTGTCACTAGGGGGTTTTCAGAGGTTTCTGTGCGCGACGATATGATCAGAGCACTGCAGCCAGTGAGCGACGCAGCCACACACACATGCACACTTGCGTCACTGTCACCAAAAGCCCCAGCTTCATGCCACAAAGACGAAAGGGGGGGGGGGGGGGCTTTTGAAAAGGTCCAATAAGAGCCCCTCTTTCCAGATTATTTTAATAAACTGTGGTTGTTGCTGGCGTCACTAACACCTGGGACCATAATTAGCCTGTTACTGCCACTTGCTTCTGCGTGAGCGTTACTGTACCAGACTAGCCTTTCACAAACACAAGCAGTCGGTCTTCGAAGGGTCGAACTGCCCCCCCAATGTGTATTTCACTATTTCCCTCAAGGAGGGGACCGGAAAACCCCACAAATTCCAGTCGTGTTTCAGAGGTGTGGTAAATATGAGTGATCAGTCTGAAAGGCTACTGTACCCTTTTAAATCCCCATCTCATGATTTTGACTCATCAAGTTTCTCTAAGTATATAATTAGGCAAATTTTTGTAAATATGACCTGTGTGGTATTTTCTCGGCCCCTCCGGTTGTAAACTGCAGCAACGTTCAGCTCTGGCTTGGCTGGAGTTCAGGTTCTGACTTTGCGAATTAGCTGAGCACCGCGAGCACGTCTCCAGCCCCACGTCAATCAAGCCAAACGTGCGGAAGCCAAAGCAGCAAGAGGCACAGCAGTCAGAATAACAGACCCTCAGAACGTGGATGCACTTTAAAATGTCAATGACAGACTTGCTGCTTATACTCCTTTAAGGTCTTCATGAATTTTGTTTTAAAGTTTCTACTGAAAATATGAAGCAGCGTTTGAATACTGAAATAGACTCCTCCTTTGTCATTTCAGTTCCCCGTACAGTTAATGTCTAAAATATTAACTAATCCGTTTTAAAGTGCAGTGCTTGTAATACTAAACTATCTTGTGCTCTTCAAAGGAGTTACCAAAAGAATTATGTAGTATTTTGCTTCAAAAACCAAAGCACAATGTCCAAGGCCTCTTAAAGATTTCACATCCCCACGCAAAGGCAGCAAAATCACAGCAGCAGTAGATATGCATTTTTCCCGAAAGGCTAAAAACAGATACTAGTAGCCATAAGTGTGAGTTAGATGAAATGATCAGCCTATACCACAGTGCATTTCAATTGCCCTGACAGGGGGAACATTACCCCCAGTGCAACCACTGTCGTCAAAGTGCTACACCCTAAAAGTTACAGGACAAGCCCCCGCAAACGGCAGTGTGACCTTTGCTGGCGATCGGTGGACACGAACGTCTCCTACTTACAGCGACCGGGGAGTTGATGGCTGTATCGTAGAGCTGCCTGAAGGATCCCTCTATGCGCGAGTGAACTGCTCAGCTCGTGCTGAAAACCTGTGAGTCTCGCTTATCGCCTGAATCATAGGAGGAAGTCCAGTAAGTGCTTAGTCCATTCAAGCACGAGCAGCGGGTGAGCAGAGCAGTTACAGTACAGCTGCATTTCCTTCTTTGGGGGGGCCCTCCAGAAGCCTTCAGCCACCTTCCTGACAGGCGTCTCCCTCCTGGGTGCGTCCCTGGATGACACACGCATTCTCCGCCAACAAAGAATGACCAACCGGCGGCGCAGTGACATCTATTCACCTAGCCTGAGGCTAAGCTAAAATTGGAAACAGATTTTTCAGGACTGTTTATCGGCGCTATTCTCAGCTGACAGCACAATGAGCTCCCTTAGCTGAAGCTAAATGTATAACAGCGAGCGACAGCTTTGTCTGAAACACTGGGCTGTGCAGCTCTCGGGGGGGTCTAGTTGCAGGACTGTTCCCATAATTCCCTAGAGCTTCCCCCCTACCCCCCCATCACTCGGCCGCCTTTGGTGGGTATGTGCTACGATAACGATGCGCACATTTACATCAGGTCTGCCCGCTTTGCATGCAGGTCTCCATGCTGCGGTGATGATGTCATCGTCAGTCCGTTTATTCAAATAGATCACATGGCCTCTAATCATTGGTGGGGCAGAGGGGCTGATTCTCAGATGCTAGGAAATACTGCAGATCTCGTGGGTCACTGCTATATTTGCACTTGTTTGAAAAGATCATTATTCTTCGTAGCACAGTCATTAGCTCTGTTGCCTCACACCTACGTGAACAGGGGTCGGTGTGGAGTTCGCACGTTCTCCCCGTGTGTTTGTGGGGTTTCCTCCAGGTACCCCAGTGTCCCACATTCCAAAAAACATGCTGAGGCTCATTGGAGTTACTGAATGGTGTGTGTGTGTCCTCTGTACTGGGTTGGCACCCCATCCCATACTGGGTTATTTCCTGTTCTGCACCCATAACCTCTGGGCTCTAAACCCCTTTGGAGCCAAGTTAGGACAAGCAGTCACAGAAAATGAATGTCATGAATTGCATACTTGGATTTTAACATGGTGGGATTGTTAAAATGTCAGATGACAAAACATTTCCTCAGGGTGACATTTTTTTTTGCACCAGAACCTTCTGGAATTGAACCTGATGTTGACGATAACGTCACATTGGATAGGTGCATAACCCCCCCGCCAGCATGTTCATCTCGAGATGTCAACAACAGGATCACCGGTCGATCAGCCACTGGGCACGTCGTACCAGACTGCAGCACTGGGGCGGATTGGGGAAGGGGGGGGGGAGGCAGATTAGCCGGGGACATCCCATGTGCACAAGTTTCCACAAACAGAGAGAGAAATGGAGGGGAGGCCAAGGGTGACCCCCCCTCTCCACTCACGCAGGGCCAAGAGTCTCACCCCAAACCAAAAGAGATCCCTCCTACACACTTTCCAGTCCGCAGGCTGATATTTACTTAGATAACGCTGTTCTGTCACAACAAGGCTTACGCCTGAGTGTGTCTCTGAAGACTTCCCTGTAATTGACATTTATATAATCTTCCCCGGCTGGGGGGGGGGGGTTCTTCTCACTTTCTATATGTAAAGGTTACACTAATATTCTCCTCTGCCCACTCAATCACAGGGTTTTCCTGCGCACTAGAATCAGACAAAAAAAAATAATCACCTCCGTGTTCTTGGATTGATAAATCAGTTGCACCCAAGATGTCTGCTTGCGATTCTTTTTTCCTTTTTTGATGTTTTTTTCCATCGATGCGTCAACTGCAGCAGTGAGATCGAGTTGCATTTGAACCTCATTCTGCAGCACGAAGGCAAAACACTGACTGAATATTCTATCAAAAGTGAGCTACAACCAAAATTAGGTCTCGTCGGCTGTTTTGTCTTGTGACAAAATATCTGTTTGATTTGGTTTTATGGAAAACACCACCATTTACCTACCTATTACACATGGAGGTGGACAGTTAGAATCTGAAGGCCTCTTTCTTACATTGTCAGTGAAGATACTGCTTTTTTCCTTCGTCAGACAGTATTAGCAGCAGCTGTCAGATGTTTTTGTGCTTCGTTGCCCCAAAACTGGAACCTTCATATCAAGGATATGCAGTTTTATTGATCCTGTACTGAGGGTGCATCTTAGTTCACACAGAGCCTTAATCGCATGATCTTTCGTTCAAGTCTTGATGGGAAAAAAAACAAACTGCTGGAAGGGTACAGGAACCTGCAAAATCCAACAAACACTCGCGATTGTGGTAACAAAATACAGGAAATATCTCGTTGAAAAATACTTCCTGTATTGTCTTTGCCCAAAGATGTTTGTACGCTTCCAGTAAACAGAAGATTATACAGCACAAAGGCACATTCCCAAAGGGTGCAAGAACATATTAGAAGGTGAGGCACGGTCTGTGGCAGCATTCTGATGCCTTTCCAGAGACCTACAATGTGAACCAGTATGTGGCTCAGTGGGCTAAGCCCATGTGCCTATAACCAGAAGGTCACTGGTTCAAACCCAGCCTCAGCACGTCTGTGGCTCCTTCAGAAAGGCCCTTAACCCCCAGCTCCCTGGATGGTGCTATGCGGACTGCCATTTGTAGACAATGTGTTGCACAAAGAGTGAATTGAGGGAAGCACAAAGACAATTTCCCCATGGGGCTCAATAAAGTAGTGATCATTATTATTAAGCTCACGACTCCTGCTGCAGCACTTTTGCTCTCGAATGCAGACAAATGAGGCATCTCTGAGCAGACTGTGTACAGCGAGGGTGACTGTGTCACCGCTCAGACACAGCAGAAGTTTCATTTTTGTCTCAGCACCAAACACCATGAATTTCAGGCTCCCATTTCACTGCAATTTAACGCCGACGGCGTGATCAACACGCTTCTCAATCGCCGCGCCCATAAAAGGACCCTCATGCATTTGCTGACCAGGCCCAGATTTTAATCCCAACAGATGGGCACATCTGCTGCTGCTGTCCTGCGATTTTTTTTTCTACGCTAGCAGGTGAGTGGCAGAGACTCGCTAGGCACCGGGACGCGTGGGTGCAGAGCACAGTGCAAGGTCTCTCCCTTCGCCACACCACAAAGGCCTCGTTTCAGAATCAACAAAAGCTGCCAGAATAACAAGCCCCAGGCTTACATCCTCCATGGACCCGCCCACCCACGGCATCCTCACCATTCACGGCTTCTATTTGCGGAGCCAGTTTCTCAGAACTTGTCTGTGTCCTGAGGAAACATGAGGGGGCAGCGAGGAGATCACCCTCATCCAGGAAGTCGCATTTCACGGAAACACCTAGCAGAATGTTAAATACAGGGAGGAACCCCTGCTAACGGCTGCAGTGGGGGGGTCGTGGTACCAGATGATGCTTCATTTGCCATTTGCACAAGTGCAATGGAAATCATGTTTTCGCATCTCCTTTGAAACAAGCCCACTGTGAAAAAGTGTTAGGCAGTCAAAATGTTTAAGGATATTTATCTGGGTGATAAATGTATATTTCCTCAGGAAAAAAAAAACAAAACATTTGAACACACACAAATGAACAAGAATTTCTTCCTGCTCATCAAAGTCGCCAGTTGGTCAGCTGGAATGCAGCTTCAGTTGCTAGGCCTCTAACATCCGCCATTCATTGTATTTGTTCAATTTAATCATTAGCACATTTGATGAAGTAATTCAACGAGGCACTGATTAGGTATGAGAGGTGTGTTGGATGAACACCGGTACACCAGACAGCTGCTGAAAAGCTGACATGCTTGAACAGACATATCAATTTTACACCAACACTCAAACCGGTAACCTTCCGAACATCAGTCACAGAGGCCTAACCCACTAATCCACAACCCACCCTTCCCCCACCCAATTTCATGCCCTAAAGAGAAATCAGGGCCCAAGCACTGAATATAAAGCCTTAAACTCTCAGTTGTGTGTCAGACCCCCTTAAATTGGTAACCCAACCTACCCAATGAAGCGACAACCTTTCACAGGCCACACAATGAAGCTCTTCAAGACGTTCCCGTACGACGCGCCACGCAGAACACCACAACGACACAATGTTGCTATTCGCACACCACTTTCTTTAATCTGCGGCCTGATCTTTCCAATCAGATGTTACTATTTGCGATGCGTGTTTATGAAAAAGTCATGGCGGAGAGATTGAGAGATTTGGGATCCCAGGGCCTCATGTTCATTAACCGAACAAACAGCCACCAACAGTGTCTATAACCAAAAACTGAAGAGCCAAGAACCAAAAGCTGAGGGGAGGAACGGATGAGGTGGTTTAAACTATTTCGACAGCAAATAACGACCATAGGGATGTTAAGAGAAAAACAAGGAGCTAATGACTAGTAAACGATGTTAAACAGTAATTTCAGTAGGTGTTTGCGAAGTGAGTATAGAAACCTTACATCATAATACCGATAAACTGCGTTTAAGATATGGTTTCCACTTCCTGTAGCTGGTAAGATATGCAACTCATCAAGAACGCTTTAATGTTGTTATCTGTAACAACCAACAGCATAGATGGGGGACAGCGATGATTAAGCCATGGGTTTAACAACTAAAGAGCACTATGGAGGGAATTTAATTAAAAGGCCGTAATGAACCACTCACATGCTAGGAACTCTTATCTAAGTCCATGCAGAATGTTATCCGGCACCGGTGAGATAGTTCCTGCAAATGCACTGCCCTCCATTCCCAGTCCTCTTCATCCACTCATCACTGCCGGCGGCGGTCCTTGTCCCTGGACTCCCTGGGGCTCCTACTGCGGTCCCGGTACCCGTGGCCCTTGGTTCGGCTCTCCTGCCGGGGCCGGTCCCGGTCCCGGCCGTGCTTGTACTGCCCGTGTCGTTCCCGGTCTCTGGAGCGAGAGCGCTGTCGGCCAACCTTTCGCTCACGTCTGCCGTCCTCGCTGTCCTGCGCAGGGAGAAAGACAGCCGGTGGCATATATATTTTTATTTTTTTTCTGTCCAGTCGGAAGTTCTCTAGCTTCCCCATTCCTACTTAAATCACAAGTAGGCAGACTGCAGGTTTAAAGAGGCCATTTGTCCCCAGTACTTAACAGCTACCAGAAACAAGGTGGTTGGATTCAATCATCACAGGAGAGAACATGTCACTGGGATCCCGACAGACCCAGAAATACCATCAAAAAGGCCTCACAAGTCTAGATGGCACCTAATAACTAGATGCTGCTGGAAAGATGATGTATTACACCTGGTTCCACCCACCCCTCCGGACGCCTGACCCCCCCAGATCTTTAGCTCTCCTACACACTTGGCCCACCTCTCAAAAAGCAAAAAAGAAAGAAAAAAAAAAGATCTTCAGAACTTTGAGTGACTTATATTAATGTAACCAAGATCACCAGCTCAGCATCTGTCCAAGTTGGTGCGATTTGTCTCAAAAGTTCCAGACCTTCTCCCATACATAGTTCCCGTGAAGTCCAAAGAAGAGCCGACAGAACCACACGCATTTCCACATCCGAGGAGCACAATAACTTAGCAGCTACAGAAATCAAGCTTTTACAGCCAATGACCGATGATCCAGGCTGGTATCCTAGTTGGTTGGGTGAGAAAGTCTCACCAAAACTTCGATTTCTCCAGAAGACAAACAGACCCTGCCTCATATTTAAGGTGTAAAATCACCCTTGAATTTTCAGCATAATCAACACAGGCAACCAATAAAAACACCCACCAGCCCAGCAACCAGACTGACAATCACACCACAATATAGGTCTAGTTTCTCTTCCTTAATTCTGCAATGATCATTACAGAAATAAAACCTCAGCTCAGTAACACTTGTGCCTTTTTCCTAGGTACTGCCTCATGGTTCTCAGTTACAGTGAGCTTGGTTGCACAATCCATCCTTCCCTACACACGTGAGAAGCTTAGACGGCTTTCTCAACCTTGGATTTCTTGGACTTTCTGCCGTCGTCCTCATCAGAATGGTGACGTTTCTTCTCTTTGTGTTTTTTCCCAGAGTGCCGATGGCTTCCCTCATCTTCGTCCTCGTCTGAAAGGAGCTCGTACTTGGAGCTTCAGGCGATGTTGAGGTAAAAGCCAACCAGTGTGCTGTACTATTCTGGAGTAGAACATTCCTGTGCTGTGTCACCAGACACCAGGTTCTGACAGGTGCCATCAAAGACGCTGTAAACCCATAAAAGGAGTATTTCCTAAGTACACATGTATAACACTACGTCTCGTACAGAAATCCCTCTCCATCTTTAAGGGCAAAAGGATACTCTTGCATAGCTTTGTGCTTGTCCTTAATAGCTAGTTTCTCTCTGTTCTCCAAGTCTTTTTCATATGCCTTGAAGTCATCTTTTGTATATTTTCCCCCTAAAAACAAAGAAATTATTAGAAAGAAAATTTTCCATCGATGGCACTTGTGAAATCAGAAAATATATGGGGGGGTGGGTAACCTTTTCCTTTCCATCTTATCTTGGCAACTGACTGGCTGAAATCGACATGAATTCTTCTATCATCGATGAGCACATTGTCCATCTTAAAATAAGCCTTTTCACAGTCCTCCTCCTGTTAGGGGGAGGAGAAGACATGGAGATTCAGGTAATATTAAACTGGAGGACCTCAATGACCACAAAGAGGGATTCTAATCAGCTCTTATCAGTACGCCAGCAAGTCAAACGTAATACTTTGATCACAACAGCCAGGAAGAAAATGCCCATCGTACCTTTTCAAACTCAATGAAAGCATAACAGAGAGAGTCCCCAGTCTTCCAGTCTCTGATGATCTCACAGCTAGACACACACAATTTAACAGGGTTTAAAAAGTGACTGCATGAACCCTAACAAAGTCCATGCCTCAGCTTTTTCCATAGGCCGTATCTACATACTGTGTCCCTAACACTTGGAGCTTCACCCCAGCGGCAGTACTCACCTCTTGATGGAACCAAAGCGAGAGAAGATTATCTCCAGGTCCTCATCTGTGGTCACCGGGTTAAGCTTGCACACAAAGAGCACGTTCTCTGGAGGCTTCATGTCAGCATCAGGTAAGTCACCCACCTGCATGCGTGAACAAGTGAAATTCAATTGTTAACACTTGTAAGAACTTTATCTGGGGCGGGTTATACATTACAAAATGAAACCCCAATACAACTATCATGCCCCACACAAACAAATAAAGCAGTGAGTAAATAAATACCATTAAATTATTTAATACAGTGAATCCTCGCTAAACCCAACATCATCTGCATTAGTACTGAAATAAAGGTAGCTGATTATGAGAAAGACCTTGGTGTATATGTTGATGCTTCCATGTCCCATTCTCGCCAGT
>JABFEA020000042.1:3846051-3874117 GCA_019775915.2 Cyphomyrus plagiostoma
TTCCGGGATAGGCTCCGGACCCCCCGCGACCCAGTAGGATAAGCGGTTTGGATAATGGATGGATGGATGGATGGAGTATATATTGAGGTTTATATGAATTGTATTATTTATGCATTTATTGTTTGAAAATCTGTTGCGTTCTTGCATGTTCTCAACACTGTGGAGGAATATCACAGGCTAATTTTCAATGTACTATCATGCAACGACAATAATGGATTCTAATTCTAAATAATCAGTACAATAAATGAACAAACTTTTTGATCAAATTAATTTTAGTATTCCTTGGTACAATTTTATTATTTTGGTATGTAGGGTGATTAATAATCCTTAAATTAAAAATGAATACACCGTAAAATAGAGTAAACAATCTGCCTTTTATTGTATCAGAATATCTGGAAAGAACCAGAGATTATTACTTACAATCATCTTGTTCGCTGACTACATAAAGATTATTGAAATTCGGTCAATAAATTATACTCAAACCAGGGGATTGAATCCTAGTAAAAAAAAAATTACAGCAGAAAATATGAATTCTCTTTACTGTGTTTTTTTTTCTGATAGAAAATCCAATCCCACCATAACTAATTTTTAAAAAGATGTTTTTTTTGGCGCAATGCGGTATAATTGTTCTTTACCGCACCAGCAGGTCGCTTCTCCCCCCCCCCCCCCCGTAAAAGCATATCGACCTGCATGCTGATCTCCCCTTGTACGTCGTCACCTTTTCTCAGCGGGGGACCAAGACATCCTGCACACCACAAGCCACTACCCCCTCAAACAAGCAGAGACCACCCAGGAAGAGGTGGCGGCCCCTGGCAAGCTGCCTGAGACACCCCTGCGCATGGACCCTGCACCCTGGAATGAGGAGGACACAACAGCAGAGGAAGGCCGCCTCCCGGATAAGCTGTTGCCTGAGACCCCACTGCGGTCGGAGTCTCTGTCCTCGTACAACGTGAGCTGGCGAGCTGCACAGACCCCGCTGGCCTCGTCTGTCCCCCTCATTTCACCGACGTGACCTAAAACCCCTTCTGCTCCACAGGCTTTGTGTCGGTGGGTAGAGGACCTGAGAGACAAACTGAGACAGTTCTGGGCCGAGTCCCTGCCCATCTTCTTCCTGGTCATGTGGGTCGTGGTGGTGGGAGTCGCTGGGTCAGCGGTCATCATAAAGATGCTAGATGTGGTCTTTCCTTCCTGTGACCACAAGTAAGTCCTTTGGTGATACATCTGAGAGGAAGAAACTTTTTTTTTATATACCAATGGAGAAAGGCTTAGGTGCGTTTGCTTTTAGGGAAATGAGATGGGAGGTTATTTCACTTTTTTGCGTCTTCCTCGCAGAGGAATCCTGACGCTAAGTCCCGTGATGCTGGTGCCAAAGGAGGACGAAGAGTGTTTGCTGGAGAACAGCAAGGTGGAGGTACAGGAGGAAAAGCAACCCTGAGGACGGGCTTGGGGACGAGGCCACCAGGCACCGCCATCATTGTAAGAGGTTCACTGCAATCTTATGCTCATGAGACCCAAGTTCCTTTCCAGAGGAGTATTTTTCCTCGAGAAAATTAAAGTTATATATATTCCTTTGTATCTTTTCCATCTCAAAGAAAAGCACCAAGACTTGCATATTAGGGCACCAGATTGTATCTGTATGTAATATAATGATTCTGTAACATCTCTGTGCCTCCATGGTACCTTTAATTTCCATTTTAAAGGACAGTATATTTGTTTCTTTTGCTTGGTCAATGTTGATTTGAAGTGACTCTGTGCAAGGTAATCCTGTATACATCAAAGCCACTGGCTGCCCTTTGGACTTCAGTTTGGATTCAGACAATGGGTGAATGGATATTCACTAGCTACTGAGAGTATTTCAAATGTTACCTGTTATTTGCACACATTAAGGCCCCACACCAGAGGCAGTATGTATGTAATATTGCCGAGAGGATTGCCCGAGGCATGAAACTTTAAGGGATTAACACTAACAAAGCTTTGGTAATCGTCCAATCAATACACACTGTGATGGACTTAAGATGAATATCGTGCCCAGTGAGGTTTCTTCCCCAGCACTTTGTCCATAAAACAGGTCGAAGGTTCCAATCCTTGCACTTATAATGGATTCTACGCTAATGGGGCCGGCTGTGAGGAGCGATGTGACTGAGAGACACCCGCCACTGAAATCGTTACATCCACCATTAAGTCTTGCTAGGGTGCCCACGTTTAAATGTACATAGATGGGGGGGGTTACAGCAGGTACTCTGGAATGTGATCATATCAAAAGCCGACTGCTGGGATTCTTAGAGATGCAGTTGCATTGATCGCGACAGAGAAAGTTGTCGGGAGGGCCGGGCCTCAATCCTGCCACCACGCCGGAGCCAGGTAGCATGTCTGTGTGTGCAGTGTGCCATTTTCAGACTGTTTGACACCCCCCCCCCCCATTCCACTGTTTATTGCCGAAAACCCCGTTAAATAAAACACGTTTCTCTAACCCCTCTGAGGCTGCACTTCAGTCGTGTCACTGGGAACGTTCTAGGGTTCTACGTAAGGGTTCTTACAGCGCATGTTCCTGTCCCGGGAAAATGAAAAAGGAAACTCGTCCTCGTCAAACAGCCACACTACAGACTGTCCAATCCCTCAGTAGTCAGAGGGATATATTCAGTAGGACTGATGCTGACAAAGCTTTTCGCTGTCTGACAGATACAGACACGGCGGGGGGACAGTAAATGGATGCATTGTATAGGTCACAATGCACAGTCAGGATACCAAGAATACAATAGGAAGCCAACATTTGAATGTGGCACCATTGTTCTAAAAGGAATATCATGCCTGCCTAATGGACAGAGAAACCTGCTGACTAGAGCTGGATTCACGCAGGCGATAGCGTGGGACAGCTATGAAACCGCCCCACGGCTCTGCACAATGGGTGCCCACAGACTGGGGCCCCCGGCGTCCTGAGGGGCCCCACCCAGCAGGAAGTGAACACCACACCGTGGGATCCAGCAGAGCGACAACACAGAATGACCCCGGGGTCAGAGCGGGAGACGCCCCTCAGCTCCAGCACTTCCCTGGCCTGCTGCCACACGGGCCGCCGTGTTTCCTACACGACGCACCTCACGAGCCCGTGGTTCCTGCCTTAGCAGAACCAAAGAAGTGATTATTAGTGACTTACGCAGAAAATCCTGCTGCAGTGTCCCTTCCACTCGGTAAACCACATTCATGTACTGAAGACAGAACAATATTTACTTTTAAATAGCTTTATTGAACGTAAAAGATGTCATGCTATGATGATTCCCTGTTAGTTCAGATACCACAGGTGGGTGTCCATGTAGTGATCCATGGACAGGCCATCTATAAAAATCAGGTGTATATATATAAATCATCTGATAGTAGGAATCCTTGAAAGGCATCACTGCATAAAGTAAAACCCTGATATACGACAAAGTGGGCACTTTGGTAAAAGGGACAGTACAGTGTAGGGTTAGAAAGCACAGCACACCACAAAACCCTCTGACACACAAGAAGGCAGGAGTGCTCCTCAATACAGAGTGTTGACATGCACCCTGATCACTCTGTGCCACCTCAAACGGCTTCAAACTTGCGGTAGAGTTCAATCAAGGAGCTTGTGTTTCATACAAGGAGTCTGAGATACCATCTAAAATAAGCGGGGCCAAGCTCACTGAGCATGTTATCAAAGTACTAACGGGAAAATAAAAACAGATCTATCCAACCGCCAGAATGTCCACATTTTAACCGACGTCCCCAGGTCCCTCCAGCTATTCTTCTTTGGTCCTTGAGGAGGGGGGCGGGGTGGGAGAATCCAGCCCCCACACCCCAGCGCTCCCTCAACAGGAGCCGAACTCGGCAATCCACCTCTCGTACTTCTCCAGGTCGGAGGCGGACACCGATTTGGACACCTTCTTCAGGGCCGACTCGAAGTCCTCCATCGTGGTGGGCATGTGCATCTCGTCCCGTGAGATGTTGCGTATCTCCTCCGGTGTGAGGCCCTCGATGCGGCGGCGCATGGCCATGAGAGAGGCATCCCTGCGGTAGCAGACGGAGAAGACCTCAGCAGCGCGTCCCGGGCCAACCCCGGCACGCACCCAGTGCACGCCCAGTCCAGCCCCAGCACGCACCCAGTGCACGGATATAGCCAGTCATGTTGTACAGAAAGGTTTACACAAAAAAAAAAATATATAGTGGCACACGGTTATGGAGATTTTTAGGATTACATATTGTTTTTTTTTTTTTCCCTGTAAAAGATCGATCCTCTGGCAGCTTTAAAAGTGAAATTAAAAAAACGTGTCATAGGAAAGAATGTTGAGAAACACCAAGTTCTCATCCTGTGTCTTACAAGACTGTCCCATATTTCAATGCCCATTTAAAACAAATACAGGATGCAATTTGTCCTGTGTATTTAGACCACATGACCGATCCCCCCCAATATATCACACACCTCTAGTACTTTTTTTTATTCTTCAATTCTGATATTTATCAACCAAACATTTTGTTTTTATGAGGGGGGGGGGGAAATAGGTTCAGACCATGTTTACATGACTGACAGAGTGCTGTAAGCCACACTGGACATGGAAGCGTCCGGCGGCCTCCTTGTACGCGAGAGAAGGCTGACCTGCAGACGTTAGTGATGTCCGCTCCCGAGTAGCCCTCCATCTTCTCGCTGATCTTCGCCAAATCCACATCGCCTGCCAGTTCCAGCTCCTTCAGATTGATTCTCAGCAGCTCTACTCTGCCCTTGGCTGGACAAGTAGGGCATTGCAGTCAGTGAAGGAAAAAGAAAAACCTCATATATAAATATAGCCGTCCCAAGGTCTGAGCAGGAAGAGCCCAAATCGAGCCCGGAGAGTACAGGCCTGGCAGGTACCTGAGGGCAGTGGGATATAGATCCTTTTCTCTAGGCGCCTCCTCAGAGCCTCGTCTATGTCCCAGGGGAAGTTGGTCGCTGCCAAAACCATTACCATCTTAGAAGGGTCCTCGTTCTCCGATGCCCCACCAACCCCTGTGTAAAGGTACCGAAGAAGTTCAGATGTGTCATCTGGAGTGCATTAACCTGGTCAGTTTTACAGAAAAAAAGCTGGATCTAGCTAGATTCCCTGCCACGGGACACCAGAATCTCGCATGTCTGGGAGGGTGATTTACAGCGCACTAACGATATTAATAGTAATGTGAATAATTCACGTTACTAACGACTACAACGGCGTCCTCATTAGGCCGTGACCCCTCCGTCACCAGCTAATTACCATCCATCTGGATAAGCAGCTCTGCCTTCACCCTCCTGCTGGCTTCGTGTTCCTCAGACGTTCCCCTGCGGCTGCACATGGAGTCGATCTCGTCGATGAAAATGGTGGTGGGCGCATAGAACCGGGCCTGTCAACGCAGGCAACACACAGATCAAAAGGCGCCTGGGAGCGGTGGAGTGCGAGCGGCGGGACGAGCCAAGCCGCGCTTCCCGGCCCAGGGCAGACGCACCATCTCAAACAGCAGCCTGACCAGTTTTTCAGACTCCCCTCTGTACTTTGAGGTGAGGGTGGATGAGGACACGTTGAAGAAGGTGGTTCTGCACTCCGTCGCGACGGCTTTGGCCAGCAGTGTCTTTCCCGTGCCTGGCGGGCCGACCATAAGTACTCCCTGTGAAAGAACGAGAAAAAAAATGTATATATTTTGCACTTCAGGTTCAGTAACCAGATGAACATTAAACCCAAGTCCATTTTCCCTGTAAGTACTGATAATTTCATGAACTGAGCATACCTTCCAGGGTCGCCGAATTCCCTTGAAGAACTCGGGCATCCACATGGGCAGAACGACGGCCTCCTTAAGCAGCTTCTTTGCCTCCCTCAGGTCGGCTATGTCGTCCCTACGTCATCGCAAACGTACGCTTTACCAAAACGCCAAACCGGCCAACCCTGCGGCGAGAACACGCCCGTGTGCGCGGTGGGTCTACACGCACCACTTCACGTTGGGGTTCTGCGATATAATGTCCCGTTCCAAGGCTTCCACCAGGTCTTTGTCGTATCCGGTCCCATCAAACTTCTTGGGCTCTGTCTCGGAGACGTCGGCCTTGCTCTGAAATACGGCGGAGCGAAGGACATTCAAGGACTCAACTCAAGGGAGATCCTGACTGACAGCAGGTTGGGACTCATGTAAAATGTCACATTAGGTGCAGTTTGGGGGACAAAATAAATGAGGAACATTTGAGGGCCATCCGGACTCTTTCCCGTCTCCCTCTGCACGTTTGGACTTCACACTAATTTTGCAGTCCATCGGCACTTAATTGTCAAAGGCACCATTGTCACTGCTACCAGTATTCATTGTTTAACAATCTCTGATATTTATTTACTTTTACAAACCACTTTACGTGCGACGTTGCCACTTACGTCACTTCCCATTCCAAACATTATATCATCGTTTACTCTTACGTTGTGTGTCAATGTGTCGCTCTGCACTCTATGAAAATATGTAGTACTGCAGTCCTGGAGAACCTATTTAACTTCACTGTATCCTGTGTTACTGTGCATGGATGGCGAGACAAAGCCTCTATTCTCACTTCTTTTTGCATAAATACAACTACTGGCTTTCTTTGGTTCCTTCATGGTAGCTTCCAGAGACTGCTGAGCGATGGATAGTTATCAAGGAATGAGTAAATGGCGGGAAAATACCCACAGAGCCAAAGGTTAATCAGGGCATAGCAGGCCCTGCCAGCGTATCCACATTACCCGGTCTTCCTTCGGCTTGCCTGCGGCCTCCTTCTTGTCTTTGCCCTTCTGGGGCCTGGCGCGTTCCCCGTTGGCCCCCCGCGGCGACTGCCGGTGGGGGCCCCGAGCCGCCACACTCAGCCGATTGTTCAGCGGTTTACCCTCCCTGTAGGGCACTGGCGGCCGCCTCGCAGGACAAGGTGACGACCTTTGCGCCGGCGAGTGGAAAGAGAACGCGTGACTCACAGGCACCGAGGTTCGACCCGCTTAAAAGAGAACGGCAAGAAATCTGACAAGGTCGAGTTCGGCCAGCTTGTGGGCTAATCTGGTTCATATGATTCAATTTGAAGCTATTGGTGCCACACAAATAACATTCTTTTCAGGAGCTTATTTTCTCAGTCCGATTTAGACATGGACATATTCAGTACTTGTAATGTCCTCCAGTGTGTGTGTGTGTGTGTGTATGGACAGCTGGGATACTCTGTGTAGTAGAATTCATGTATTGCTGATAACCCATATGTTTGTTTGCCTGTAATTGCACCCTAAAGATAGAAAAAAACTCAACATATACGTGTAAAACATCTAATATATGGACAAGGACCCAACCACTAATTTTAACTCACCTGATCTTGGTTAACATTCAACAAAACAAATATACAGAGTGCATAAATCAATTGGCCCTTTAGCAGGCTACAATGATTTTGATTCAGTGTAACCAGGCACCAACATTAAGTGGCATACCTGCGTTCCACCTGTACCGGCCAAATGTCTTCATCCTGGCTGCTTGGTTTGGAAGGGGTGGTGTCCAGCTGAAAGCTCTCCAGGGTCCTCATGATCTCTCGGACGTGCCTGTTTTCTTCACCAATTTCCTGCCAAATCTTTGCGGATGACGTGAGACGAAGTACAGGTTATGCGTAAATACTAAAAGGTGTTGTTCCCATAAAAGATAAACCCCACTGGGGACATTCTGCATATCAGGCATCAGCGCTCATTGCCTGCATAAGCCATCAAGCTGGCTTCTCCTCAGAGTTCGCTTTCAAAGAGTGCAAGGGCAATCATGCACCAGCCGAAACATGCAAACGTCGGTGTTTACCTGTTGCCATTTTTGTTGCAAACTTGTGTCCCGGACAGAGAACAGGTACTTCCTTATCTGCTCAAGAACTCCCTGGTAGCAGACCATAGCAGAGCTATAGTTGCCAAGCAAGGCGTACTCACGGGCGAGTTTAACATTCTCACTTATTTCCAGGAGACTCATTCTGGGGAGAGAGTATGATTCTGTTAGAAAGCTGCATCTTGGGAACTGTAGCAGCATAATCTCCTTAAACATGGATGTGGAACGTAAGAGGGTTTCTTAATGTCCACCATGGGAGTAGACATGCAGATATCACAGAAAACCATCCTATTCACTTCTTAGCTTTTAACCCAGGGGTGGCCAGTCTTATCCACAAAGGACCGGTGTGTATGTGGGTTTTCGCTGCAACTCCCTAATTAGATTACTAATTAGAGAACTGATTGGCTGAAAAAGTCCTCACACTGGCCCTGGCTACCCCTGTAATTTGTTCCCGAATAAGCATTTAGGAACAAATTATAATAGTGAGATTTGACACTACAGGTGTCCGTCAACTTGTATCTTATTGAATAAAATCTGATCGCATTTACGTCCAAGGACCGTACTAAATAATATACACCGAGTGGGAGACCCCAGAAAGCGGACAGAACAGGACGTTAGGGGCTGTATTGTTTACTGCAGTGTTCCCTAACCTTTTTCTAGCAGGACACACCTTCCATAAGGCTGGCTCAGTGTGACAGGTGCAGAACGGGCAGAGCTGCCAGCCGTATAATGACGCACTGCCCATATGTAACTCGAAATACAGCATGCATACAAATAATGTGTATGTGACAGACTGCTTACATTACGCAGATGATACAGATACGGTACCTGAACTGAGCTATTTGGTTACATAAAAACGTACTGCACAATAAAATATGCTGCAGTTTTGTATTACAAGGTGCTGCAATTTTATATTATCTGCTGTGCTGTGTGTATATTACAGTAATGTATTTAATATCTTGCCATAAAACTACTGAGATACGACCAAATTACTCCCAAATGTGGACGCAAGTCGACGGAAACCAGTATTTTGTTCATGTCACAAATGAACATATGAAATCCAAGAAAAAAAAATAGCAACATGACGCACATCAGCCGTAGGATGTGCATCTTAACGGTTTAAAAACAAAATAAAATTTGTAAAGACCCAAAGAAGCCTAGTTTACGTAGATGGCTACACCAAACCCCGGGATGTAGCGCCCCCAGGAGGTGAACTGAGGAAGCCTCTCCCTGACCACGGATCATGACAAAGCAGCCCGGCTTAACCGTGTCATTAAAGTTACTGAAGTAACTCCCTAAAACAAAATTAAAGCGAGGCCTCCACCTTCACCTACGTAGAAAGACTTACCACCTACACTACATAAAATGAATAAATTGCCTGGCACACGTAGTTAGTTAGCCATTAAACGTCTTTCCAGCCGGTCATAACCCTACACGTTAACTGTCAGCTTTTGGTTACAGAGATGGATCGAAAATGACACATATTACAAAAGGCTACTGTCTGCGTCAATTCACCAGTAACCCGAGCCGTACCATAAGCTACGTGTAACCAGCACAAGCTGAGCCGGCTTAAGTATCTTAAAAGTTACACTATTACATAAAGTTAAACAAACTTGGCTTTTAACTGCAGCGTTTTAAGATTTATATTCGAATACAACAGTAGTCACCAGCAGATGTTGTTGGGAAACGGCTGGAAACGCGCAGCGAACGTGCAGCTGTTTAGCGCAGGTTAGCCGACGCGCTAAGTAGCCGCTGCGCTGCTCACCTGTTGCGAGGACGATGCGGGACACGGAGCAGCATTCGGAGCGGACGCGGCCCAGCAGCTAGCACGCTTAGCACGCCGGCTATTTCCGGCGCGACCGGGCGAAGAAACGCTCGCTAAAACTTTAGTATGTTTTTCTCCTTACTCCTGCTTTCGGAAGGAGCATAGACAGGGAAGGAAAAGCGGGCAGCGCCCGCCTCTGGAAGTTTGAAGTAAAGCGAGGCGTCATTTCCTGGGTGGATGACGGCGGGGCGGAGGGCCGAGGGCCCTGCAGGCACGCGCGCAGTCTTTCACAAAGACATACTACGGGGTGCTGCTGATTGCAAATGAAATATAAAACAACATATGGAAATAAAAATGCAGAACATTGCTCAGCGCTGCAGTTTCTTATGAAACTTCACGACTCTTTAGCAGATGTTTCTTGCATGCTCTAGGTGAGGGGTTTCCAACTCCGGTCCTGGACAGCTACTATCCAGTAGGTTTTCTCTCCCACTTGGCTTCTGATGAGCCACACCTGTTCCTGGTATTTACCTGAAAACAGGTTTGGCTCATCAGAAGCCAGGTACAATAAAAAAACCGACTGGACAATAGCTCGCCAGGACCAGAGTTGGAAACCCCTCACCTAGAGCATGCAAAGGTTACTATATAGGTTTAAACATAAAAGTTTCTCACAGTCATATTTTAACACTATGAACAAGAGACACTTTTTAAAATGAATGAGTGTTAGTTAACGCATACATGAAGGCCTACCGCTGATCATAAGATCTCTTATGATCACGACTGGAAAAAACGATTAATTTGGTAACTGGTTAATCGTGTGATTGGACGATCAATTAATGGATTAGATGGGGGAAAATATCCCCACCTGGGACTGAATATGTATGTATGTATGCATGCATGTCTGTATGTCTAAAACACTTAAGATGTCTTTAAAAACACTGTGAGGTATTTTGAAGTCACACATTACAGTGGAGGGAATGTATAGGGAGAAGCAACACACAAAATTCACCGTTAAGCAGAAACCTCGGTTTTGGGTTCACGGTTCGGTGCAATTTCAGCACAGAGGGAAAACAGAATTTGCTTTGAAACTGATTATTGTTAAAAGAATTACAAACCAAAAATAAATCAATGTGTCTATCGAGGTATCTAACAAAACTTATAAGAGATGCTGATTTGTACACCAAAAGTACAGTATGTGAAATTATTCAAAAAGTGACCATCGCAACAATCATAATGACCAATATCGCGTATCTACTACACAATATGGTCGCATATCTGTAGTGAGATTTTCAATTCGAGACAAGTCTGCAAATAGTCTGTTAGGTCATTTGATGCAGCTAATTTTAGGTTTGCAATGGAATAATTGCCGTAAGATGTCTTGCGTGAGCATGGTGGTCCGAAACCGTGAATGTCACACCATATACTGTAGGTGAGAGCTGGCAACCCTGCAAATGGGCTTTAAATGGCACGGGGAGATTAACTATTGAAGCTGTTTCTGACTTGCTCCAGGCGGACAAGCAATCAAATGAGTTTGCATGTTGGAAGCGTTTCCAGCAACATTTCGGTATAACACCGCTGAGGCATAGTTAATTGGGCCTTATCACACCTCTTTGGTGTAGGCGTAATTTACTGGGAAACCAAAATGTTTCCAAACTGCTGATTTAAATGAAGTGTGAGTGTGTCTGGGCTGTGCAGGATTAACATTAATCAAACCCTGGTCACAGTTAGCAGAATTATTTCCGTGTTGAGCATCTACCTATGATTTGAAGTTTCCTTCGTGTCAAGAAATGCATTCGTTCGTTCCATTGCATGTACAGAACCGAAAATGATGCAACCGAACTGCACAAGACGCATACATGAAGGCCTACCGTTTTCCGTTTGGTAGATACTGCAGCATACTGACTTCTTTGACGTCGGAAGGTTAAAGCGATTAAACCCTTCTGATTTTTTTTGGTCTTACGCCGACTCTCCGCTATATTTCGCTAGCTAACTATTGTACGCATTGACGTTAACGTCAGTAGGTGGTGACGTCATTATGCGCGATTCATGCAGCTACCCGCAAAAATGCACCTAATCCATGATAAAATTAAACATTTTATTACCGATTATCATGAATGTTACCGATTAGTTGCTGCAGGCATAGTTATGATGCAAAGCATCATGATTCATCTGTGTGCAAAACGTGCTTTCTGTAGGATACAAAAAATGCAATTTTGTGCTTGACGTTTTTTTTTTTATTATTCAACCGTCATCTCCCTCCACCCCGTCCCAAGAACAAATTACACAAGAGGTGCACATTTGGATATCGTGTTAACAAGATTACAGTAAAGGTAGTGCATTTCCTAACCTCCATAACTACATTCATTTCTCCTCCAGGTGCAGAAATTTAGACCAAAGGACATACCCCTTAGGTTTACACAGAGTGAGACAAAGGCTACCGCAAGTGTCCTCTTCGATCTGAATGAATGAACAGGTATCCCCAGAAGTAGTGTCATGCACAGGTGCCCCTGGCGTCGCTCCTTCCCTCCACGATGAGAATTCTTTACAAACTCCTGGCAACCTCAGGAGTCACTTACAGTCCACAGTTTCGTACTTTGGTTGAGGCAAAGACAAGGACATCTGTTCCACAGGGAATGTATAGGGACACAGTAATTCCCACTTCTGGGTTAGGGTTACAATTGTGTTGAATGGATGAGGAGAAGGTGGAAAAGGCAAGAACAAACAGCTTTAAAAGAGCAAACAAATTCTAGGATGACAGCCGAACAAAAGGCCTGCAGAGATGTGTCACTGACATAAGACAGGGAAGAATTATTCACATCAAATTTATACAGTATAATTTATAAATACATTTATATGTATAAATTAGGGAAAAATAAACTATTACAATCCACTAAATCTTTCCACAACTAGTGTTCTCATTAAAGAATTGGCAGTCTGTGTTTTTGTCATATTTGGTAAAAGAAAGCAGATCAAAGGCACTCAAATGTATGCTGAATCGTTCCATGCCCCAAAACTGGGATTTCCCCTTGCATATAAATTAAGACATTTGCAATCAAATTTTAACCAAAGGATCCGTAGCGTAATGCTCATCATATGCTAATCATCAATTTATAACTTTAAATAAATTAAGGCTTAAAAAAGGGGGCTTACTTTTCTGCGGAAAAACATTTTCAAATAAAAAGCACCCAGACATCATTTTCCTCTTCAGGCCACCCAATTAAGGCATACACTGTACACCCTTCAATAATAAATACAACAAGAGGGTGGTCAGAGGCTCACTCCTCACCCTCTAGATGGGCAGCAGCGTCCGAGGCCATTACACTAAACTCTCCCTAACAGCATGTCGCCGACCACACAGACCATACTTACTTAAGGGTAGATTTTCCTTCGAGATTATAAAAAGAAAGAGCAAACTCCCAAGCGGACAGACTCCAGCGTTTAGACATACCAAGATGGACGAATCCATCTTGCACGCAGGTGGCCTATACAAAGACCAAGTCGCGACCCTGTGCCCTATGAGGGCCTACTTCCTGGCTGGGCACCTCCTGTATCGCGGCTTCACCATCCAAGTCATCGGCATCGTAGTTCTCGTACTCGATGGGCCTCGGGGAGCTGTAAGGGTGGCCGTTGTCGTCGAAGAAGCGCCGGAAGGTGAACTCGTAGAAGGCGTGTTCGGGGTGCTTGCCGTTCTTGTACCAGCCATTGAGGGTGTCGTTGCGGTTGCCCTCGCCGTCGCTGCTCCACAGCTTGTCCGGATCCACCGGGTCGAAGTTGGACGTGTCGGTGCAGTGTGTGATCTTGGGGATGTAGGGCGCCGGCTGGCGCTGCTGCCGCAGGTCCGTGGAGAAGTCGACGGTCCTGAAGAAAGCGTGTGCCTTGATCTCCTCAGCACCCTCCCTCCCGTGTCGATCCTCATGACCCCGGCACAGCTTGATGATGAGGTCGGACGCCTCGGGGCTAAGTGTGGCTTGGGGGGGTATATGCAGTGTGGTCTGCCAGTTGATCACCTGAGATTAGATCAGTGGGTAGTTACTATAATTTAAGGGTAAACGGGAGTCAATTAAGTAGCTAACCAATTGATAAATCAATGCCCGTTGGCAAAGCATTTGACCCAAAATTGCTTCAGTATATCGGCCTGTAAAAATGTTACGCATCCTTTAAATGAACGGGGCAGCCAAGCCGTTTAATATTCTGGCCACGGTTACCTTGATCTGCGTTTCCAGGGGAGTCGACGCTAAGAACGGGGGCTGTCCAACCAACATCTCATAGAGAATGACGCCCACACTCCACCAATCGCAGAGCTGGGTGTAACCTAGAGCAGGGAGAGCGTTATCACTGGCAGGCTAAGAAAACCTCATCAGTACTGCAAAAATATTCACTTTTGAAAATAATTGTGCTGCCTCACTAACCAAAGCACCACCAAACAATGGCTTAACGTTCGGTGACTCGCTGCTACCTGTGCGAAGCAAGACCTCGGGCGCAATGTAGTTGGGCGTGCCGACCAGGGAGTGGGCCAGGCAGCGTTGGTGCTGCCGTGCTGCCCGGCGCTCCAAAGGCTTGAGTCTGTCTATGCAGTGGCAGTTGGTCGGGTCCTCCCACCCCTGGCTGAAGTCCATGCTGTCCTGCCGGACGTGATCCCCTGGGCGGAGAGGACAGAGTGTAAGGCTGCCGCCACGGAGGGTGCGTTTCCCGAACACTTTGAGAAGGGCCACACGGCACTCCGCGGCATATCCCCAAGCTCCCTACACTAAGCATGCAAATATAAACCTTTTCTAAAAGACTAAAGAAACCACTGGTTCCTGTTCTTCTACTGCCATCATCCAGAAAGACAGCCTGACCTACACACTGGATGAACATTGAACAAGTAAGTCTTTTCAATAGTAACAGTAATACCTAGATATCTGCATGTAGTCATTTGACCTTTGCACTCAATCCCTTTGAAAAATGGAAAGGGAACAATCTCATTCTCTCCTGTAATCACCATGGTTTCACTACCAAGGACACGGTACACAAAGTATTGTGCCAGGCAAAGTGAAGGTCAAAATGATGACATACATGAAAAATGGGTGCCGGTTAAGATTGATATCTTATTTAGTTTTTCCATCACTGGCGTTGCAAACTGAGTTATTCAGTTTTGTTATAAAATAAAACACGCTCTTCTCAACACCTGAAAACGGGAGGACACTGAAAAATCACAGTGACAGGGATTTCTGAACCCAGAAGCTGGTATGGCTTGATTTTTATTTTTTCCCCCCCGATGCTCACCGCTTTGGTAGTACTTGGAGTCGTGCGTCCAGCGGAAGCCAGTGCAGAGGCCAAAGTCGGTGAGCTTGATGTGGCCGTCGCGGTCTATGAGGATGTTGTCGGGCTTGATGTCGCGGTGGATGAAGCCCATCTTGTGAACGCTCTCCAAGGCGCAGGTGAGCTCGGCAGTGTAGAAACGTGCCAGCTCCTCGTCAAAGATGCCCCGACGAATCAGGAGACTCATCATGTCCCCTCCGGGGATGTAGTCCATGACAAAGTACAGGTTGTCCTTGTCCTGGAAGGAGTAGTAGAGGCGTACGACCCACTCGTTATCGGCCTCTGCTAAGATGTCGCGCTCGGCCTTGACGTGGGCCACCTGGTTCCTTAGCAGCACATCCTTCTTGCGCAACGTCTTCATGGCGTACAGGGCGCCCGTGTCCACCTTGCGGGCCAGGCAGACCTCCCCGAAGGCCCCGACGCCCAGCGTCTTCATCTTAACGAACATGGACTTGTCCATCTTGGCGCGTTTAAGCCGGATGTAGTTGGACTCCTTCTGGAACAGCATCATACGCATCTGCTCCTGTGCCTCTCCTGACAGGCCGACCTGGAAGCGACACGCAAATGACTTTAGCTCTGACTCCGCGGGGATGCTGCGCCGAGCCACTTCAAGGCAATAAAAAAGGCGACGCAGCCACAGAAAATCCACAGATGAAGTGAATGGGGAAAAAATGTCATTTAATTTTACATTTCTAAAGTGGAAAAAATGGAACCTGAAACACTGAAACTGCTTGAAATGTCTCTTTGTGGGCTTTTCATAATTTTTCCCCACAACACACAGACAAACTGGGTGACAGTCTCCCACATTCCACAGACATTCCAGTGAAATGCAGCGCATGACTTCATGCCACCCACAAACAAGTCATGACAGAAACGCAGTCAAGCCTGATGTGAGGCATTTGAATGTATATGCCACTAGACCAGTCCGGGTACTCAGGTTGTCAAACTTGAAACCACACATTCATGGCATACTGGTGACGCTTTCGCCACTGGAGTCAAAGCGGCGCATGGGAGCATACCATGCACTACAGCGAAGGGTGGGTAAGGGGCCATTTCGTGCACGTCGTTTGTAAAACAAGCTTGGCTTACGTGGTCAACCGGACTGTGAAGCAAATTCAGCTCAGACAGCTCTGGGTACCATTACCGTCTAAATCAGCTGTTAATGAGCCGAGATGGAAGAACAGCAGCATTGACAGAGGAGGGGGAAAAAAAAAGAGAGAGAGACAGAGGCTCAGAGGCGAAATTCCTTTTACAGTCTATCCCCCTACAAAACAAAGTTAGAGACACAGAACCAGGGCAGTTTGTAGAGTACAGAACTGCAGTGAAAGACCCTGCGACGAGACGACAGCATGAAGAGCTGGAGGCAAAGGGCCGGGCGCAAGCTGCGCTCGCAGGACTCACCCTCTGCATCTCGCTCTCCAGTTGCTTCTTGCGGTGGATCCTTTGGTGGTGGTTCTTCAGAATATTCTCCACATGCTGCTCCATAAAGAACTTGAAAGCCTGGGGCGAGTACATGGGGACGCAGGCCTCCCCGCGCCTCTCCTCCTCGCGCTTGCTGCGCCGCACTGGCACGGGTGACGTGGTGATCTGCTTCTTTTCCCGTTCGCCCGCAGCCGTGACCTCGCCGCCGTCGCCCCTGTCCCCGCCGGCCTCCTCGTCCGTCAGCTTCTCCCTCACAGAGGGAGCCTTAGCCGCCGACTCATAGGCGGGGCAGGGTGTGGGGGCCTGCTGCAGGAGGTACCTTGGATATGGGGGTGGGGGCCCCTGGTAATTTGGCACCTCTGCCACTGGGGCGGCGCTCTCTTGGTAGGGTGTAGGGGGCCCCGGCTGCTGCAGCCTGGAGGGGTGGGTTGGGGCCACAGCAGTCTGTAGCTCCGGTTTGGGGACCCGCATACTTTTGACTGGCTGCAGAATGGGAGCCTGGGTGACAGCGGTGACCGTGGTGGCTGAGGGCTGAGAGCCGGCCAGGTGGCGGCTATTGAAGGAGTTGGAGCGGACGGGGACACCGTGCTGCCAGGAGGGAGGCGCCTCGTGGCCACTGGTTCCGCTGCCCAGGGGAGCTTGAGGCAGTGGGGGCCATGATGAGGGCAGGCCCTGAGCGCCGACACCGTATAGCTCCAGATTGTGGCCATTCCTGGCAGACGAAAGAGCGCCAGGAGCCAGGTTCCCGCCGTTGACATAGGTGGGGGAGGGTGCCGGTCCGGCGGCCTGCACCTGAGAGGACGTGGAACTCTGCCCGTTTCCCTGGCCCATGGGGTACGGGGGGGGCGGCACCTGCCGGCCTGAGCTGCTCATCAGCACGTTCTGATGGGTCTGGTACTCCAGGTGCCCGGAGCTATTCTGCGGCCAGGCGGTGGAGGGGAAGTTGAATTTGTTCCCCCCCGGGTTCTGCAGGACGAAGGCTGGGCGGCCCACGGGTCCCGGGCTCAGCCCCCTCTGGTTCTGGCCACCAGGCGTGGGGTAGCTCTCGGGCCAGCCGCTCTGCGGGACGGGGGAGATGCGGGGAACCAGGTACTCCAAGTTCCCAGAGAAACGCTTGTTAGAGGAACTGGCCTCCCAAGAAGGGGGGGGTGGCGTGGTGCCTCTGTTCGGGGGGGGCGTCACACTGCGCACCTGGGGAGGCAGGGACGGGTTTACACGCTGGCTATTGCCAGGGTGACCCGATGTAAAAGCTGAGGGCTGACGGCCTGACAGGTCGCCCTGGGGTGCTGAACTCTCAGCGGGGTACATCCCCCCGTCCACCAGCAGAGGGCCCTGTCTCTGAGGGACCAGAGACTCCTTTGAACCCTTCCAGCTCTGCTTCCGGTTCACCTGCGGCTGCATGTGAGCCGTAGCTAAACAAAACACAGGAGACAAGTCCGTCAAGGAGCGATAAAGGCCACCACCGTGAATTAGAGGTTAGAAGATGAAATCCCGTTATAAAGAAAGGGCAAACACACACGTACTTATTTACAATGAAGCCCATATGCAAGGGCCATACACAGGAAGGGGAAAAACGCCCCCCCGAAAAACGAGACTATATCCCTGGCACCAAGATGGTGACCTTCCACTGTGTGTGTCAGGGGGACCCTGCATGTTCCCAGTAAAGTGCTTGTTAGAGGAACTGGCTTCCTAGGAGGGCAGCGGTGCCACGTGTGGCACCTACCAGGAACCTTCATGCCGGCGTTGACAGGGCGGGCAGCTGCCGCCACCATCTGTTCCCTCCAGGGCTCCTGGTAACTCATCTTGCTGATGTACTCAATGGCTGCCTCAACACTGCGACTGCCAGTCTGCTTCAGGGCCCAGATCACCATATCCTGCACGGGAGAGTGGAACGTTACCAGAGAGAACAGAGACCCACACTGACATCAGCAGAGTCACTGAATGGTCCCAACGCTGATGATGAAACCATTGCCTACTAAAGATTAACCATGTGAATTGCTGCCAATTCATATTTTCATTTTTGAAGTTTAAATTCACTCAATTCAAATTAATTCTATTTCGGATGGTGAAAAGCATCTTCAGTAGCTGGCCTTTGTTCTGATGAGGGAAATCAGTTAAGATTCACTCATTCCTCTGCGGCTTCACTAAGCATGTTAGGCACCTGTGATATGCACCAACCATGCTGTTACTGTTTAGCTGCCTTGCCCACAGTTACACACACCAATACAAGTAATGTAACTGTAATAGGAGTCGTCAACAGGGCTGCCTTTTCTTGGCACATGAACGCAGGTCCCAACAAAGATAAAAAATCTGGGATAAAGCAAATTACTTAACTGTATTGATTAATGCCATAAACTTAAAGACATAAACTTCATCACTGTAGTCATAAACATCCCCAGCATGTCAGAATGACACCCTGAGCATAGTGACAATTCCAAAAAGCAGTCATTCCACATACCATACTTTTCATATCAATTTCACTTTGGGGACAAAAACAAGGCGTGACCACAGCTAAAGCATCTCCTCTTTTCCCCATAGCCATTAGCAACTTAGCCAGTTAGAACAGTAAATAATACCACAGCATATTACCTAAATATTTCTCTACAGGTGTTATGTCAGGCATCAACACACAAAAAAAATTAACACTAAAAAAAGAAATGCAATTAGACTTAATTCTGTTCTTTCTCCATGTTGCATACCAGCTCTCATTGTGAAACATAACTGACATTTCCATGCTGAAGTCATTGTTTACATAATCAATTTGGGAAACATGGAATTTTTAGAGTAACTGAACAATCTCTCACTGATAAACTATAATTAGCAAAAAAAAAAAAAAACCCCTAACTGCTTGAAAAGCTAAGCCACCAAAGTCAGGCTTCACCTCCTCGAATCCGGCTGTCACCAACTCCACCAGCATCTGCCTGTTGACCTCAGTGCCCGAGCTAGAGGAGCTGGGCTCATTGGCAAACGGTAACAAGGATTTGCGGATCTCCTGCAGGGCCTTGTGGTAGGAGCTTTTGTGGTTGTTCCCGCGCCCCTGCTGCCGGGTGTCTTCCGGCACGGGCTTTCCGGTGCAGAGCTCCACATTGGCCGCGTCGGAGGGTCGCGAGAGATTCCGCAGACTCTCTCGGATCTCCTGCAGCATCTGCTGGCTGCTGCCGCTGTAGTTGGTCGCGGGGAAGGTCTTGGGTCGCATCTGCCGGTATCTTTCGGACTTCTCCCCTCTCTTCATGTAAGAACATGTATGTGGGGGCAGGCGAGACTGAACGGGGGGGGCGTGCACTCAGCTGCCGGGCTGCGGCTGGGATGAGGTGGAGGGCTGCTCACACTCACAAAGTCTCTCTCTTCACATCGGAGTGTCAGAGGGCAAGCCTATAATCTGAGTATACAAAAGGACACACAAAAACTTTTACATTTTTTAAAAATAAGTTATTCAACATTAATCCATATGAAACATTCATATAGGCACAGGATTAACTGGGCCATTCATCAACCGATATTTGGGGACCAGTATGATTGGTACATACACGTCAAATACTGACAGCTTTTGCAAGATTTTATGAGTACGAAACCATTATGCATTTTCTGGATGTATATCAGTACATTGTGTTTTTATGCTAAATCAATATTTAATTTGAATGATAAGATTTTTCCATTGCAGTTTGACGACGACTTTAAAATGTCAACATTTCACAGAAGAGTACGGAAATATGCTTCATCTTTTCACCCAAACTGGAGATTTAGGATATAGATTTTTTTTAATAAGACGTCAAGAAACCAAGGGGCATTTTGTCGCTTTTTAATTACCCGAACAATCCCGATATGAAAGCTGCGTTAACCCACGGTTAATCGGTTAGCAGATTAGCCGATTTATTAAACGCAGACGGCGAAAACAGCACCGTTTCCGAGCGACATCTGTCCACGAAAGACCGACTCAGGTTCGCACATCAACGCTGTAACATTACCTAGCATCGGCGGCAAGCGAAGGTAATATCTGCTACATGCGACAGCGTTGATAAAACAAACGACTTTTAAAACACAAAATACGCCATCGAATTAAAGGAAATCCAGCGTTTTATGAAGAACAAAAGCACAACAGCGCTTTGATCAGGTTTATGTCTGGATAAAGGGCACTAGCCAGCAAGGACGGCGACGAGCTTCTCCATTTTGTCCCCGGCCTCCGCCGTCTTAAGCTTTGCGAGCTTCACAGCTGCGGCTCTCCGACGCCCCGATGCGGGCTCCGAATTCCCCTCAGTGTCGCTGATCGGGACAAGTCGCGGATAGCTGGCGCTTGGTTTCGTCCCACTGCCCGATGCTGATGCTCAGTAACTCTCCTCTGAGCCGCCGCCGCCCCCCCCCCAACCCGAGCCCGGAGGTATCTATAACGCTGGGCCGAGGCGGCGCGGCCTGCGGCCCCCCCCAGCCACCTCCACAGCCGGCTGCCTGGCAGAAGGCTCACAAAGAACTCACCACGGCTCGGCTTCCCGTCTCATTTCTGTCAGTCGGAGGGACGACGTGGTGGCTCCGGGTTAATTATGCCGGACGACGAGCGTTATTTCACCGGGGGCAGTTTTCTTCGTCTCCCGCAGGCTTCGTTACTAACCTGAGTAGCGCTCTGGTACTCGGCTGAGGTCGGTGTAGGTTGGCGTTAGAGGAAGCCAAGGCGGGCAGGCTCGCGGGCAGGCTCGCGGGAGGCACGCCAGCGACACCGGCGCCCTGATTGGTTACTTCCCTTAAGCCCTCGGTCTCCCGGGAACATTTCAACCGCTCGGCTGACAGACGCGTCGTGCACCGCGGATATGAGAAATATGAAAAATATGTGAATAGTTCTCGTCAATAGGATAAAGTGGTATGTAGTCACTGCACGCCAGTATTATGGGCATTGTCAGACTACGCTGATACCGCCTTTTAAATAGCACGGCTTCCAGGACGTTCAACAAACTAGGTTACATTTTTTCACAAGTATATAACCAGAGCTCATCAGACAGCTCTCTACTCAATACTTAATTCCAGTGCATTCAGTGTAAGTGTGTGAAAAGGGTAATGCTATCCATCTGGTCAACTCTAGCAGCAGATGAATATTGACAACGTACATATATATGAATGCTTTATTTTTTTTCTAAGCATGCGTTGTACACTGGGCACTTGTATAGTTTACATCACAGAATAATTTTCCTTGGCACTTATAAATGCTAAATGTCTTCACCACTGTTTTGCGCTGGCTGCATAAGATGTTCGACTATGAGCAGTCAAAATGATTTTCTACTCAAGATATCAGTTCCCTTTTAATTCATATGAACAGCTTGCATCTGTGTTAATGTCCATCCATCCATTTTCCAAACCGCTTATCCTACTGGGTCGTGGGGGGTCCGGAGCCTATCCCAGAAGCAACGGGCACGAGGCAGGGAACAACCCTGGATGGGGGGGCCAGTGTGTTAATGTCTAGGTTCGCAAATTATGTAAAAAGTTTTACACAAAATGCTACATTTGCCTCTGCGTTATCTATTTTCAATTTGGATAAGTGAGCCGTTTGAGTGGTTTGGGTAAACAGCTGTAAGACTAAAAAGCAATTTAATGTAAAATGCTGGTATCAAAGCAAAGTGTGGAATGTACAGAAACCTTAAAGGGCAAGCAGAAATTGGATGAGAGCATTTAAAGTTTTTGGATTTATTCTGAGCCTTTAAGATTCTTGAAACACAAGCCTCACTTTTGACAAAACAGCTTGTATCACAGTTATCTTATGACAAGTAATATTAAATTCACATGCAAAATGACATTTGTACAATACTCAAGAGTTAAAAAAATGCAAAATATCTACAATAACCAAAATAGTTTAATGAATGGAAAGGTCTAAAGACTGAGTTGAAATGTCCACTGCAGTTTATTGCAACAACATGTGATGACCTCCACACTAGACTGGGACCCGTTTGTTCACATAAATGGCCTCTCCGTCGGTTCCACACACAAGACACTGGCCAAGCACATCCAGACTGTTCACAGGCAGAGTCTGGGTGGGCAGCATGTGTGTGGCTTCCAGGTGCACTTTACTGGAATCTCCCCCAAGCCAAGAACTGGTCAGCGACTGGTTTCCTCCTACAGGCACAGCTGTGCCGCGAGACATGATACTCGTGTTTCGTCCACCTTTGTAGAGGAAAATGAGTCACAAATCATTTCATGGCTGTTTCAGGGACCACCATCTACATGAATACCAACTGAAACAAGAGGTTACCCAACTCAATTATCACTCCTCACAACCTACCTTGTAAAAATGATGGCGTATCAGAATTGCTGGGGTTTTCCCAGTGCAGTAGAGAGCCATCTTCTGAGCATGTAAACAAGTGGTCTGGCTTTGAAGGGTGAAAATGTACTTCCCACACTAGATGGAACAGAGAGGAATATTTTCAAAAACGTTGCAAGACGGTCTCAGCAGTTTGGAGAATCTTTTTTAAATTCATCTTCAGTAATGTAACAGGAGTGGCCTCACTTTCAGCAGAATGCGCCTTCATCAGCGAGAACGGCATGCTGTCCTGTCGTACGTCCCAGATACACAGCATCCCATCCTGCCCTCCTGTGGCCACTATGTGCTGCTGGTTGGGGTGTCTATCCACGCAGTGCAGAGGAACTCTATCTCCAGATCTATGGATCATAAATGAATAAAATTAACTACTCTTAACTTCTGCAACGGCGATATCCAAGGATAATTTACAACTCCACAGACTCCTAAATTTAAAAGTGTGGTAAAACATGAACTTGGCGACTCACACGGAGAGAATTTGGGCAGGTTCATTTCCCTGTTGACGGAAGTCCCAAAGTTTCAGCTGGCCAAAGGAGTTGACGGTCAGGACTTCCGTGGTTCTCAAGAAGGTCACGGCGTGAATTGTGCTGCTGTCCGCATTCTCTAAAAGGGGAAGCCGGCAACCCAACAACTATTACTGGCAATACACAGATGGATGGACTGGTGAAAAGAATGAAAAATGAATACAGGTGAGGTAGGCATAGAGGGCAATTTCACTGCTCTCACTTTGGATTCTGGGACACACCTATAGTACGCAGAATGCCCTTGTGGTCCACTCTGAAGAGGATGACCCTTCCGTCTTCCCCTACGGTTACGATTTCTGGACTGTTGCAAACCACCCCTGTGCAAGGTGCACTGTCACAAGGGTAGTGGTGTGCTCTGTCCCAGTGCTGTGCCACAGAGAGTGTCTGAGGGGGGACAAAAGCAATGTCACATTCATTAATGTCCTAGAAATGATCCATATTACACATCATATTATTGCACTAACAAACTAACCCACTATACTGTTGTTCAGTGCAAACTTACAGTATCTCCTGTAAACAGTTAAAATTCTTGGAAGCATACATTAAATATCTGACAAGATATGGTGCCAAAGTAGATTCTTATTGAAACTGAACATAAACTGCTTTTATAAAATGCGTCCAATGAAACGAGAAAAGAACCATGCAGAACTTGCCTGGCTATTCTGATGGTAACGAAAAATGGTGACTGATCCAGTAGACGAACCTGCAACAATCCTCTCCTGGTCCAAGAACTATGAATAATTTGGGGTGGCAAGGTGTTAGCACAATTTACTGTAAGTTTAACAGTTTGTGGGATTGCACAAAAGGATACATGTGGGGTGGGAGGTCAGGACGCCATGCACCAAGCATCATAGGGCAGAAGATTGTGATTACTCCCTGGACGGGATGCCAGTCCATCGTAGGACAAATTCGCACAAACACACAAACAAACTCTATGGGCAATTTAGAGACACAAATTAGCCTGACAGTATCTTTAGACTGCCAGATGAATCTGGGGTACAAGGAGGCAAAACACACAGCAGGGAAGAACATGCTTATTCCATGACAAAAAAGGAGGGAAGATTCGATCCCCCAACCATCCTCGTGTATAACGCATATTTATTTTATTCATTTATGTATTTTTTTTTATATAGATGTACAAGCCGGACCCCCCTTATAAATAAATAAAAAATATTCACATACACATTTCGTTCCACGTTACATCCCATCAGTATTCGTAAAGAAGGGGGAAGAAGTATGAGACGTGGGACCTACCTGAAGGCCGAGGACATCCCCGTTATGTTGGTACTCACAGAGAAGCTGAGGGTCCCCTTCGAATTCATCATCCATTTTCGGGAAGCCATGCTCTCCAACCGACCAGAGGGAAACTTTGTTGTCCTAAAAGTGTTGTAATACGCAACACAGCACAAGAAAAGTCTCACGACAGGGCACCTAACTGTTAGACATATATAGATGAGAAACCCGGTAAACTTTGAGTTATGACTAGCTAGCTTAATACCTCGTTGTCCCAAGATCCCGTAGCAAATATATCTGGTTGCTGTAAGGAGGAAGATGAGACGGGCCTCCATCGTATCTTGCTTATCTTCTGTGAGACAAATTT
Organism: Cyphomyrus plagiostoma; assembly: GCA_019775915.2. Taxonomy (NCBI): domain Eukaryota; kingdom Metazoa; phylum Chordata; class Actinopteri; order Osteoglossiformes; family Mormyridae; genus Cyphomyrus; species Cyphomyrus plagiostoma. Next base: position 3,870,756 of record JABFEA020000042.1, read on the forward strand.
TGCGTTGATGCACTCCATTAAGACGTATATTACTTTAGATTAATAGTTAGCTAAGGACAGGTAAGCAACACAGTCACACTTTTCTATTTCCCTGAACTCTCAAAGCCCCGCCTCTAACTCTCAGAGCCTCGCCTCATCCGCTGAATGGCTTCCATTCATTGGTGCTCCTCAGATGGCAGCCGAAAACGGACAAACAGAACGCCTAATTCTAGTACGAATTATAAACACAGTTTGACAAGGTTCGACATTTTGCTGGTACCATTTTGGGTGCTGACGACGAAATAAATTTTACTTACTATAATTTAATGCGATTCTTTTTTTGATCTTAGTGATAATCTGATAATTGGTGATCATAGAGTTCCAAAATGTGTATAATTGATGGCATAGTAAAGTACGTTCCCAAGATACAGTATATAAGTATAATTTTAATAAACGTTGTATTACGCGATTTTTGCATTAACTAAAACATTGTTCCATCCTTACTATATAACAACAAACAAAGTTTTAAAACTGCTGAAATATTTTGAGTCAACTGGATTGTGTGTGGTCTGCAGGGCTCTAATTTAAAATATATATTTATAATCTGATCATGTGACCACGCCAACAACTCAAGCTCTCCGTCTAGTGGAAGGCATCGTCAGAGCTGATACTTAGCAAATCTTTAATGGTAATCACACGCAGCTATATGCGCATGCAAATAGTTCGCCGGCCCACTGGTCAGATATATGAAATTAAGGTGTGTGCTTCACTATACAATTTTCTATGTATTATGCTACCGCGACGGCAAATTACAGCGTAGTCGGCTGTAATATAGCGCGGGAAAAAGCAGCGCGGCGGAACAACGATGTCGAGTGACGTGTCTCCCCCTGATGTGTTGGAAGTCGTCAGCGTCGTGGGCAAGGCGGTGTGCGCAGGCGCGGCACTGACAGCCGCTCTCTACTTGATCCGCAGAGTGTGTTTAATGATGGCCTGGAAATCGGGAGGAGCTAGCCACGCCGAGCTCGTCAACAACCTCCGCAGTAAGTTTTTTACCTCCCTTCCGAATCTTTTCTCCCAAGCTGTTGATTTTTGCCCCTCGAGTGCAAGGCCTTTTCTGCTTTAACGTTTCTTTTTTGAGGTCTAGGGCATTGCAAAGGCAAACGATGTCAGATGCATAAATATGAGCTCCAGTTAGTTAGCTTGCCTTTCGGGTTGCCAGCCTTGCTAAGAAACCTGCAGTGTTGTGCCCACGAGTGTGTTTCTAAGTTAATGCTGAGCTAACTAGGGGGTCTGACTGGATCTTTTCTAGGCGTACAGCGACTGCCAGCCGCATACTGCCTCCGTGCTATATTTTAACGTTAATGACGTAGCGTAAAAATACGATGTTTAAGAAGCCACACGTACGCATGCAAAGTAATCAAGCTACCCACGGCGCTGCTTAACCGAAGCACCAACGGATTCAGATTCCTTAGTTTTGATATTTGCTTCCGTTTTTCTATATGCCGTCATTTTTTTACGGTTTTGCGTAACTCGGGTGCGATCCGGTTGTTAATGGGCCGGCGTGTCGTACCTGCCCCCCTCCCTGTGACAGTTTGATCAATCTGGTATTTGACTTGATCTAGTGGATCGACACCGTCTGGCTGACTGGCAGCCCGCTGGTCAGGCGCCGACTGACATGTTTGACCTGTAGCACATTTTATGGCCGGTTCCCCCCTCTCTGGACTGGCCGGCTCGATTTCATGCTAGTCAGCTCGTCAGCAGTTTGTTTCGCTTTCCACTCAGATGTAGGTAAGCGAACGGCTTGGTGGAAACGCAGTAAAACAGCTAGGTGTGCGACCGCCGCCTACTCCGGCGGATCCCTAGCGCCTGCGCACTGGCGCTGGGCTTCCTGCGCTGTTATTGTGCCACTCCGGAGGGCGGGGGGCGGCGGCCGCGCAGCGCGGAGCCCCGGTGCCCCACTGGCGTTGGCTTACTAAAGGCATTCAAGTACAAGGCGCAAACAACGGACTGGGGGGGGGACTTTAAAAACTGGACTTGAAAGACTGTTCGGAGTCGGGCAGCTTCTCGGGTTGAGAGGCGTCGCATAACCGCTGCTTCTCGCTTATTATAAAATTTCATTCAAATCATTGAAATTGATTCGCTATTTTTGGAGTGTAACTTTGCACTGCACTTTGTCATGGTAATATTAATCTAGAATCGAATTAAAATGATCGAAAGTGAATGCACAATGTAAAGTATTACTTTTAGAAATTAAATGTTTAGTATATCTCGGTAGATAAATGGAAACGCTGGTTTAGCTGCTTACCCCCCCCCCCACCCCAAAAAAGGTGCTTTGTAGTGTAATTCGATACAGATCCTGACCCGAACTCTGTTCTGCAAGATGACTCGTTGGCTCAGTATAAGTCAGGGCTATGAGTTGATCTTAAGGGGCCGTATTGGTGCAGTGAGAAGCCCATTGTTTTTCTAAGTCGCCTGGGGTATTGGAGCCCTGTTCTCTCCAAGACAATCGAGCTGAGTCTCCCTGGCCCTGCTGTGCCCTGGTTTGCCTGTGCCTGCCTGCTGCTCTGACAGTCTGTGGCGGCAGAAGGCAGTAGGGAGACGGCCATAATCGCTTCAGCAAGGCCCAGTAACTCACACCCCGAGCGTCTGCCCAGTGCTGTTTGGCCTCCCTCCTGTCCACAGCAGGCTATTTTTACATCCACAGTAAAGCAGTGTGCATATGGGTGCCGGCTGCTGACCCCTGGAGTGGCCTGGGTGGGCTTGTGTGTGTTGGAAGACGGATACAAGAGTGTACTGAGCACCGTGGGCTGGGGATGGTAAAAGGTGGGGTCACCGTGTGTGATGCAGAGAAAGGGCACGCAGATGGCGGCGAGGCGGGAGCGATGGCTCCCCTCACCACTTTATGGCGACTCAGGGACCTTTGTCAGAGGTTTGCGCCAATAAATGCCGTGTAAACTGTGTCACTGCAGAGATGGTTTTATGACCGGGGGGTGCTTGGCCCCCCCAGATGGAGGCCACCTATTAAAATATGCAAAAGGGGGTTGTCATTCTTGGCCAGTTAAAATAGGTTGCTGGAATTGGCATCAGATATTTTTTATTAACTTATTTTACAATGAGTGTTAGTTTGTTAAATTTAACACAATTTGTCTCAGTATCGTGGCTTAATTGTCAAGGAAGCTGCACACTAGTGACAGCTTGGTTTGCTGCGTTAGTGGGTGAATCATTACTTTCTGAGTTAATTTTAGAGCCAGAGAAACAGGCTGGGTTTTGATGCAGATGTACACTCGGAGGTCTGTTGGGTGCCTGATCTGCATTTGGATTAGCTGTTTTTTTTTTTAAAAAAAAAATATCTTGTTTTGCTGGGGGGAGGGTGTTTTTATTGG
>JABFEA020000042.1:3877088-3904976 GCA_019775915.2 Cyphomyrus plagiostoma
ATGCTGAATTTTACCACCCCCCCAGAGTCAATTTCTAATATATTCAAAAACTCTTTATTAACAAAAAGTGTGATGGGGAATTTTGGTTTGACTTTTCATGAGTTTTATTTATGTTCTGGCCAGTGTTAATCCTGGGTGACTGGGATTATTTGGATTTGAGTCTAATTTAACAGGATGTCACTGCGTGGCCAGAACATACTTAAAATGTAGATGTGGGACGTAAAAGTCTCGCTTTCTCGCAGTGCCTTGCCGAATTATCTCTGGGACGAATCGGGAGCTGCGGCACCCCAAAGCCAAACGAGTGTTTTCCGTGGGCTGGATTGAGAACGAGGTGCATTCAGGATAAGATGGTGTATGTCTTACACCGAGTCTGCCTCTCGTCATTTTCTGCCACCACTTTTTCCACCCCTCCAGGAGGGTCCTGTCCTGGTCCTGTCTGCTCAGATCTTCACCTGGCACCAGGGTCGGACCCCTTACTACTGGATTGCTTGCACTTTATTGGCTGCTTGGTGGTCGATTTTGCTTTAGTGCAGAGTTTCTTCAACCCAGGCCTTGGGGACCCGCAGACAGTGCATGTTTTTGCTCCCTCTCAGCTCCCTACCAGGAGCTGGGAGGGAGCAAAAACGTGTTCCGGCTGAGTTGAGAAACTCTTCTTTAGTGGTGCTTTGGTGGGGTGGGTTTCCATCCAGAGTAAGCCTTCTGGATGGGGTGTCTGTCAGCGCCGTGCCTTTACTCTCTCTAAGATGTGTTTTTTGGACTCTCGCAGGGATGAGCTCTGAAGCGGCAGCCTGTCTTTATCCTGCATCTCCCTGCGAAGCCGGAGGGGGTGTTCCCAGCTTCCCCGCAGCCATCGGATTTCAAACGACAAACATCAGTAACAACGCTTCCCAGTGTGTTTCCCGAGGGGAACTTTGTGTCTGTTCGCATACGATGCCATGGATTAACCCTGTGTTCAGGGAAGTAGGATGGTAATTATTTAACTTAGAAAGTCTGGAGGTTTTTTTTTTTTTTTCCCCCCATGCCTGCACATGCTTTTTATTTAATTTTTTTCACGTTTCTATTTATTTTGTCCCCCAGTTAAATTGGATGCAAGGTACAGGTTTTCTGGTTAGATCAATAAATAATTCAAAGCACTGGATCTGTCTTTTTTTTTTTTCCTTCGTTTTTTTTCTTTTTCCCTCCGAGGACTGGGATCTGACATTTTTGGTGTTCTGGCCACGATGGCAGGCTCACCACACTGTACATCCTTCTATGTAAACATTGGTATCGCTATGTGCATTAATTGAAACATTGTGTCCTTTTTTTTTGTCGTTTTTTTTGTAGCTAACAGTATTTATGTGGAGCAGCTTACAGGCAACAGCGATAAGCCGTAGCTCGTCTTAGATGTACCACACGCTGGCAAATTTGTCGGAGTGACATTGCAGATATACCCCCCCACACACAGCCTACTGTACAGCTGGATATGCAGGCTCAATGCACCCCCCCCCCCCCCTCTCTGTCCTCGGCGTGAGGGGTGGGGCATCACAAACACGGCTGCACTCTCTCTCCCTCGACACCGAATAGTCCGTCGCCTCTGGTTTCCATGTCAACATCACGCACAGGCTTATCTCTCCGCCGGCTGACACTACGCGAGGTTTTGCTTTGCCAAAATAAACACACATGCAAAGTGAGCGCCTGTGTTCCTGTGTCTTCTTGCCCCGTCTTCGCAGCACACTAACTTAGACGCTTGAGTTCTCCGTTCTCGAAATGGAAAAATAAAGGGCAGTTCATGCGGTTCTTTTTCCTTCAGTATGGTGTGGATTTTGTCTCTGTTACATTTTAATGGGTCATGTAGGATTTCGGATGGGGCAGCGCACTCGTACAGTGCTTCACCCCGTTGCCCCTCTCCTCTGAGACCAGGGTCTCCACCATGGTTCCGTGTGTGGGGGGTTTGCATGTTCTCCTTGTGCCACCATGGTGGGGTTTGCATGTTCTCCTTGTGCCGCCATGAGGTTCCTCTGGGTACTCCAGTTTCCCCCCGCAGTACAAAAACATGCTCAGTTTAATCGGCGTTACCAAATTGTCCAATTGGTGTGTCTGTGTGAGTGAATGGAGTGTGACATGTCCCCTGTGATGGGTTGGCACCCCATCCTGGGTCCTTCCCTGCCTTGTGTCTATAGGCTTCCCATATCTGCCGTCAGTAAATTTTGATATGTCGCTGCTCACAAAAGATTTACAATAACTTTTAATAGGTTATGGACTTCACATACATCACTTGCAGTGTATACTTCGTATATGTTTGTACCACTTAAAATAGATCTGGTAGGCCAGTTCAAAAATGCAGCAAAAAAAAAAAAAAATCTGGCATCTGATTCAAAAAGTAACACACATTCTGATTTGCTAGGAATTCTGGGAAACAGAATAGGTCATCGCCCCTCAGCATTCCGACAGTTCACCTCCTTGTCCACATGTACACGGGTATTTTTACAACTATCTTTTTCTATGCGTTTTGGTCTTTTGTCCACTCGCAAACAGCACTTTAGGTCACTGAAAATGGAAGTTCTTGCAGAATTTTTTCAGCGTCGACGTGTAGATGGGGAAAACAGGTTTTGGCTTGGGACGTCAGAGCCTGTGCTGTTAGTTACTTTGACGTCGGAGTGTGCGCCAGTCACTGTTTACATTAGCTGTTTTTAGCCTAGCAGAACAGCTCATAATGCTTCTGACAGGCCAACACTTCTTTACGGTTAGAGTAATATCGCCCCCTGTTGGTTTGGCATGCTCGACAGCACATTTCAGCATATTCATGCGGACATTGATTTTTTTAATAACAGAGGGAAAACTCCCTGAAAAAATACCCATGTACGCGTGGACAGGACATCAGAGTACTTCAGTCATACCACAACCAGAAGTCAGTAGTACAAAATGACTTGTCAAATCCGTAAACTTTCATGAAGCAAATTCCTAGTCTTCTAGTTCATTTTGACACCCTGAGGGAGGGGAGTTTCATAGCAGCACTGAGGATTTACCAGAATGTTCTCTACAAGACTGAGGAAAGCGCTTTTGAGACAGAACAACAGATCACATTGTAAAAACAGGATAGGTTCGTGATATAGGGTGGACATTCCGTAACAACCACATTTTCATCTGTGATGTTTCAGATATTCATCATTACAAATGGGATATGAGAAGGCACGAGAAGATAAAAAGGCCTGTTTTTGGCCTTTGTATCTCTCAAGGCTGGTACAGCTTTAAAATAATAAAACATCTATAAGAACAAAAAAACAAATGTGTCATTAAAGAAACCACACTTAAGCACAGAAAATTGGTGATGGGAAGGCAAACAATGCGTTTCTGTGACTGACTGTCCATGTAACTAAGGCTCACCCCCTGTTACTGTCCCTTTAGTCCAGTCTGTGGAAGCGACCAATCAGCATTGAGAGAAGTGGGGCCTTTCCTGGTTACTGCACTGCCTGGCAGCGCCTCCTCACAGTGGATACTAATCGATTACTGATTAATGGATGGGGTGCAGGTGACGTGTTGCTTCAGCACACCTTGACAGCTTCTGGTTGGCCACAGTTCCACCCCGCCCACGCCGCTACAGGTACATGCCATTAATGAGGTAGTCCGACTCTTCAGACGTGATTGGCCGGGCCTTCTTCAGCTTGCGACGCACTAAGCGCAGACGGCAGCCCACCATGGTAAGCAGTAGGGCAGTGATGATGAGGCCCAGAGCCAGTGGTAGCACTGCACCTGCAGGGGGCGTCGAAGAGCAACAGAAGATCGCATGATTAAGGGAACATATTGGTGTACATTGGGATATTCATGAGTTGCGGACTACCAGTAATCTGCTGGGGTTGATGGGGTTGGTGCGGCTGGAGTAAAGCATAAAATGGCAGTTTCCATACCCGATTCGGGACTTGGGTGTCCTCCCTGGACTGAATGGGGTTTGGCTACTTCCACCTCATTTGTTGAAATGTCTTCAGGATTGGCCACTTGAGAATGCTTAGCTATGGAAAATAAAAACTGTTACAAATTAAATCTGTTCTTCTAACAGCAGTCACAAAGAGCCAGAGGCCTCGGTCAAAATAAAGTACAGGAAAAGCAGTAAAGGACACTATTTACGATTCACAACAAAGGTTTCCAGAGGGCAAATTTCACATTAGGGGATTACCTTCATCCTCCGAAATGTAACATAAGTCTAAGCTCAGGTACTTTAATCCATCTCATTTCATAAATAAAGTGTAAATATGAATCGAGGCATGGGTTCTTACATTACTGTGGACCACGAGATCACTATATTGGAATAAAATGGTAAATAAGTCTGTTGTGAGTGCAAACTTACGTGTTTCTGCATGTCTGCTAGGGGGGGCATCAGTGGTGATCTGTTTAACAGGATCTGAAATTCATCGGAGGTGCATTTAGTATGTAGTTCACATGCTAATTTTTTTTTCAAGATAAGGCATGCTTTCAAAATGCGTAACTGTAGCGTGTGAGCATTCTGTTAAAAAAGCATGCAAAATAAAAAACAAACAGAAAATCCTGCAGGCTTCTGAGGATAGTAGCCTACTGTGCCTGAATATAAATAAAATTTCTTAACTATTTTAAGGGGATATCTTGCAATGAATGGATATATTTATAAAATGCCAAATTCCAAAATTAAAAACCACCACTTTTCATAATATGTAACATCTACTGGGTAAATGAAATTTCCAGTGACGATTCGGGCCTCAGGCAGGCGCCCCACCGGGCCTCAGGCAGGTGCCCCACCGGGCCTCAGGCAGGCGCCCCACCGGGCCTCAGGCAGGCGCCCCACCCGGCCTCAGGCAGGCGCCCCACCTGGCCTCAGGATGCACTCGCTGACACAATCCGCCTCCTGCAGGAAGTTGTTGCCGTTTCCCTTGCAGCCGCCGTAGATGAAATGCTTGCAGACTCCAGTGAGCGGGTCATAGAACCAGCGTGGGAAGGCGCCTTTGCAGGGCCCAGCATCCCGGGTCGCCGAGCAGGACCCTGGGGAGTCGTAGTCGGAGCAGGAGGTGAATTAGGGGCAGACAGAAGCTCATGCCAGGGATGCTGCTCTGAGAACAGCTCTGAGAACAGCTCTGCAGGGCTTAATCTGAAGATTAGATTAGCAAGAACCAGAGCACATGGAGTAGTGGGGGGTTAGCACCAGAGAAAAGGACCCCCGCCAAACCAAGCAGTAGAAATAGGTGTGTGCACAGGGGCGGGGCCACAGGGCCACTGGCCCCCATCTGAGAGCTGATTGGCCCCCAGAGTGCCCCCTCTCCTGTCACTCATCGATTCAAAACACATCGCTGGCTAATGATAAGGTTAGCCCCGCTGTATAAATTACGATTATGCCCCACACCTTAAATAAAATCTTGGAACCACCACTGAGTAGAACAGATAATTTTGCCCAGACTAACTGCTCCAGAACACAACAGATCCAATTAATCTAATCGGCAGAAATGCATACTGTTTATGTGTATTGTTAAGGTTATCAAAGTAAGTATAAGCTAAAATATATGTTATTACCAGACTAGAATAAATAAACATCCAAAACCAGTGACATCAAGACTTAAAAAGTTAACATTAAAAGCATCATAAAAGCCACCGTAGAAATATTTTTCTATTTAATATATTTCTCCTGTATGACTACACTGCACAGTGACCCTGAAGCTCAAAACGCAGGACATTAAAAAGCAAAAAATAAAATAATAAAACGCAAGAACGTCTAAGAAGACATAGAAAACAAATAGTTTCTGGCATCTTCTGAATGGTAATGCATTTTCATCACTGATTTGCATTTTAGTAATGTCACGTTCTGTTTTTCCGGCTCCTTCTGTCACCTGCTTGGCCTTCCTGTGACACAGGGCCCGGGCTGCTGTCATGGCGATGGACGACGGCGGCCTCTGGCGACTCCACGCCCCCCACCTGCCCAGCCAGCATGGCGTGCTCTCCCTCCTGCTGGTGAACGGTGGGCTTCGCTGAGCCACGACCAGAGGAGTGAGTCACTTGTTTGCGGCCCCCGTCAACTGGAGCGGGAGGCAAAGTGAGGGAACAGTCAGCGGGAGACGTCTGCAATGTTCACGCACTCATGCTCTCGAACACAACCCTGGTGAGGAACCCTCGGAGAAACAGCTTTTCATCCGACTATTTAGTCACATGATCAGCAAGCAATAAATGGGTGCGATCAGAATGAAAATCTTATTTTATTTACCGGTAACTACTTTTATGTACGAAGACTTTGGGCGCCATGCAAAACAAAACAACGAAGGACAATTGAAACAATAAATATAATACAATATATTGATATATACATGAATAAAATTATGTGCCCAGTGCTTAGTGTAATGTTAGATGGCATGGGGGGTGGGCTAATGTGCATAGTGGTTGGCATGGCAACGGGGAGGGGACTCACAGTTCTGGCAGAAAGCCTCGTCGGAGCGGTCAGTGCACTGCTGCTTGCCGTCGCATGCGTACGTGATGTCGATGCAGCAGCCGTCGTCACACAGGAACTGGTAGCGAGAGCAGCGGCCCGTGCACACTGTCGAGAGCGGATGTCGGGACACCGTGTAACTCTCCCCGGGATGTCATGTGACACCCCCCCCCCCACCAGAGCGTGTAAAGAGAGTCACCCATCTCTAATGCAGCTCCCGCATTTCATTCATTCAGACACTCAGTGATGTTGTAAAATGACATGGTAATAAGGAGTTTGAATTTACATACATGTACATTGAATTATGATAAATAAAACCTATTATATATATATACACACACACACACACACACACGCAGACATGCATGCACACGCACACTCATTTGCATATTTTCATGGCACTACCGCATCCAAATCCATGCCAGCACTGATATTTCTCTAAAATATTTTAATACTGGACATGCTGCTGTTCAGCCCAAAGTCCCGGGTGCCCTTCATAACTAACTGCATGACATCTCAGCCTTTGGTCTGCCCATCGCCATCACCGTGGAGAAGGTGACACCATTTACGCATCCTCATTAACTTTATCCTTTTGGAGAGGAAGTGAATGGTGTGACAGCACCAGAGACACCTTACGCACGTCCTCGCCGAGGGCAGCCGGTGAGGCTACATTACCCCTGCGGGGGAGGGGGGGGGTCTTGAAATCGGGGCAGGCTCACCCTCTGGCTGCTGGCGCTGGGGCAGCACAGTGACGGTGACATTGTCTGAGCTCCGCTGACCCGCCGTGTCCGTGATAGTCATCCGGAAGACGTAGGTGCCTTCTTGCAGGTCACTCAGCTTCAGGATCCCAGGCTGGGTCACCTGTAGACAACAGGAGACTCCACAGCATCACGATGCCTGAAGCTGAACCAGCAGGTGGCCACTGTTACGCCCCATGGCCGTGCTCGACTTCTGGAGAGCCACAGACCTGTACATTTTATTTGTTTGGCAGTTGCATATATCCAGGCCGAGTGAATTCATTAAGCTGCTGCTGGGAATTGAACCAACGACCTTCCATCATAGGCACATTGTCCTTAACCTCTGGTCAACACGCTGCCCGCGAATCCATGTTCCTCTGAGCCCGAATCAGACCAGTGACCTACGTGTCACAACCTGCCCTGTTCTGTGTTCTGTATGTCAGTCTTTATGTATCTGCAGTCTATCAGCTGAGCTCTCAAAGACAGCACAAAAGAGAAGCATATTTATCATGGTAAACACAATTTATTTTAGCAAACTAGCTTTGAGCTGAGTGTGTAGTAACTGTAGTTCATCATTGTTGTTCTGTGCAGCTTCAAAATTTTAAAGGTTCATGGTTTAAAGGTTCAAAACTATGTGAGCAAATACAGCAACAAAGAGATGCTTTGTCAGGTGCTACCAGTTGAGAACCAGACTAATAATGTAGAACTTTCTGCAGTCAAAAAGATGGAAATGCCATGTCCAGAAAATAAAAATCCAAACCAAGACTTTGTTTCCACCAGCCAGCTGAGACTGAAGAGTCACAGTCACAGAGTAATCAACAGGTTGGCCGAAAAAAAACCTTGGTCTGGATTTTTACGTTCTGGGCCTGAAATTTCCACCTCTGTTAAAATATATGGGAAAAGATATTTATAAAAATACCTACAAGCCAAGATGAGAAAGACATTGACTGTAACTGTGATTTGCCACCCCTGATTAGCCACTCCCCATTTCCCCCATCCCTTAAATCAGTAACCCGTTTCCTAGGAGACCTGGTACAGGTGCAGGGATTGCAGATTGGGGGGGGGGGGGGGGCTTGCTCTCATACACCATATCATGGCTGCACCGAGAGACAGCCGATCAAAGCATCTAGATACTTCTCTTGCAGGCCTTCTTCCCTGGTGTGTCAGACGAAGTTTAACAATTTAACAGCCTTTATTCCGGAGGTTCCAGTTACATGAAAAAACGCTAAACTGCCAGCCGTCAAATTTGGTACGCAGTGAGTAATATACGGACTTCATAGTAAAAATCCACGTGCTTCTGGGTATATCAACTTGCCTCCACTGAATCCTACAAGTCCATACACCTTCTACGCACTGATTTCATGCATAGATTAGCAGGCAGTAAATCAGTGGAGTCTAATGATTTACAAAATAACAAAAGCGATGCGAATCACAGAAAAACAGATTTCACAAAATAATTTAATGCACGTGCAGAGCGAGAAAAATAGAATGAAGTTTTAATATCCAAAAAAAGAAAGAAAGCCATGCAACTTTAGTTAACCTGACTAGGTCTGCTAGCAACAGGACATACAATGGGTCTTTTGTACTGTGAGATGGTTAGAACATAAAAACCTCTTATCCTCCATGCAGAAAATAGAATCGTTTTTTGTGCATTTGTCATCAGGTTGACCTAAAACTACACAATATCTAGAACAAATATCCATTAAGTTTATATCTGTCCACATGTATTAAAATAAGGTTGACGTGACATTCGCATGATATAACGCGGCTTTATGAGATCTCCATACAACAGCTCTCATATTTTTATCAGACACTGAACAAACAACCAAAATATCAGGAACCGAATGGAAACAGTCTTTCGGTACTTTAAGCCGAAGCAGCGCTGTCTCTTACCTTCATGCTTATGGATGGGTCTCCCTGGATGAGGACCCACTCGTAGCGGGTGATGCCGTGATCATCCACGCTATTACGCCCATCCAGCACTGCCCAGTCCGTGGGGAGCTGGATCACCACGTCCTGGCCGGCGTCGCTGCGCGGTGGCTCGTCCGGGTCTGAAAACACGATCCAGCGCGTCCAGTTATGGAACCGGGGGACAGCTAGACTCACGTGAGAATCACAAAACTACCAGCAGCTGGATCGCACACTAGTTTATATGAACTGGTTAGGGTTACTTTTACATTACTGGTAATATTTCACACGTGCTACTGGAGATGAACGGGAAGCCATAAAAAACAGCACATTATACATATTACTTCTAGCGCTGTAACTGACCGAGTACCACAGATGAGCTGCCAATACCGTTTATATTGTTTCAAATATGGTTTATCACATTTAGTAGGGATCCTGTGTTTCCAAGCCGGACCCAGAACCCAATTCATTACTTAGTATTAAGCACTTAAGTAAGCACCTTGTGAGTCATCAGCTGTCAGCGAGTCTTGGACCCTCTGCCTGGAATAATCTGCGTTTGGGGTAGCGGGGCCGTAGCCGGACGAGTTACGGACTCGGCTGTAGGTGCTGTAGCCCTGCTGCAGAGAGAAGGTGCACACGTTCCTGTTCCTGTAAGTGCAATTGAAAAGAAAGCAGCTGAGGCTGTCGTCCGACTGCTTGGCGTCCTCCTGCACCACCGCCACGGTACAGCGGGGGTCGGCACAGCAGGCGTGCAGGCAAGCCTTCCAGCTGTACACCGGCGCCGGGGCCGTCAGGAAGGTGGCACCCAGTTCGATGGAGTCCCTCGCCCGGATGATATGGCCCTCGATCGCGTTGAAGCCGCTCAAGCACGCGTCCCCTACACCATCCTCCGCCTTCAGCGCCTGCTCCTGCTGCAGCTGCTTTCTGAACTCCTCCAGCAGCTCTTCTACCCCCGAGATCTTCGATTTCAAATCGGAAAACTGCGGCGACTTGGCCGAAGCGCAGTTTATCATCCACAGCAACACGAACGCGATCCTTGACAGCTGCTGACGCGAAGCAGAAGACGGCATAATTACGCAGTTTATTAAAACTGCTTTCGGCTACTGTACAATATTAAGTGAACCCCTTCTCATATTTTAAGACGCACAAATCAACAGTAAAAATAATAATTTTTTAAAAGAATAATGAATCGGATCATATGTTTTTGCTCAGCACAGGTGAGCGTCCTCGTCCTCCGCAATGATGAAAGCAAACCTTATTATAATATGGTGGTACTTTGCTGGGATCTCAGCACCGGGCGGGGTGTAACAGCTCAATTCAGCGACCCACTGACGTCATTGGTACGTCGGTGGTGCCGAGTCGGGTCGAATTGTGTCGAACGGAGCCGAATGCGCCCACCTGCGAAACTGATTGATGCCAAATACTGCAACATGCGAACATTTCAAATGAAACAAATTATATGTCGAGTTAAAATTATCTATTAAATCGTGACTAGTAAAGAGATCACTATCCACTGATATATTAAATACCAATAATATCATGCGGTGCCGTAGGAGGAGTTGCGTTCCGTCTAGCAGCAAATATTCTGCTTTTAATAAGGACGAGCCGCCGGGCCGGAAGCAGGGTTTCTTGCTCAGCCGGACTTTAAGGTATCGTGGTTTACTTACATTTAGCCCAGACCAAAAATCCAGTGTGGCCGGTACAAACCCATAGTTAGGTCGGAGAAAATTTGGGTAGATATTTTGCACATTCGGCATTCAAGTTTGCAGCCTATCTGCACGTACCGATGTTCATGTCAGTGTCAAATCCCTCACCTCGCTCAGATTTATTCCAGATCCTGTGAAATCCATGTCAATTACCCCACAAATAGGTACATACTTACAGGATGTGCTAACTCAATACAGCATATAAGCCTACTTGAAACCACATCCAATACAGGACAGGCCCCTAATCACATCGTTCCGAACAAGGTAAAAAGGTAGTAAACCGTTTTCTTAAGATACTAAGCTTCATTTCAGAAATACATAATCAAAAGCAGGGAAATCATGACCTTCACCTCGCTATTTACTTAGCATTTGGCCTCAAAGAAAGAAAAGACAAACTGTATGTTTAATTGCACACTTTATTTTACAGTTCATATTTGAAGACAGTAAGATTCTTTACATTAGATTACCATGGCTGGGAATATATCTTTAGGAAAATAAACACAGTCAAATTTTTTTTGTTGTTGAAAAATTACGTTTTATCCAGCACAGCATGACGTTTTAGTAAATTAGGCCACATTTAAGTTAAATTTTCAAATCAAGAAGAAATGAGTATCTATTTTAAACATCTATATTTATTTAAATTTGGGAATATAGTTGCTTTGGGATATACAATTTATATACAGTTATAACACGCATATACCACGTTGAGTTGCATTTGCAATAAAAATATTTGTTCCCCTATATATGTCTTAAAAGGCGTCATTCTCTGGTTTAGTTGCATTGTATAGTATTTTCATTTACATTGTACAATATTTTAAATCCGGTACAAAAGATGCTATCCTAAACTCAGTTTTGTTTCACGACTCTTTTTTTTCTAAAAAGATTGACAGCAAATCACGCCTGTACGTATTCTGCTATAAAGTTGTCCCTCGGGGTGTCCGACTCTTTTTTTATTTCTATTTCAGTTGGTACCATATTTTTCCCAATCCAATCTCAGATCAAGTAAATCTATGTAGTGGACTACCAACATATTAATGTATCTGCCGTTTGTTTTTCCTCATTTATACAAGCAGGATAGCAATGTACATTCATGATGCACAATTTGATCATAAATAGCCTACAAATAATAAACAGACTACAACTCCTTATGAAAAATGTTCATTTTCCAATTCCCCCCTCTAGGCTAACTCTAACAATCACAGAACATTACTGGCGCATTTAAAAACGTGATTACCGGCATAATGCAAGACTAACGACATTTAATAACAAATAGTGACAAGTAAACGACTTCACCTGCCTGCGACGCCATTTAGGTAGCCGTACCGCTGCCGTTCAATGCAGTCACAACATACAGGTATTCATCGAACAGAGACGAATAAAGCGAAGCCGCAGTTTGACACGTGCCGTCTGCACCCTCATTCCTCGGCAGGATGACTTCGGTCAAAGTCTGGCGCCTTTTGAAGCACATGATTCCTGCAGCTTCGAGTATGAATGCCTGCACAAAACTCACCACCAGAGCACAGTTTTGATAATTTTGCTATTTCACTAGCGATTAGATAGCCCTCTTTGACAGCTGCAATACTGATCTCCCGACTACGACTCAAAATCTGCCGATGTTCCTACCGTTACACCAGAGTTTAATTTACCAACCGATTTTCTTGAGCCCTTGCATGCCGGTGTAGTTTTAATTTCAGCACGGCGAGCCTAATAAAGGTTGTTGAGTATTTGATTTCATTGGGACTATAGTGCACAATCCCAACCTACGAATAAAATTTCATTTAAAAATTACGTTATCACGTTTTGGTCCGCATTAGAACCAATACCGGGCTGGACCCGGGTTGTGGATCTTAAGTTCGACAGCCGTAATGTCGGGACTTAGGTTCACAAACTCTCCATGTAAACATCAGTAAAATGCAGGAATACACTAGACTGGCTGGTTAAGGCCTGTAGAATATCGTTATAAAATCTCTTCACAAAATATTACCGGTGAATGAATCAGTCACACTGACAAATCCATAATTTCAAGTCTGGAAGGTTCCACCTAAATATCACAATTAACAAAATTAAGAAACAACATATCACTAACATTTGGCAGGAGTACTCTCAGGCAGTGTAGTTTGGAATTCACACACAGAGCTGTGGTTCTTGGATTTATGGTTCAGAAAAAAGATTAAAATCTCAGGCTTAAGTAAACGCATCATTAAGATGCACACAAACACCTCATTTCTTAACAGCAATCATTAACAAAAACTAGATTCACCAGTATGTACAGAAGTTATTCAGTTTTACCAGTTAATACCACTCAGTACCTGTTCATACTCTCTATAGTACAACATCAAATGGCACTAACTGGTATATGGTGTCATCCTTTACTGGGACAGTAAATCGACTATTATCGGTCTCCGAATATTGACTCCACATGATGCGACTACAAAATTTGCTTTACACCAGGAAAAAGTGTAGTAAGGCAATACATTAGTATGCTAATATTTTAGCACTCAATACTAACTGAAACCTGGAATTACCATTTGTTTTAATGACAAAGTGGTATGACTGGTGAGAGTTCTGGGGAAATAAATACGGAGAGTAAAGTGCGGGCTGATATAGCGAATACTGGATGGGAGCCTGGCGAGGTGCCAGGCTCAGTCATCCGGAGCTTTCATCTTCTCCCTGTGATCCGTAATGGCTTTCCAAAGTTTGCACAGAATTCCCCCTCTGTAAAAAAAATGAAATAAAAAAAAAAAATGTCAAAATCAGGAAAAGGCTCTCTACATTCTCACTTCAAGAACAAACACAGACATTTGAGTGTTTATACGTTTGTACTATATTTATATTTTTGGATTTTGTTCTGGCTCCTGACCGTTCAGGCTATGCACCCCCATGATCGCTCGGCCTTGCAGGGGGAGGGGGCGTGGGTTACCTTAATCTCAGACCCTTCAGGTCGTCTCTCGTTACACAGAGAAGAATGTCAGTCAGTGTATACTCCTCCGCTAAGATCTGGGGGTAGGAGAGAAAGCAGACAGGTCACCACCCCCCCCAAGCTGAAAAGCAGGATGCTTTTGTCGGCGGCCGCTAGCTGGCGGCTGCAGGCAGGAAGCTTGAACGCGACGGCGGAGTCTAAGATCTCTGAGCTGCAATCGTATCACATGCAGACAAACACTGAAAGAGGATATAGGGCAGGAAGTGACGGCATCATGGCCGTCGCGCCCAAACAGGTGGACAGGAAGTGACCCGGTCTGCTCACCCTCGTCACTGCGTCCTCATCGGCACCATGGAGCTTCAGCCACTCGGCCAGCTCCAGGTCCCTGGGCTCCCAGGCTGAGGGGCTCCGCTCCCTGAGTGGGTCACCTGTGGCACAACATCGGCTCAGCACCAGCCTTTCCCCCCGTAAAGTGCAGAAAGCAAGAAGCACACGTGGTAATTGTGGGAAACGGCATATAGGCAGTAAGTGAGGTGTGTCTTTTGTGAGTGAAATCTCATTCATGTCATTAGTTATATAAATGAAGACAGTCTCACGTGTCCCATAAATCCCTCATCATACAGCATTATGAGAGTTTGAGGATATTAAATGTATAAACTGCATGATATGCACTGCAGATATAGTAAAACATTGCCCTTTCCACAATTCAACACTTTCAAACAGAATCATGGCCTGAAGATTCAGCCTGTAGTATGAACTCCAACCTGGAGGCTCAGCTTTACTCTTCAGTAGTTTTATCTCCTTCCCCCGATCCTCCAGGACCTGCTGCAGAATGCACTGATACTCCCTCTCCTTCTCCAGCAGCTCCTCCAACAACCTGCAGAGCCGCAGAAGGACAGAGGGGGTGGGGGTCAAGAATGAGCGGGCATTTTATTTAATTTGTTTGTCATCTGTTATCCCTGTGTGTGCTCAGTCGGCGGTGAAGCAGATCAGCAAACTGATTCATAACTGAAAGGCCGCAACATGGATTGTGGCAATATCCTTCAAGTGGGCGCCGAAACTGAAATGACTTTTGTAACATGGTCAGACTGAAATGACTTTTGTAACATGGTCATACTGAAATGACTTTTGTAACATGGTCAGCAGCTGCAAGAGATGTTTACATCAAGTCACGGCTGCCGAAGCAGCTCACATTAATTTGCATGCAATCATATCTGAGAATTTGTTAATCAGCACTCTTCAATTTACAATGAAATTATATTATTGCTTTATTTGTGCCCTTCCTCTGCATACTCCTATTAGAAGTTAACGTTTAGATAAAGGTTCACTTTAAGCTTCATTTTCTATTATATGTTAAATAAAGGCCTCTTCTTGTAGAACTCACAAACTTTGACGTATTACTGGGTACAGCATGTATGGAATTTACTTATTAATAGGAAATGAAAAAGCGGGAAAGCAACAGCGATGACAGATAAACCAAAGTGACAGAGTGGCATATACATGCATATATCACAGCCTTCAGAAGAACATCGTCTCCTCAACATCAGCCAATGTCAGAGGAGGAAACAGTGGCAGCCATGTCCAACTGGTGACATTTACGGAGGCATGATCCGGGCAAACACCGCCAGTGAAGCAGGCCGGCGACTTCCGGCTAGTCAGCGAGGCCTTCGCCCTTTAGACACGCAAATGCCACCGAGTGAGTCAGCAGATTGGGCGACTTGCTGGCCAGCAGATGCTGGTGGTTTCGCTCGAAAGACTCACGTGGCGTTGGTGTAGTGAGCCACACGCAAGAATGGGGGGGTGGGGGGGCATGGCAGCCTCAGAATGCCAAGCAGGCGACAGAGGGAGGGATAAGAAAACTGACAAGAAAACATTTTCGGAAACTGAAGTTAAATTTCACTAAACTAAAATTAACTATTAATGCTGCCTCCAAAACTGAAATAAAAACAAACATCAAATACTTTCTGATACTCTTTTAAAGTACTATTTAGCTATAGTAATGACTGGTTTATCTTTAGTTACCACTAATACAGGGAACATGTTTTGGCCATTTTGAGGACACTGGCACATAACATACACTGTGAATTCATGTCGAGTTCTCTAAAGCAGTGTTCCCTAATCTGATCCTCGGGGAACCCTGGCCAGTCCATGTTTTGGCTCCCTCCCAGCTCCCAGCCAATCAGGAACACTGAATACCTGGTACAAGCGGGGAGCCAAGAGGAAGCAAAAACGTGGACTGTCCAGGGTTTCCCGAGGACTGGGTTCAAAAGCGCTGCTCTAAAGATCTAAAGAACTTTCAATCCATCACTAGAAATAAAATGACTAAATTAAAAATATATAAAAACTATGTAGAAACCCATTTAAAATCATAACTAATAAAATCACGCTGAAAACAAACTGAACTGGATTTCAAATAAAAACTGAAAAAATAAAAATTAAAAATTAAAAACTAACAACACTGAATATTGCCAAGAACTGGAGCGTGCTGGGCACGCGTGTCGCCACGGCGATCGGCATGGTCGTCGCCGACTGTACCTGTTGGTCTCCAGCTTCATCCGGCTGAGCTCCATGCTGATGGAGCGCTGGGCGTTGTGCGACTCGATGGAGCTGAGCGTGCTCACTCCGGAGGTGGCGGCCATGTCGTCGTGGGGCGCGCTGGGCAGGGGGCCGCTCTGCTGGGCCGCGCTGGACTCTGGCTCCGTGTCGTCCTCGCCGTGGTCCTGGTCGGCCGTGTCGCTCTCCGAGGCCAGACTGAAGTGCGGGCGCAGCTCTGCCAACCACAAAATCGGTGCCGGTCAGCGGAATTACGTTGCACTGCCGCTTTTATTCCGTGTAAAATGAAAGACTGATTGAATATTCATATTGGTATTGATATTGTATACGGATCAGAGGTGGAAATTTCAGGTCCATAAAGTACAAATCCGGACCATGATTTACTTTCAGCCAACCAGCTGAGTTACTCTGTGACTGAGACTCTTTATGCTCAACTGGTCGGTTGAAAGTAAATCATGGTCCGGATTTGTACTTTATGGACCTGAAATTGCCACCTCTGATACTGATATTGGCAATATCGCCCAAGATTGATACATCAGATCCGTGCTGGGTACTGGCCAATACTGGCCGATGTCGATGATTACATCAAAGTTTATATTGAGCTGCAACATAATCCAGATTGACAAGGCAGAAATATGAGACAAACTTTCATTCATTTTCATTGTGACGGTTTGTCACACTCACAGATCAGCCGTGTATGAGAATAATTTCAGCCTTTGTTATTTTTACACGCATGACTTAGACTGAAAATGTAACACTCATTTTAGTCTTGGGAACTC
Source organism: Cyphomyrus plagiostoma (assembly GCA_019775915.2). NCBI lineage: Eukaryota > Metazoa > Chordata > Actinopteri > Osteoglossiformes > Mormyridae > Cyphomyrus > Cyphomyrus plagiostoma. The sequence continues at coordinate 3,894,107 of JABFEA020000042.1, forward strand.
GGCAACCGCAAAACCAATCATCGTACTTTTCCAAAGCAAACGGCTATGTTTAGTTCCATTAGCGCTCTGTAGAGGACAATCACCTGGCACCAGGATGGTAATGGCCGTTTGCACAGCCTTCCGGATGATGTTGTCCAGGGCAAACATCCAGTGAGGCTTGATGTTGTGGTTCCGCAGCACTTTGTTTACCTGGAGACACGCCCACAGGCAGACACGCCCACAGGCAGACACGCCCACAGGGTTAGCTACCCAAAAATTGCTCATGTACACTAAGCATTATTAAGAGCTTGTTTACAAGATAGTCAAGCAGCGACATATTTTGTCCCCTCTTCACAAGTTCAGTGATTGCGAAATTCGTTAGTGTACTGCAGCTTAATAAATTATAACATTTCAGCAGGTTAGAAACCCCTGGCCATGTTCAGAAGGTCATGGGTTCAGATCCCAGAGCAGGCGGAATAATCCCTCAAACTAGGCGCTCCGGCCGGACACTGGCTGACCTTGTGTCCTGTCCTGAAACACTTGCCTGTATATATACGTATCTGTATGCCAGATCGCATATGCAAAAACTAACCAACGCCCCCCAGGAATGAATAAAACGCCTCTATTCTTTTTTTTTTTTTTATATTATATATATATATATATATATATATATGTCAAGCTGCAAACTGCTTTGGACAAAACCTTGTGCTAAATAAATAAATGTAGTAATACTCCATCTACTAAACACATATACTAATAATGTGATATTAAAATTAAAATGCAAGGAGAATCCACATATTAGTAATTAGTTTAAAGGATAGCCACAAGGGGGCGCCAGGGTCCCATCCAAAACAGAATTACATAATAATAAATTCAACAGAACAAAACATGAGGACCCAGAACCAGGCCAACAATTTGAGTGCAATATGAATAAACGTGTCTGTAAAACAAAGGATAGTCATTCTTCCTTCCTGACACGCATTTATTCTAAGAGACTTCCCCTTTCGCGCTGAAAGCTAACTGCTGAATAAAACCATTCAAATATAACAAATGCACCCGTTCTGATTCGACTATTTTTACACACCGGTTAAGACATCACCGACACAAAATATGTATGAGAGAGACCTACCGCATCCTGGAAGCCAAAAAGCACCACCTGGAGCTGGCTAATGGCTGTGCTATCAAAGTCCAGTTCCAGTTTCAACTGGGAGAGGGTGGAAGCGATGATTTTGCGGTCGGCCATTCGGACGAAGTTGCCCAGGCTGACCACCAGGGTGGAGATGTTCTGCCAGCTGAGTTTGGTTTCTTCTGCTCCCTGCCGGATGGTATGAAGAGGAGAAGGGGGTCAGAAAGATGGCAGGACCTTCACCGTCCCAGTGGGCCCTCAGCCGGCCCTGGAGCGGGGCCCCACCTGCGTGAGTGCCTCCATCAGGTTGGTCACCACTTTTTCACGGTCCTCCGTCAGGATGCGGTGCAGAGTGGCCCTCCTCTCGCTGTCCTTCTTCAGCATGAAGAAGCCCGAATCCTTCTCTTCAGGGGATGGTGGAGCGCTGTGGTCCTCAAAGTTCTCAACAGGGATGCTGGAGGGAACCAAAGGCAAGAGGCTGCAAAGTCAAAGGCTGCCAGTCTAAAAAAATAAAAAAAAAAATCAACCCCCTGTTAAAGGGAGGTTTTGTGTAAGCGTAAGAATGGCAGTTTCTTAACATGCGTCCTTGAGTGTTCTTGAGTTCTCCTGCATCCATTGTATGTCATCTTCCATTTCCAACACAGAAGAACAGAACGAAGAACAGAAGTATGGAGGACGGTTAAAACGTATGACGGCGTTTTTGCCTTGGCCCAAATGTCAAGGATACGTTGGGTCCAATCTCGCCAAAAAAGACCAATCCCATAATTCATTGCATCCCAAGCTCGCCCTTGGGGAGGCAAGTTAGCAAGACTGGTCTTGCCAGGTATCGAGAAACACCCCACATCCCGTACCTCAGGAAGAGGGACCGGTGACCTTTGACCTCTCGCTCACTGTAGCACTTGACGCCGGGCTTGAAGTTGAAGGGGTTGGAGTTGAGGTCGTTATCGGGGGACACGGAGCCATAGTCACTGCTGCTACTGGTGTCCTCGACGACGACAGGCACGGGCAGGGAGATGCTGCGGAGGTACTCTGCGTGCGGGAGACGGGCAAGGTCTGCGTTAGGGTGTGTGCCCGGCTGGGGCATCATGGGACAGCAGGAGCTGGGGACAGTGTGGCCCAGTGCCACCAGGAGGAAAGGCATCTTCCTTGAGCTGCAGGCGCCAGACAGCGGTTTGGCCTGGGGGGAGTTAAACTCTGCCCAGGGTGGTGGAACATTATCAGCGATGTTCTGTTACCAGGGACCCAACAGTCACCCATTTTCAGGAATGACAGTAAAACCATCCACCCATCCACCCATTTTCCAACCCGCTTATCCTACTGGGTCACGGGGGGTCCAGAGCCTATCCCAGAAGCAACGGGCACGAGGCAGGGAACAGCCCTGGACGGGGGGCCAGCCCATCGCAGTGACAGTAAAACCTTCTCATAATATTATGTTTTGTCTTGCATATCATGTAGACGGACATTTTCAATTCCTGTTAACAGTTTAAGGAAGTATTAATGATTTGCCATCACACTTCAGCAGTGGAAAAAACGGGGTGATGTTACTCACCTGCTCCTGCAGTGGGAGCTACAGAAAAAAAGAAAAACAACAGATCAGCAGATGTGATAAAACGATGATGAAATTACGCAAAAATACAACTACGAAGGGATGGGAAACCGTGCAAAGTGCTGAGGAAGGCAGACGACCAGAAGCTAGGGAAGCAGCGGCTTTGACAGGCAAACGCCACGGTCACCCCGTCATGAGCGCGGCTTGTGAGAAGCCATCGTTCTGCTTCCAGGACGGCCCCCTCGCGAACCTGCCAAGCCGCCCTTTCCCTTCTTCCTGCGGCTGGTGACGGTCAGGAACTCATCGGTGAGCAGGTCCAGAGCCGTGGCACGCTTGTCTGGGTCCGGCTCGAAGCACCTGAGGATGAAGGCCTTGGCTTCCATGGACATGAGCTCCGGGATCTCGGGGTGAATCTTGAACATTCCCACCTACGGCGGGAAAGAGCAGCGTTGAGGGGAGGTGGAAAGGCCGCCGGACAGAGCCGACCCACTCGAGTCGCTCTCAAAGCACCTGCTGAGTCATACATTTCCCCAGTGGCAGGGTGAGTACTGTACCTGCCGTCCCTTTTATACAGCTGAATGCCGCAGCCAGCGTCCAAATGAACAAAAGCTAGGTGCCTTCAGCAGTTTAAACCAGTAATCTCATGAACTCCAGTTCAGTTCGCTCACACATTTTCTCATCAACAAATTTAATGTAAAACCGATCAATAGGATTCCAGTACTGTTGTGGTACCACTACTGTTGTGGTATCCATTTCACGGCAACCCAGATATTGTGACTTGCATATGCATAAACAGGTTTTAAAAGTCTACTGAGGTCTTTAACTTCTGGAAACAAGAGAGGTCTTCCTAGAATTACAGATGATAAATGCTTGCATACATACATAGGTGATAGGATTACAGATGCATAAAAGGCTGAGGAATTTCTTTGTTTACCTTTTTTCTGCACCAGTATCTAACTTTCTACATGGTGACTCACGAGTGGAACTTTCAGATTTTCAAACACTTAAAAATCTGTGACTGGAAAAACGTAAACGCTTGCATAGGCTTCATTGTTGTTTTTACAGGAGCGAAAACATCTCTCGCGTAAAAATGCCTGCAACTGATTACATCGGGCCACAAAGATGAAAAGAAAAGCCTTGAATTTGTTGCTATTGTTTAGTGGGATTCCTTTTAGAGATCAAAGGGAGCAGCGGCACTCAAAGAAGGTCTTGCAGGCTGCAGCTTTATACCATCCTCAGCTCGATAGGTTTCCGTGACGACATGTTCCTCCATGTAGGCGGCACATAGGCCCAGGAATGTCAACATTACAAACACACTGAGCACAAGCACATACAATGAGTACAAAGCACAATGAGCACAAACAGACACACCGAGCAGAGAGACACATCAGAAACACGCCGAGCACAGAGACACTCATCAGAAACACGCCGAGCACAGAGACACTCATCAGAAACACGATGAGTACAGACAGACACACTGAGCACAGACAGACACACTGAGCACAGTGCCTGAGGCACAGTGAAGCAGGCAAACATTTCACAGGGTTATGGGAGTCAGGGCAGATGCATGCTTGCACATTCACCGGTACTCACACGCACACTTACGCACACTGACACTCTTGCTCACACTCACTAGCTTAAACTCATACTTACACATTCCCTTGCACACTTGCTCACACTCACACTTGGTGCAGACCCTCTAGCACCCAGCTCATGTGGACAAAAAAATGGAGGAAAAAAAAAAAAAACACAAACATATCCTTGTAAAACCAACCCCATCTCATTACCAAAGTATTTCTCAGAAGTCATAAGACCCTGTCAATAATACACCGTAAGAAATCACTCAGGAACATATAATTTAAGCTTGCGGTTTCAATAAATACTGGTTGTATTAAATAATAATGGCAGGTTCCTTATAGCTAAAATAAATACACGCAATACGTACACAGCTACAGTTTGTGGGTTTGGCAAATCACTCTGAAATGGCTTTGCAGGGATCATAGATCAGGCTGCATTCTGTCACTGAGAATCTGGTTCATCTCATTGTCATCGACAGCTGGCGCCTGTATCACGGAGCGAGTTTTGCCGGTTAGCTAGATAACTTGTCGGACTTAAGGTGCCTCACTTTAAAAGGACTTTATCTTCATTCACTTACATTCAGAACAGGCTACCTTTAACCCGCCAAGTTATCATCTTGCCAGCACAAAATAATCCAGCTTCATGATACAGGCCCCAGTGCTCTGGAAATGCAGGCATGTCACATTTTATGCATTTTAAAAAAACCTCCCCGTCAAAAAGACGACATAATACTCAAAAATAACAACATAACTATACATTCGTGATATCTGGACTCTCACTACATGACATAACGAGATACATACTTGAGGACTGTAGATAAATACACAAAAAATGGTGTATTTTAAAAGATGGCCTGTGTGTGAAGGCCTGGCGGGCAGCGTCACCTTGAACATGGCCGCCTGTGGCTCCCCCAGCTCGTGGAAGGGGGGCCTCCCCGTCGCCATCTCGATGATGGTACAGCCCAGGGACCAGATGTCGGCCGGCTTGCCATAGCCGCGGGGGCCTTTGTCTATGATCTCAGGAGCCATGTACTGCAGGGTGCCTAGAACGGCCAGGCATACAGGCGACACACGGGGGTAAGCACACGCCACAGCTACACGCACACGCTTATTTCACATGTTCCTAGCATTGTGGGGACTCCGCATTCATTTCTCTTGGCATAACCCCAATTCCAATTGTGACGGCCGTACCCCCTCCCCAGCCATAACCTTAACCATAAGCAATCAAACCAAACACAAGACCTTTTAGTTTTTTGCTAGCAGTCACAGTTTATGAAACCGATTTGGGTCCCCACAAGGTGAAAATAACAGGTTATCACATAGCGAGGCCAAGTGGTCCCCACAATGTAATATACATGCCCCCCACCCCCCGCACACGCACGCACGCACATACACACAGTGTTCCAGCTCTTGTCTAGGATTCAGTCACACGCTACAGCGTCACGCGTGGCGAAGGCCTAGGTGGCTCTCTGTGTGGCTCGACGGCCTCCAATCGCGTGTGGTGGGCGGAGCTTCTCCAGCGTGGTGTCTCTGATTACAGGCTGACGGGTCTCACAAGGGGAGCAGCAGCAGATAAACCCACTGAAGGGTGATTAAGTGAGTCAGCTGACCTGCACTCGGCCAGCCTCACTGTGATTCGCTGCAGCTTTGTCACGGACATCACAGACTGGGGTGGGGGGGGGGGGGTACAGAGCTAACAGCTAATGCACAAGAACTGCCAGTGCTCGTGCTCCCGGGTCACAAGGAAACACGAGACGGTGGAATCGGAGAGAAGTGCAAAACCAGGAGGAGCATTTAGGAGCGACTGCCTGGCCCGCGGACGGAGCCCGCGTGGCCGTTGGGCACCTGCCTGTGAACGTCTCCGTGCAGGGGTTGATCCCGGCAAGCCGCTTGGAGGTCCCAAAATCGGAGATCTTCAGGACACCACTGTACGTATTTATGAGCACGTTATCACCCTGCAGGAGGGGAGAAGAAAAAAAGCGAAATGCCTTGTACCGTTTCTGCAGGATGAGCAGGGCGGAACGAGGCAGCGGGGGCAGAGGACATGTGCGGGCCTGCTGCCCTCCTCAAACAGACACTGAAAAGCTGAATTCTCCACACTGCTGCCTGCACGCGTTTCCTAGAAAGCGGAGAGCAGCGAAAGCCTTCAATCCATAATAAAGGTCACCTGTCAATAACACGGATTGAGAAAAACGGTCGATATTTTACAGAATGACTGTCAAAACGTCACTGAGCAGGACTCAAACAAGGCAGGAACTAAAATCTTCGCCGTGTCCTCGTCTCAGTCTCCTCCTGCACTAGAAGCCGGTCCGGACCGGCTGACACTATACCTTAATGTCTCTGTGCGCGATCTGATTGTCATGCAGGTACTTCAGACCCTCCAGGATCTGCTTGGTGTAGAAGCCGATGGTGGGCTCGTTGTTCTTCAGGGGTCCCCACTTGGAGCGCAGAAGGGCTGAGAGGCTTCCTGGAGACCAGAGGCCATCACAGCCGCAGTCATGAAGACGGCCACAAGCTCATCACAACACCCTCAGTGGGTGATTAATTACCCGAAGCACGGCTTCGGGCTGGGCATGAGTTAACATCATGTAGGAGGAACAGTTAGTGTCTGAGAGTTTCGACTGGGTTCACAGCTCGTCGGGGGGCGGTGGACGTGGGAAAAAAGGCCACCTACCAGTAGAGGCGACAGAAGTCTCAAAGGAACACTGGCACACTGGCCCGGAGAGTGACGCAGCACTGAACTTACCTCCAGGAACCTGCTCCATGAAGATCTTGATGAAGCCATTCTCACTGATGGAGCCTAGGTACTGCACTATGTTCTTGTGCTTCAGGTGCTTGTGAAGAGCGATCTCCTCATGTAGAGGCTGGGAGTACCTGGAAGCCACAATGCTGCTCCGTTAACTGGCCACGGGTTTGACTAAAGACAAAGCAGGTGCAAGAACACTCAGCTAATGGACACTATATGGACAAAAGTATTGGGACACCTGGCCGTTACATCTACAGGAACTCCTATGACATAACATTCTAAATTCCGAGGGATCAGTATGGAGTTGGTTCCTTTGCAGATATAACGGCTGCCAGTCTTCTGGGACGGATTTACACAAGATTTTGGCGTCTATCAGTGGGAATTTTTTGCCCATTCATCCAGAAGCTGTTCCCACAAAGCTGGAAGAATAGAACAGTCCAAAATGTCTTGGTATGCATGCCAATACTTTTGTCCATATTCCTGGTCTCATTTTGCATAAATTCACGTTGGTAGCATTAGACAGAGAAATAAACTGGGATGAACGGAAAAATGACTCAACCAGAGAATTATTTTTCATTCTACACAACTTTCCCATAATGCACCTGGGGACAGACACACCACGAGGTTTTATGCAAAGGAAGAAAAAATTAGATGAATTGGACACTTGACTAAGCTCCAGGTTTCAAAGTTGTCTACGCCTAATTCCACCACCTTCACGGTGACGACATGGCGGTGGGTGCGGAGGCAGAGGCTGGCCTCTTAAATACCAGGACCAATATAGAAAAAAACAAAAACAAAATTAGACCTTTGTGCTTTGCACTCCATACTTACTACAAATGCCACCCATCCTGCCTTTTTTTAAACTGTCATTGTTTGTATATTTTTCCAGGCCCCGAGCCTTCTGCCCGGCTATAATCACGTCATGCCATTTACTCTTAGGAAAAAGCAGCGGGTGGAATATTCCACATGAAATACCCTAAGGTGGCTCTGTACAAACGCAACTTCCAGTCTGACAAGGTGAGGAAGTAAGAGGGACCAAGGCAGTTGCCAGGCAACCCCTTCTCCTTTGTCCGTCCTGTTTTCCGAGGGCATAGGCCCACGTGTGTAGATCTTGATGCCGCCCGTCCAGCTGTAAACAGCCTGGCATACCGCTCCCCGCGAGCCCCAAACGCTTGAGCCGCGGTGAAAAAAACCGAGGTGCCCACAGAATTTGCATGGAATGCTGTCACATTGCACGTTTGGCGCATTACACGGTCGTCGCATTACACGGTCGTCGCATTACACGTTTTTCCACCTCTTGTTTAACTAAATCGATCGTGGCGGCGTCTAAAGCGACAGAGTGAGGGTGTGGCCGTTATGACTGTGCGAAGGACGTGTGTCTACATGCCCTCCACTGCCGCATCTCAAATGCAGAACGGCATTTGTTCGGCGCGCCATGGAGCGACGCGTCACAGCACGTGCCAGCCTGCTGTGACGCACAGAGCCCTGTAGGAACACACAGTTACAGGAGTGAGTACCAAAAAAAATAAATTTCGCTTTGTCATATACACAGCCAAGTACAGCTACACTGGAATGCCTATTTTCACGTATCCCATTATGCTTTCCTTTGAGACAAACACGTACACAAATACAGCTGAGCGAAGCTTGCGGTCTGAGCACAGAGTCAAGCTATTAATCTGGCATTCCTGAAGTCTTGGTCAAGGGCCAAATAGAGATGTGACTATTCCGTGGAGGACGGGACTTGAACCCGCGACCTTCCGACCTATAGAGGCAACAGAAGCCTAACCCACTAAGCCACATGGTACCCCCAACACAGTCATCTTCAACAAGTAGATTAAAACTTCCTTAACCCGCTGGGTAACAGTTTTTTTAATATCCATTTCGATAGTTTGTAATAGATAACACATCAAATCATGACCCTCTTTGTGATCAACCATATCTCAAAAAACGTCAACATCTCCAGAGAAGGGAAAGATACTGAAAGCTGATTGGGCCCCAGTGTATCCCCTTCCTTGTCAATCACCAATTCAAAACATATCATTGGCTAATAAGGTGTGCCTCACTTTATGAATTATGCCTCCCCTCAAAAAAAAAAAAAAAAACATTGTAGAATTGCCCCAGGTTATGCATGTCCTGTGATCATACAGCAAGCGATGCACTTTGGATAAGCCCCATAGCGAATCAGCTGGAGCTGCTGGCTTGGGGGTACAGACCCCCCCCCAGAGCAGGCTGGCAGACCGGCAGGGTGAGATACGCCCTGGCACTCTGCCCAGCGCCACTCACCTGCTGTCCCGCTCAGGAATCTCCTTAATGGCCAGCCGCACTTGGTTACTGAGGTCCCGGCCCGCGTAGACCACCCCGAAGGTGCCTTTCCCAAGCACCACCCGATCGCCGTGCTCGTCGTATTCGTAGTCGTACTGAGGAAGGGGTAGGGGGTGCAAAGAGAGCGTGCCGTGAGACGTCAGGGTCAGACTAAGGGACTCGCTTACGGGCCCGGCAGTGCAATCACTCTGCCGATACTGGGATTAGAACCGACTACCTTCCGATCACAGGCATAGTGCGGCACACCGCCTCTGTCATGGAGAATGTGTCTAACAGCGAGACAATGAAGAGGGTGACAGATATGGTATATCAGGACTGAAGAAACAAAGAGGGAGATTGGGGGCAGAAATATATACAGGAAGTGAAATGGAGAATTCTACAGAGAGGAGACTGTCAGGGATGGGGGGGCAGGACCCCAGGGCAGCCCGTTGTGGGGGGGGGCAGCTCCAAACCAGTTCTGCGGTTCAGTCTCAGCCGTTGTAGTGCTATTCAGAGTTTGCCAAAAGTGGAGTGACTAAGGCTAGAACAGTCTGTAATTTTGGTTCATTCAAATAAGCAGGGACACGTCCCCCCCCCCCACCACGCGCTTGAGAGGGGAACAGGCTGGAGAGACAGAGGGGGCCTTTGTTTGAGACGCGCTCGAAGGCAGCTGGAAACGTCTCGCCGCGCTCGGCGACAGACGGATCCAGGAGGACACGCGTGTGGGAGCGTCACACTGCCGTGTGTGTGTGTGTGTGTGTGTGTGTGTGTGTGCGCGCGGGCCTGGTGTCCCTCACCTCCAGGGCATCAGGGTCACACTCGCCCTCCTCCGGGCCCCTGCGGGCCTCCTCCGTGATGCTGTTCACCAGGTCGCAGAACCTGCAGAAAAGGGCTGAGTCAGCGCCGAGCGGAGCGCCCTCGTGGGACCAAGACGCCACACGCGTGCACGCATGTGCACACGCAAACAAAAATGCAGACCGTGAGCCCTGAACCGTAAAATCGATGAGACTACATCATATATGCAAAGATTCATAAACACAATTAGCCGCATTTTAACTTTCATTACATTAACAAGCACCTATTCTCACTTTCATAGCCTTAATTCCATTTACTATATCTCTCAGAGATTAGGGCCCTTTTGGGAATCTCTCCCAACTCTGAGCCCACTTAAATTTAGGGGTGGGGGGGGGCTGGCCTTCGTATATCCGGACAGGCACAGGGCTGTGTGTGGCCCAGGGGGCTGCATGGCAGACCTTTTGCAGTGCTTCTCGGTGCAGAAGTAGATCTGGAAGTCTTCAGAGTGCTGCAGCACGTAGAGGAAGCAGCTCCGCTCGTCGAACTTGGAAATGCTGTGGAGACGGGGTAGGGTTACGTCAGAGGATGGGAGACGGGGTAGGATTACGTCAGAGGATGGGAGACGGGGTAGGGTTACGTCAGAGGATGGGAGACGGGGTAGGATTACATGAGAGGATGGGAGACGGGGTAGGGTTACGTCAGAGGATGGGAGACGGGGTAGGGTTACGTCAGAGGATGGGAGACGGGGTAGGATTACGTCAGAGGATGGGAGACGGGGTAGGATTACGTCAGAGGATGGG
>JABFEA020000042.1:3932421-3956497 GCA_019775915.2 Cyphomyrus plagiostoma
AAAGTTATTTGTTTTTGTCATGCCTTAAGAAGAGTAACAACAAACAGAAAATAATTCATGCATCAGAGGGTTAATGATGCACAGACTCGTCGAGCCCAATGGACCAACGGGAAGGGAGCCACACTCACCAGCAAGAGCAGAGCCCACAAAGGTCTGCTGGTGTGGAGCGTCGCACACCCATTCCTCACAGCACTTCCCGGGGACCTTGACCCGCCGGGGCACGGGGCAGTCGGGGCTGGGCAGGCGCACGTCGATGCTGCAGAGCGGGACGCAGCCTATGGCGCCATCCAGGCAGGTGCACTGGTATTTACAGCTGCTCTGGAAGGACTCGCCGCTTCTGTACACCATTCCCCCGAACAGGCAGGTGGCGCCTTCTTTAGCTGCAGTGGACAGGAGTGAGATTGGCGGGGGTCATGTTTCTGCGGCTGGCACCAAATGACAGCACGACGCCAAGAGGCGAGATCTGCGGATGTGGGTTGAAGCGCAGCGGCTTGTCCCAGCCGCTTACCTGTGCAGATGCCGATGCGCCGGTTAACCGGCGAGCCGAAGTCGCAGAACAGCCCCTTGTGGGGGTCGCAGACGTCCCGCTCGGCACAGAGCTCGCCCAGCTGCTTGGCGCACACTCTGCAGCAGCCGCAGGCATCCGGCACCAGGCTTACCCCGGGGGCACACTGGGGTGGCACGACGGGGCAGTTGCACTGGCCGCTGCACTCCTGGGCTGAGGCCTGAGGGGCGCAAACAGAGGTGATCAGCACGGACCTCCAGGCACGACGAGCGTCTTTCGCAGCAAAAGCCCATGACTCTGAATAACGTGGCCAGAGGTGCTAATGGCTCCCAGCTCTCAGGTATCACCTACACGCAGCCCAGCGGGGATGTGAAACGGTAACACGGACGTTCAGTGTTTATTGTTAGCATGGTCTGACGTGGGCGACTTACCCAGCAGAAGAACGTGAGGCACAGCAACGCGCAGCTCTTCAGCGTGTTCATTCCTGCAGACATGCCTGATTTTCTCAGCTGCGCTCTCAGCAAAGCTAAAACAAACGGGGGGAAAAAAACAAACGAAAAACCTTCCGAAAAGTCTACGAATCTCTCCCGGATCTCGTCGCAGCGGAGTCTCGGAGCGTGGTCTGATCGAGGCGATCCCGTTGTAAGGTTCTGTCCCGGCTTTGGTCAAAGCTAGAGTTTAGCTTCAGTGGTTCAGCTGTGGTCGCTGTTGCTCTCTGGAGGAGTGTTGTTCTCTGTCGGGAGCTGGGAGCCCTCCTGTATTTATACAGGCTGGGCTGCGGTGACGTGCTCCTGGCTCAATGGAGTCCTGGACAAACATGGACATTCTTGGCATTTTTTCCTAGTTTCCTGCCCCCACCGCCCCCCCGGACTCACACCTCCTGACATCCCACATTCCTCCCGTCTGAAACCAAGCGCATGGCATGTATCAAAATAAAAGTGCAGTCTCGACATAAACTGTTTCCTGGAATGTTTATCTGTGCCTGTCGGGGTGTTGTAGATGTACGTAATGCTGCAGTAAAAGCTTCCCTTCTAAGCTTTTCAGCTTCATGCCTTTGGTCTCAGTATAAGTAATAATAACGGCTGTATTGCAGAACCGTTTCAGAGTTAGTGCACTGTTTCTGAAATTAGAATAAAAATAAAATAGTTTGATATACTTTTGTGATATACTTAATTCTTAATGTATTATTTCCTCTTGTATCCCACTGAAAAGGGGTGAGTGAGTAATGATAATGTTCGCTTCCTGACGTACAGGGCTCAGCTCTTGGGTTACTGAGCCACACAATAGTCGTTCAGTTCTTCGGTTGCCCTCACTAGCTACCATACATTTTTTTTCTTCGTAGCTGTGTGCTTTCGCCTCGCAAATGAGGGTTAGTCTGGGGCCGGGAGGCGCAGGTGTGCCACATTCCTGGGGCTGTATCCTATTTTGCACTGCTGAGCAGACCCTTGGCTCGCAGGAAAGCCACTAGACTCGGGGTTTGTGTATTTTTTTAACGCTTTTTTCTTTCACAGGAACTCCAGACTCTCCTCCGCGGCTCCCTTATGAAAGGCGGGCACGCCGCATGCCAGCCACCGAATCGGAAATGAAAAACTCCCCGAGAAAGCTCGGGGTAGCAGGAATGTGCGATCTGCGCCAGCAGACGTACTCGCACTACAGGCGTACGGCCTGAGAGGAAGTCGGCCTTATAAGGGAATGTTTGCTTTCGGGTGCTCCCTCGCCACTTGCTGGCGCTCTCCCCTCTGTCCTCACCTTGCTGACTGAACAGCGTCGCGCTGGTGTTCCTGGATGCTAATGTGCCCCATCCGTCAACGCTGGTTCATTTGGGGTGAAGCCAGTCACCACCTCTGCGCACACTTTGTTTTCGTTCAAGACAAATAATGGCGGCCGAATGGGGGCATATTTTCTGCTGCAGGACAGACAAACTGACACACCGATGGGGATAAAATACGATAAGACCAGATTATTTGGAAAAATAACTAACAAACGTTCCCATCTTGCTCTCCATAGCTTGGGGGTGGCAGCACAGTGCCGGCTAACATTCAGCACCCCAGAAGCTGGGGGTTAAGGTCCTTGCTCCAGGGCAGACAGATTCTTGAGTGATCTTGAGCTCAAGCCAGTGATCTTCTGATCATAGATAGAGAGCCACCCACCCCGCCCCCCCTCACGCTCACACTTTGACTAAGTGATAGGAAAGAGTATAAGGTATAAGGGGGTGTTGGATGTGCCGGCAACAGTGTGTTAGGGGCAAGTCAAACATCAACGTCCCACTGCACTCATGCAGAACTCGCTGCCAGCCTGCTCCTGCAGTTATCTCGTCTCGTCGAGCCTTTCCCAAGAAAGTCCCCAGTCAGTGCAGCATAGGTCAATTCTTTCGACTCTGTTAAGCTTTAATGTCACGCCGGCATGTCAGCTATTTCAAACTCGCAGCCCCAGATGGGGCCCCCGCCCCATTACACCTGTCCCAGTTTCCCATCAGCGCCCCTGTTTAAGCGTCTCGGTTATCACCCCCGGCGCTCTGCGGGGGTCTCCAGCCGTCGAGTGGGATCGTAGCTAGTTTTAAAAGAATCACCTATTGTGTTAGCTATGCAGACTGTATTATTGGAGTGACAGTTCACAAAGAAAGGTCAAAGGTCAGTCCATGACGAAGTGGAAAGGATTCCAGATTTGGTGTAAATAAAGTCATGCCAGTTATAATTGGGCAAAGACAGCCATGTGACAAAACTGGTGGGCATAGAGGTTAGGGTAGGTGGGTAATTTAGTGTTCCCAGGGTAAAAATAACAAAGACACATTAGTAAGCGAGACTGGCAAACGGAGATCTTCTCTGCCCCATTTCCATTATCCTCAGGCTGGTATTTAGGTGACTTGAATTACAGACCTACCAGAACATTCTTCCTCCGAATCCATAATCTTTAACGAATCCAAAGAAAACAGCATAAAGCCAATTCATCCCTCTTGACTGCTTCAGCATTTTTTACCGGTAGTTTGAATGATGATGAACAGCGTGTGGTTTGTGAAACATTATCGTCAGTTAGACTAAAGTTTAATTTGTTGTCTTTATCATTAAGTGTCATTTCTGATGTTTAACATGCTTTGTATTTTTTGACCAAACTACGACTGTGATTAACCTTGATACTTCCCCGCAGTCTACAGCATCAAGGTTATTAATAAGAGGAGAATCGCCTTTGGCTTTGTACATAATAATGGCAAATTAAACATTCCATTACATGGCACTAAGACAAGCAAAAAGTATCAAGCATCCTTTGCCAGACTCCCTCAGCTAGCCTGTGAAGTAATCGGTTTGCTTAGCTCGCTCAAAAATTCTCCAGAAAAACAATCCACTTTTTCCTTCAGGTACTATTAACCCAACCAGGCTTTTCCCAAAGGCGTAAATCACTTTAAGCGGTCAGAGGCCATGTGAATATTCTCGGACCAGCCTTATCCACCTCTGCCGTTAACGGTAGGATATTCCAGTGATTAACGTGCTGGAAGCAAAGTCTTCCAGGCAATAAACGAATCAGCGAGGCTGATTTGGGAAGGAGACACGGGCGTGGGGGAATACCTTGGCTTCCTCGTGTGGCGATGGCATGCGCCACGCGGTCGGGGTGGCACAAGGGGGGATGCCCCCCTGGTACGCACTTTTTTGCAAAATGTTTTCCTAGCGGCGTTCCTGTGGGATTTCTTAAAACATTCGTCATGGGATTCAACTCCCTTAGTGGACTGGAGAAGATGACTCATGTGTCTCCCATCAGGAAATGTTCTGGGTGAATACAGGTCCTGTCTCTGTGCCTGGTGACGGCAGCAGGCAGCACACCGCCACAGGCTCCCCCTTTCCAAGCTACGAGTTTGGTGGTTCTACACAACATCTTCTTGTTCCTCTCCATACACAAACGGTCACCTTCCAACAGGGTAATGGAAGTGTGAAGGACACCGATAGAGGTTTTAAGCTCTATGAGAGCATATCGGGCTCCCAACCCAGACAAATTCAATTACGTTCCTAATTATTTGGGCACTTGCATGTCTGTACCCACCACTGAAGGCCCCGAGGTCAAGTCCTCAGTAACCACCATCCATTACAGGACACACCTAGGATGGGCTAGCACATTTCACCTTGGTATTTTAAAAATCCTTCCATCAGTCCTGGGCCCCTGTCTCCCAGCGGCCCTTGGAATCATTCACCCCCCACCTTTACAGAGCCCTTGGTGCTATAAAGCACAACACCGTAGATTTTGTGTAACTCCTTAAACATACAACATTCAGGTGATCTAACACTTTTTCTTGTAGGAACATAGAAAGGTTGTTAAGAAAAAACTGAAGCGTATTTATTCACAAAAAGTAATTTCGCTCTAATTTAGAAGGTAAGTATATATATATATCTGCGATGGGCTGGCCCCCCATCCAGGGTTGTTCCCTGCCTCGTGCCCATTGCTTCCGGGATAGGCTCCGGACCCCCCCACGACCCAGTAGGATAAGCGGTTTGGACAATGGATGGATGGATGGATATATATATATATATATAAAATTTTGAGCCATAAAGCAAAGGAGCAAGACTTTATTCTCATAAACATTCTAAAATTAGCATTTGACTCTTTTGTGGTGAATTTCAGTTGCATCCATTCCCCCCTCTGCATTCAGGGCTGCTTAAAGCTGAACATGTGGTAATGATTTCAAAATTCGCTAATTATGAGAGATGCCAGAGATGACTCTTTGAAGTTCCTGGCTTGACTTAAAACTTCATGGTCGAGTCACAAAGTTTTGGGCTGTATTTCAACCACAGCACACAGAAATAAACTGATACATTTTCACTTAAAAATGGGGAACAGAAACTGGGAGACTATTCATGTGATGTTGAGTACTCATATACCTGTATTCATAAGAGTCTGAATTTAGAGTGGAGATACTGGTACCCAGACATCTATAAAATAATAATAATAATAATAATAATAATAATAATGTAAACAAAGATGTCCAGCAAGGACTGCAACGTCCTGGCAGAACATCAGCTTGGGTCTGCAAAACCACTCTTTTCCTGAACGGAATTCCATGTGTGTTCTTGCTGAATTCTGAACTCTCTGTTCATTTTGGAGTCCAGCGAAATGGTTTTGGACAGCGATGCCACAGCAGAGTACAGTATTCCAAATATAGGCCTGAGAGAGTTAGCGCTATACCAGACAACCTGGCCGACGTTTCCTCCTCCCTTTCCTTAAGGATCACGGCAGCATTCCTCTGAAGATGGGCATTATTCTCACGTCTCCCAGAGAGCCTCGTGTTTGCAGTAACTTGGCGGAGACTCATTATGTTTTCAATGGCACTGTTCTTAAATCTCTCCGCGGCGCTTTTGTTCGACATGCAGAAGTAGAGAAGCGTGGAAGTCGGCGTTGTGGATCCACAGTGGAGCCTTTTATCGTCATTCTGAAGAATGTTTTCCTCGTACTGTAACAGCCTGCAGCAGTTAATCCCCCCCGTGTGGTTTGACTGGCCACATTACCATCTAGATTAGGCCCATTCGAATTCCCCGGGGGCCATTGCAGTGCGGACCGGCGCAGATCAGGCATCTTAAGTGGCCTTTGGCTCAAGCTCGTGACAAGATACATTCCTGCTTCATTTCCCAGCAAGTGACTTCATCTCCTCGATCTCAGAGTTAAAACTCTGAACAAACCCTCGCGAAGCATGTCCATACATCCATACAAGCGTGTCCATACGGGGTCGCTGGGGGTCTGGAACCCGTCAGTGGTAGCACAGGGCACAGGGCTGTGGTACACCCTGGATAGGAACTCTTATGTAGCTATGCTATTAATCAGAAACAGCACAAATTCAGGGTTGTCCAATTGCAATCTAAAACGAGTTGTTGCTACTAAAGGAAACACTGATATGCTAGAACTGTCTAATGATCGTTTTTGGCCACATTGCCTCACTGCTCGAAATTTAATTGTCGATCATACATCAGCAACCGCACTCACGTGATTCGTTTTTATTATCCCAATGGGAGTTTTTTTCTTCTGATCAGATCGCTCTTTTCAGAAACACACAATGAGATGCACGGACTACCTCCTAGGCACTGAAAAGCTCTCATTCATGGGCCCAGAGCTCACTGGCTCCCAGGCGCCAAGACAAGCAGCAGTGGAATACCCTCATCATCCTCTCCATGGCAACCGGCAAGAGTTCCTGGGAACAAACAGTACCTGGATCTTATAGAAACAGCGCAACTGTTTCCTGTTGAAGTGCAAGCTGCTGTGGTGTTTTGTGGACGGGTGCCAACAGCACAGGGCGCCTGTCCACTGCACTAGGTACCATATTTTTGGTACTTCAAGAAAGTCCCAAAAATATGGTTCTTCAAGGTGTTGGTTTTCCACTGGCCTAAAAACTGGTACCAGCACTGAATTACATGACAACAGGAGGCGGGTATTTTGTACTGAATTTGAAAAATTACTGTAGTATATTATAGGGCTGGACGATGTGCGATATCAATACCAACATCGCATGTCATGCACATGCAATTTTCACATTGTGAGTAAGATAGATTAAGATCATACTTTTTCTTACGTTGGAAATTATAGTCCACGGAAATCAATTTTCAGTAAAACATTTTTATTCTTAGGAAAAAAGTTAGCAATTTTAAGGATCATTCCTTTTCAAGATCACCTAGCATATGTTTAGCGACTTAGTTTAAGGTTTATCTCTGCTGCTTTCGTGCGGCGTGCGTTCTCTGAAACAGTCATAATCATTTTCATCTTTGCTGTTTACCTCAGTCCTAGACAGGTTTGTAAGAAATTTATGTTCAAATGCATTTTTGATTTATAAATACTCTAATATTCATTATAACAAAATTCACATTGCAATACTTGAACATTTTGCAATGCTGTACTGTCCTGGTATATTATACAAAGTATATTTCTTTGTTACGCATCCTGACCTTGTTGCATTTTCTCTTCCGACCAGAGAGAGAGAGAGAGGTAGGATCACACCCTGACGCAGCCCAGCACTGCCATGCAACAGCGTGAGGTTTGGCTGGGGGCTGGAGGGCCAATCCTGCCACCAGCCCCCAGATAGATTTTTCATAAAAATTAGAAGACGTGTTTGGTGGTCCTGCTTTTTGTTTGGAGGACCTGCTCTTTGTTTGGAGGTCCTGCTCTTTGTTTGGAGGATCTGCTCTTTGTTTGGAGGTCCTGCTCTTGGTTTGGAGGACCTGCTCTTTGTTTGGAGGACCTGCTCTTTGTTTGGAGGTCCTGCTCTTTGTTTGGAGGTCCTGCTCTTTGTTTGGAGGACCTACTCTTTGTTTGCAGGTCCTGCTCTTTGTTTGGAGGACCTGCTCTTTGTTTGGAGGACCTGCTCTTTGTTTGGAGGTCCTGCTCTTTGTTTGGACGACCTGCTCTTTGTTTGGAGGACCAGCTCTTTGTTTGGAGGACCTGCTCTTCCAACCAGATCGCAGTTAAAACATGGATCACTTAATTTGTTCATGCATCCATTATAATTAGCATTTTTTAAAGATTTTTTTTCTTTACTTCATTTATTATTGTTTTCTGAGTTTGCAACTTTTTTCAAGATGGCGGTTGTATTATATTTCAGCAGCAGGCTATTTGCACGAGTCCCAAAAAAGTATACCAGCTGGTCTTGGTGCCAAAAGTATAGTTTTCTCTTTTCGTGATATAATTGAGAGCTGATGTGTCAGCATATAACCTCGCTGTTTTATTGATGTCCCTTGATATTGTATCTGCTCGCTGCTGATTGTCGGTCAAGAAACGAAGCGAAAGAATATGAGCCTCGCAAAGGATTCGCACGTGGACTGAGTACTGATTTGAGATTTCAATTTGCATAAATCCAGCACCGTGACTCTGCAGCTGCCCTAATGTCCTGCTTCGCTTTGCGTTTCTGGCTGCTGTCCTGTCCGTCTTAGGGGTCCCCATATCCGTCTCCAGGCTGAAGGGACCAGGTTTCCATTCAAACCCTTGGAAGATGGCAGCGCAGAGAAACAGAGAAGCTGTGCCCCGAATGTCTATGTGTGTTTTAATATTTCTTCCATTGGCTATGTTAACCAAATTCACATTTGATGGCTTGCAGTTCTTTTGATGTTCTTACTTCCTTAAAAGGAAAAGTTGTGCTTAAACTGCAGCTCCTGTGATGTAAAGAATGAATATGGTTGTCTAAATCCCCTGTGGATCCCCTGTGCACCAAATATGCTGGGAAGGAATACGAATGAAATCATGAATTTATTTTGCAGTATAATTTATTTCCTTGCAGTGTCAGCTTGCCTTGTTCCAAGTGAGCTTCACGCTAAGGACGTTAGCATTAGCACCTAAACAGACACAGAAACTGCAGTGGTTTAGCAAGATGGATGGATGAACAGAAGGAAGCACTGATGGGTTAATGGCTGCATCTAATCTTTAATTAGAATGTCGCAGCTCACTCTCAGAAACTGGCAAGTGTTTTCGTAGGACTTGGGCTCCATCTGAAATTGAAATCTTCTAAATCCTCTCATATTAGCATGTTATAACTGGGTAAATGGAAAGCTTGCAAAACCACAGGGGGGACTGGCTTTGCATGGGACCACCTTGTCCCACAGCGCCACGGGACTAAAACCCTTTATTCCAGTCTAAAGCTGCAATCTAACGGCTGTCTCTGAATGCATCTATGTCTATGTATGTCCATATGAAAGCAGGGTTTGGGCCACATAAATAACTGGTGCCAATGGAGCAAGCTTCGTTTTTCTTAATTTGTTTTGCTAGTTTTTGAGCAGCGAGGAAGCCATATATCTACACGGCAATTATACGTCTTTCAGGATTATGCGCGGACAGGCTACGCTTAGCATGTTTAATGGGAATGTTAGTTTCTCTCTTGCCTGGCATGAAGTCACATTCTTCTCCTAATTGGTTTCCTGTAAAACAATTTCAGTGTTGTGATTGGTACTGGTCAAAATGACTTTGGCTGTTTCATTGGCTGCCAACAAAAATGTTACCGAAACTCATAGACAAACCTCCAAGATGTGACTTAACTGTTTTTCTCTTTTTCAGGCAGGTGCCGTGTCGCTCGATCGGCATGTACACCGTCCAAAGTCTGCTCTGTTTCTTCCCTGAACTTCAAATAAAGCCGGAATATTATTTTTTCATTTGAATTTTAAAAGCCGAACATTGTATACATTCAGTAAATACATGTGGTTTTTCACCTTTCCTGTATGGTTTTCAAAGGCCTTTCAGGTGGATCCTTCCATTACAGGGTGGAGTCCAGCGGGCTTTCACACTTAAAAGGACGCGTGGACACTGGCTCCTTTGTCTGGCTAAATATTTTCAGAATGTTTCATGTGCTCGGCGTTTGATGTAATGTTTGCATTAGTACGGCCATTTTTAAATAAACCCTAACCCCCGCTTCCCACCCATGTTGTGGGACGCTTAACGGCTCGAACGAAAGCGATCGTTTGCATCCTGTGCACGGCGCTCACGCCCAAGCCGCGTTCCTTCGTGGACCCGTTAAAGCGTAAGCTTGAAATATAAACCCTGCTGCGAGCTTTGGCTTTGCGGCCTTCGGAGGGAAACACGATGAGACGAAAGTGCTAATCTATTAGCTGGCGTGTCAGACACGTGCTGTTTGGGCCATGATGTCGTGCAAAGCAAATCAGATAGCATACATGCTCCCCATCGTATTTTCACTGACATTTGAAGCGTCGTTTGAGGGAGCACTTATCTCCTCGATGATATGACCTAAAGGGCACCACTAGCCATGCTCCGCTAACTCAATCAACCTCGCTGCGCATTTGTTGGACGCAGGTTGTCTATTCTTAAAAAACTGCCTTATGATTGATTGGAATTGCTTTCATCTCAGTGATGTGTCCTATCGTGCGATGCTCCTTGTCGGCAGTCTATTGAAGTTTCTCATTTGCTTATTGTTTAAATTTCATGTGATGATGTGTCGCTATATCGTCCAGCCCCACTCTAGGGGAACTGGCTCCCCTCCCCTTTGGGAAGCAGCCAGGCCTTAATGCTGCCGTCCTTTTGGCATGTAACCTACAGGTTGTAGGTCTTCCATGGGGGAGGTGAGTGGAAAATAACACCAGCACTGCGATACGTGTCTGTCTGGAAAGTGGAGGTTGTCATACCCATAAAGCTGCCCCCACCCCTCCCGGGCGTAACCTGGCCGACATATAAATACCAGTGACTGAATGAAATTACATTGAAGATCTTTCCCATAAAATGCCCCCTCCGACAGTTGGGGCCTCCAGCAGGTTTGAAGCCTTTAGATTGGACATAGCTGGAGACTCGGTACTCCAAAAGTAAGACGTCATTGTGGATTGGGAGTTCCTTGACAAAGAGTATAATTATAATTGGTTTCATCTGGCCAATGTATAGCTCTTGGTTTACAAAGCAGATATGAAAGAAATCTCCCAGCAGGCATTGTCGCTGACTGGGTATTTGGGGGCCTGTTGCTCTCTTAGTTTTGTTATGTATGGAGTTCTGGAGTATAATTTGTACCCGACTCTGAAAAATGAGACAGTCGCACATATTGTATCAGCAACAGACACGTGTCAGTTGGCCTCCTGTTATGCTTAAAGGGCTTCTGCTTATCAGAAACATCCTTCACAATCTTTTTTCTTTAATAAATGACAGCCAGCAATACAATAAAAGTGTTTGAAGTTACAATGTCGCACGATGTAATATATTGACTCAGGGTTGGTTCAGGTTGAATAATTAGCTTGAATAAATAGCTTGAAATAAATGCATAATGCGAACACAGATTGTTTTAATTGGACAAATGTTATAGTAATATATGATATTTAATTACATTAAGATAGTGACCACACCATGAAAAAACATGGTGTGTGTTTTTCACAGTAACTTTGTTTGGGTGATTTTAGTGTCGCAGACGACGGGGAATTTACCCATAAACACTGCACTGCACATGTGCCTTCATCGATGGAGAGATAGGCCACATGGGGGCCTGCCACCGCTGATCAGCCAGCGCTGCTAAACATCCGTGCCCTTTGCCGAGAGCCCAACGTGAAACCGCAAAGGAACATCCTCAGGGTGTCACTGTACATTATATTGCATGTCATGCGAGACAAAGAAAACCGCCTCTGTCGACCTGCCTCTCCTTCACGTCCGGGCAGCGGAACATCAAACAGAGCTGCATCAGGACCAGATGAAGTGCCCGGACTCAGCCCGGTGCCGAGGGACCTGCCATCTCCATCAGAAGAAGCCTACATTTCGAAAACAGGCGGGGCCGGCCTCCATCTTCCCCTACACATCTGTTTCCCTTTGATTTTTCGACCACTAATCTGTTCCCCAGCTTGCTTACGCTGAGTCAGTATTCGTCTGTGAAAAAGAGACGTGACAGGTTGAGGGCAGAAAAAAAAAAACACATCAGCGTCTGAAATGCAGACAAACCGAAACTGCAAATCTATACTGTATATCTTCAGGGTGTTGCTGGGAAAGTCTCCATTCAAAAGCTGCTCTGCGGGCACAAGGCCTTGGCTAATCAGAGGCCGTTCTGGAGTTAATGGCAAAGGCGCCGTGAGCGTGCAGCACCAGGAAACACGGGCCCAGCCTTTTATTTTGCTCCATAATTCTTATATATGAAAATCTTTCTCTTTTTTCCGTCGTAAGCTTGGTTTTTCCGTAACGGTACAGCGCATACATCTGTCGGACAAAACGTTATTTTGACTGTGTTGCCTTTGTCAAGGATCTTAAAAACCCCTTTAAAAAGTTTATTTGATAATTACAT
Source organism: Cyphomyrus plagiostoma (assembly GCA_019775915.2). Classification (NCBI taxonomy): domain Eukaryota; kingdom Metazoa; phylum Chordata; class Actinopteri; order Osteoglossiformes; family Mormyridae; genus Cyphomyrus; species Cyphomyrus plagiostoma. The sequence continues at coordinate 3,944,634 of JABFEA020000042.1, forward strand.
ATTTGTTTTATGACCGTTTTTTATTCTGCCACTGGAGATTATTATGGGTTATGGAAAGTCAATTACGTGCATTTTTCGGGGAAAAATACATAAACTGCCTAAGAACCTTCAGTTAATGAAAATGAAAAATTAGCAGTTCATTTAACGAAGTACTAGATGTTAAACTTGGAAAATGTCTAGCTTATGTGATATATCAAACACCCTTTGGAATCATTGCTGGGAATACGCCGTGTCGCAGCTCCAATGTTAAAATGGGGGGTTGGGGGGGCGTATGTGGCCACGCTAACCTGCTTTAAAGCACAGCGGAACTCTACAGTTCAGTACAGGTTTTGCCTCAACATATTTTATAGATTCTTTTTTTTTGCACATTCTTACAAATGGCGCCCTGGGCTGTTCATCATGGAAGACGTACCTTTGGCTCCCTTCTCGGGTGGCTATGCAGCGCTGATAGTGCCGGCTTCAGCTCACGTAAGCTAGTGGCGTTTCTTTATACTGAGCTGAAAATCAGTCCAGCGGAGAAGATGGTTTTGTTTTAAAATGAAAATAGGAGCCAGATAAGGTCGGCTTGGCCTCACCAGCTTTATTATTCTGAAGTCACTGTAGCCATGGCGTGGCGGGTGTGTTTTACTCCAGGGGAAGTCTTTTACTCTGGCAGGTGTTTTACTCCAGCCAGTCTGTTTTACTCCAGCAGGTCTGTTTTTTTCTTCGGTGGGTGTGTTTTACTCTGGCAGGTGTGTTTTACTGCGGTGGGTCTCTTTTACTCCAGCTGGTGTTTTACTCCGGTGGGTCTCTTTTATTCTGGCTGGTGTGTTTTACTCCAATGGGTCTCTTTTACTCTGGCTGGTGTGTTTTACTCGGGTGGGACTGTTTTACTCTGGTGGGTATGTTTTACTCCGGCGGGTCTGTTTTACTCCATCGGGTGTTTTACTCCGGTGGGTGTCTTTTACTCCGGCGGGTCTGTTTTACTCCAGCGGAAGTCTTTTACTCTGGTGGGTCTCTTTTACTCCAATGGGTATGTTTTATTCCAGCTGGTGTTTTACTCTGGTGGGTCTCTTTTACTCTGGCTGGTGTGTTTTACTCCGGCGGGTGTTTTATTCTGGTGGGTCTGTTTTACTCCGGGGGGTCTGTTTTACTCTGGCAGGTCTCTTTTACTCTGGCTGGTGTGTTTTACACCGGCAGGTGTTTTATTCTGGTGGGTCTGTTTTACTCTGGCGGGTGTGTTTTACTCCGGTGGGAGTGTTTTACTCCAGCGGGTGTGTTTTACTCCAGCGGGTGTGTTTTACTCCAGTGGGTCTGTTTTACTCCAGTGGGTGTGTTTTACTCCAGCAGGTCTGTTTTACTCCAGTGGGTGTGTTTTACTCCAGTGGGTGTGTTTTACTCCAGCAGGTCTGTTTTACTCCAGTGGGTGTGTTTTACTCCAGTGGGTGTGTTTTACTCCAGCAGGTCTGTTTTACTCCAGTGGGTGTGTTTTACTCCAGTGGGCATGTTTTTCTCCGGCGAGTCTGTTTTACTCCGGCAGGTGTGTTTTACATTCTCTGTTTTCCCTGTGCTGTATGCAGTGGCAGTTGAAGTCCTTGTGGCTCCATAGGCCAGCCTCACCTCCCCCATCCCACCTACAAGCCGGAAGTATGGGTGACGGTGAAAAAAGGCTAATTTGTCCCCCCTTCAGAAGATGCCTCCAGGCACATAACCATGTAGTAAATTTACAGGTTTGAAACCCCCGCAAGATTCATTTTCTCTTGACCAAACATGTAGCCAGACAGTATAATAACGAATCTGAACCCCCCCTTGAAACACATGTACATTCCTTTAGGTGTTTTTTCTGCTTTCAGTAACAATCATCGGTGATGAGTTATGTGCCAGAATGTCCGGCTCCCCCAATTGTCTATGGAGGAAAACACACGCATGATTTGGTTATTATAAACTGTAGGTCAAAGTGAGGAAAAAGAGAGGCCTCGTGCCCTGTATGGGATGCCAGTCTGCCACACGGCACATGTCTGGGGATGCCCTGTATGGGATGCCAGTCTGCCACAGGGTACACGGCTGGGGACGCCCTGTATGTGATGCCAGTCTGCCATAGGGCGCACGGCTGGGGACGCCCTGTATATGATGCCAGTCTGCCACAGGGCACACGACTGGGGATGCCCTGTATGTGATGCCAGTCTGCCACAGGACACACGGCTGGGGACCCCCTGTATATGATGTCAGTCTGCCACAGGGCACATGGCTGGGGACGCCCTGTATATGATGCCAGTCTGCCACAGGGCACACGACTGGGGACGCCCTGTATGTGATGCCAGTCTGCCACAGGACACATGGCTGGGGACCCCCTGTATATGATGTCAGTCTGCCACAGGGCACACGACTGGGGACGCCATGTATGGGATGCCAGTTCATTCAAGATCACACACTAACACCCTGCGTAGTGATGACAGCCAACTAGTCTAACTACATGTCTTTGGGCTGAGGACGGTATTTGAGATGAAACCCAAATGACAGGGGGAGAATATGTAGGACCCAAACACACCCAACACCCACAGTGTCACCCAACCTGCCACCTCAAATCTGTTTTTTTATGTGCAAATTTTCCATATTCATAAGAACATAAGAAATTTGCAAATGAGAAGAGGCCATTCGGTCCATCAAGCTCGCTTGCTCAGAGTGCTCTAATTATATGTTGTGTGAAGAAGTGCTTTCTCAAATTCAATTTAAAATGTTCTCCCTCTAATTTCCACTTATGGCCACTTTTAGTATATAAACTAATATTGAAGTAGCCACAACCTCTGAGTATATTATACACGATAAAAATGGGGTTCAATTTTATGCAGTGAAAACTGATTTTCCTCTCAGGCCTGTAAGTGAATGATTTATTGATTTTTTTTTGCCTGGATTAATACCTAGTCAGTCAGAAATGAAACTTGAATGGAATTTTCAACCACTGTTCACACTCAGTTCTCAATTTATATGAAATCTTTTCTTGGAAAACGATTCCAGAACCCATAAAACTGAATAACACATTTTCCCAGCTTCACATAAACAAAAATCTGTTCGAATAATTAAGATATTTTCATGTAAGTACATTTTCATTGTAATCTAAATAAACTATATTTTAATTTCCCTGTCTGACCATACACTGTTCCAAAGAGCATAACAGCTAAAATTTTAAATGTTGATAACAGTTAATCATACAGTCAAGCTTTAAATACTTTATTTGAGTAATGAACCAACAGGTGGCATAATTTAGAGTTAGCAACCATTCCCATCCCTGCCACCTCCAAGCAAACCCATCAAACTACAAGACAGTGCTGCTCTCTTCAGAGCAAGCTTGTGGGATTTCATGCAGAGTAACATTCAGTAATATTTATGAACAAATGACAAGAAAGATGTCAAGTGGTTAAAGAGCTCTTCAATGTTAAAGCACTGTTTGAATAAATGAAAAAAAGTCCATCCATCCATCCATCCATCATCTTCCAACTATGTATCCAGTGCAGGGCCTGGAGTCTATTACAAAAGATCTCAATAAGAATTCCAGAGCCCTGTATTTCCCTGTAACCCAGTTCATAGGGTGGACATTAGTGTCAGATTTTATTTCCAAGGCAAATGTTTCTCAAAGCAGTTTGATGAATCCAGACTGGTATTATTTAGCCTAACCAGAAAAAACAATGTGCATAGCCATTAGAGTTATGTAATTATTTTGTAGACCAAGCCAGAGAATTTCAGGTCAGATGTTTCCCACAGACAGCTATATTTCTGACAATAATTTCCCTAATTTACATACTTCGGATTAAATTACGCAGACGTACTCAAATTATACTTTCCACATTCTGTTTAAGGAAAGTGTATTTTTTGCATTTTTGTTTTAGTTAAATGAGGCTTGTTCAGTCGAGATAAAATTGATTCTAAAAATACGTGTGCATTGAACAATAATTATAAAAATACTCACTGCATGGTGAGTGAAATCACTTAGCCACCAGGTTACCAGATAATTTTATTATTAACGTGACCTAATCTGTTGACGTGAGGGAGATGAAAGTATATGTAGGACACAGTAAACAAAGTAAAAATCCCTTTATTTTAGTCTATATAAGAGTCTATGAACAGTATAAATATTAGTTCTTTTATAGTCTTAGTCATCATCAGATAATGAGGAGCAAAAGGCTCAGATGCCAGAATCAATGAATGACATCATATCCCATGTTCTTTTTAAAGTGGAGATATGTGGACCAGGAGACTGAAATCGGCCCCCTCTGTCTGTCCGGGCCTGATAGCAAAGAATCACTCATCTCTCTTGCCAAAAATTGCCTCTGAACACCTTGGACGGTATCCCCTGTTTTCAGGGGATGTTTGAAAAACCATGGTCATAAAGATTATGCAGCCCAGGCGGGTATGGGGGCTTCTGCACGGGAAAAGGGGGCTCTGACACCACAATAGCCACGGCTCAGACAATGAAGCACAGATCCCACAGACAGACCTCTTCTCATTGAAAAGGAATCTTACGCATTCCAGGAGCGGCAATATACGGTCATTAGTGGGATCTTTTAGCTGGGATTCATCTTGGCCTGTTTCCTTAGTGAATCCTATGACTATGTATGGAGTGAAGATGGGCAAATAGATTCTTTGAAGAACAGTTTAGTAAGAAAAGAGAGCTGAGAAAAATGATGGGGCTTAAGGAAAAACAGATTTGATTATTTTTCAGTAGATTCAACCAGATGCAAATAAAATATATACTAATACAATAAATTATGAATAAATTATACATGTAAATTGTTATTGTATGCAAAATTATACATGGGGTAGTCTGGAACATTAGGGTTATTTGGAATACAGTATATTTTTTTATTACATTTATGGCTGAAAATACCTTTGTTGATGGTTCTTTATTATTGGTAGCAATGATATTTCTTAAGAGCTTGTCATGAAATATATGGACATCTCTGGCAGGATGATATATTAAGCTTAGCCTGATGAGTCTAGCAGATATTCAGCACTGAGGTAACCACTGCAGTGGTAAAACTTATCTGTCTGGAAGTTGTTCTCTAGAGGTCTGTGCCTGAAAATGGAAATGTGTGAAGAGCATCGATTTGGATGCCTATTTCACATCCCGAAGAATAATGTCTACAGAGGTCTGTAATCTGAATTCCAGTATGACGTCACACTGTAGGTAAATGCAGTAATTGTTTGCTGTGTTAGATATATTACCATCTACTTTCAGAATGCAGGAATAAATGACTTGTCGGGGGTGTAAATACCATCACTTGAATGTCACCATTTCTTGGCATGATATCAGCATTTCTTACTCTGAAATTTCTAAATGTTAATCCATAGCAGAAAGTTTCCATTACTCTAACGCCTCTGAGACTGCAATACACGAAAACTGCATATATCAGTTCAATGCCAGTTTTTCAGTTATAAGTTGAGGGACAAAAGTCAAGTGGTTGGCAAATTCGTCCAGTTCACCTGTGTCAGATTCCCAGTTAAACTGGTCTGAGTTTTGGGCCCTCATGCCTGGCGCTGACTTTCTGTGAGACCTGATTTCTTTTCTTGCTCGTTCCTCTTGGTGATCGTGCAGAAAAGTCACAGCCTCCCTGCTGCTCCTGTTAAACTCCTTGTCGCTGCCATTCCCAAACTGGATTCCCGTTTCTCCCTCCTGTCTTGGTGTCGCACGGTCTGTTCTCCAGACTTCCTAGAACAAATCTTACATGTTTGTGTTGAGTTCCTTCCATTTCACTAAGGGTACCCGGAGTGTCCCTTTTCCTTTTACTATTGGAAAAAACACGCCCCGCATGTGGGCTTGCAGTGACTCAACCAAAACTTGTAAAAAGACTGGAGAAAAGTGCTGTAATGTCCGACCGCGGTGTTCTGTCACTTTCTGAAGTTATACTTCAAATACCAATTCAATTAATCATTAGCGCTTGCGTAACTCAAAGGCAAACATGTGCCAGGAATCCAATTACACGTGTTAACGATTATCTGTTTCACTATGCAATCGTATTTTTCTGCATGTTAGCAGGCAATGTTTTAACCTAGCAACAGCATTGGCCTGCTCATCTCAGCATCATCACAGGACAAATCTTGATATATACCAGCTCGCCATGTAATGGTAAGGAACAGATATTCTCTTATCCGCTTTAGTTTTCATTCAGGGTTTGGATAATTTGGTTTATGTTAAGGCAATGTGTGTACTGCGGAATCCCAATTAAACCCTATGATGTCTGTGGCAGGGCCTCAGTCCTTTGCGGCAGGTGTGAGCCGTTAGAGATCTTCTCATGATCAATGACATGGCATGTCACATCCAGAAGAGTCTGGCGATACTCTCAGATATACAGACAGGTGGACAGTGTGGTCTGAAGACAGCCAGACAGATGAATTTAACAGATGATGTGACAGTAGACAGAAGGAGCCGATGCAGACAAAATAAAGTGAACGTCCAAGCACATAGCTGTCATGGTCCTGGCATGGATCCCTAAATTATGGTAAATGTTGTATATAAGACTCACCGTCCAGCCATCCATCCATTTTCTGAAACCGTTTAATCCCAATGGGGGTCGCAGGGGGGGACCGGAGCCTATATAAGACTCCCTATCGACTTATTTCCACCATTTGAGACATAAATGGTTGACTTAGCTTAGCTTTGAGATTAGAAGACTGGCAGCTTTATCCTAAAAGGGTGAGTCAATTAACCATCAATGCTCATGCTGACTTTTTTCACTTGTGCCTCCGGTTCTCCCTGCATAGCGATGGTTCTGCTATTGTCTTGACAGTAACTTTTGAAGGGAAGGCCTCAAATCGCACTATACAGAGCCTCAACCACAGTGATTTTCTTGATTGTGGAAAAACCTGGTTCTTCAGCACAGATCTGCAGGACATAGAGGATGCAGGATGGAATGGGGCAATTTTATTTCAGACAAGTGAACTGAGGAACATGCAAGCTTTTGCCTCCGAACTTCAAGGAAATCTTTGAGGGCTTGGTCATTCTTCCATTGAACTCACTGCCTATACCCCAGACCCGACCTACAGCCAAATTTCCTCGCCCTATGCATGCTTCACACACAACAAATGGCAATTTTGGTGTTTTATTAAGAATGCCTTTTGTATGCCCCTCCCCTCCTACTCCAGGCCAACGATGACAAGGAATCCCCTTTAAAAACTGCGGTCTGTCCTGAAGTCAGTGTGGTGTGGTTCTGTCCATTGCACTGCCAAGACGTTCCTACACTGGGTAAGGATTAACCTTTCCTGAGATCCTGATAATATCAGCATGTTTTCTTGAAAATTATATTAACTAGTGTGGGAACACCTCTCAGTCAGCAAGAAATAGGGACGAATGAAGGCTACCACAACTGAGCAGAGCATTTTACCGGCTCAAATCTGATATCTGATGTTACAGTTCAACACAGACCCAAGTGGTGTCTCAAAGCCACAGCTCGGTTCAAAGAAAAGGAGAGATCGTTTCAGCAGATTTTCACTATTCGGAAAGTTAGCGACTGATGTAAGGCGTCGATAAAAGTTTGATTTGTTATGGGCCTTTCAGTGAGACAGCTGCCATATTTAATGAAGTTGCCAAGACTGGCAGACCTACCTTCTGTCAGCCGGCGTGATGTAAGTACAGCTGTCAGAAGCTGCGAGTGGCAGCATACGGGACTAATTGTGAGGTGTGCAGGGAGAGCATGGTGGGATGTTATTCTCAGGGTTGATGGGGGAGGCCATGGCATCGTGTTGGCTGGTGGTGAAGTCCCGCCCCCCTCCCACTCACACACTCTTGATTGCTACGTCATTTTGTTTTGTGCGGGACCCCTGGCCATGACTCAGAAAAAGCAGGAGTTTAGCAGCTGGCTTTTGCCCAAAAGCAGATTCATCTATGGTATATTATGAATATATGATTCATTGTTTTTGATGGGTTCAGAATGAACAATAAGGAAGCTTGTAAAATGAGACCAGCAGCACTCAACTCTGGAACAAACCGTGCTTAATTTAGCGGGTCTCCACAATAAACTGTGACACATTCGTACAAAAGGGTGTCAAAATTGCTCTTCTGATGACGTCTGGCACCTTCTGTACAATTGGCTTTTTCTGGTAAAAATGACTTTTTGACTTATATTCAAGAAACAGAAAGAATTTACATTATTGTTTCCGTTTTTTTGGGGAATTGATCTGCAAGATTTTTTCAGAGCATAAATTGTATGTAGATCTTGTTTTGTGATTATGGATGAGTTATTCAAATACTGTATTGTTTATGGTTTAGCGTTTAATGGAGCAATTTACTTAGCCCTGGATAACTTTTAATTAAAGCCACAGTTTTCATATGAGGAGACTTGCTGTGACGTACAGCGTCGTCCGTGCCGTTCCAGCCCCTTGTGTGCCATACCCCCCTCGTTACCTCTTGTGCTTCCCGATTGTTTCCACCCGTATGGCGCCGCTGCACGCACTCCCGGACCGTCACACTTGCTTTGTGCATTATGGTTTTACCAAACACCGCATATCTGTTCCCGGTGAAGAGCATCATGTTCCCAAGTATATTGACACAAATTTATGAAATGTTGCATCTCAATGCCAATGTACAACTACTGGCATTGTGCTCTGTTATGTGAGCATGTACACTTACAGTAGGTCTATGATATACCAGAAGTGGAGATTTAAGGCCCACAGAGTACAAATCCAGACCAAGAATTTGTTTCAACCAACCAGCTCTATGACTGTGACTCTTTATACTCATCTGATTGGTTGGAACAAAATCTTGGTCTGGATTTGTACTCTCTGGACCTGAAATCTCCACGTCTGCCAGCTGCTGAGGTTTCAGAAAGGATTGACCAGCTCGGCATCAGTTCCTCATAAAAATGACGTTTCAAAGCATGAGTCTTCCAGGCTTTAGTCTTCCAACGATGCTTTGGATGAAGGCAGTGGGGATGTTTGCCTCTTGGAGGCTGGTGTGTATCCTACACATGGGAGACCTTCAAGAAGGAATGAAATACTGCAGATTGAGTGACATGAGATCCCTGTCTGAGTGCAGCATGCTAGTGGCTCTGCTATGTCTGCCGGTTTCCTCTGGGCGAAGAGGTCTCTGAGCACAGCCGACATTCAAACGGACGAACACCACCCCCGGACCCCACCTCCTCCCTGTCTGCCGGCGCCCGGCCGGGCTCAGCACCCTCCCTTTTCCAGGGCTAAAATCGAGAAGGTACCTGGCAGCTCCACGACCCAGGAGCCTTTCCAGTTGTTCCAGCTGTAGAAGAAAAACGAGACATTGGAAATAAAACCAGACAGAGCCCAAGTGCCCTAATTGGTCACAGTAGGCTCACCGGAGAAAGAAATAACAAAAAAAAATCAAATCAATGAAAAAAATAATAAGCATTTTTAATTTTATGCCGAGATCTCAGACTCTGAAAACACAGACCCAGCCAAGAAGCAGTAATTGCAAGCTTATGTACACTGAATATTGCTGTTTTGCTCCATTTCAATTTGCATTCCTTCAAATACTGTTGGCGCCCAACCGTTTCATGCAATGGGTACATATACCCCACCCCTAACCACCAATCACGCATGGCTGCTGCTCTCAGAGCCCAATTTGCTGCCCCTGGATGATTTTTTTGGAAACCTAGCTACTTCACCATTATCTGCATACACCATAGTGTCACTGTGCTGCTGTGTATGACCTGTGTTTTCATTTCCGCAATGATTTCTGTTTGAGATTAATATAAATACGTGTATTTCAAGATGATACATGTGGGTTGGTCCCCTGTCCTGCAACCCTGCATAGGACAAGTGGGTATGGAAAATGGATGGATGGATGGATAGAAGACAATATATGTAAGTGAATGTATTTTAAATTAATAATGATAAATTTTGCATTCAAAGGAGTTGAATGCGAACGCAAAATTAACAGCTATTTAATAATACACATAGGATTGTAGTTTTTGTTACACAATCAGGTATCAAGTTGTCGCGAACATTTAAATCACCGTATATTAAAAAGAAAAAAACATATATATATATTATTTTAAAGTTTATATAGTGCATGAATAGGGCAGTGGGGCATGTTTACGCACCGTGGGTCATTATTGTATTTTCTAGGGCTGTGACCTTTTTCACTGAAGCAAAGTGTCGCCCAATAACGTGAGGAGTTTACAGCCAGGTGTCATTCCGGAAGGGTCTGGCCACTCTAGCTTTCACGCCGTGTTTCTGGCACGCGCACCAAGGCCTACACGTGAGATTTAGGATGTCCCCCAAAGCCGGCGGCCCGTCCAGGGGGCACTGTGTGAACCGTGTGGCATGTTTTCACAGGTGCGAGTTCTTTTCACGCAGTGACTGTTAGAACTGGCACCTCCGGTGGCCCCATACCGCCCCAGTAGCTGACACACTGACTTATAATAGACTTTTCGCCTTGTGACTCCAGTAGGGCTGTAGGTTAGACAGTGGAAGCTTCTAGAACAAAGCGAACCAACAGCTCTTCCGCTGCTATTATTAGCTTTACTAGGGTTTTATATGTATTCATGATGCAATGCTGCAGATGCAACGTGCAAACAGAGTTCATCTTCAGTGCATATATGGGTGCATAGGCACGCAACAAAAAGGCTGGACTCAAAAAGTGCAGATTGGAGATAGAAAGTGAATAAACCTGTGACAATATACAGTATTTATGCTGTAAATGTTTAGTGTGGACAGCTTTTTGAGAAATTTGACCCCTTTCCAGCTAAGTGCACACATGTTCCCAATGTTCACAGGGGTTCCTGCCTTGGTGAAAAACCTACTAAGTGGATTAGCAGAGACAAGAATTGCCCTTAGTGTGTGCACTTTTTAAGGGGTGTGTGGCCCAGTAGGTTAGCCTGTGTTTGTGACTGGAAGGTTGCTGGTTTAAATCCCATAGTTGGTAGAGCAATTTTGCCATTGGCCCCCTGAGCAAGGACCTTATACCCCAGTTGCTCCAGGGACTGTCTGACCCTGATTTGTCAAAGTTTACATCACTTTGGATAAAGCTGACAGCTAAATAATTCAAGGGCAGGGTGGCATTCTGTTTCGGGGGCCGTTTGGGCTTCCTGGGATTGGCTGCTGCCGTGACTCGGACCCTGAAGTGGATGAGTGTCTCTGCAAAATGGACAGACGGATGTTTTTCAATTACAGATCGTATGCTACGCCGTCCAAGCAAACATTCCAATGTTAGCGAGACCCATCTTATGTAAGATGATGGCTGGCAAGAGAAAGGGGAAAAATAAACCCTGACTTCTGTGCTCCGTGTGAGGGAAGGTCTAAACTTAGCTACTTTCCAAAGCCTGGGGCGATGGGGCTGGCAGATCCCCCAGCACTCCAGTGCAATGCCATGTCCTGAATAAAGAAGTGTGCAGAAATGACCTCTGACTGGGCTCGGATTTGAGCAAAACATGACCGGCGGAATGACAAACCTGGACAAGGGAAGCACTGTTTGACCAGGGGTCATGGAATCACAGGGCTGTATGTAAACGTCTGCTTCCCTGTTATTTCCTTTGGCACTGAGTGGACTGGTTTTTGGAGAATAGAATAGGTGGGGGTGTTGTTGGAGTATGGATACCCTGGCAGATTCAGGGGGCCCAGCACTGTAAAGGGGCCCTACTATCTACTTTGGGCAATCGTATTTCTTCTGACTGAAAATGGGTGGGGGGTGAGCTGGGCTAGGTAACCTTTGTAAGGGGGCCCTACTATCTACTTTGGGTAATCGTATTTCTTCTGACTGAAAATGGGGGACTTTAGATGACCTTTTGTCAGGGGGCTCAGAATTTCTAATCACGCCTCGGATGGGGGGGGGGGGGGGCAAGATAAAAAAATGGAATTGCTTCAATTAAAACCATCAAAAAATTTTACAAAGCTTGGCAATACAGAAATAAAAAAAAAAAGGTAAA
>JABFEA020000042.1:3956597-3969256 GCA_019775915.2 Cyphomyrus plagiostoma
CCCCCCCCCCCCCCCCCCCCCCCCCCCCCCCCCCCCCCCCCCCCCCCGCCCCCCCCCCCCCCCATGATAATCATCTGGACTTGCTTCAATGAATACCTTCTTCATATTTTACAAAGCTTGGCAATACTGAAATTCATAGACATAGGTCTGAAGGTCATCTGTGCCATCTGTGCCTGTCCAAGGTGGGCCATGGATCCATAGTAGGGGAAGGCTACACATGGCATTTGGCTAATGGTGCATTTCAGGTGCATTTCAGGAGGTGTGCCAGGAATAGATCAGTGTTTGTGTAAAAATCAGCCTTCAGCTTACTGGTTGCATTTTCACAGACTAAACCTATATGGATTATTTATGAGAATTGTTTTTTCAAAGGTGTACTACCATTATGTGGGACAGTGGACTTATCATTGCATATGTTGGTCTTAGGAGGTCATAAATTGCCATTTACACCCATAATATTGATTTGATAACTTTTGTTGTAAATGTAATAATTCCATCCATCCATCCATCCATTCATCTTCTAACAGCTTATTAATGGTGTGTGGCTCTGTGGGTTAGCATTGTCTGCACATGACTATGATGGTGTTGGATCGAACTCCTTGGCTGATTGAATAATTTCAACATTGGATGCTAGAGCAAGGCCCTTAACCTTAATCACACTTGGGATAGACAAAGAGCTCAGCACGAAATGGACAGTAGCTTCTTATGAATGTAAGTGGGGCAGTCATTTTGTATTAAATATTATTCATAATTAATTGCATGCTTTTCCCCTTTCGCTCGGCTGAAGGGGGTCTGCTTGCTGACCTCAGTTCAACAAAACACTGGAAGGTTGAGGATCTTGAATAATGCAAAAGCCTTTGCCACTTCTGCATTCTCTGGGTTCCCATGAATTTCCTGGATTTGATATGTTCAGCGCATGCTCGACCGCACAAGCCGCCAGCGTGTGGCACGATCACGTGTAGGAAGGAAGTGTCTGGCCCTCAGTGCATGCGCTCCCCCAGGCATGCACTGAGATAAGTGGGGGCGGTGGATGTGTGGGGCCCTGGGTACCCGGCCGGCTGGCCTTAGTGTGGTTTGTGGGGAAGAAAAGGGCAGAGAGGACAAAACGGGAATATTACTTAAAATATGGTCCACCAGATGAAAAATAAAGACGGACGCGATAAACAGTGAAAGACAATAACCATCTTTTCCCTCGCTCCTGAAATGCATACTAAGATTTATTATAACTTCAGGTGGTCGTGTTAGCTGGTGACTATTTGCTCAAGGGGACAAAAGTAACCAAGCAACATGTAGACCAGTGACATGGAGGTCTGGGAACAGGTGACCTCTCACCCCAGGCTTGCCCACAAATGTTTATAGTTACCAGTAAAAATAGCAATCACAACCAACCACTCATCTGTTTGAAGAAACTCAAGGACACACGGGAACCACATCAGAGTGCGACCGGCTGGGTATTGCATTGCCTTGGATACAAAACAAACCTAAGTGAATTTTAACGGGCACCTTGGTTACACTTAATATCCTCTACTACGTAAAATCAGCGTCATTTCGGACCTGGATCACGCTGCATACGCCTATTGAATTGCTCGGTGCCATTGTTTTGAATTATAAGCATTAAATTCCTTAATGCTAGTGTTTGTGGTAAATGTGCAATGTTGCATGTAGGAGATTTACAATGCAATGCTGTAGATGCAACGTGCAAACAGAGTCTGATGTATGGAAGAGGGAACCTGCAGGACATGGCTCCTCCATTCCGGGCCTGGAGGCCAGAATCCAACACAGTCTGCAGATGTTCCTGCTCAAACACACCTTAATGGGCTAAGTACCAGGGTTAGTAGGCTTGTCTCAGCAGGGAAATCTGCAAACTGTGTTGGACTCTGGTACCGGAACCAGAGAACCCTGCTGCAGAGATGGGTTTGGAATCAAACGCCCAAACACCATTTCAGCAAAGACGCAGACGGTGGTCCTCTAAGGGCGCAGTCATCTCACCTCTCAGATGGCGTCAAAGCTTACATGCCCTCGAGCACAGCATGACGTTAACGCTGATAGCCATCTCTCCCCACCTCCAAGGAAAGAACCCAAAACTCTGATGCCAAAAGAAACCTCTTTTGATGGCAAAACAGGCCTTACATGCGGAATGCCTATTTTAAGGCAGGTTGCCATGTTTGATCCCCCATATGTCTGACAGTCTGGTAGATCTTATTTAATGAGACACACACACACACACACACACACACACACACACACACACACACCACCTGCCCCTAAACAGCAGCTGAAGTAGTTCAATTCCTGTGCTGCTAATTTGAAGCCCATATTGTATTGTATTGATTGATGGTACCAGATGTATCAACTCCAGCATCTCAGAAACAGCCGCGCGTCTTTCACACACTACAGTGTCTTAGGTTGACAGAGAGCGCGGGTTCAGAAGGTTGATGGTTCGAACCCGGCCCTGGTCAGTACTGAGGGTGGCTGCCCTTCACTTACTCTCACCTACGTATGTGTGTTACGGAGAGAATGATGAGACGGGCGAAAAGAGAAGTGCCTCCTAGGGATCAATAAAGTGTCATTATTATTATTGACAGACAAAAAAACGCATCCAGCCAGTGGCTTGTCTGTGGTCAAAAGCACCTTGTTAATGAGCTTTATTAAAGATGACAGGAAAGTGCATGAGTCACAGTACAGCAGTCGTGTGCAGAATGGCTTCTGTGAGCTCACGGCGTGTCAGTGTTCAAATTGAGGGGGGATCTGGGGACCCCCCATAAGAGAGAAAATATCTCACTGAGGGAGGTTCCGCTTAGAGGATCATCTTACAGTATTCAGTGTCCCCCCCCCCATCCCCCCTGGCCTGCTACCTGCCTGCTATACTTCATAAAGACTCCACTGAGTCTGTATATAGACAGCAGCTCTTTGCTTGGAGTCTTGCACAGATAATGACACACAATATCTATCTCAGCATTGTATCGCTTTCATTCTGCTTATTTTGCATGATACTGAGCTGGCTTTTTTCTATGTTTCTATGTTCTATGTTGAGCCCTGGATCATTACTATCCTTCTTCTAATGCACTTACCATCCGCAGAGACTGGCATTAAAGACATAGCATCTGGTATGAGGATTGTGGGAGTTTGCTTATGATCTTCAGGTGAATGGAGAGTCGTTTTTCTTGGCTCCCGTATCAGTTTTGACCTTTCCAGCATTATGTGACTCACGCAAAGCAAATCATCCCCGAAGTCTCGCTCACTCTCATGAACAACGATCATCGTAATCAAATGACCAATTATCACAAATGACAGCTCTATCTGCTCAGGTAGTGGGCAGGTTGCTGATATGTGGAAACGCTCATTTTAATTTTGTCCCGGACGGCCACTGTAGTTCAATGTTGTGCTGACATGCGGTGAAGGACACACTGAAATTGTTAAAGGTTTATACATCAAAGCGACTCACAGAGTACTTTGTTCACATGAACATCACAGTGAGTTTGGCCCCGGGAGAGGTAATACGGTAATACCGTGAGTGTGGTACTTATACAGCTGCGGAACATGAAAGCTGTTTGTTTGAAGGTATCTGCCAAGCACCTTAATGTTGATTTGGGCTATTAAATTGATCAAACGGGGAATCAGTCTGGATCAGTCGCTGCATTTAAGCCGTCGAGCCTGGCCCACGACCTTATTAAAATGTTCCAAAGTACATTTTTCACGAAGACGCACCACACCGCGCTGCAGTCATGGTCTGGCGCGAGCGCCCGCTGCCAAGGCCGTTCCTGCCACAGTAATAATATTTTGCTCTCTTGCTATGGGGTTGAGGTGTTTTGAGATGTCGGTTGACCCAGCTGGGTCTGGAATTCGGCGAGCCCCTCTCTCGCCCCCCATTCCCAACACCTCATCTCCGGCCGGGGCGGTGACACCCCCTGAGAGAGCCCCAGACGGGGAGTAGGCCGACTTTTCTCCGGCTCCGAGTGTGAGCTCGGCGTTGGGCCAGAAAATGTGGCTCACGTTTCGCAGCCTAAGGCCCGGCCTGCCTCGCTGTCTGTTTGATCACCTGTGTGGAAAAGACAGTCGAGTATAATTTCATACTGTTTTCCTTCACTGGGGCTCATTTTGCTAGAGAGAGAAAAAAAGTACACAACAGCTGTGCTAATCACACATTGACTTAAACTACAAAGGCCCTCAGACCGTGAGGAAATATATAAGTGCAGCCAAATTAAAATAATGGCTCAGACACCAAGCTGGTTCAGTCCCATAAGAATATTTTACATCTGAAAAAACTAGATGAGCTGTGAAAAGTAGATAAACCTTTGTGAGGGTGAGTACTGTCAGTGGGATAATGGCAAACTGATTCTCACTGTTTTCCAGTTTATTTAACGTTTGTGAGTTTGCTTGCTAAACAGCTAGCTGCCTCACTTAACAGCTCTGTCATGAACTGCATGTCAGTTACAATAACTGCTGGTTATCTAAGCAGCGAGCAACCATCCATCTGCTATCCAAGCGCTTAGGGTGATGGGGGGGGGGGGCTGAAGACGATCCCATTTAGCAGGGGAACACCCAGGGTGGGAACACACGAGCCTGCACACACCATTTCACCCGACCACATGCTTCGAGATTGGGAGGGGGGGGGACCAGAGTAGGTGGGCCTGGCCTGCACTGCGTCAAGAGGACATGCAAACAGAGCAGGGGCGATACACGAATGCCAGGCCCCCGGTGCCCATTGCGCCACCTCGCAGCTTCCCCTTGAACAGCAGCCGCCTTTTGTGTTCTTTTTATAGAAGGACGTGATAATCGCCTGGCAATTTCCTCCCCTTCCAAGAACAACAGGGCACATCCTCGCCCGCTTATCGGGCCGTCGCAGCTGCCGGGCGAGTTGTTTTTACAGCTTGGCGCTGTCTGTAGTGCGCATGCGCGCTGAATACGTCGCGAAGCACCTGAGCTCTTACAGACAAACAGAAATTCCCCTCCCGGGGGGGGGGGGAGGGGGGGTTTAAGTGAACAAGCAACCTGTTGGAAATGTGAGGAGAACAAAGGAAGGAAAACAAAAGAGAAGAGCACTGCATCCATCCACAAAAGCGTCGCTGGACATGTGCTCTGGATTGAGTTGTTTATGTATGGATTTTACTATGTGAGTAGTACGGTTTACTGTGTGATCCAGGTTTACTGGCCAGCCCCCTAAAGGAAGGCCCCGGGGAGGTAGCCAGATACTATAACTGGTTTGCCAGTGAAGCCATCTTGTTTGATTCCGGGCAAAGAAGTAGAGAATCTGAAAACCTTTAATGCCTCTGAGCCTCCCTGACCTTGCTGTCTCCATCCCCCCAGCAGCCGGAGCCAAAGTTCCACTGCAGTGCTGCACTGTCTGTTATTCCATCACTTACTCTTCCTTTTTAAAAATGGGAGGATCCCTCGCCAAATCCAGGCCCCCATCACACAAACATCGAGCAGCTGTAGGTCAGGGTGCCTCTCACGCTCACACAAAACTCTTTTACTAAAAACGCTCTTACCGCACGTCGCCATGATTCCATTATAAACCGAAAATTACCTACATCAAGCGTTGGGGCAGCTTGCAGATTATTAGGTAATAAAGCTCTTACGTTTTTGTACATGTGTGCGCAGACTCACCTCGAATTGGGAGTCTCACCCCATCCATCTGACCAAAGTTGGCGACCTTGGGTGCCTTAAGGCACCGGCTGAAGTCCAGGGGTCTCCCCAATTGCTGTCACCAGCACCTTCCTGCCCCAGCCAGGTTTGATGACTGCTACCGACGCCTCCCCAACAAACAGTGAGGCGGCCTCAGGTAGTCAGGTAGCTCAAGCAACCCAAGGCCCCCCGTCCCTGTGCCCCCGGGTTTGGGGTAAGTATCCTCCGTGGAATGGTCTGTTTGCATGAGCCATGCCAAACGTAAGCAATCCCCTGTTATTCAGCAGTTTTTAAAATGAAGCCCAGTGTTTTTAAAGTGAAGCCCAGCCTCCCACTGGGGCACCTTGAGGCATTATCACTTATTTTAAGAGCCAGTCAGTCTGGAAGAGCCCGCTGCCTTCAGGCAGCCACCTTCAGCAAGTCCACTTTATTACATTGACAGCTTCATTGTCAACATGTTAGCTTGATAAATGTTTCAGTTTAAAGTGTTGATAAAAAGCTCTTTGCACATAATAGACGGTGGATCTGCCAGACCGGTCCAGGAACACATTGTTGCCAATGGTTCTTCTCTGCAAATGCCTTAGATTCCAGATCATCTGTTTATATCATGATTCAATTAAATATGAATGTGTTTATAACACGATTCAATAAAATATGAATGTGTTTTGTCGGGCCAAACACCCAACCACCCTCCATTTTCTCAGCACCCGTTCCCTCATGAAATCGTGCAGTGCTTGTCTGAAATAGGATGATTCAACATTGGTTTTGGGGTTGCGTTGTTGCCGGCTGTTTGCCAGGGATCAACAGTGTCTTCTGCACCAGTAGGACAGACATTCCCAGCGTTGATCATGGGATTTACTGCGCTGCCATCTGGAGAATGTACCTAGGGTCATTCTCGGTGGGCAAATGTGAGATAAACAAGCTCTGAGGAAGACGTCACCAGTGGTTGAAGACCCCTTAGCTCTCTTTGGTGTGGGCTGATCTGATTCATTCATTTGGAATAAGGCGAAGGGACTGTTGAACACGGATGATTGGAGGGCCGTCATTGAGTTGGCCAGTTGACCAAGGAGATTTTTATCTCTTTCTAAAGTGACAGTGCAGGAACATATATCTTAGAAGATAACACAGACTTCTCCTCTATCTCTTTGAACAAAGACGCACGCCACCATTAAGTTAAGGTTATTTCACCGTCACTATTCACTAAGGTGCAGAAAACATCATTGAAGAGCCCTGGAGACATATTTGCTGAGAAAGCGTAAAACTGTAAAGCCAGGCAATAGAAGGCTAAAAACTGTTTTTAAGGATAAGCAGTTATATCATAACCAGTACAAAGGGTGACATATAGCCATTTTACCATCAGTGGGTATTTTATCTTCACTGTATGTTTGTTCGAACCGGGTTTGCAATATTCTAAATTCTAAATATTCTAATATTCTAAATACTGGTCTCCTCCATTCTAGAGAAGGACACGATTATCTCATGCAATTTTTCAGTAAGTCTTCATCGCCTGTCCCACATTTTGGCTGATGTCATTGTTGGCTGATGTCATTGTTATTGTTCATTATTTGCTATCGTCTGGCTGTCTCTGTTTGCAGTACTGTCCATGATGATACCTCGCAGCACTCCCATAAAACTGTTGTAAGTCTGTGACACGTCAAAGAGGCTGAACATCTAAGCTGAACTTCCTGTCAACTCTTTGTTTCTGAAGCAACTGGCCTCCCTCGGATAGTCCTGGCAGACAAAGTGACAAAGTGACGAGAGCAAGATGTTGATGATCTTCCTGAGGGCAGCTGAGGAATTAGCAGTTAGCATGGAAATACCTGCGCTTTCAAGTTTATCAAAGTGGGGTGAGGTATAAGGCATATAGTGGTTGAAGGTTCAATTCTATCTTGTACCATTAATCAAGGCATTCCTTAAAGCTCTACAGTAAAATTCCAAGTTTTTCTAACCAGGCCCGGAGCGGCCAGTCAGGAGATTTGGAAAGATTCCCAAGGGGTCGCTTAGCTGCTGTGCCAATCAACAAATTTTAGAAATTTTAATTTCTACAACAACACTTCAGAATGATATCCAGTGAGTTCTCTGTCTCTCTCTGTCGCTCTGTCTGTCTCTCTCTCTCTCTCTGTGTCTCTCTGTTTGTCTGTCTCTCTCTCTCTCTGTCTCTCTGTCTGTCTGTCTTTCTCTCTCTCTCTCTCTCTCACACACACACACACATACGCACACACACTTGGAATCTCTGGATGGGATCCCTAACTTCCAGTTCCTGCCATGGCCTACCCTGACCCCCACAGACCATGACTGCCCGTCATTTCGAACTGAGTGAGCGCAGTGCACAGCTACGGCGTTGCCACAATTAATTAGCTATTGCTGATCACTGGAAGTTTCTTAAGTGATGAATATTAGAAAGAAGCTACGTAGGCGGAGCTAAAAAGTCAGACTGCTTGAACAATTCAATATGCTATTTATTATTTATTCTCCTGTTGGGATAATAAGAGTTACCAAACTGTCCATAAGTGTGTGTGAGTGCACCCTGCAATGGATCGGTGCCCTGTCCGGGGTTGTTCCCTGCCTTGTGCCCTGCAATGGATCGGTGCCCTGTCCGGGGTTGTTCCCTGCCTTGTGCCCTGCAATGGATTGGTGCCCTGTCCGGGGTTGTTCCCTGCCTTGTGCCCTGCAATGCGATAGTTACGGCTCCACGTTGTATTGCTTTTATAGGTTGAGCACAGCTATTCACATCCATCACAAACAGAGTGACACCCATAGTGGCCGGTTCTGCTCCGGAAAGCTTACTGTGCTGGCACAGGGGTAGGAGCAGCCCACCGGTGCTGGTAAATGATCTCACTGGCGGTGAGACCAGCGTTAAGCTGGTAATGAGCTTAAGGTGTCTGAGATTTCCGGCTACCCGGACCCAAGGGCCTTCGATGCCCAGGAAAACAAGGCCCGCAGTGCCAAATCCTGGCTGCGTAGCTTCTAAAACTATTAATCAAATTGGCCTCCTGTGCTTTGAATGTGGATCATTGTTCTGCGTGCGTCAAAAGAAAAAAAAAAAAAAAAATAGAAACAAAAAAACGCTGCAGCCTTAGAGTGATTTCACCAGGCTGAAGGCTGTGAGAAGCTTTCACTTAAAGGGTGGCACCCCCTCTTTTCCAATTCCCAAAAAAGCGAAAAGAGGCTCCTCAGCTTCAAATAAAACTTAAAGCTGCATAAACTGTTAAATGATCTCCCAGCTCGGTAATGATAAAGGTGGGACCACGTTTCAAAATCTATACACACAATTTACTGGAAATATGGTTTTAAAAAGCCCGATCATACTTCATCAGAAGTATTATACTTGATACAGATGCTTGCAGCTCTTGAGGTTAGGACATTCCAGTCACTGCTCCAAGACAGCAGGTATCTTGCAAGCAGAAATAAGGGTTTGGCACATTACTTTGCGATCTGCATGTCACCAGTAATTTTTCAAAAATTATGGGATATTCTGCTCCTGCATGACTTACAACATCCACAGAGAGCCCGTACACGGCCTATTAAGCAGAAAACTCCAGAGCTGCGTCTAAATTACTTTCCGAAATTATCTTCGGGTCACGGCTTGCAGTGAAATCTGTTCACGCGATATTGGCAAACTAGAAATAATGTAAGACATAAACCACCCAGCTAACTTTAAGAAAGTTAAGTCTGTGACTGTATATTTGTACATACACAAACTCTGATACAAATGTTTGACATGTAAACAATTATCCATATGTCAACTACACACACACACACACAGACACACACACACACACACACTTGCAATAACATTCAACTCCTCTGCACAAACAAACATCTAAGATGTATTGCAGATTTATGTCGAAGATAAATAAGTTTTGCACGGTCCAGAAAAAAAAATGGGGCCGAGAATTCCAGAAAACTCCATCGAGCCGTGTGACTCCGCAGAGGTTACAAAGAGACCCTGTGTGAGGGTGAATGTGGAAAGTAGGCAAAACCTGCATTCCGGGCGACATAAGAAGCCCTCTCTCCTCTCGGCTGGGGCGGGGGAGAGCGGGTGTTTTTGTAAGCTACTTTAGAATGTTTGTGCAATTGCTTTGACCTCTTCATTAAAAATACCGCTTCATGTTTGAGCTATATCCTCCGCAAGGTTAGCTGAAACCGGTTTGAAAAGAGAAACATTTAAGGTGATAAACATACCTGTCCTAAATATTTTTGGACCTTGGGCTTAAGAGGAGGCAACGCAGGACAAAGCGTTTATTTTTTATTTGTTTATAGCTGGAGGTGAGGTGGGGTCGCACCGTCGTATTCTCGGAATGCACCTTCAGTTTACATACTGCACTTGTTATTGTGTCCGTGGCTAGGCTAGCGGAAATGGGCTTTTCTGCAGAGCCCGACGAAACGAGCGTGACGAAAGTAGTCGGAGCGTGTGAGCAAACACGGGCTGGTGGGGATATCGGAGGGTGACGCTTTGACAGGTGCTCCCGTCGCGTCTGAGATAAACGGGGAGTGTCCTACTGGTGGCCACATGGGCTGTTTCCTGTCCTGTCAGGCCCGATACTCTGTATCCATGCTTCAGTAATCAGCACTCCAGTCTGTCGCTATACCTGGGAGATGAAGAAGACTAATCAAATATTACTGCAAAATAAACATTTCAGATGAAGCACCGCTTAACCGAGTGTCAGGATGACTGGCGTAAGTGTCCTGCCTCTTTAAGAAAATCCCTGTGGATTAATAGAATTGGATTTATGTTTTATTAAACTTTGCAAAAGAAAATTGTGAATGGAGACTAACGGGTAGAGACTGACACTAATATTAATTACAGGGAGAGGGACTGTCTGAGGCAGACCGAACAGGATTTACTTGTTGTGCTGACTGTGATTTTTGTGTAGCCTGTCTGCCCAAATACACCAAATCCCCAGACCACCTTAAAAAATTGGAATTTACAACCGCTTTGGGTCGTACTGTCACAATGTGAGTCCCCTCATTTACTCTGTTTGAAAAATAAACTGTTTAAAAAACGTGTTTTATGCCCCCCCTTACCGAAATTCCTTCGGTCAGGCTGACGGAAATAACATTAAAGACCAGCCTTATGTGGTTTCACTATTCAAAAGCGGTTAATGTGGAATCTCTGGATGGGACTCGTAGCTTCCAATTACAACCCTGCCCCCCCCCCCATGTTAGAGCACTGTACAATTTCAACAACAAATACTGTCTGTTGCTACAGTAACAGGTTATATGAGAACCTCATAGTCGCTTTCTGTATTTGATTAATTCGGTTTAGAAGCATTTGGCAAAGTGGATGCCAGTTGTCTGTTTGGGTCTTTGCTTGATTGTGTTTTTATTCTTTTTGTTTCGCCCATCTGGCACGCACAGTGGCATTTGTGTGGTGTAAACCACATCCAACCTTCACGGAGGGATGGGAACATAGGAAGACCGAATGGGATTTACTCTCTGGGGGGTTTAGCAAGATATATGTCCGACCATTCAAAATGAAGCCACACTCCAAAAATTGGTATCAGTTTACTGGCCGTTAATAGTAATAGGGGAGGGGTGCAGCGAAATATTTTGGGCCCCAAGAAAGCATACTATATTGGGGACCCAATCCAAATTTTTAAGGGCCACATTCACTCAAGGGCCCTCGAATTCGTCCTAACCCTCCCCCGCTTTATGCCACTCTTGACGTTTTCATTCACGAGGCATGAATCAGACAGTGTAACGGAAGTGGTCTTCCGTTCAGTACTGATCGGCCACCGCATCAGCCGTCACTAGCTCCGGGCCTTGTGCGTAGTTAACACTGAGAGATGAAATGCTTCACATTTTTTAACGGACAGTTGTGGAATGGCGGCGACCATGCCTCCCTTTTTTAGTTGATTCCTGATGTGGAAGATGCTTGGGAATCATCTGACATCCCATGGTTGAGAGTCTGAGGGGATGAGCTGAAGATTTAACCATATTTCACCATAGTATAACTGACCAACGTTGACAGGACCCACTGTAGATTTTAGGGAATATGATAAATAAATGATAATGCTGATAGATTTGTGAGAGGAGAGACCTAATAATTCTGCTAGTTTAAATCTGTTTTGGCTTTATTTCCTGTAAATATCTGACATGTATACTGACATCTATGGAGAGCTAACCAACCAGTCTCTGGGCACAAGATTTACACTTTGTCCTGTTCCATGAAAAACTTGGGACTTACTTGTGAAATACAGGATGTAGGTTGGCCTGAAAACACATTTTACTTTAAAACTTGTAGTCTGGTACTTTGAAACAAGGCAGCTGAACTCCCGTTATACGTACTCAAGCTCACCATTTTGTACATTGAATAATCCCTTAGAAAATTATAACATACATTCAGGTTTAACATTTTTCATTCCAAGATTTGTGGGTAATACTTAAGTGCTGTGTTTGTGGGAAATTATAAAAACTGGTTATTTTATATAATGCACAAAGGCAGACAAAGAATTCTATCTATGTTCCAAGTACTTTCCATAAGCAGGGTTGGTGTGTGTGTGTGTGTGTGTGGGGGGGTCTTGGAATTGGAGCCTATTCCAGGGCCCTACTGGGATGCCAGCCCAATACTGAGCACGTACACACTCCACAGGTGATTTAGTGACACCAATTAGCCTAACTACATGTCTTTGGATTGTGGGAGGAAACCCCATACAGACGGGGCTGCATTGGCTGCCTTCCATACCGGGCCTGTCCTCAGTGGGCTGATGGGTATGTAGGATGGCAAAGGGCACCGCAGAGGATCCTCCTTCTGGTCAACACATTTTATCTGTTTATTATTTTTTCTGTTAAATTTTCTGTTTATTTTCTGTTTATATGCTCACCCATTTCTTCACCCATTTCTTCTTTTTTATATCTGTGTGTGTATATATATATATATATATATTTATATATATATATATATTACAATTATCTGTACATATATACAGTAAATATATATCTTTATATTTATATATATTTTTCCAGTACGCTGGGTTGCATTGCTCTTCCTCCATATTACTTCCCATCCATATTTATATTTATTTCAGGCTGAT
>JABFEA020000042.1:3974398-4006335 GCA_019775915.2 Cyphomyrus plagiostoma
CCACAGGCCTATATATACCCATTCAGCACCTTATCATACTCACTGGAGTTTTGTTGTTCAGCACAGTACTCATGAGTACCTTATCATACTCACTGGAGTTTCGTTGTTCAGCACAGTACTCATGAGCGCCCCGCAGGCCTATATATACCCATTCAGCACCTTATCATACTCACTGGAGTTTCGTTGTTCAGCGCAGTACTCATGAGCGCCCCACAGGCCTATATATACCCATTCAGCACCTTATCATACTCACTGGTGCTGCAGATGACCTTAGCAGGGCAAGTACACAATGCAAAATTTATGATACTCTGAATAATAGCCTTTATTTGACATTAGCTGCAGGGTTTACATGCCTTTATCCAAAAGCCATTTTCACTAACGGTCCATTCCCTGTCGTTATTTAGACCGTGCTCAAAAAGAAAAGATTTAAATCCATATTGTATTATTTCACATATCTGTCCAGCATCTCCACAAACAGTTAACCCATCAAGCGCTTTCTGCAGTGCCCCGCACCTCCGCCTGGTCCCAGAAGGTGAAATTCTACCTACCTTTTCTTCTGCAGGTGACACAGGTGCCCCCTCTGCCCAGGCGTTCCTCCTGAAAAGCCATGACCACTTTTGCCAGACTGCCCCTAACATGCTGGGATATTGCTGCTGCTCTCAGGGTAATCGCAGTAAGTCCCAATGAATGGGCCGCTGGATCGGAAGCCTTAGGGCGAGCGGTTCCGTCTGGTACCAGGGAGCCCAAGGTGCTACCAGGAGAATTACATAAAACTAGCTTGAGCTTCCTGGATACCTGGAAAATGTACAATTTGGACATACAGTATGTTTCCCCTCAGCTATGTGTAGTCTTTAAAATGTGAGTTAGCATCTTGCTAAGCTAATGTTAAACATTTCCACATTTCCCCAAAGGATTCAAAGTTTCATTAATTATTTAGCCATCTCATTTGTTCAAACACAAAGGCTGCCTCAAATATACATCAAGGAATACATTTCTGCACGTGGAATGTAAATTGTAACATTGCCTACTGAGTAAGTGATTACACTGGATACACTTTGTACAGTATATCTTTGATTGCATATCTGGATACCTTCCTGAAACAGACTCTTTACAAGGGCATAGCTGGAACTGGAGGAGTGGCTCATATGTTAAGGAAGTTCAGATTGTCCTGTGGTTAATGACTGGTCTGTCACTGGTAAACAGTGTCAGATGGGTGAAGACACGAGACTGATAAAGCATGAGGAAAGGTCCATGTGAGCAAATAAGAGATTCATGATTCTAGCTGTTCTTTTCTAAATTGCTGTAATTTTGAATCGGAAAATGACATCGTTGCCATTAACCTTTTTAATACTTTAATACTGGCAGAATCTCATCTATTTGTGGAGCACGATAACTGCAGTACTAAGGTCAACATTGCTGCATACCTGCCAAGATCAGGTTATGAAAAACAGGGAGATTTTGCTGAGAGGGTGGAGGTAAGATTCTCGCCATCATAAAAGTCTGGGGGTGGAAAATCGAGTTTACCAGGAGTGTCGTGTCCCGGGAGGGGTGGAGAATGGGGAGAAACCTGGGAAAATCGGGAGTATGTGCAGGTGTGATCACTGCAGGGTGGAACGTAACAGAACAGGCAGTTACGTAACCAGGTTTGATGTGCTGATTAATTCCACCTGTTTCTTGCTCCCTGGGGTAGATATAAATTGGTGTGATGTCATTCATTCATATTCAGTTAGAATGAGCCATAAATGATCAGCTTCACAGCCTAGTGAGTCCGAGTGGCTCCTGCCTGCACCCCAGCCTCTCCATTCATGCAGAAAGGATGGATTTCATGCTATACTTCCTCGGAACGCTGCTCTTTTTCCCGACCCCACCTGAATGTTCTACAGATGACCATCCCATCCCCTTGCTGGCCATTTTCATGTGGTTCCGTCACCCAGAGTGTCTCGCGAAACACATGATGTGCTTCTCATTTTTTTTTTTATATCCTAGTGTCCCTTTCAGAAGTATTTGCCGTCATGAATCCTCTCTGTGGGACCAGTTAAGTGCTTAAGGTTCTGTTTGCTCATTTAATTATAGATGTTTAAACACTTAGCGCGAGGACAAGTCATTGGAAGCAAGGGTTGTGGGGATAGAAAAAAGAAATTTCACAAGGTAGGATCTTTGTGAGATAAACACATTTATTAGATAAAATATAAATGCTCTTGAATATAAATATACTATTCGAGCTAGGTGGAAATCACAGCATGGAAGTAAATTAAGAACATCCTGTTCACTGGTACAAAGCTGATTCTATGTCACCTTATGCTTCAGCTCTAAATGCTAAGTCAAAATGGCAGAAGAGCATGGCGGTTAATCTTCTTTATGTGACGCCACAGACGTGAGAAGATGAAACATTTTTATGCAGAAATATAAGAGATAGATAAATAGATAAGCTATGGGACTTCTGCTAGAGGTTAGATTTCCAGGTTGGAGAAAAAGTTACATAATTCAAAACACACCAACAATTATCAGTTATGTACAAATGTAAAATTAAGAAAAAAATGATTTTAATCCAAGTGCATACCTTCATATTTGACTGCATCAGTAACATGGCTTTGTGTTGTAGTTTTAGACATGCGCTTGTACAAATCCTGACCAGGGTTTTGTTTCAACCAGCCAGTTGAGTACTCTGTGAATGTGACTCTTTATACTGAACCGGTCGGCTCAAACAAAACCCTGGTTGGGATTTGTACTTTCGGGACTTGGACTTTCCACCTCTGTATTTTTGTTATCACCACAATTGGCCACAGATAGATGATGTCTGATGGTCTGTCCAGGCCTCGGAGTCCTGCGTTACGATCACATCCAGCGTGAGCGATTCACCTCGGGACTGGGACCAGTGCTAATCAGCAGAGAACAGGGCGGCGATTGAAAACACGGAGCAGAGGAGGGTGGGAGTCACTGCAGCTCCGCCGCTCAGCGTAGACGCCTCACTGCAGGGGCTGGGGAGGGGCCGGGCCTTTGCTCTTATTTTGGGGGGAGACGTGATGGTACCTTGAATCTGAATGGGGCAGCGACAGAGTGAGCAGCGTGTTAATGGTAGCGGGGAGAATAACAGACACCAAATCTAACTTCAATAACGAGAAATGGAAATTTGCGTCAAGTAACTTATGGTGGCATTACGGTATATTGAGATCTCCGGATCCTATCATGGGACACCCCCCCCTCCACCCCACCACAACCCCAGTGAATTTTAATTGCCAAATTTTCAAAATAGTGCTACTTTTGAAAATACTATATATGAAAAATGGCATATGCTACCCAAAGGTTACCAACGTCGGTCAGCTGGCTGGCACAGGTCTAGACACATGCACATACATTTGACACATATGTAACAGTTGTGTTACCTTGGAAAAAGACCGTAAGGTTTGCAAACTATCCCAATGCTTTCGATGTAGCTAATTGTAGGTTTACACTGGAATAATATAGATTCACCGTAACATTCCTGGCGTGGAAGTGGGTGACGTCGCCCCGCGTGACCCCTGGCGTCTCTCACCGACCACTCGTCCTGGCTGTGCTTTGAGCACCGCAGGGTCATCGGCAGCTGCAGTACCACTTGGTTGAAGGCCTCGCCCCTCTTCCTCGACCACTTGAACTTGTCCATGGCCTCCGTGAAGGACAGGTTGCAGTAGCGCCGCGGGCTTTTGATGTAGAATGGCCAGGTCCTTGGCGGGAGAGACACGGCGGGTCAGCGCCACAGGCCACACAGCTCCAGAGCCGCCGCTTCTCCGTGACACTTTGCGGGACACTTTTTTTTGGGAAAAAGTCACTTTTGCTGAAAGTGGCCATGCTGAACAGACACGTTCTGCAGTTACGTTATCTTGCTGGGAAAGTCTGCGTCAAACAGCCTAATTACGGACGCTGCTGGTTCTCAGCACTCCCCAGGTTTTTTCCCCTTACAAAAACATTTTTTCCTTTCTTCACAAGTGCGTGTTTGGGCTAGGGGGTGGGCAGTAAAAGGAGCTTTGTAACCTAATCTGTTTGGACTGGTTCAGCCTGACCTGTACAGAGCACTCCACTCCCGCCGACAGGCACAAAGGGGAGAATGGGCAGGGTGCATTAAGCCCGAACCTCATAAGGCTCTTGTTTCCAGGCCCCTCGCTTGCCGGCATTATTCCCAGGATCGGCACTGAACCCACCGCCGGTTGGCTGCTGCCAGGAATGCCTGAAATGTCCCGTAATTGCTACTCAGGTCTGGTTCCTGGGCCCAGAAGGAGTCCGGCCCGAGTCGCAATGGTCACCCGTCTTTTATTGCGGGGGAGACTGGCGGGGATCAGATGCCTCACTGAGACCCGGCTTAGCCCCAAGCACCGGTTTCCTCCCCTGAAGCACAAAGGCAGACCAAAGTGTCGCGTTTAGTATTCTGATAAATCGGTGACTTTGGGAGACCTGTGTTGTTGTACAGGAAGGGAGAGAAAAGATATAGATATTCCAGACATCAATATTGCATTGATGGATCTATTTTTGAGCAGCTTTTACTGCTCTGCTGTACTATGGAGATGAATGTGTCGCACTCTCCTGAAACTACTGACCACAAGCTGTTAGGTTCCAAGATCTTGTGTATTCTTGTAAGAATTCTTTTTACTTTACTGCCAGTAAACTCTTTTCATAAGTTCAAAGCAGAAAAGGAACTAAATGGTTCCAGACTCCGACAGTCTTGTGAGTAATTCTACAAAGGAAAAAAAAAACAACTGCCACATGTTTAAATAACTTCTATTGCAAACTATCTCTATCCATCCATCCATCCATCCATCCATCCATCCATTTTCCAACCCGCTTATCCTTCTGGGTCGTGGGGGCTCCAGAGCCTATCCTGGAAGCTATGGGCATGAGACGGGGAACAACCTGGCATGGGGTGCCAACCCACAGCAGGGCACACTCACACAACTTTCACTCACACATGCACACCTACGGGCAATTTTGTAACTCCAATTAGCCTCAGCATGTCTTTGGACTGTGGGGAGAAACCGGAGTACCTGGAGGAAACCTCACAACAACATGGGGAGAACATGCAAACTCCACACACGGAACTCAGGTGGAGACTCGAACCCAGGCCCCAGAGGTGTACAAACTATCTCCAAGTGTAAAAATGACCTAATCTCTGTCAGGGGTGGGGGGGCACCTGGCGGCGTTCACATCTGTTAGAGGAGTTTCACAGTTAAGGAGTCTCCAGCAAGCATGACCCATGTGTTATTACAGCTGTGCTAACTTTGAGCTTAAAATGATATTTTATTTTATTGGAGTCCAGGGTGTAGAGCAGCACACTGACAGGTGTGATCCAGGGTGTAGGGCAGCACACTGACAGGTGTGTAACAGGTGTGATCCAGGGTGTAGGGCAGCACACTGACAGGTGTGTTAGCATGCAGAAATGACACAGGTGTTGTGTTATGTGTTGGTGTTTTGACCCAGAATGTCAAACTGCACACTCACGTGACAGGGACCTGGATCTTTTTTACACCAATGAACTTTAGCTGGCCAGAGATTTCCGGAAGGCTCTCACATCTGGCGAGGTTAATCCTTGGGTAATACAGCAGGTAGGACAGACACATCTCATCCCTGGTGCTTAGCCCGCCCTGTGGAGATGTGGGCAACAGAATTAGGCAAGAATGACACCAATCTGGACACATCATGGAAAAGAAAAGATGTTTTTAAATTCTGTAAAATGAACCAAATTATTATTTTCTTAACATTTAATGTAGGATCATTTTGAAATATTTAAATACTTATGTAAAGCTGTTCTTTCATGCCACTAAGCATTTTTACAGTAGTGCGCTATTAAGGATCAGCAGATTTTGTAGACTAATGGAACTTCTTTAGAGCTTTAGAGAGAGAGCTAGAGTAAAACAAGTGGCGCCACCCTCTGGACAAATAGAGTTAGTTCTCATGGAACAAATACATTTCAAAATATTATGCATGTTAACTATTTCACTTACACAGCTGATAAACAGTGTCTTATGTTAGTGGCTTAATATTCCATTGTGAAATAACAATGGAACAATCCTCATGAATAACACAATAAACGGGACAAGCACGCAGCATTCTTCTGTTGTAAAACTGCCTTTGTGAGGTTTCTCTTAGAAACAGAGCCAGCAGCGGCAAACAGCTTTATCAGCTGTGTCCAGCCGCAGCCCCGTGTTTGCAGACAGGCTGTTCAGCCAAGAACAGGCAGTCCTTCAAACATGTCTGAGAACACCTAATGGCAGTGAGGGAGAATGCCTGCAAGACTCCAGCATAACCCCACTTAATACAAGTATTTAGAAAAACAACATCAAAAGTATATTAATGCAATCTATTGACATTGATGCAGAACTGTGCCACTATGGGTGACGAGCATTAATGCACGCTGGGGTTAAGGTCGTAACCGACAAATTTGCAAGATCTGGGAAGCTTTGAGATCCCAGGGAACAGCGAAGAAAACAATAAATAAATGAAATGGCAGTTCTGCCTGTTCCGAAGCCCCCTCCCAACTAGATGGGAAACCCGATCTTAGAGACAAGCTGGAATGGCAGCCAGCAGCTGAGCTCCAAAACAAATAAATGATATAACAGACACTGCCAATTAAGGGAAAAAACAGAGGACAGGCTGCATTGTTACTGTGGGATGGATCAACCTAATATAACCCGCAAAGAAGGTTCTAGAAGGCCAGCGTACATGTTTGTAATGAATGCAACAAGCAGACATTCCTGAGGACAAACTGTAGACAGCGCTTACCCAAGTCATATTCTCCCTGCCTTCTGTGTTATACGTGCACTCTGTGATCAAACTGTCGCCCTGCAGATGAGAGAATGGTCAGGGAATCATTTGGTCGCTCCACACACATCCGTAGCGGAAGGATGGAGAAGCAAGGACATCTCAGCTGTAGCATTCTCAATATTTTAGGGACTTTGGGATCTTGAACTGAGCATGACATGCAATTCAAAACATATCACCAAATTCTGGAAAAAGAGTAATTTTTAATAGAGTAATCATATGTTTTAAGGAAGCAACCAGGAACACATTTTTTTGTACTCCAAAGAGGTGCTCTGATTGACATAAAACATAAAAAATACGGTGATGATGTTTCATGCCTCACGTAAATGTTAATCCATGCAGACGTTCCTCTGGAATATTCCATATTTCTCCCAGATGTATGTCTAGAACATCACAGAAATACTGAAATCATGCAGATTTTCAATCATGCATATGAATGCAATAGCAAACCAACAGGTAACACCAGCCTCTCGTCTGCGAGGGACTGGAATTCCTGGAAGTTGAAGTCGAACCCGTCATCCTGGGCCAGGTGCTGCAGCTCATCTCTGTTCCGGAAGTGCCGGACCCTGACGGCCCTCCCAGCTAAGTGCGCGTGCATCAGAACCGCGAATATCCGGATCCCGCTTGGCATCTCGTGCTCCAGGGACTTAAAAGAACCACAAAACACAAAGGCATCGCTTCAGGCACGAGGACAGCAGCAGAACACATGACAGGATGTCATACGCAACTAAATGGATCGTTTTTTTTTGGTTGAGTTGTAATTAGGTTTGGTCGGTATCTAATTTTTCATACATTATATCACAATATATTCTGATATTTCGTAATCTTCAAAATTCTCCTGGGGGGAGTTGTGGGATTCACCTAATTTTATGATGAGGGACTCGCCCCGCCCCAGCTTGCTATACCCAAGATACCACAGTACACGCAAAATACCGAGGTAAAAAATATTACTTTAGTGCCCATCTGCCCAAGCCCAGCTGAAAATAAAACCAGTTCCATCGATTTCTGACGCCCCAGATGGACTGCAAGACTACAGGCCCCTACCTCCTGGAGACACTCTTTGGTGCAGTGTCCCTCCGAGACAAATGCCGGAAGGCCCGGGGGGAGCATGTGGTAGAGGCTGACCCACACGCCCGTCTCGATTACCCCCGCGTCGTACCGTCGCAGCGCCGGAGTGTAGAAAAACCGGAGGCCTGAACTGTCCACCACTCCTACAGTGGGGACACGGTCAGCGATGATTCAGAGAGGACTGGGGCTCACAGTTGTTAACAAGAGCCATCTGGCGTAAACATTAACATATGGCTAAACACAGGGACGGTGAGGATATATCATTATATTGACTGTGAGGAGACCCTTGTTGATGTACCTTGTTGTAAGGATGGATTGTCGTAGTGAACCTCCATCAGGACGTAAAGCGGGTCCATGGAGGTGCCGATGGAGAGCCCGACATGCTGTGGGTAGGTGAAGCCCTTGCAAGCAACAGAGGAACAAGGTGACGCCCAACAGATATTAGCAAGAGAGCACGTAAAGCAGCACGGCATACACAGGCACATGGGCCACATCGCCCAATCATAGCTCAGCAACTCTACTCTAGCATTTAGGACTTGTACCCAGAATGCCGTGAGGCATCTGCTGTGCCTGGAGAAATGTGCTCCAGTATTACTGCTCACTTCTGGCAGAAGACTGAGCAGTATACATGTGAAGGATTGTATAAAAGCACAAGGTAGCAAAGAAAAAAGGCTTCGGCTAAATATTTTAAATTAATCAGCATTCACACTGTACAGACAGGCATTTTCTACACCAATTTGGCCCAGATGCCCAGTTCAGTTATGTTTTATGGGCAGAGTCTAATTTCCTAAATGTTGGTACTTTATTTTATATGTATCTCATTACTAGTTTAGTGCCGTCTATTTAAGATTTTTAAGGACTGGTAATGTGATACATATTAAAATACTATTATTCCTACAATAGGACATAAAAATGTACTGGTACTTACTTCCCAGGTTTAGTTTTATTTTCATACATAACCATTTACATCTCATGAAAGTCAACAAGCTGAACCAGTAAACAGTCGGCACAGACCACAAACCTCCCCTCCTATTGCCCAAGCGAAGATGACAGTCTCACAGGTGAGAAATGAGTCGGGCATGTTGGGGTGGTGGCACTCATGGCCTGGGTCGCTCTCGCTTGCATTCACGTTTCTGTCACACTGGTACAGCAGAATGTGGTGGACCAAGTTCTCGTGGCCTTTCTCGATCATGGGCTCGACCTCGGAAAGTGAAGGACGATCACACACGTTGACAGGCTCAGGAAACAGCAATATAAGGGGAAATGGGATCATCCCATGCAACGGAAACAACAACGACAAAAAAACCTGTCTAGAAAGACTTCGGCATTGAAGTGAAACCCACACGACAGCAGAGTGTTGCCCACTGGGATAGCAATGACATCATGCTGTGCGGCCTCTTTTAAGATCAGTGGGAGAGGAGACCAAAGCGTGCCCTGTGACCGTCGCATAAATATTTAAACATTCCCGATTCAGTTTTCCTCCAGATTTGTTTACCCACATCCGCTCATCCCATATGCGATGCTTGAAGCTACAGCTTTATGCTAAGTTCATATGAAGAAGATGATGGGTTGGACTCTTTTTAAGCTAAAATAAAGCATCACTGAACTGAGGGTATTATTATGTTTTCAGCAACCAGACTCGGAAATGTTTGCGTTCGCCTGTCAAACATTGCAAGTTCCAAGGTTTTCAGAGAATGCTAATACTGTTCACCGATACGACCGTAAACTACTTGTAAACTGTGATATAAAATAAATGTAAAATCTATACCCATTGGTACAAGTGCCCGTTTTAAATAATTCCACAAGATGGACGTGTCCGGGCGCCAGTTTAGAGGATGCGAGGAGTGTTTCATGTCGACATCATCCTTTACACGTCACAGCATCAGCTTTTCTCAGCCAGCCCAGTTTCTAACCGAAGCTGTTTCTGATAAAACCTCTTAGGCAGGTTTCACAAATGTGGTCCCCGTCCAGCCTGCCGGAATGGAAGAAATGTCCCCAATGTGCCATCGGATCTGTAACACATGGCGAGAAGACGCGCTCCCCCTACGTCGTGTCAGGGACACGCCGGCCCGATCAAAAGTGAGATCTTGCAGATCATGTGTTCTGTCGTATCTGCGTGTCAGACTCTTCTTTGGGGGGGCTGAGCTGTAGGCACTGGCATCACATCCAAACTCTCTAGAGTCGCCCCTAATTATTACCAGACCTTCGTTCTGCGCTGTTTTCACTGCAGATTGCTGCAGACTTTAATGAATACCGGTCCCAAGTCAATTACGGGAGGCGTTTAACTGCTCTTGCTTGTACTCCAGTGAGAAAGCTGCCTCCTTCAGTTCTTCAGGCTCAGGCTTTTTCCACTGACCCTGATTGGTCCAGATGGAGGAAGCAGACAGGGCATCGATGCAGGTACAGCATGACTTAGCTACATCTTAACTGAATGCACGGCTTCATTGGCGCCTCTGTGTGGCTCTGATCTGACTCAGCATCCGGCTGGAAAAAATACTAATATTTCTGATTGTCTGATAAGCTTTAAAAAGAAATTTTCTTTAAAGAAAAACCAATAAAATTCATATTAGACCTTCTTAATTGGGGGTGGTGTATGCCCCTCCCCCCTTCCAATTTTGTATGTCTCAAAAGAAGAGCAAGAGAGGCGTTTCAACGTACTTATGCTAATACAGGGTTCTTTCATCATTAATGAGTCACTCCTCTCATACAAAACCAGCCTTACTGCAGATATCGGTTTATAAAGATTAACAATCCATACAAAGACCTGTGCTGTTTGGTTATTCCAGGTCTACTTTCGATAAGATAACTGATGTCGCTAGTGGTTCCAATTTAACTTAAATAGTAAGTATTTACCAGTACTTGCTGACATAATGTTAATTTTTATATTGGGAATTTATCTTTGTCTAATGAACAAGCCAAAAACCAGAAGAGAAGTCTGAATGATTATAACTGCCTTTATATATTTTGTCTACACAGCATTCCGAAAGAATGTATCATCAGCGACCTAATAAGAAATGCAGTGGAACTATTTTTTTCAAACAATTACCTCACTGTTCTAGCCAAAGAGGCTTAAAATGGATACAGGGCAGCCTCTGTTCTCGTGTGGCCTAATTAGCATCAACTGATGAAGGAAGCTGGAGTACAGTACAGTACAGTACAGGACACAGGCCTGAGGAAGCAGTTCCGTGAATTCCCAAAAAATTCTTCTGCTGTCATTTTCACAGTTTTTAAGCCCACTTGTATCAAAATGAATATCAACATCTGATTTTATGGTACTCTATTATAAAATACAAGATGTACATTCATAATAAATTTAAGTAATAATATAATAGGAGTAGATATGAATAGGTCATGAATAACACAAGAATGAGCAACACCTGTGAAATCCAGTCCCCTTTCAAATTTCTCCTCATAGCAGACGCCGTGACTCCCTGTAATCTTGAGAGGATCTGCAGCACACCATATGACTGCTCTTGATACTTATCGTTTGAACGATTTACTCAGGTTTGTAATCAGCAATTATCCAAATAAAAACGGCAGGTGCAGACAGGAAACAATCAGTGTGGGGGGGGAGGGGGGGATCGTGTGCCGGCGACGACAGACACCGAGGCACTGACAGATGATTTATGTGTTTGTCGTGTTTTCATCGGCCGGGTGAAACGACCTGACAGCTCCGCTCTTTCCCCTGAGCGTGAATCGATAATCCTGATTTAATCCTCATCTATACTCTCACATGAGACACAGTCCATAAAAGACACTGACGTGGTTATAATTATCTGTCCTAAAGGATCAGATACATAGATATCAGGTTACTCACTGCTATAATGTGATGTTTCCTTTGTACATCTGGGATTTTAAACAACTGGCACCAGTAAGTAGTGTCCTTAAAGGGCACTGGCACCTGTCTCAACAGAAACAGAAAAATAGGTTAAAATCTTCCCTCAAGGTCAAATGAGTGAATTTATTATTGTCAGTTATTATTTTCAAATCGGCAAAATCTAAACCCAGCAGAATGATTGGCTCTGCAGCAGAACCAACAGCCCTCTTTAAAAATCTGCTGCTGATTTCAGCCGTATAAAGGAGAAAGTTACCAGAGGACCAGAGTAGTAGATTTCATCAAAACATCTCCCAGAGTATCGAAAGCAGAGCAATTTCCCCGCTAACGTCCATCCCACTCACGTTGAAGTTCTGCAACTGGAAAAAGTCCGTCCCTGGGGGAATTCCAGCGGTGTCCCTGTGGTTCAGCAGCCTCAGGCTCTTCCGTCCTCGGTTACTGCCGTGGTACTTGGGCCCAGAGAGCCCGACGTCCTCGGTGTGGTACGCCCAGATCACCCTCACTGTGCTCTCCTGGGCCCAGCACCAAAAAGACAAATCGCTCTTTACAATATGCTCTCACGATGCTTGTCCCAAGCCTTAAATCAAAATCTACAGTCTTCTCCAAGCACTAAAGGGCAAGATGGGAAAGGGAGATACAGCCGGAATCCAAGAAAAGGGCAAAACCACTGACTAAACTGGGGTCAGACACAACATCTCAACAAACAACAAGCATTTCAAAATCACTGCACTTACTAAACTGCACTCTACGGAAACGTACCAGTTTTCCCAATAAATTTCCACTTACTGGAACTTATCCGTACTTATTTAGACATGCAGCATAATTCAAATTCCCTTTAAATATTATTCACGTTTTCATATGACCAATATACTAAAAATATACTAAAAATACTAAAAATGTTCAGAAAATGAAGAATTCCTAATAAACAAAATGTATCACTAATTTGAGCTAGGGGTTATGTGCAAGTAGGCTACGGTACTGTTTGTTTTACAAATGGAGGTGTTGCTTTTTCACCACTCACTAGGATCACTTGTGCACACACACATGCGTCTGCACAGACTCATACACGCCAGTCCACCTGTGTGCACCAAGGGCCCTCAGGGCTGCCCAGTCATGCTCCACGTGCGCTGACCGTACCGTGATGTCCTTGTCCCTCCGGTCGCAGGTGTGGAGCTCTCTGCTGAAGGCCAGGACAGTGTGAGTGTGATTCTCCATGGCGTATTCCAGCCTATAATTCTGCTCTGGGTCTCTGTGAACTTTTCTCCTGGAGTCTGTAAAATAATCCTGGGAAAATCGGGGCAGCGAATGACCAACAGACTTATCTGGACGGATAGCTCTTCCCTGATTAAAAAAAGTTTAAGCACAAATTCCAGCGTGTAAATAAAGTACATTGTATATTATCACAGAATGAGATGATCACCACTGAAGAAGGAAGGAGTGCTTTATAATTAAAAGACATTTTTCCACTCTGGTAACAGCTGAGGCAGCACATCTATTGTGTGAAACTATCTTAATCAGGCCAGAACCCCGTGTTCCTCCACATCATCCATAGCAAGTGTTCCATCTGACCGCTAAAAGCTTATAGAGTGTTGGGTCCTGGCGAGTTTGCAGCCAGTCTCAGGCAGCACAGAGCAGGGCAGCACCCTGGCGGGATGCCAGCCTGTTACAGGCACACAATGAAGGGCACGACCTAAGTACCAAGAAAACAAAACAAACACGGTAACAGCAAGCAAACTCCACACACCTGAAACGAGGGGTGGAGCTTCCAGGCCTGAACTTGTGAGGTCACCAATGGGTGTGTTTGTACTTTTAACTAGTACAATGCAAAACAGAAGTGCTGATATAGATTTTGGGCCCCATGAAAGCATATTCCACGTTTTTAGGGCCCCTGTCACTCAGAGGCCCCTGGAATCTGCCTCCCTCCTTATGGCATCCCTGCTACAAAGTTATCCTGCCTCTAAGTTCAACAATTAGTGAACATAATTGTCACTAACCGGTATGTTTGTATAGCTGAAACTGTTAGGCGTTAGTTAATGCATCACATGGCGGCTGAAGAAAGATTGAAGCGGTGGTAAACTTAAATGAAGAGAGTCGGGGGCGGGGGAGTTGCCTACGCGTGCAGATGGTGTACATATTTCGAAGAACTGAAACGGAGCGGCTCGGCTCGACCAAGCTTCTGCCACCGGCCGACCGACTCCGCGCTGAACTCCTGTGCACATTGGCGCTTGGGGAGAATCGAACAGGCGGGAGATATGAAACCAGAACCAGTGCGAACTAAAATAACACGCTGCATGGACACGTCTGTACTAATCAGTGGGATGAAGTAATTTCAACATGCCTGTATAAATGTTTGTGCCATTAAAACGTAAACAAAGACAGAACTGAAACCATCTTAAATAAAGTTTACATTTATAAAAGTTAAACTTAGAATCAAAACACCCTTGGTAAAAAAAGTAGTATTCATAGTCATAATCTGTTCTTTCTCTTGGTGTAAGTTTTGTGAATACGATGTCTAGTTAAGTGTCAGTCATATCTATGCGTGTCGTGTGTTGCTGAACGGTTCAAAGCTGGAAGATCAGCCAAATCGTACCTGTAAATACGGCTTGCCATTCTCCACTCCCCCAATTACGATATCTGATAACGCCATTTCTCCGTTAGGGGAAAAGCCAAATCCGACGTAACCCGTAGTTTCCACCTCCATCTCAAAAGTTATGGTGGTTTCGTGATGCTTCCATTTAACGCGGTATTTCCCATGTGAATCCAAGATAGCAGAATGTTTGAACCCGATGCCCGAGGAAAGCACAGCAGAAAACCGGAAAGTTGTTAGGAAAACTAGGGAATATACGTATTTTGATCCAGTCATATCAGACTCCTATCTAAACTTCTAAAGTTTGTAAATCAAGGAAACAAAAAAACAAAAAAAAAACGCAATTCAAATTTATGTTTCTCCTTAGGAGGTAGATGCACTTTACAGGTAGGATGAAAAGCGTATCTGTTTTCGCCTCCGCATTGAGACTAAACGATCAGAGTCGCAGCGAGAAGCGCTTCTCTCATGCTGGCGTTTCTGTTTGAACTTGTACGATGGCTTTGATCTGTAGGGACACGTCCCACACACGTCCCACACACTGCCGCGACCACGCTGCATGTTTCCCACTGCAACTGCTTGTTTTCGCTCGGAATTACCTCGTTCTGCAGTAACATTTTTCATCATTATAGTGTCAGAGAAAGACCTAAAATGTTGCTTGCTGACAGACACTTTATTGTCTTTGATGTGGGAGTGAAGCGGAGGACGTCTCACATGCAAAGTTTACTTTGTGTAATAGTGGAATAAACAACGTTTAAATATATATATATATATGTTTAAATAAAAATATAATGTTTCAATGTGTTCTTTAAGATAGAAGAAATTATGAAAACCTCTAATGTAAACCTCTAATTATTACATACCCCCAAATAAATTTTAAGAAAAAAAAAACTAATATTGAAATTATTGCACTGATTTAGTATCTGTGTGTGTTTTTACAACCATGCACCCGATCTTAATTTATTAAAACAGCAAGTTAATCTTACATTTATAATTCGTATTCGGAGATTTTTTTAATGGTCACTGACATTGCAACAATTTCACTGTATGACGTGAGATTTTTTAACCTAATTCACTGGACGTTAAACAAAAAAAGCAAATACACGTCTTCAGTTTTATATAGTGGAAGGTCTAATTGTTATTTATTGGATATTTGTTTAAGATCACTTCCACTTTGTCATTCATTATAATGCTCAGTGAAGTCAAGGGAAGTGGAGAGATTTCTATACTTCTACCACGTTCTGAAACTTACACCCAGCGCTGCTTTATAGTGCAGGACTATGGTAACTGGTATTTCCGGTTGAATTCAAACCAAGACAATTACCTATTCAGTAAAGGAAAAAGTAACAAGGCTTTGTCCAGTCTATGCATGTTTCGGCCTATGAATGCCACAGCCTCATTAGTCCCAGCTGTCAGCCTGAAATCTGAAGTGTCACCTGGCTAGAGCTGAATGGAGTTTTGGTCCACACTTCGCCCGAACCACACCCAGAAAGCTGACAGGTGTGAGCATCGTGCATGGCATCCCCTGTCACATGTCACGAAGAGGCAACCTGCCTTGGATTGCAGCTGCTGTCGTTATACTTGTTTGTTACTTTCTTCAAAAGAAAAACAAAAGCGAGTGACGGAGCCAACGGCCGTTAAACAGAAGAAGAAAAAACTTTTCTGGCAGCGTAAAAAAGATAATGGTAAATGTTCTCTTTTGAGAACTCAAAGCACTTATTCCTCACATTCACCCATCCACTCACACAGGAGAAAGCGGGGCTCTAAACGGCAACGCTCTGGTTGCCGAACGATAGCACTGCCTTCTGCGCCACCATCTTCGCAAAATAATCTCTTGAGTGTTTGGGGCAAGTGACTTTAAGAAGTTTGTCTTACGATGAAATGAGAAATTTCAGTTGGATGTCATTAAAAACAGTTAAAACGACCATAGAGCATGAAGGGATGTATATGGATCTCGAGGATAACATGCAGACTACACCTGTAGGCTGTAGACCGAACTGCTGGGGTATTCAAAGTTAAAGTCTGTTGTACCATACGACATCTAAAACACTTAGATCTGAAACATACCACGTGCAATCAATGTGGCGATTGCAAGCATAATAAACACCTTTGATTAAGTGCATGCTGTATGAGCCGATGGGGGCTGCCGGGGGCACGGTGTCTGCCGGACGTTTTAAATAGACTGTGCATTTTTGCTTTGGAATTGGCTCGTCATCCTTTTTTTAGGGTTTAGAAAGTCCCTGACGGAAATCAAAAGACGTCGGATCAGTAAATCTTAATTTAAAATTATACACAGGATTACAGTCTTATGTGGTGTCCTATATTGTAAGATTTCTGCCTTTCCGCTTCGAGTATCTGAATACGACTGATGTTTCTTTGTAGAATTTTGGATTCCTTTGAGTGCCTGCACAGATTTTTCATATTATTGTATTGACTTTCTTACATATCTTGATACTTTTCCAGGAGCAAAATGCCCATAATGATCATACCTGTATATGGTAGGTCCCGATGATGACAAATTCATTAAGGTGCTTTCAATGGATTTAAAGTGCTATATTTGTATTTAATTTAAAGATTTCTCATTTTGCTTTTTTATTTCACGAATGGAATCCTTTTTGTCTAATTTATTGTTAGGGTTTTTGTGTTCAGTATCTATGTTTAACTGTAGTCAGTTGCTGTAGTATTAAGGGCAATTAATTAATCAAACGTTCTGTCAGGTTTTAAAAGGCGATTCTACCTCAGACCTGGTTAGACTGGCCTGACAGATGTTTTGGCTGCATTTTGCCGTTTAACGTGCTCAGATGCCCTGCTGACACTGTGGTTCTTCATTTTCAGGTTACTGCCTTACGCTCGCTTGTCTCTTTTTCACCACACGAAGAAGGTCACACTCAGTGAATAAATTTCGATTTCAATCCTCACAGCTCAGGTCCTTCCCGATCCAGTGGGATTCTGGATGCTTATTTTTCTTTAAAGTAATTCCACATACAATCTGCTGTCTGTTGCAGAGCGGAGAGCCACCCCTGCAGATAACCACATGGGAGGAGAGATATTCTGCAGTAACTGCTGTAGAACCTCTTTGACACAAGCAGTACGATCCTGTTTGTTACAGAGAAAATAACTGGTATCAGATCAATATCACGAGAAACATCGGTGTCAGAATAGCTAGATCTGTAAAGGGGCGTAGCAGGGAAATAACAGAATTCCAAGATTCGATCTTTCACAAGTCATAACTGATGCCGTGCGCTAGGAAGCATCTGAGCGTTTTTTTTAAAAATTATTTTCACTACAACGCTTTTCCCGGCGTTAAAAGGCAGAACTAGATGCTGCCCGACAGCGATGAAAGGAAGAACTGTAAAAAGTGTCAGGAATCAGG
The DNA here is from genome assembly GCA_019775915.2 of Cyphomyrus plagiostoma. Classification (NCBI taxonomy): domain Eukaryota; kingdom Metazoa; phylum Chordata; class Actinopteri; order Osteoglossiformes; family Mormyridae; genus Cyphomyrus; species Cyphomyrus plagiostoma. The sequence continues at coordinate 3,992,045 of JABFEA020000042.1, forward strand.
TAAGAAGAGTTAAAAACTCGGTGTTTATATATCAGGTCATGAAGCTGAAAGCAAAAGGTAGGCGCATTTCTTCCATTTACATGTGAATAAGTACAGTGTGAAATAACCACACAATCAGCAGCTTCATTGGGCCACGATATTTGTACCTTGGAGATGCTGGTGCCCTCTGCCATTTTAGAGGTGTCAGTGACATCATCGTAATCGGGATTACAAAGGATTAAGACAGAACAACAGAATTACAGGGCTCGGTAAAAGGTGTGGCATCCAAGTGGATTACGGTCAATGGTGTGAACGTCTTGCAAACTACCACTTAGGGTAATGTTTGTTATGGTTCACGAAGTTAAGGGTTTGACATACTAGGGCAGGGTTCTTCACATCCAGGCCTTGTTATCAGTTCTGCCAGGTAGTTAGTTTAATAATTACTGATTCTGATTGGTCAGAGGCTTCACACCGGGCTGACAGGTAAAGGAAGGCTGGAAAACCAGCAGTGCTCGGACCTTGAGCACCGCGATTTGAATCACCCTGTACTAGGACCCTGCTATACTAGCCACGAACAGAAAACTGCAATAAAATATAAAGCAGTGTTTTGCTGTTCATTTCCGCTATATTTACGGTGCATAGTGTATACAGTCCTTTGAAGAGATGCGCGAACAGTCCGCAAAGAAAGCGGAGCAATCTCGCCATTTAGGAAGACTGTTTTGGATAACTGGGCGTATCACTGAGGAGGATAAACAACAAGAAAAGGGTTAGAAAAAGAGACAGACAGACAAAGCAAGGGCCGCCTGCAGCCAAGAACACTTATAAAAAAATCAACTACACAAACAAGCAGCCCTGCTGTGTTTAAACAAAATGTATTGTAAGGTTACCCCAGGTCAGATCAGAGAAAAGGAAAAATGTAAATAATGAACGAGCCACTCATGTCACCTAGAGCTGAACTATCCATATGCTCAGGGCTTGTAGCCATGGACTGGAACCTGCGTTTATTAAGCAGCTCCCCAGTGCTGGAGATTTTACAGCAAAGCCACAGGACAGGTTGATCCCAATGGCTTATCCCTTCAGAACAGTCATCTACAGACACCTACAGTATAAACATTTGTATTTGACACTGTGGTTTTGCAGAGAGCATACAAGTAGAAACTTAATTTTAACATGGACACAAAACCTAGACTCCTGAGGGCGCCTACCCCTCACAGCAACACGCAAGATTCTCCAGCCCCTTCAACACCTGGATCTGAGAAACTGGCAGAAACTGAAAAACGAAAGCTGAGCAATCAACAAACCGCTGCCGACAAATTACGATTAAGTCTATAAATGACAAATGTTAAGAATAGTTTTACTACCAGTATGTATAATTTCACCTGTGTTCTGTCATGTTGTTGCAACTGGATATACTAACTTTAGTTGTATTTTGAAAATATTTTACAAAGTTTAAAAAAAAAAAAAAAAAAAACTGAACATATTAAACACATACAAAGCTTAAAAGCCTTTATTCATATTGTTACTTTATATTTGAAATCTCCCCTCGCCCAGAAATTACTATGTGTTACACAAAATGATGTTTCTGATCGAGAAGTACAGGGTCATGCAGTGTAACCATATAACTGAAATGCAGCAGGATTGTGTCCCCCAATGGAAGGAGGCAGATGACAGGTGTGGCAGGTGTGTATGCATTGGTGCACTTCCCAGTAGAGCCCCGACAGCGCACATATCTGCGCTCTTACAGCTCCTCAAAGACCCGTACCAAGTGTTTGGAGTTCTCTACTGGCTGGAAGCTGGGGAAGGACAAAAAAGGACTTTCTGGAGGCCCCCGGCGACTGGGAAACATTGAGTTAGAGGACCAGAATGATCATGGAAGTGCTGACATGTCCTTCCTTAGGTCTAAGGAAGGTACTCAACTCATATTGGCTTTGGGGACCTTAAGATGACTCGGAAGACATGTATCTTCATTGCACCTGCAACCGACAACAGCAGGCCACAAGTCTGCTATTGGCACAGTGGGGACCCAATATAAAAAAATCAAATAAAAAGTCTAAATGGCTGAAACTATCATACTGAAATAAATGGCATTATTAAATCTGTATACAATTAATCATGTTACTGCAATGTGAAGCGTTGCAGTGTTTAAAGTTATAAATGATATATAAACATTCAGTGCTTTACATGGCAACAAAAGCCTTTAAAGCTGTAGATAGTATCTGTAAATTCATTCACAAATGTCCATGGAATCTAAGGTGTGGCACTTTAACATTGTTAAAAAAATAAAATAAAAATTAAATGTACACAAAGCTGATCTTCATTACTGAAAAATGTACATTTTATAAACAGCAGGAAGGAAATCATTTAATCGAATGTATAACTGTAATGAGACTTGCAATAAAACACGAGGGATTTAAAAATTTGTTAGAAGGATGATGGACACATGGAATATTGGACCAGCGTGGTAGGAGCACATGGATTCCATCGGCGGTGGAGACGTTAGCTTTTGAGCGAAGCCCAGATGATTAAACCGATAACCACAGCAACCACAACCAGGATCACGATGAGTATGCAGATCTTCTTCCGTGATCTGCCCTGAGTAATGGAGAAAAACACAAATCAAGATGACTTTGTTATGCAAAGGCCTGATGTTCCTCCTTCATATACTGCCTAAGCCTCCCAGGAGATGCATGCACCGTTTCGAGGTGGATGACCAATCAACTCCACAGCAATGTTCAGGCTGAAATCTGTGGATTTATAATGTCCTCCGGAATTTTCTAAGGTCACAGCATGGAATGTGATCAAATGGGAGAAATGATAAAGCTTGTATATAGCTTCCTGAATTTTCCTCAGAGCAATGAATGCAAGATGTAGATGCCAATAATCTAAAATGTACACACAATGCTTCAGTTCTCCATCCACGCACTGTGCAATGAACTGTTAACTGGGATGCCTGGTCTATGAACTGGTGACTGGGTTACCTGGTAATCTGCCGCCCTGGCCAGATGCTGTGTGGCAGACTGCACATTGATGTCAGCGTTTTCCACGTTGGCTTCTATGCTGTCTGTAGACACACAACCATAGTTCACACAGATTTATTACTGTGCTGGGACACAAAATCTTTCTGATTCATTAAACCAGTAACACTTTACCTGAGAGGGCACAAATAATGTAGTAGTACATGCTTAAGCATAAAGTAACCAGTCACTAAGTGTACTGATCCCATCTTCATGTATCATTAGTCAATCACGACAGTTCTTGTATTTCAAGGGAGAGCTATATTAGTTTATGGTTTGTATTTCACAACACACACACATCTCTACTCATTTATTTGATGTACAAAACCCTAATCCCAATAAAGACAATCTTAACCCCTGCCCAGCCCTAACCTTAACCAAAAGTAACCAAACAAAATGCAAGACTCTTGGCATTTTCAGTTGCTTGACTGCAGTCACAGATCTTTATAAAATTCAGTTTCCCTTGGGGGACTGAAAAAATACCCCCCCGCTGTCAAAATAACAATTTTGTTTTTTTTTTTATCACCAGTAATATATATTTGACCCCCCCCCCCAACACACACAAACAAAAAAAATGCAACGAAATATATTTTATTATGCATTTAAAACAAATGCAGTCCTTTTTCTGGTTTGACTATACTAGATAATTATTTATACGGCATGGCTGCACTCACCAATCAGGTCTCCCTGCTCATGAACCATCATGCCCAAATCTTTGAAGATCTCATTTATATCTGTAATATCAGACTGAAAAAGGAAGGAAGGTGTCAGAAATTCTACGCGGCATCCATACAAGCCAGCGCATTTCAGGTTAATGACGGGAATGTAAACGACTTTCAAAAGCATCCATCTCACTTCTGCAAAGAGGCTACTAACAGGCATCCTCTAGTTCTTTTGACTTGGAAGGGCCCAAACATCATGTGTTGTGTGAAGCTCCATATGTCTGAGGCAGAAGCACATGCCTGTCAAATCAAATTCTGTCCTTGTGGGTTTTTAAAGACATTATATAGACATTATATCACGTAAAGTTAAGATGGTGGCTACCACCCGGAAGGTTCTCTATGCAAACATTATGTAAAAGAAAGTGTTAGTGCTCTAAGGACTTCAAAAATCCTTCATTTGAATAGTGAAATAAAAGATGAGTTTATAATAAACAGGGCTGTTTTGACCTCCAGCTGACGGATGGCGCTCTCTCGCTCCTCGATGAGACGCAAGTCATCCTCTGTGAAGGATTCCTCCTGGACTTGAAGGTGAGACTGGCTCTCGCTGCAGCAAATTAGTGGGGTTTAAAAGAAGAGAAAACCGATTTGTTAATAAAACATCTAAATCACATTTATATTACAGCCATGAGTCGCTTAACGACAGGAATATGAGAAATGCATCGTTAGGCGATTTTATTGTTGTGTGAACATGAGTGTGCACTTACACAAACCTAAACGTACTACACACCTAGGTTGCAATAAAATTTTTCCTTAATAAGTAAAAGGAGTACACTCTCTAATAACGATAAGTATAGTTTGGTAATGATGCAGTACAGTAACATAGTTGGTCATTATCATGTACTGTACACAGCTGTATGCGGTATACTTTAAAACGAACGGCAGCATTGACCTCGTTGTTTACATCAGCATCACTGCAAACACATGAGTAATATGTTCTGCATAGACAACAATGGGCGATATGAATTTTTCGGTTCCATTATCTTATGGCAGCACCAAAGGAGAACAACTAAAAGCTAACAAAGTACACATGAAAGGGACACACTTAGGTAGCGCATGCAGGAACACATGTAATGCAGCACATACAATGACCGACTGAGGATCAAGGGCAGGCATTAATATATACAGATAATGAAGGCATGACAAGGGACAAGTGTGAGCCATTAGTAATCACACACAAGGGACTGGGAGCCAAAGGGAACAGGTTAGGGTAATTAATAAGCACTAAGGGCTTAAACAGGAGAAACTAGAAAACAGAACATAACTACAGAACTACACATGGGCAGGGATAACCAGAAACAAACACTACAAAAAGCAAAGGATAAGAATATGATAAACTGGAGAAAATGAATCACTAATTTGGTTCACAAAGGTAGGGGTGCACAGTTCTTAGCCACATGTTCAGACCATCTAACCACACAGTGGCCTGGGGAGCAAGGGAACACACTAGGGACTGTAAAAAGGTACCAAACACAGAAAGGAACAGGATGGTCAGTGACACCTGCTGGTAAAATGGGGAAACGACAGACATAGCAGGGACTGATCCTGACAATAATGCTATTTTCTAAAAGATATTGTCTTTGAATTGAATATTTATGCATAGAATACTGTGCAAAAGTCTTAGGCAAAGAAAATGTTTAAATGATCTTTATATTTATGTAAAACGATGCTTGTTAAAGTGTGCTAGATTAGCCATTTCAAAACCTTGGCTAAAACCTCTCCCTTATTCACAGCAGCCACACCATACACTTGACCACCAGCACACTTCATATAGTTAATCAGTATTGCAATGAGGTTTTTTTTCTAATTAAATTAATTAAGTGAGATGGTGGTGAAATGGGATGAGATGGCTGGGGTACCCCTGAAGGGGGGTTAGGGAACTGAAGGGTCTTCATCTAGCCGACCAACAAGATGCCAGTAACCTTTTGGAGAAAAGAAGAAATTTCTGTTCGTTTTTATTGTTTTATTCTTAATTTCCATAGATCCTAACCGTGTTTTTTGTTCTGAGCTAATGTGTAATTAATACCCAGATAAACGGCTTTAAACGCTGCCTAAGACTTTTGCACAATACTGTACCATTATCTTCCATTTATACTTTGTTTTTACCCTACAACCCCGGAGCACCTCCCTCTACTTTTACAAAAATTTATCTGCACTCTTGTTTTTTGCAAAGGAGCAAGTCAGATTTTCATCTCACGGTAACTTGCACCAGTAGAACTGTGCATGTGACAGAATCTCGAATCTCTCTCTTGAATCTCAGTCAGTAGTTAACTGCACACTTCTCTAGAATTCTGCATAGGAACAAGGGCACTTGGGGAAACTGAAAATTAGGAAGTGAGGAGAGGGATATGCTCTCTTAAGAGAAATGTCACTTCACCGTAACATCACTCTCACATGTCAAACGCACCAACAGAGTTACTTATAATGCCATTCCAGCAACTAGGGCTGTACTCATGGCAGGAGCATCTGGGTATTCAAAAGATCACAGAACTGAAGCGGTGAACACTTCATAGCTATAAAATGTTATAAACAGTTAAAACAATCTAAATTCAATGCTTTAGATTAGCACTTAATAATAAATAAAATTTATAAATAGCTTTTAATAATAATAAAAAAAAAAAATCTAAAAAAGCCTCTGGCTTGACTTTCCCACAGAACTCCTTTAGGGAGTTGGTCACTGACAGAGATAGGGGATGAGGAATGCAGCTGGATGATGCGTCTAACCCACTGACTCATAGGTGCCCTTTGGGTGGAATTTCTTTTTAAAATGACCAAAATTATTTTAAGAGATACAACGTTCCCTCCAAAGCATTATGCAGTATGGAATGACAACAGCTCACTGTTCCATATTATTTCACATTTTAACTAAGAGATTGATCCAGGGGTCAGATTTAGCCCCACTGTGGTGCCCCTTAAAGCTACTGTGCCTTTTTGAGCCTTACGAGCAGGATGAGCTCAAGGCATAAGCGAATATATTGTCTGCTAAGAGCCCAGCCACCACCAGGGGGCCCCCACAAGTAATCACCCTGTCAGAATAGCAAGAAACAACTTGGTTAATCAAATTTTGCTATGGGCCCCAACGGAAGCTGGTCCGGATCTGCATAGGAAGCTGACAGCGAGACATGAGAACAACCCCGACCTGTCAAAAGGCGATGGAATTCCTCCGAAGGGCTCGTCAGGATGGCCAGCCTGTAGATAAAGACGCCCAATTTAGTTTTTGCATACTGGTATATTTCATTTTTGTATTCAAAACCAAATCACTGCTGCCAGTCCCTGCTGCCTGCCCAGCCCTCTCACTACCGCAATGCCCTGCTTTAGTCTGGCAGTAAGGAACCAGCACAGCTCACCGATAACCTGGAACCAGCACGGACTCTGGCAACAAACTCCTTTTCCTTCTCGGCAGCCTGCCGCTGAGTCTTCTGGAAGTTTGCCAGCGCGTTGCTGAAATCATTCACAAGGCGATCTTTCAGCAGCTTCCTCTGACGCTGGACAGAAAAACAGTAAACAAATATGCAAATTTATTTTGAAACTAAATCTTTATTTTCCATTTTCACAAGGACATTGGAATACTTCTTTTTGCAGATTCCATCTTGCTCTCCTTTGAAACATACACACATACAGTACATAATGAAGATCAAAGCACCCTGGTACCTCTGGAGCATTTTGGGGGGGGGCTTACTGAAGGGCCCATCAAAGATGTGACTGAGGCTGAAGCCGGTGGCCTTCCTGTCACAGGCACAAAGACTTAACCAACTGAGCCACAAATTCATCCCCAATCACCAGTACAATTTCTCAGATTCATTTTCACAACCCTACATTCTCTCCCTCCTATAAATTCAGTTCCACTGAGATCTTTGTCCTCATTTATCAAAGAAAAAGCTCTGTTTCATCTACATATTAATTTCTTCCAAGGTTTTTGACTAGAACCCATTATCTGTTCAACATTCCCCTGTAACTGGACTGTGGATACTCTATCTACAAGTCCCCCTCATATTTTACACAATTATGCATTAGAACTGATTTGATTATAATACAGCATTCTAAATGCACAGAACAATTGTCAACATAATGGTTAAGCATAAAGGTGACATTATGTTACACACACGAGCCTTTCACATAAAATGTAACCTCTCTCTCTCTGTGAATTGGCCCTGCCTGTGGGTAGGGTGCCACTTATTGCTGGATTAGCTGCCGCTCAGTCGATGTCTAACATCCGTCTCCGAAGAGGACGTCGGATCCAGATTCCTCCACACACAAAGAATGACCTGGGCCTAGGTGTGACTGTAAATTCCATTTCCTGAACTCAGGCATGATAGACTACGGCTGTCTGTAGTATAACGCCAAGGAAAGTAAAATGCATGATTATAGGAATAAGAAACGCACCTAAGAAATGTGCCCACCTGCTGGGGTCTAACTGCAAAACAGAAAAAGTCTCCTTAATGCTACGCTAACAGAGGCAGGATAAGGGGTTATAAGTACTGCATTGCACCATATTAATTCTCCTAGGTGTCTGTGGCGTACTCATGTTTTAATCTCCCAAAAATTATTTCACAATGATATGGGATCAATCCAGGAATCTGTGCAATGAAAGATATACCTGATCTGTGGTGACAGGGAGGGATCCAAATTCCTTCATGCATCTGTCAGTTTCTTTGGCCAGCTGATTAACATTGTGCTGTTTTTGTTGTCTGGGATTACAAAAAGGAAACACACAAATAACATGTAAACAAGGTGAGAGCTGTTTTAGAAATTGAGAGAGAGAATGAGAAGTGCCTGTATTACAGTGTCTGTCATCTGTGACTAGTATTTGCACGACTGATTCTTACTGTTTGGCTTTCTTTAGACATCTAAATAAATAACTCCCTACAGAGTTTGCAATCTGAGCACTGAAAGGCACCAGCCTGTCTGTCTGTCAGCACAGTCCCAGCGCTGTGTCTGTACTTATGCTGGTTACCTGTTAGCACTCCGCCCATCCCCCCACAAGCCATGCTGCCAAGGAGAAGTGTTGACTGTAAATCAACATGTTGGTGCCCTTCAAGGCCTTGCCCACGGCCTGCCACCCCATATGCACTCTCATTTACAGCAACTCCACAACTCTGACATATTGTTTGCAAACGCATACTGGTGGTTACTGACCCACTGCCAGTAGCATTTGAACTCAATCTGCCCGAGTGACATTTTAATCCTTTCTGGTGTGCAGGTAAAATCTCACAATGACAGCATAGAGACTGTAGTTGGTCTGGGTGAGAACCAGAGTGCACCGTAGTTGGTCTGGATGAGAACCAGAGTGCACCACGGTTGGTCTGGGTGAGAACCAGAGTGCACCGCGGTTGGTCTGGGTGAGAACCAGAGTGCACCGCGGTTGGTCTGGATGAGAACCAGAGTGCACTGTAGTTGGTCTGGGTGAGAACCAGAGTGCACTGTACTTACAGCTGCTGCCTGAGCTCAGTGGTGTCCTGTAGACTTCCCAGAAGGTTTATAATTCGCTGGATCTCAGATGCTTGGGAAGAAAAGGACATATTATTGGGTCTTTTAGAGGCAAACATAAAATCAATAAATAATCAGACCCTTTTTGGGGTGGAGGAGGAATAAGAACATGCTTGTTCTTAATCACAGTTTGATTTATTATAATAATAAAAATAACTAGATGAATAGTACATCACATTACTGGGTGTCAATTAAAACATGCCGAAATAGCGACAATCTTTGTTGTTTTACTGGTGACCACAAACATGAATCTGTAAATTTCATATAAATAAAAACTCATTCGAAAAATAAAAGGCAGCTATAAGTGAATATAATTTTAGGTAAAACCTCAAAATCTTGCGATTTATGCTTCACGTTAAATGTTACTAAATCACAAAAATATTAACTGTAGTATGAACTGATCTTAAGTGTAGTAACTTATTGTTATCTCATGATTGCACAAGAACTTACTCTGTTGTGTTATTTTATGAATGTTTGATCCTATTTCCTGGACGAGCTGATTAGGGTCTTGTGGCACTCCAAATTGGTATGCCATGATGAATCAACGCTCTACAAAAGAAAATAGAAAATGTGCTTTTCTCATTGGGGTCACAAAGATGACATCAAATTAATACATCAGGAAACCAATGGAACCAAGTCATATTACAAGCTAGGTAACATTTAACTTTTCCTGCCAACAACAGTGAGAATATACAATAATTTTTGATATCCTGGTTCAGCTACTTGTATGGATAGCTGCCTGCTTGTGACTGAATTATGTTTAAAGATTGTAGTACATTCCTTATGTCCATTGAAATTCAGTAAAGGAAGTTATAGTTTTACAGTAACTGTAACATGGCAAGTTCCTTGCTTAATGGCAGAGAAAAAAAGCGGCACAGCCTGTGGGAAATCAGGAAGCTAAACCAGCAACTGTTTTATAAGTGTTGTTTATTGAATAACCATAGTTAAATATTAATTGCAATCAACTAAGCAACTACTTTGGGAGAGCTATGGAAAAGTAGATGAAAATGACGTCAACCTCATCTCGGAGTAAACGTCAGATTTAAAGAGCAAAACAATAACTGCTCCACACTGATTTAAAGCTGTTTGGACAAAAGCCTGATTTACAAATGTATCATATACACAGACGACATCACACAATAGTACTGTATATCATTTTTGTCATCTGAAAAAAACGATCTTAAGACACTGTGTACTGGGTTGGGTGCTACACGGATGGTTAACCAGCTGCTAGCTTTTAGAGAGTCCAACGTATATTTATATTACGAATCCTCGTAGTGAGCTCCCATTACTGTAATTTATTTACCAGAAAAATGTGGAACAGCACAAAATATTTAAATCTGTATTTTAAAACACGTTCGAAATATTAGGTAAACAAAACGACGATATAAATTGACGCTAAAAACGCAAGGAAACCACCATTCTTACATTCTAAAGTAATGGCAAAACAAGTGAAGTGACGAGGGATGTTCGTAATCTACCCACGCAGCACAATATTAGTTGACAAGGCGGTGACCACCGAAAAACGATTTTTAGTAAGTGCTCAGCTGACCCTTGGATACGGCACGCCCGTTCCCATTTTACCCTACCTTCTCTGTGGCGGCGGCCTTTCGCTCTGTTCATTTCCGGGTTTGGAGTCACGCCCCTGTCACATGACGTGCGCGTCGGCGTGAGTTTGGCACGTGAGATGCGGATCCTGCAAGCGTCAGAGAGGGCGGTGAATCTGGCGGGGCGTCAGAATTCGCACATTTACGCGGTACGTACTGAATTTCGGTAGTCAGGGGAGGCAGAGCTTCACCGCTCATACTCCAGTGATAATAGCCTGTACGAAAAGTAACGTATTTCATTAGTGTTTAAAGATAGTGGTACCTCAGAACTCGAACTTAATCCGTTCAGAACTCCGGGTTCGAATTCTAAAACGTTCGGGTTCTGATCAATTTTTTCCCATAATGGAAAACCAATTAATTTATTACACATAAATATGTTTTTTTTAGCATTTAAATACAAAATAAGAAGAATAAGAAGAGCATATACTGTACTAAACACATCTAAGGACATTTATCAAAACAGTAATTTGTAAAGTAAGAAAATAAATGTATCCAAACAATGTGTCCTGCCCCGATCGTCCCCCGTGAGCCACGCCCTCTCATTAACCCCGTGTGGAAAGCCCCATGTTCACGGTTTGACTTCTGAGATTCAGATCGAGTACTAGGTTTTTTTTTTTCCAAAGTGGTTGGTTCAACTTTTAAGAAATTCGAGTTTTAATGAGTTTGAGAACTGAGGTACCACTGTATTTAGGCTCTCTGGTCTTGTCATAAAACTGACACGAAATCACATCTGCCTCACGGAATGGGGCTGGTCTTTAAACCAAGCGATGCTCGCTCTCCCAGCTCTAGCTAAAAAATACAACAGATCAACAGATACAAAAATGAAAAATGATATGTCTGGCCTCAAAGAGTACAATTATATATGTTTTCACTTCTCTTGAATGAGAATGAAGAGGGAACTGCAATGGCCAAAAACATGTGAATCGAATACGTACTTGATACTTGATGCGTGTATTGTAGGGAATGTTGATGATAGGAAGAGATGGGGGGGGGTGCCAAGGGCACTGCCACCTCTAGTCGCCTAAGTCGAAATTGCAGTTGATTGGCAAGACCAGCATTGCACATGTTCTGAGCTGGTACTTGGCACAAGCCAATATGAATACAAAAAGAAACACCGAGATAAAATAAAGCATCCATCCATCCATCCATCTTCTAACAGCTTATTAATGGTGTGTGGCTCTGTGGGTTAGCATTGTCTGCACATGACTATAATGGTGTTGGATCGAACTCCTTGGCTGGTTGAATAATTTCGACACTGGATGCTAGAGCAAGGCCCTTAACCCTAATTACAGTTGGGATAGACAAAGAGCTCAGCACGAAATGGACAGTAGCTTCTTATGAATGTAAGTGGGGCAGTAATTTTGTATTAAATATTATTCATAATTAATTGCATGCTTTTCCCCTTTCGCTCGGCTGAAGGGGGTCTGCTTGCTGACCTCAGTTCAACAAAACACTGGAAGGTTGAGGATCTTGAATAATGCAAAAGCCTTTGCCACTTCTGCATTCTCTGGGTTCCCATGAATTTCCTGGATTTGATATGTTCAGCGCATGCTCGACCACACAGGTAATCACCATGCCCGCGATCAGCCAATTGCTGTCATAGGAGCCCATGCATTCATCGACACAAACATTTTGCACTTCTTCAAAGTGGGCAAAGTATGACAAAAGTATGTTGTATAAGAAGGATACGGTCCAACCGAGAAATATACATTTCACAGTCCTATTAATGGACATCTTACAGTTATATTGTAGGGGAAGACACACAGCAAAATATTGGTTAATTGCTATGAGCACTACATGGCAAAGAGATGACGCGGTAATAGCCCAAGTAAACACATTGTAAAACCAGCACATAGTTACCCCTAAACGCCAACAAGACACTAGCAATCGCACACAGTTTACTGGCATGATGATTGCTCCAACCAAGAGATCTGTGACAGCTAGAGAGAGGGTGAGAATGTTAGCTGGACTGTGGAGTTGTCTGAAGAAGGAGAGCGAGGTGATGACCAGCAGGTTTCCCAAAACTGTGACCATTGACAGAAAAATGGAATTAACCACATTTACAATTAGATATTCGACTTGTATGTCTCCATCGCAGGATGAGTTCTGTGATAGAAGACAATGAAAGATGTCTCCACCAGGCAGATTTTGTTCCATGGAAAACCGGCAAAAATGGATCTACAATCGAGGGGAGGCGCAAAAAAGCAGCTGACAGTCATCCCTCATGGTCCACGGGGGGTCGGTTCCAGGAACCCCTGCAGATACCAGAAATTCATGGATGCTTTTTATGTATAAACTAAGCATGTCCTCCCGTGTACTATAAAAATATCTAGATTACGTATAATACCTAATATAAAGTAAATGCTAAGTAAATTGTTGTTTTATTGTATTGCTTAGGGAATAGTGACAAGAAAACAAGTCTGTACGCCTGCACTATCGTAGTGCATACAGAAAATATAAAATCATTCTGTCTCATACACACACACACTGTGTTAACACTCACCAAAACCAAAAACTACACTCCACTTCAGTCACGTAGATTCAGCGTAGTGCAATGTGCTCCACAAATTCAAGTTTTACTTTTAGCAAGCTTGCTGGAATTATTTTTCCCTGATATTTTTGGTTGACGTTTGGTTGAATCTTTGGACATGGAGCGTCGACTGTATTTGCATATATCTTTTTGAAGTCTGAATGTAAGAAAGGGGGGTCCTTTCACCTCAGCTTTGATGATCAGACACTGCTCCTGGTTATATACCGTGTGCCTGCTTGCCTGGGGGTCACATGAGGATGTGACTCTGCAGCATGGATATGCTGTGGGACCAAAACCGGAGAGACTCCTTGCGTGTGTTTATGGGTATCACAGAATCACACAGGCAAGAGGGATGTCACCAGTGAGCGCCTCTTAGAGGCAAGGTTTGTAAGGAACTGGTGTCATTATGCAACGACACTGTGAGGACCCGGGGGATTAGGAGGTGGGTTTGGCTGGTCCTCATGCTTGGACAGGGCCAGGAAAGGACCTCTGCTCTTTCCCAGTATCGCTGGGTGTGACAGAAAAGAAATCATTAATGTCTATTCTGATTTTTTGTTGCAACTCAGGTTATATCTGGGGCTTTGCTAGACATAGAAGTCAACTGGGGCAGTGGCTGAGCTGTACTGGGGCAGAGGCCGAGCTGTACTGGGGCAGAGGCTGAGCTGTACTGGGGCAGTGGCCAAGCTGTACTGTGGCAGAGGCCGAGCTGTACTGGGGCAGAGGCTGAGCTGTACTGGGGCAGAGGCCAAGCTGTACTGGGGGAGACGTCGAGCTGTACTGAGGCAGAGGCTGAGCTGTACTGGGGCAGACGCTGAGCTGTACTGGGGCAGAGGCCGAACTGTACTGGGACAGACGCTGAGCTGTACTGGGGGAGACGCCGAGCTGTACCGGGGCAGAGGTCAATCTTTACTGGGGCAGAGGTCGAGTTGTACTGGGGCAGAGGCCGAGCTGTACT
>JABFEA020000042.1:4058788-4080818 GCA_019775915.2 Cyphomyrus plagiostoma
AGGGCCCCTGTCCTGAGTTGGGCCCCTGAATCAGACAGGGTGTCCATGCTCCTCCAGCACCTCTGGGCAGGGGGACGTGTTTCTGATTCTTGAGGCATCCATTAAATCTTAGGTTATGGCAGTTTTTCTTCTACAGCTAGGCTGCATTATTTAAGGCATTGTGTGTTACATTGTTTGAACCAAATGCCTCCATAATATGATAAAAACTTTTATATTGACATTATGGGGACCTCACAACGATATACATACAAGTGTGTGTCTGTCTGTGTGTTTTCTGTGATTTATTGCCCATTTACTTGTCTTGCTGTATTTTGAAGTACAAGTTGCTAAATATTATTCTGACCTGAATGTCTTTCATCCAATTGACCACAAGAGGGAGACATCAGCTACATTATATGATAATACTTAGGTTATACCAGTTTCTTTGTACTACAATTGATCTACATAATATAAGGTTAGTTTACTGACGCTTAAGGTTAGGTGCTTAAGCTCCTCATGTTATATGTGTGTGTCTTTTATTGTGTCTATTTACTTATATGTTACATTATGGAGTACAGTTGATCAAAATACTCTGTCTACAGTGCCGTTTGTGTAATTGGCCACAAGAGGAAGACAAATAGCAAGTATACAAATCTACTTAAACTTTTCAAATATCATTTTATATTTGTTTATTTAGCTGACACTTTTCTCCAAAGTAACATATGAGTGAGGGAAGTGGCACATTACAAACAGGCAGCTTTCAAGGAGTCAATAAAGCATATGTGCAGCTAGGCTGAGCTAAAGGGACTATTTAATACAAAGATTAATAGCCTACCTGCTGCAGAGAGGGAGAGGGCAGGGGCTCATTTGAGGCTGACAGATGCTACTCTGCCCAGCACAGCAACCCCCGGTGTGACACAGCTGTCCAGGAAGATCTTGCCTTCCACCAGCTGCTCCACACCACATGACACTATTACATAAGTAAGACACACAATGTTTGAAATAAAGCATTATTCTGAAGCATTATAATATACCAATTAATAGGCAACGTAAACAATAAATGGAAAGGACTTATGTCTCAAACATGATTCATACTTACCGTGGACTTACTGTGGACACGCCATGGCACATAATGCTGTTGTACTGTAATGTTTTCATCAAAGAGGTTGGGTACAGACACTGTATTTGTGTGCAGTGGCAGGGTCCAGTTCTTCTGATACAGTGAAACAGGCCTCTGTCTGTTACAATAATGAGGCCCGTATTTCATTGTGGATCCGCTGTAGGAGTGTAGAAACAATCACTGTNNNNTCTGTTCTCTTGTGAGTGAGCCCAGAGATACTCATTAGGTCTCATCGTCTGATAAACATCTAATCCTTGTCACCAATGTCACACCTTTCAAACACAGGGACTCATTAAACTGTCACACTCCTTGCAATTCAGGGCCATGTTTGCATCTTCTTGCATCACACAGACACACATGCTGGATGTGATGATGGGGGGTCACCTGAAATCCAAGTGTCTGACCTTTCAGGCCTCTCCATACAACTGCAACTTGGATAATATTGTGGGATAATCTGCACAAGTCACAGAATAAACAGGTCGCACTATTACTGCAGTCCAAGCAAAACTTCGGGTCCTGCCGTCTTGTTGAGATGCGTCTTGCCCAGCATCGAGACATCAGCTCATTCCATCTATAATTCACATAACTTTTAACGCTTCCACTGACTGCCAATTTAATAGTAGTGTAGTTAGTCTGGTTACAGCTGCTTTGGAGGGACACACAATACTGCAAAAAATCTAAATACCTCAAAGTTTATATTAATATTTAGTGACTACCCGATCATTCTAAATGCAATCATATTTAGTGTGATATTTATTGTAACAGTAAGGTTAACACCAATCATTTATGTAGCCATTTGTTGAAACAGCACAAGTTGACATGATAATGAATACGAAAGTTCAAACAAAACCTAATGAACGCCAGTGTGTCCAATCACATTGAATTTTATGTATAAGGATTAAGTCTAACCAGCTTCTTTATCATTACAGCTTTTCGGTCCACCCACCTCCACCCCTCCACCACCTTCATCCTGGTCCGGGGTTTGGCTCCTTCACCTCCTGCCTGGTCGCCCAGCCAGATCTGTCATCCTCAGAGACGATGGAACCGACGACCAAGAGACGGGCTTCACCAAAATCTCCGTTCACATACTCATTCAAATTGTTTCAACAAATAAACACCTGTGTCAAATCAAACTATTGAGGTCTCCTTGATTGAAATTTTGTTAACATATATTAAATGAAGAAAATGTTGGCAACTTCGAGGCTTGTAATAACTGTCACTCAAGCAAACCCATTCACCTAGTTCATTTGGTAATTCATGATTTCGTATTTGGAGCAGCATAACCGGAGTGACATACTAGCTAAAAAAAAGAGGCACTTTCTACATTACAAAGCTTTTGTCTCCCCCTTGTGGTGAGTTACTTGAAATTCACTGTATTGAGAATTACCTTCATCACCGTGTACTCATGACCCTGCATTGCATATGTTGTTGGAAGATGGATGGATGATTCATTAAAATAAAAATAATGAGTTTAGCCATCTGATACTTTAGTCCTGATTAAATTTGCACTACAAGACATCAATACATTATAACAGGGTTGTGTTTTGTTCCGACAGGGACAGCCTACAGCTTCGTGTATCATGCTGCATAAAAAATGATTTTTGTTTTTGTTTGTTAAAAGAGTCACATTTTTCCATAAGGCAAGCATCACTCCTTCTTGGAATGCTGGTATGCTGTTCCTGACTTCTGTGTAGTTGGACATTGGATCATTATCTCTGGGGCCTGAATGAGGTGGAAATCTACTCTGCACTCTATTCCATGTCCAAAAGTCCCCACAAACTGGGCCTGGGTTGTCATAGGATGGATGGGAAAGTCATCCCTCGGTGGAAAAAATGACAACCATCCTCTTTGAAGATGTACCATTATGGCTGGGACCCCCATCGCCCCCAGCCCCAGCACCCCTACCAGCCCCTTGAAATATTTTTAGAACTTGACCTCTGCCCAAAAAGGCTTAATGGTGGTGATTAAGGAGGCCATGTTTCAATTCGTCCTGGTGACCATGGGACCACTGTTGGATTGTTATAGGGGTGTTATTTTGGGACATGAGGTCATCATTAAAAAGTTTTCTGCACTGTAGAGTGCCTGGCGCTGTAAAATGATGTGAGATGCAAAGGCAGTGCTTTCATGCCGGACGGTTCTTTCATGCTCAGACGGTTCTCAGACTGTGAGCATGGTTCTTAAAAGATCTCAGCTAAACAAATCATTCAGGGCTCATTCATTGGGGGCTTTAGGCCCACAGGCTCCAGCTCATGATGCATCTACTCATTTGTCTTGGCCATTATGTAATGATGCAGAACAACCATTGGACAGGTCGGGATTTCAGGACTTGTGCTCCTTGTGCCAGGATAAGTGTCCTTGTACTCTGGCTATAGACATAAGAAGTAGCTTTAAAATCCAGCTTTGTGAAGCTCCCTATGTTTTGTTCTTGTGTCACAGAGATGCTGATTTGCTTGTGTGTTTTTAGAGGGCATGTATTTGAGGTAACAACTATCCTGTCAGGCATTTATTGGTCCCTGACACATAGCATCTGACTTTGTTGGTCTTTAATACATGTTGTCCATGAGTTTTGAGATTGCTGCCTTTGACACAATATTATTTTGCAGGTTTTTGATTGATGCACCTGTAATTTGGAGTCTGATTATTTTGCGCATTTCCAATTATCAGTCGCCTCAACGTGCTTTGAAAACTCATATATAAAGTGATGCTCTCTTTCAGAGCCAACACGTTATATTGATAATTGACAACCACTCCAATATGCCTTACCGTTGTAGCTCTTTATGTAACTAAATTGTTAAGGCCCATTTTCTAGTGTTATTTCCATTGTTTTGTTCACCCCTGTATTTGATGAAGTTGTTACTGTCTCCCTCTAGTGGTAAAAGACATCATGCACTGTAGCCATAATATCTATGTACTTCATACAAAAAAAGCAAACTATATAACTTAACCTTTCAAACTTGCACATAAAGGAAGTGATAAATCGCCCTGTTGTTCTCCTTGTCATACATTATGTATACGTACAGTTGGGTGGAATTTTTGTTTAAGTAAACATTAAGACTGGTTATTAATAGAACGCTTTAAGTGCTACAGGCTTCATAGTTTAGGCATTACGTAGGCAGGCCCGGGTTAAGAAGGTCTGACTAACGGACAACTCATATTTACGAATGGTCTGCCACAATGCCTCCGATATTAAAAATGCAGGTCAAATATAATTGTTTGTAATAACAAATGCAGGTACCACTTAGTGACGCTCATGAAAACACTGCACAGCTTCTGCAATAGCGTATGAAGTCACTTTTATTATTACAGCGTTATTATTGTTCCAACTTACCTACATATTCGACTTAAAGACAGACGTGCTCATAACCCGGGGATGGCCTAGTTCATTTTATGTTATAACCCACAGAAAGTCCTGAGCTGTACAAACTACAGGGCAGCCTAGTATCACCTGTCCGTGATTCTAGTCTTGCTACGCAACTTGAGACATTGATTAGTGTCAGAATCGGTCTACAAGGCCTGAGGTTGGTAGGGAGGACGGGAGTTACCTGGAGACCGCTGTCTTAGATAAGACAAGGTTGCCATTGATAGACAGTTGGAATAATGTTAAAATATCATCGTAT
This sequence comes from Cyphomyrus plagiostoma, assembly GCA_019775915.2. Taxonomy (NCBI): domain Eukaryota; kingdom Metazoa; phylum Chordata; class Actinopteri; order Osteoglossiformes; family Mormyridae; genus Cyphomyrus; species Cyphomyrus plagiostoma. Next base: position 4,063,505 of record JABFEA020000042.1, read on the forward strand.
CCAAAGCGATCTACTCAGCTTGAAGTTTCTGCACCACCACCAACACTGAGTAATCAAGCACGTGTGCGAATGTATATATGATAGAATATAACCCTTCCAAGACTAGACAGGCTCTTCTGCATGCCTGTGCTCCAGAATTCCAAGAAGTGTAAATTAGGTCACGTACAAATGAGGTCATGTTACATAATCCTACATAAATTAAGGAGGAAAAACACCGGCACTCAACCTGATCATACAAGCTCATCTTCTATGCTAGTAGCACAGGTGCGGAGGAGTACGTGATGTTGTGGATTTTGTCCCCCCTCTAGCGGTGAATAATACACATTACAGCTAAAGTGCATTACAGTTTTACGTTGACGTTTGACTATGGCATAATAATTAAAGTCTTTTAAGCACAAAGCAGTTACTTATTCCATAATGAATTTGGTCATTTACTATATATTGTTACTGGTGCTAAACATCTACTAGCAAGTCATATTTAGGGCAACATGCTCATAAATATAAAAATATATCATTCACTTCAGCAAATGCAGGGGAAACCCCATCCAAAAGAATAATAATTCCCTCAAACCATAAGTACCTGTCATTTCTTTAATGTTTTATCATTTAATTAAGAGTGCATTACAACTTTATAGACGGAACACCTTGTGAGAATTGAATCAGGATAATACTTAATACTTTACTTTTGGAAACAAGACAATTTGACAGTGAAACATCATAAATAAATGTGTTCTATGGAGGGGGGGGGGTATCTGGGTTAACAACACTTAAGTATGTCAAGTAGTATTTTAATTAAGTGCTTAAATAATTAGTTTAAAAAAAAAAACACCCTAAACTTATATTATATTCGGGTATAATGAAGCCTCGCAAAGTCAAACTAGATATTGATTACCATGGTATACAAGGCTAAATAATCCCTCTCTCTCCATATTGTATGGATATGGCTTCCTCTATCATCGCTATGGATGATCATCCTGAAGAGCTTAAGTGCACTCAGCCCTGGACTGGCCATCTGGCATCTTCCCGGGGAGTCGATGGGTCTGTGTTGCCCCCCCCGATGTCAGAGGCCCCAAAGACTGGTGGCCGATTCCTAATCCCAGTCAAACCCCAAGTCCTCGTTGCAGCTATTAAGTTCTCACACAACCCATATTTATAGGGTGATATATTTGTAGGAAAAGGCCTGGTTCTTTCAAATTCACACATTCAAAGCCACATTTACAACTTAGTGGCAAGAATAAAAATAAATCTCAGGACAGATTCTCATGAAATGAAAGTAAGAAGAACAAGTAAATAGTTTGAGTTTTGGTTGGAAAGAATATTTCGCTGACATCCATTAATTTGCTCCAACATCCACATTTGCTACTTACACGCCATAGTGTGTTTCAGAAAGGCGTTGTCACTGATGAATGCATAGCCTTGATCAGAGGCTCCCGCGTTGTGTGTCCATAATATAATAAATAATGCAATTAGAAAATGCTGACATTCTGTTGGTTTTCTCCCATTCAGATAGAGCGCATTTTTAAAATTATTCTGTATATTTTGCCCATCTATACAGCTGGTTATTTAGGGATGCTTAAAATCACTGTACCTGTCAAAGGGTAAGAAGACAGGGATCTCGCCAGGGCTGAAGACTGCAGAGAATTAATCTCCCAGTCAGTTTAATTATGTTATATCCAGCCCAAAACTAAACACCCCCCCCACTTTGGATCTACACTGACTGTTCATACCTGTTATTTGCTTTTGTCGTAACAGTATTGTTAATATTTTGATTTTGGAATTTGGTTCTGATGCTTTCGATGGTGTCTTCATCTATGTACTCGTAATCATGCTTATCTTCATTATCGTCCGCAACACTCGTGTTCTCGCAATCGCTGTTTTCATGCATGGCTGGCAGAAGACACAAAAAAAGAATATTTAAGATTGCCCCACACATTATATTTATATAAATATAATCTCAGTTTTTGTAAGAAAGGAAACAAAAGCATATCAAATCAAGACTATGGTGTTAATGCACTGTCAATCAATTAGAACCAGGGGAAAAGATGCTTAGAATGATAGATTATCCAATCATAATTACAAAGTAACTAACCTCTTTGGTGATCCACATGTGGAACAGCGCCTTGAGCTGATGTTAACTTGCCACTTTTTGGCGAAAGACGCTGTTCATGAGCTTGATCAGATTCCTCAGGAATGACAGGTTTTAGCGCACGGTTTGGACACTAAAAAGAGAGGGACATTTTGATTTAATATTTCAGTCCATAATTTTTGGTCAGATTTCACAAGGTAAAGATATTAATTCATCAGTATTGAGATTCTTTTCATAAGTGCAGAACCATTCAAATCTGTACATGAAATAAGGTTTGCCCTTGCAAATACTGTTTTCCTGTTCTAGCTTAGTGAAAGCCCACGTGAAAGTCATATTAAAAACATTATTGATAAACATCACTGATTTTTTTTTTCTTTCAAAGGTCATATTAGCGTCATAAATATGGTGATGCTTTAGAATTTAGTTATTGAAAAGCTATTTTTAACCAGATAATACTTCTTATAAAACAGCAGCCTATAAAGTCTAGGACTTTCTGTCAAAACTAAAATATCCAATGTTAAGCAATAAGGAAATTGTATTGGAATAATTAATATTCATTGATGCCCATATTCTAAGCAGTACTAAATTATGGTGACTGATAGTCAAGAAAGACCAAAGCTGTGATTAGTTTTGTCAATTCCTAAGATGTTAATGGAAATTTCCTCACCAATGGAAAGACCAGCTGAGAGCAACATCCAAATTAAATAAAGGTTATGAAATTTAATTGTTAAATTCAGGTGAACTTGTTTGTCGTGAAAAACGAACTTACTGTAGATAAACTGATAAGTGCTTTGCGTGTGTGATTATTTCAAATTTACACCTTTATGCCGGTAGAAAGTAATATAATGTTAATGAATAGCAATTTGGCACAATTTCTGGATGTGTGACATTTTAATGATAAGTGGACAAAAATACTGAAGGAGATAACTGGCAATATCATTTCAGTTGCCTTTCTGCCGTAATGCAGTGTATTTTAACATTCCTCGTCTTCCCAACCTGTGTGTGTATTAAATGACTAAAGTCTTTAAGACAAATACTGTAATATATTTAACAGTTTAATATAACAGTTTAATTAGGACTCACTCCAGAACACTGTAACTGATCTGACTTTGAAGGTCACCCAGCTGCCCTAACTGACCTCCCCCCCCCACACACACACACACACACACACACACACACACACACACACACACACACACACACACACACACACCTTACTAGCTTAGCTCTCACTTATACAAGGCTAACTAACATGCATGGTCATGGCCTCAGACCTGTCCATAGAGTTATACAACTATAATTGCAAAAATGCTTGGGCTTCAGGCCACTCCAGGACCTTGGCCAGGAAAAGTGGTATGAAAAAGGATAGATAGATGGATGGATGGATTCTGTACCCCAATATCTTCCAGTTTTTCAAATCAAAAATTTAACACTGGAAAAAGGTAACCGCTGTCATATCCAATTTAATCTAAATCTGAATTGACAAACAAATTGAATTCTGACTTGTTTTTGTATGTTGCCTGTTATTTCTATCCCAACAAAGAAGCCCAGTGATTTGATTACTGGCCCTGAGGAGACCAGCAGGGCTCTGTGGCCTGATCTAAATTCATCCATCAACCCATTTTCAATGGCTGCTCACCCAGCGAAACCTCTGAATGCCTATTAGACTGATACCACTCATCTCAACTTAAGTAAGGGAAAAAACTTAAGAGGGAACATGGACAGGGGAGCTGTAATGCACAGGCTTTGGGGAAAAAAGGCCTTAAAAAGTCCCCCCCCTCCCCCTATCGATAATCACCCTCAGAAAATGGGAGGGGGGAGATCTGACGACTGAAATAGCCCAGTGGCCCATGGTCATGTTAATGTGCTGCTGAGAGTGGGAGACGCCACAGGATGAACATACCTTCGGTGAGCCTGTGGGGTTAGATCTCTGCCCCTTTGGCAGCGGCAGTCTGACCGATTCCGGCGGGGGCTGCTTCGGCTTCTTGGGTGGCCGGGGCGGGGGGCACAGCGTGGCCAAGGCATACCTGCGAAGGGTGTAGTAGCAGTGCTCGCCGATCTCCTCCACAGCGGCATGTGCGTAGGGCTGCGGCCTGGCGGCCTGCTTTCCGGGGAGGACCTGCACGGTCATGAAGGTTCGGTTGACAGGCACCTCCCAGCACTGCGACAAATCCGGGCTGGAGACGAGCAGATATGGGTCTGAGATCTCCTCCTCCAAACACAGCCCGGGAACAGCTGCCAGGGTGTCCTCTGGCACAGAAAGGTCTCGCACAGACACTTTGACATTGAACGGAAGGTGGAATCTCTGGCAGACTTCGGAGATACTATATTGCTTTTTGTCATGGATAACTTCCACAAAGGCGCCGTCCAGATACAGTGGAATCAGCACGGACTGATAGTTTTTGCCCTCTATCTTCTCGCAGGCCAAGGCCTCCACCGTCTTGCGCTTCCCTGCATAGGTAACCTCGCTAGTTTCCTTTCCCTGTACCAGATACTGGTCCCCCACAAACACAGTGGAAAGACCCTCATAGTGGGACTCAAAGGCTCGAGTCGCCACCACGTGGAGCTGTTCCTTGTCTCTCTTGGCCACCTCCAAATCATACGCCGTAGGAAACTCTCGCGGCCTTCGCTTAAATCTGCCTTTGTAGGACAGTGGGATGAGGAAGCGTCTCTGGGAACCGCTACGGATTTCAGACGCTAGGATTCGTTTAGCTGAACATGCAGCGTGGATAACAATTTGCTTGCAGTAAATAAGGAACTGGAACTCCTCCTGAGTGTGCAGCGGGGGCTCTATAACCTCAGCCAAGATAGGAAACTCCTCAGTGGGCTTCTTGAAGATATCACTCAGTGATAATAGCTGAGGGAAGCCGTCGCCGTCAAACTGATCCGTTATGTCTATGACCTCCACGTCCAAAGTGGACGGGATGCGAACAACATCCTTCCGGTCTGCAAGGATACAAGTGGAAAAAAGTTATCAACAGGAATGTGGTGCAATTTACTGGAATGTGTTACATGCTAGAGTACCCCTTTTCACGATTGATTACCCTGCGGCGTATATCAACAGGCAATGAAATATGATTTTGCAATAGCTTGAAAATTATATATATATAAAAAAAATTACTCAAATATTTTGACACGTATCAAAAATGATAGTTTCGAAACATCATAATCTGTCAGATTTATATATGTGTAAGTTTACATTATCATGTGTACCAGAAAACTCAAAGTAACTTTTCTTAAAATGTTTGCAAAAATTTAAGGCGTTTGAGGATTAAGGAATACCTAAGAATGAACTCACACTTCATCACAGCCTGCAGTTCGTAAACAGGCGAAAGGATTAGTTCTCCACTGTAGTTCTCAGGCAGGTCATAGAAGCACAAATCCTTCTTGAGCAAGGCCTGGGCGAGTTTCACCCTCCTCTTCCTGCCCTTTGCCATCTTCCACTCGGCGAGCTCCTTGAGCGTGTAGAACTGGTCGTCCTCGCACTCGTAGAATTCCCCCTGCTGGGAGAGCTTCAGCGTGAAGTGCTGCTTCGCATCTCTCCCCGTGACCTTGCACTCCACATAGCCCTCGCTACCCTCCGTCTCAAGAGACACTAAGGTGAAGCACTCCCCAGCCCGCAGCGGCGCGTCGGCCTGAGGCAGGTCGCGGGAGCAGCGGAACACAGGCTGGCCTAAAGGCTCGGGGCCGATGCGCACGGCCCCGCCGATCTCTCCGATGGTGAGGTACGGCCTTTCGTCTGTCACGATCCTGAAGAGACCTGGGGAAATTCAGGAAATGTGATATTATTTTTTTTTTTTATTACGGGCTGACCAAGACAACATATAAATGTACGTACATACAGCAAATGTCAAGTCAAGTTCATCCGAGAACCATCACCTAAATCATTAATAGAATAACATCCCTCCCCCCTTTCTTACCAGGGAAGCACAAAGGTAGGTTGACTATTTGGGCCTCACAATCCGCTGGTTGGATTTCTGCTGTTAGCATGCAGGTGTTTATCCCAATGATCTTCATGATCTCCCCAGTGGGAAGGCAGCATTCTTTGCCAAACATCTCGTACACAGAACCTGCAAAGATGCATCAATAATTTCAACAAGTCAAGCGATTCTCAATGTGCAAAGGATACAATTCCCACCCCCAGTAAAATAACCTATATAATCTTCTCAGCACCCACTTCTCCACGCACCAGATTTAAGCAAATTTTCAAGCAGATCTGGATAAACACATAACTTCTGTTAAGACGCAGTTTACACTTATGACAATGGAAATCAATGCTTCAAAAGCACATCCTATTTCAGTTCAAGCACTTATCTCAAGACCATTTGCTAACAGCGCTATTTAAACATTAAATATTCCTTAAGGTGACACAGTGTGCACATATAAGACTGACTTATAGTTCTTTATTATACTTTTTTTTTTTTTTTTTTTTTTTTTAAATTGGACCAGCGGGGGGGAACTAAATTTAAAATGTAAAAGTACATTTTAAAGTTCAAAATTGAAACAAAAAAGAACACCTAGATCCATTGTCAGAAGCTGATCCCTCAAACTGCAACGTTAAGAAAATTAATCTGAAATACACTCGACACACACACAAACTACACATCAATAAGACCACAGGCTTTTTTTTTTTTTTAAAACTGCTCAGTACAGAAGAGGCAAATAAGAGAACCACTGTGGAAAGTAAAATAATTCCGCTGCTTGCTGTTTTACGCTTCATCTGGAGAAAGATGTCATTTTTATCTAATAAGTTATTTTCAACAGAATTTCAAATACTCAATGTGCATTGAGCGGTTTAGAACAGAACACACAATGTTAGGCACAGTTTAAGCAACTAAGAAAATGATTTTACTTTTTGTCAGTGGAAAATAATTTGATAAAATTTACTCCTAGCAGTCAGAAATTAGAAAACTAATTTGCACATGAATCAGAGGCCTACACATCTATTTATATAATAACCTTATATAAAGCATTTCCTGTGCAAATTCCTAGACAAAGGCTAAATGTTTTAAAGAGTGTTTTAATTTTGGTTTTTCCTTTAGCTTACCTTCCACATAAACCCCTGACTGAATGTGCAGCACTCGAGGCAAAGACGCCACATCAACAGTGCGCGTGAATTCATCCAGCATCATCGCCATCGTTTGCCGTCGTCGTTGTTTTGGGGAGCAGGATGGCAGTAAGAATATGCAAAAACGATCTCAGAAGAATGACCTCCACGGGCAGACTGTCCTACACATCCTGGAGATGGAGCCGCCAGTGGCCGGCACTAAGGGAGAAGCTGAGGCACAGCGATCTCGTCACACAAAACGGACACGCAGAGCAAAACCGTGACCAAGAGGCTCTCAACTCTCTCGCTCACTCTGCCTCCGGAAACCCGAGACAACTTTGCAACCAGGGCTCCTCCGAAGTAGGTTAGCCTAACAGCAGTTTGATTTTTTTTTCCTTTTATAAAATTCACGATTTCCTCCTACACAGTCGAGAGAATATTTTAGGTATTACAATCTGACAAGTGTGTGACAAGTGACTAGTGTGTCAAACATTAATTCTAATTTATGTACTTAAAAAAAAAGTTCGGATTTTTTACTTTTAGTATAAATTGAAATATAAAAGATGGAAACTCAGACTGGGTCCCAAAATGTTAATACATCGTAATTCCATAATTAGTTATCTATTGAGACAGAATACTGATATTTAAATTGTAATATATTGATGGTATCCAGGAACTGCAACAATGGATGAGCCAGTTTCTATGTACCAAAAATTACGACTTATTTGAATGAGACATGGACACATGTTATTCCTAAACACTATTTTTAAATATATGACGTGAAAAAGGAGAAATTGACAAGGCTAGACCTTCCATTTTTTTTATTCAAATTTTTTTTACAGCCAAAAAGCCAACAGATAGACAAAAAACATGGTCGAACTCACAAATAATTCCAACTGGGTTTCCCTTTTCTTAATACCTGTGTACATTTCAGTGATTCTGGGTTGGCTACACATTTGATTCCAGTTTGACTTTAACCATGATGATGTATACTTTAATACTGTTCTACATCTTTAATCCACTTTTAAAAAGTGTTTTCCAAAATACAGATACCTCTGAAATCTCAGCACACTAATTATGTAAAAAAGTAACTGCCAGCTCTTGACCATCTGAAATCCTACCCGCAACGGTAAATTTCAAACATTTACACAAACCACTACAAGTGGTTAGAACAATCTACTACTGAAATTTTACTAAAACTTAAAAAAAAAAACCTAGCTAAAATGTTTACACTAAATTCAGAGCTAACAGGAAAGTAAAATGATTGTTGCTGTAGCCTTCAAAAAAGGGATGCAAGTAAGCAATAAATATGAACAATGTGCTTTATCAATATAGACATATTTACACAAAAGTCTTTGGCTTATGAATTATATTTGCTACAAAAAGGAGAGTGAATAGTCAGCCATCAGTGCACAATACAAACATTACAAAGCAATGTTACACGGCAGCACTTCATATATGAATATAGAGTGCATTCAATTTCTTTCACATTTGTGATTGACGTTTACACACGCACATAATTTTTTTTTTGTTCTTTAACGCTAATGCTAATATAGAAAACATTTGAGCATGCAACACCTCTGCGTTAGTGTTACTCTTTACGATGGCTGCACATTAAAAAATATATGTATGTAAAAAGAGGGTAAAGCGATGTGTGCCTTAGGGAGACCCCACTTGATCTTGTGGCACTGAGCACAGCAGAGTACAACGGAGACATTTACAGACCACTTACATGATACCCCCAAGTACATTAAGAACAACAGTGTATAGAAGTTGCCTAGTTCCAAGCTATAGCAGAATGATTCAGGGTTCCAGAAGGTTCTAGAATGCTCCTTCCTGATTAGTCTCAATGTACTCCAAAGCAAGGTCGTAGCAGAAGCGGTACTGCTCCTACAATTAAGGAGGAAAAAAACAAACATTTTAAGTTCTGATTTTTAGGAATGGAAACAGGGGAGAAGAAAGATAAATTTGAGTTCTAAAAAACACTGAACCAAACACATGTACTGTGCATACTGCAAAACAGGGCTGGATTGAGAGACATTGTGTAGTATTACAAAGGATGTGGTAAGAGGTTTCTTGCGATTGCGAAGGTTTCCTTTAAAATTTCACTGCAGTTTTGTTCTCTTGGCGCTTTTTGTGCTTCCTTGCCCCTTCAGAACTACTCTTAGCAATATTATAACAGAACAAAACATCTTAAAATATAAAAGCAGTAGCCCCATGTATTTTACCCAGCTGTAATTAGTGCTACAATCGAACGTACCGGTGTTGCCTCATTTGGGCTGCATTAATAACTGGAGCGGGTGCCATGCTGATTATGGGTTTCTGGTTTCTGTCATTAACAGACAGAATCAAACCCTTGGCTTCTGCTGCATTAATACTGGAGCGGGTGCCATACAGATCAGTCAGGCTGTTATGCATGTAGATTCTGAAGCGATATAGCAGCTTCAGTAATTAAGATGTTTAGCCGTCAGTTATAGACTGCTCTGCTTTTTTGTAGCACTGTCAATATCACCAGCCCCTCCCGGTGATTCGGGGACGGGACTGGGCCCGGAGGGCAGCACGGAGCCCGACGGGAAGCAGGGTATGACCAGGAGGAGGCAGGCTGTGCCGATGCCTGCGGGGCGGGGCTCCACGGGACGCCCGTCACGTAACCTCACTTACGGGACTCTCCACCATGCTGGGCTTGCTGTTGCGGAGGCTCTTCACCGCGTGGAACACGTCCACCACATTCTGCCGTTTGATCATCTCGCAGACGATGCCGACGGCGCAGAACATGCCGCTGCGGCCTCCCCCGTTCCTGCAGAGACGTAAAGGAGAGGGGCGCGCGTGCGCGCGTCTGCCAGCGGCAACGAGCAGAGGGCACCCAGATGGGCGCGCGCGAGCATGTCGGCGTGCGGCCGCGCGCGGGCCAGACACTCACAGGCAGTGGATGACGGTGCGCCCCTCCCCCTCTTCACACTCCTCCTGCCATTTGTCCACCTGCAGGATGAGCTTCAGGAAGGAGCGCTTGGATGCCGGCACTTCTCGGTGTGCTGCCCAGCCTAGGTACTGGAACTGTCGCACCATAAGGTAACCCTCCTGGGGCTGCGAAGGAGGACGGCGCACATGGTACTGGGTTTAGGCTCCGCATATCCCTCCCCTCCAAGTTTTCCCCACTCATTCACCCATCATTAGTGAAGCAAGCTCAAACATACCACGATACCCACCCTGGTGAGATTACATATCCTGAAGAGCCGACTGATGATGTCACAATCCATGGAGCAGGACATACATTCAACTTGGACCGGACCGTACCGGAGCATTCCCTCCTCGGGCCAGTACTGAGGGCAGCCCTGGGAGAGCATTAGGAGTCAATTACATAACAATTACCAACATATTGTAGCACCACACACCTAACTGCTGTAGTGTGTAACGTGAGGCAGATTCGAAGAATTCAACCCTGGAATGAAATGGGACGCGTGCGCTTTAACGTGAACAGATGCTAATTGGCTAATTAGCCACTGACCTGTGCGAGGTCTATCTCGTTAAGCATAACGAGGGAGGTGCAGCCATAGTCATACACTAGTCTCCAGAAGTCCTTCACGGTGTTGGGGAGTGGGTGCTGTGTGACGATGAAGGCTGCAGGCTGCCGGTAGCTCTGTGGGGGAGGGCGAGTCACATTCAGCGTTCGCGTTAAACAGCTAGCTAGCCTCTAGCTCATATGCTCTCCAAACACGTTGTGACAAAAAAAAGCAGCGATGGCACGTCTCTCGTGATGAGCTGTATGTGAACACATGACCATGCAGGAAACTGCATTTGAAAACCTTTCCAGAAATCTGGATGATGCATCGATGGTTTCCAAATCTAAATCAGACCAGGGCATCCACAGTGTTGCATGCTACAGCAATCTGTCTTGATACATAATGAGTTCTGCTGATGTATCATTTAAGCCATGAAACAAATCCAGTTTAATAAAAGCATTATTGACCGATATAAAATTTTTAAAAAATTACCTGGTATTCGTCTGACGGCTTGATTAAAAAAAGTCCAAAAGTTTGTAAAGTGTATGAAGAAGTTAACATTATCTAAAGATTATATTTGAGAGAAAAAAAACCCAAACTTGCAATAAACTCATCCATCCTCTGTGTACATCTGCGTCTGCAATGAGACTGACTCTTCAGGAGAAACACAGGACCACATGCTACATTTCCCGGGAAGGCTAACTGTGCACCATTTACACTACTTAGATTTGGGGGGGGGGGGGGCATGCTTAGTAACCTCATAAGCCAAAACATCAAAGAACTCCCATTAATAGAGAAGCTTTTGCATTCATGTCCGAGAAAATACACCAAAAAAAAGTCATAAAGGGTTAGGCTTAGGGGTGACCCACAATGTGGCACCATGGCTAGATGCAATGCTGGGTGGGTATTGGAGCATTGCTGTTTTCCGGCAAAAACAGAAGCAACTGGTCCAGGCAGAGGAGTGAACACTTCAGTACAGCACGAGAAAAGAACCCTACCGGAATGAACCAAACTAGGGATGTGGGATCCTAGATCTATGCTCTAAGTAGATGCCGATATTACAGAAACAATTTAAAAATGATTTTGTACTAGTCTGACAGAAGGGCTTTAAATTTTAACCCCAGCACCTTCTGTTATTAAGCAGACAAACGGCATGAGTGTGGTACAATAACACTTACCTCAGCCTTCAATTTACCGTTATATCAGGATCTGACATACAGTATTGCTAATGGTGTGATTTCAATTTAGGTTTACATAGAAAGCCAGATTCAAGAGGTATTTTAACATTTGTTGACATTGATTAAAATACAAAGTCCATCGCCTACAATAAATAAAAAAAAAAAAAAAAAAAAAAAAAAAAAAACCAGCGTGTATCATAAACAATTTAATGATAGCCAAAATGTAAAGCCCGGAGGAAAAAAAACCCATCACTTGCTACAACAAATATTAGGTGTGTGTTCTCCAAAGGAACAAGAAGAAAATGTGCACCTGGATTTGTCTCTAGCTTCTGGTTCTACAGGAGTAACACAAAGGTGCCTGACTGAGGCACCAGAGTCTGACCCTCATGCCGCACCGGGACACTTACATCCATGAGAGCCGCGTTGATGTAGTTACTGCTCTCCCCATCGATGGTGATGAGGAAGGGCAGGCAGCGATCCGGCGGCAGCGTGTCCATGAAGCGGTTCTTCTCGTGGTTCCTGGGCAGCAGGGCGATGCTGCAGTCCTCGGGCTGGGGCTGTGGTGTCACCGAGTTCAAGGTCTGTGACAGATGAGCCGGGCATGGGGACGGAAGGAGGTGAAGCGATGGCAGCAAGTGAAGGACAGATAACAAGCGGTTTACATTTTTGGTCCCTGATATACAGATATTAAAAACAACCCACATGATGAGCTGCAAACGCCTGGCTTTAGTTTGTTCACCTGGAATTCATCCTTGAGATGTGAGGAGTTGCTTTGTGAATCTATTCTGATCATCTCGTAATAGGCGGCTTTGAATTCACAGGCTGGAATAGCAGTCTCCCCACAAAGGCAGGCCTCCAGGATAGCATCATGGATGAAAATGTACTGCTCCTGTAACAAGGAACAATAACACAAATGTCTATTTGGCCATGTGAGGTTGCCCCGATGACGGCCATGTGAGGTTGCCCCTCCTGGAATAGGTTACCTCAGTCTGAACCATGTTGATGCGCCGTGAGCGCAGAGCTTTGACACAGTTGTAGATGTCCACCACTCCCTCTCTCTCGGCCATGTCCAGCATGATGTCAATCACAATGTAACAGCCAGTACGACCGGCGCCAGCGCTGGAAAGACAGGAGCAGAACTGCTGAGCATTCACTCCAGACCACTGCGTACTGCATGAAGGGGGTCCCCATGCTCAGACATGACACAGAAACGCATCCTGAGCAGGAGTCACAGGCAGCCATCAAACCACATCCTGTCAAGGACCTGGCTCATGAGTCGTCTCCAGTTTAAAAGTGATCAAAACTGATTTCAAACCCTCAACCAGAAACCCATAATCAGTAATATGCCCAATACAATTTTGTTAATATCATGAACAATCAATGACTTGTTACCTGTTGATAACCTGCTATGAAGTCACACTATCTTCACACAATTTTAATATTGGCACTACAGAAACAACTTCGGTTAAAAGCACCAGCAGGCAGGCTTTTTACTGGTTTCCACTATGACCCTTTCTTCACCCGATGTGTAGAAGAGGTTACCTGCAATGGACCACAATGGGACCCGCACTGGGTGGGTTGGACATTTTGACCCTCCGGATGAAGGAAAGCAGGCCTGTGGCATGGTATGGCACCCCGTGATCAGGCCAACCGGTGAAGTGGAACTGTTTGACCTCCCGAAGCTCGTTGAAGCCTCTCTAAAGACAAGTGCAACATCAGACCCAGTCAGCAGCACAGAGAAGGGGATTTCTGTAACATACATAATAGCCCTCTAAAAATACACAGTACCAGAGGTGGACAGATGGGGTCCAGAAAGCAAAAATTCAGACCAAGATTTTATTTCATCCAACCAGTTGAGTACTCAGACTGCGACCATTTATACTCAACTGATTGAAAGAAAATATTGGTCTGGATCATTTACTTTCTAGACTTGAAATGTCTATGTCTGCAACAGTACAATCAAGAGATTATTTTTAGACTGAGGTACTAATAAATCAATGATAAATCTGGCGCAACGTGAAAATGAGGCTTTGTTTTCCTCACCCTCTCTAATGTGAAAGTTCTGACGACATATTCGGCAAGTGGCTCCACCTCCACAAACGTCACTTTGAAGTCTCCATAAACCTCAGCATCGTCGGGCCAGTATTTATAGCACTTCACCTACACCATATGAAAGACAGAGAGCCCAGGATCAGTCATAAACCTGTTTCATACAAAACACACTTCATTTCAGAACATGAAAAGTTCAGGTAAGCATTCTCTCTGGGATCACTAAACCCAGACACAAAAAATAGATGTTTGAGATTATACCCCATGAAGAGAAGGCAAGCCTACGGGCCAAGATGAGCTTCTATGCGCAACACGAAGGGTAAACGGCACACATACCCGTCCAACTTCAACCAGGTTGGTCACCATGACGATGCAGGCTGACTGTTCCTGCCAGATCATTCTCCAGAAGTCGTAGACAGTTTCATGAACTGGGCCTATGTACAGGAATTGAAAAACATAAACAACAACAAAAAAAAATCTCACTACAGAGAGATTCACAAAAATACACACAAAAAGCTGGTGTTTTATAAATGAAATCTGCTTCAAAAGCTCTTCAGTTCCGGAAAGCGACGCCCATTAGACTGATAAGCTCTCCCTCACCTTGGGTTGCGATGTAGTGACTGGGCCTCTGATATCCCTAAAAAATAAAATACAAAAACTTCTGAAATCTTTACCATACAATAATAAAAAATTAAGAAATATTAAATAAATAAACACACAGAAGACTGGCACACGCCAAGAGCCCGACAGCCACTTCAGGCATTAGAGCAGGTAGCTGATGACAGAGGTAGCAGAAAGACGAGACCTTTTCTCATCTTTTTACTCGGGGGGGGGGGGGGGGGTAGAGCAGCACTCTTTGCCCACTTTTTTACGGCATCGCGCCATTTCGTAATGCTAGCTGTGCGGCAGTGATGAATAAAGCGCTTATTCGTTACTGGAAAAGCTAATGCGATGTCATAGGTGACGAATACATCCTTTCAGCAGAATGAGCACTTTGGTACAATGGAATTTCAATTTATGTTTTTTTTTTTAATGTCCTGTCAAATGCCATTTGATAGTATTTAGATTCACAGGCAAATATTCTAAAATTATGAATCATAGCAGCCAGGATATATATATACACACACACACACACACACAACATGTTGCCTTACATTTTAAGAATTTTTATTTGTTTTTGGAAACTGCTCTGGAATTTAACTGATCCTGTTCAAATAATTCTTAATTTAATTAACTCAGAACTATACCGCATTAGAATTTTTTACTGCACACAGACAAGATAACAGGAAACATCACAGCATCCTCTCAAAATAAAAAACATAAAGAAAGAACAACATATTACTGATGTCCATGACTAAACCGAAATTAAGCATATGAACTGTAGGATGGAAGGGAACCAAAGGGTGGAGACGTCTCATGCACGTCCAAGCAGATGTTAGTCAGAAAAGAAAAAATAAACAAGATCCAACCGAACTCCAAACCGTGAGGTGTAGTGGAATCCCTACAGTGATACTTACATCCCTGTACAGCCATATCTACAAGCCAAATCAAAGGCAGAGTGAAAGAAAGCACAATGTCAGTGAGTACAAGCACTTCGAACAAGGGAAAAAAAAAAAAGAAGCTGTATTCATATTGTTGACGGAAGCATGCAGAAAGGGCTTAACATCCAAGAGGGCAGGCGGTTCTCACGTCAGCGGAAAGCAGCGATGATGCGGACACTTACGTCGATGTAATTAGCGTTGATGTAATCGGACGAAGGATCGTCCTCCATTGGTTGGAGAATCACTCTGGAATGATCATCTGCAGGGAGCCGCGAAACCAAAACTTTAATATGTACTCCCGAATTTATAAAAATGCTTAAAATTAAAAATTACACAAAACTCACAGGCATACACCCATACAGAAGCCTACCCAATTTCCTGTCCCCATGCTAGCTTTAAACCTAACTGGTGTGAGCCATTTACTACAGCTATTTGCTACTTTTGAGTCTTACTAGATATTGCGGACCGGGCCAGGACCAGGCACAGGATACTTACATGCAATGATATTGCCATAGCGGTTCTTTGTTCGGTTCTGCTCCTTCTTTGCTACGTCCCAGGATGCAGACTGACCTTCAAAGAAACTCTGAAAACCACAGGGGAGATTGTCTGAAAACGAAGCTGTGAAGACACCCATAAAACAGGCACTCTTGCACAAAGAAAAACAAAAAAAGTTCAATCATAGTTTGACACCAAATTGAGGCCAAATGTTAATTTACAAATTAACAGGCCTGAGAGTATAATAACAAATAAAACCCAAATAAACTATATGGTTTGCCTTGGCGTAATTGTGGTGTTGACAGTCTTTTTCCAGAACCCTTAACTGGTACTGGACATCAACAAACTAATGCTTAATGAGAAATGTCTCTTTCTATGAAATTCTGACTATAACTTAAAAATTGTTAAAATACCTGTTGATACCCGTGACACTGACCACATGGTGAATTCAGAATTTCATTTGTTGAATAAAAGTACCTAAACCCTTCGGAACCTTGCAATACCACATCAAACGAACGAACGATTATGACCAACACGCGTGTAAATGAAGCTCGACATTTAAAGGGGGGCGTGGGACAGTCAAGACAGTGCAAGCATCGCGAATGCCACGCCGCCCGCTTACAGGAAACAGCCATCGGGAGGGCTTGTGGTCAACCATCACATCGTGCCTTGTTTCTAACCTACACCTTCTGCAGGAAGTGACATTGTGAGAAAAGGAATGCATCACATCTGCAGGTGCAGAGGGGGGAGCTTGTCTTTCTTTTCTGTTTAAAATCGCGAGACTGCGATGCAATAGGGCGCTGCACTTGAGGCAGAGATTAACAAAGGAAAATAAAATCCTATAGGCTGGGGACGCATGTAAAGGTAAGGTACCTAAACTACCGAAGACTTCAGAAAGACCACGTGAGTGTTGCTGGGCAGCACGGCAAGAGGTAGAATCGGAAATGCTTCATGCAAACAGAATCCATAAGTAAAAAAAAAAAAAAAAAAAAATGCCGTAAACGTGCTACAGTGTGTGCTTGACCGTACTTGTGTTCCCGCGTTCTCGTTTTACGTCATCTTCCATTGTCAAAGACCTGTTCCAGTACTGAAGAACACGCAGCATGGTGAAAGTTCCCAGGTGTCATTCTTGCCGCAGCCCAAATATCAGGGATACATTGGTTGCATGCTCACTAATTCGGGACCAATCCCATGATCCATTGTGCCCCAAGCCTGCTCTTGGGAGGTAAGTTAGCAAGAACGGTCTTGCCAAGACCATAAGTATGATCTTTCGCATTCGTGGTATTGAGATTCACATCCGCTGTATGGTGTGTGTGTGTGTGTGTGTGTGTGTGTGTGTGTGTGTGTGTGTGTGGGGTGGGGGGGGGGTTCACACAAAGCCGGGTACAGACCTCATACTCCTCCTAGAAGCCGTAGCT
>JABFEA020000042.1:4129113-4141284 GCA_019775915.2 Cyphomyrus plagiostoma
CCTCTAAAAACTAATTAAAACTAACTGAATTTGAAAACAAAAAGTCAAAACGAAATAAAAACTAAAACTAATGAAAATCCAAAACTATTATAACCTTGCCCCATTCACACACTTATATTGAGTATAAAAGCTTTTCCTTACTGGGGAAAAATGCCCAAACCCAACATGGTGGTAGAAATCAGCGGCATGTCAATCACTGATCCATGGGTCCCAGTGTACGGACTCAATGAATCGTGTGAGTGTGAATCCATGATTAAATTTACATAAAATAAACCCCATACAAAGCACTCCACCTTTTCAAGGCACCGAGAGCTTACTGAGCATTACAAATCCATTAATTAAGGTACTCTAGAAGGTAGAATTAGATTTAAATTTTTGAAAGGGCCAATTTCCTTAAGATATGCAAGAAACCTCAAGTCAACAACAAAAATGCCCTTACAAAAACTTCACATATAGAATTTTTCAGCTTGAATGTTCAAGGAAAAGAACATTAAAAACCAGGAAGATCCAACAGGAGAAGAAATGCAGAACTAAACACACTTAGAATCACAATCTGGGAATGCAGTTGGTCTATTCGCCTGCAAGCAATTTGGAGAAAACACCATAGTATCTCAGATGATGGAAAGGTATCACCACAGTAATGAAACACTGTACACATTGGGCATCATTCTTAATAACCACTTTCCTTCTTCAAATTCCTTCCCTGACACAATCGCTCTGCTACGTGCTCCAGCATATAAGTTGTGTATCTAGTCCCCCTTTGTTGACACACTGGTTAATACAGATGCCATGGCAACCCACAGTGTGTGTAACTCGCAGAAAACAGCAAAAATGGGATGTGGATTAACACTGCTGGTTGCTAACGCTAACAATGAATACAGGCAGGCTTAGCTACGCAATACACGCACATTTAAAAAAAATCATATTTGTTAGGAATCATTTCTAAAGCATGTTACTTGTGGCCTAATGGTTAGGGAAGTGCATTTGTAATTGAAAGGTTGTTGGTTTGAATCCCTGAGCAGCAGAATACCACTGAGGTACCCTGAGCAAGGTACCGCCCCCAAGCACTGCTCCCCAGGCGCTGAATAGCTGCCCCCTGCTATGTCACGATGTGACATAGGGCTTAAATGCAGAGGACAGATTTCATTATTGTGCTATGCTGTGTAAACAATGATAAATAATAACTTTCCCTTTTTCCTTTACTGAAGGGGGGGGTAAGATGATTGTAAGATAAAAAGATAGGTAGTAAATCTGTCTAAAACCTTATAAACCAAGTTAAGTAAACAAACAGGTGTATGCCAAAAAAATTAGGGTGATAACCTTGCACATAAAGGTAAATTGAACAATATTAGTGTGATGACATATTCTGACAAACAGCCCATAATGTGGCATTTCCCTAAGCCATTAATTAATCAAGACACTGCACAACTCACATGACCGAACAAGTGATATGACGACTTGCCGTCACATACATGTAAAGTCACAGGAAAATGAAACCAACTGACCGATTCAGTCACCTGCCCAGCCAAACCTAATAAAGAGCTCAGGTCTACTGAAGACCAGCATGCGCTACTGGTCATGTAGACCGGTGTTGACGGCAGTCTCCTGCCGGCCAAGCCAAACCGGTGCCGAATGGCCTGAAGCACATTAGTCAAGGAGACGGGAATGTGACTCATCTCCAAGCTGAAAGAAAGTTCTTGCATGCTGGACGCTTGCGACGAGGCTGAAAGTGGAGGTGGGCGGAGGGCATGCGGACTCACCGGCACACTTGGTCCTGGTGATGAGCGGTGGACCCGGTTGCCCCGTACCCCCTTCGCCAGGACGCGTCAGAAGCACTCTGATCTCATACTCCGTGTCCGGGTCCAGGTGCCACAGCTTGTAGTTGGGCGAGTTGACAGCGTGCGTCTCCGTCCAGCTGCCCGACGTCATGCGGTACTCCACCTCCTTCAGGATGATGGGCCCGTCTCCAAATATAGAGTTTGCATTCAGCTGAATGAGGAGGTACGTAGGCCCCACTGCCAGTAATTGGGGGGGTGCGATGGGGCGTGGAGGCTCTGCAGAAAGGACATTCAGAGAGGGCAGAGGTTATAGTTCCGCAGGTTAGCTGTAGTGCTACAAGAGGGCGTCTCGTTCAGTCCAACTTCAAGTATATTTGCAGGGTATCCATATGGGACACAACCACACATCTGTCTAGGTAACAAGGAAAGTGTTGACAGCAGTAACCGGATTTCATTCTGTTTTCAAGCGCTAATTTGTTTTATAATGATTGCACTGCATTTTGTGTCTGTTTTACTTTATCTCTCAATCAGCAACAAGACAATCCAGATGGCTTCTGATTCACACTGGCTGCAACGGCGAGTTTGGCGAAACGCAGCAAGCAGAATGCGGCGCATTAATTAGCGTGTCGCTAAATGCTGAATCTGGAATCATATTCAATAAATCTTAATTGGGGGCGCAACAAAATGAAGGATCTCAATAAGGGTAAGCATAGATCTTTTTTCAAACTATATTCCTTATAATCTTTATAAAGTCTATTCCAAACTAGAACTTCAATATGTTCACTACTTGCTCCACGTGTTCACTGCTAGTCTCATAGTTTTTTCCATCTCATTTTTAAGTTGTATGGAAAAAAACCTGCATTGCAGTTATTTAAAACAGCAGAGGACCTTGCGTGAGGCTCCCCAGACCCTGTGCTGCCGTGATCACCTGACATACTGCCCAAAAAAACTTGCGCCCATTAGCTCTGGAACGCACACCCATGGCAGCACAGATAATTTATGTGCCATGCAGGCTACCCGTATCTGTCCTTTTTGACCGGCCCCTACCTCATGCTGCTGCCTGCCATTTCCCACCTCATTAATGTGTAATTACCTGTTCACAACCTCCTCTCTTTCATTTCCAGCCTCCCCCCACACCCCAACGCATCACCTTCTAGCCTCTGTCAGGATATCAGTATGCACTCTACCAGATCCCCAGCTTCAACCCGATCGCCGTTGCCTGTTGCCAAGTCAGGCCCTCTCGATGGAGGAAAACTTTGAGCCCTGACATCAGTGTACATATAAAAATAAAATTAAAGAAAAAACCCACCATTTTTCTTGGAGACTGGACATGAATGCTGTCTATTGCCTGGTATGACTTTGCAAAAAAAGAAAAAAAAAAACTGGAGAAACTATGATGAATTAAAATGCTACTTTGTGCAAAACAAAACAAACAGGGCATTCACTCTACCTAGCATTCAGGGCCCGCAGTTTAAAAAGCAGACATCTACAGTTCTGCGCATTCGCCTTCGTGAGGTCATATTGCTTGAACTTTCCGAAGCCCCTTAAATATGAGGCTCTAAACAAAGCAAAAACTTAAAATACTAATAAATACACAGCCCACATGGTGTAACAGCCTTCTTAGAACTGAAGAAAGCATAATAAACGCAACATAGCGACAGACTGATATTTAACATGGAAGAAAAAAAAAAAAAGGACAGAGGGAATTTGACAGACGCAAGGACAGAATGTGCTTTGAGTAAAAGACTCGGGTCAATTAATGACTCCAACTGAAAGAAATCAGTCTGAATAGTTGAATTGCAAATTTCTCCATTGTTTATGGGATCTGTCACTGTTCGGTTCAGCGCGGGTTTTTCTGTGGCACCGTCCACACCCTGCAAGTCACAATGGTACAGTCCAAGCCCAACAGGTTAGTTCTGAAACAGGTGCGATTCTTCGTCCATCAGTCGTACAGTACGCCTCTTTCTCGGGGGTGTTCTCAGTACGCGCTCCCTCTCACCAGCAAAACCATCGTGCTCGGAACCATCCAGAACGAGGTGGCGGCCAGTGGCGCCAGGACACATTAGCATGTTGGCAGAGTGCTTCCATGGCTGCTCTTACAGGAATAAACAGCATTCGGCACACGGGCAACGACCACCAGCAGGAATCCTCAAGAAAGTGATCACATTTTGCTGCTCAGCATTAGACTACAATTTTAGTTCTAAACACGATACAGATTTACCTATAAGTGACATGATTTTGTTTTGATTTTTCATCGGCAACACAAGATTTTTAGTTAATCCCATAGGGGACTATCACAGCGTTTCAGTCACTGCAGAAGCTCACTGGGAGCCACAAGAGCTGCATTTTAACAGCGGTTCTGCCTGGACTTGGACTTTTTAAGAGACTGACAGTAGCAATTACACATTACACATATTAGCAGATCGATAATGTTTCACAAAGCATGTTGTTAAACGGATCGATCACAATTTGAAGACTATTCAACAATTTCACGTTTCCGCTTAACAATGCCCTGTGTGCGACTGTCTCCCTGCCAGGTTGTAATGAACAATCTCATGTAATTATAGAGGGCAGCACTCTGGGATCACGTTTCAAGCACTTGATTCCCAGCTAGGAGGTCAGTTTCAAATTCTAGGTAATACCGTTCCACTCGAAACCATAGTATTTAACCTCGCTAGTGTCAAACGTTAAGCCATAACCCTTTCGCTTTTCTAACGCTAAACTGCAAGAGGGGGCATGTTGGCCACGACGAGCCCGCTTCAGTGGAGGCACTAACTGAAGAGACATTTTGGTAGAGAAAGGTGGCCTCAACAGCTAGAAAGAGAGAGCACAGAAAATATATCTGAACGGTTTTAACCACTCAAGACACGAGCCCTGTTAAACACGGGTGCTATTTATTGGCATTTCCTGACCACATAAGTATCCAGTCTTTTAAAAAGCACTTTGAACGTTATGCGAGTCCAACAACAGCAACCTCAGAAGCGGGCATGGTGCCAGCATAGCACAGGGTAGGGAGAAGATGACGCCAGTCTGGACTTGCGCAGGTAGACTGGGCGTCTCTAGTCTCCCGTGGCGGCGGACGGGCCGCTGATGAATCTTTCATCATGCTGCATTATTGCTTCGCCCAAACAGCACATCCATCTCGTGTGGCTGACAGGTGAGAGTGATGGTGCCGGGGACCTCGCATTACTGCTCCTTGAACCCGACCCCATCCATCTCTCGCTTCCGCTCGCTTGTCCGCCCTGCCGCAGCACGACTCACCCGTCCAGGGGGGGTGCCTCCGATCCCCTGGGGGGGCTGCCCGAAAAGGTAACCCGTTCTCATTTATTGCCCTGGCAGTTGACAGTTTCCCTTCACCTTCAAAACCGAAGGGAATGTCGTCCCGAAGGGCCCTGCAGTTTGATTTGCCCGCTTCTCTCAGGAGTGTTTTGGTCTGAGGGATAGCAGACTGACACGAGGCCTGACAGGGTCAAATATGAAACTGCAGCGCGCACCAGGTCAGACTGATGCAGGCCCAGAATGGCTAGGCTACACCCCCCAAAAACAAATCCACCCCCCTTTATTCCCTCAAGCTCCCGCCATACATCACTATTGTCTAAAAGACGACACAATCATTTCATCCCCCCCCCCCCCCCACAAACTTTATTTCCCAGCATATAACCTCTACCGAAAAAAAAACAAACTACAAAAGTTAAATAAATCAAAATGATCAAAATAACCCCAGAGACACAATAGAACTTGGATTCATATTCTGTTATTTTTTTCCGTCTGTTTGTTGACACCCCAGCCCCCCAATCAGCAAGCCCTAAATCCCCCCTCTCTCGTCGTCCCGGTGCATCCGCGATTCCGCCCTCATCAGAGTTTAACAATCCCCCTTTGAACGCACGCTTGTCAGGCAGCCAGCTTTCTTCAGCAGCGGAGGAGCTGGCAGGTAAGAAGTTTTTAATCTACTTTTAAGAAAATATTTCCAAGCCGCCCTTACTGGCTGACAGTCATCTGCCGCCCTTCAGCTGGTTCGAGTTTATTTACTTCAGACTGGGGGCAGGAGTTTTGCCCCCCACTCTCGCGAGCTTGCCGGGGGCGGCAGCTGCGCACGGCGCAGTCATTAGAACAAGAGCGTATTCCTGGGGTGAAACGTACACTGGAGCACACACCGGCGCGCATGTGTACGTGTACACACACACACACACACACACACACACACACACGCACACACACGCACACACACACGCACACACACAGCTGAAGATTCCGGGGATGCTGTCCTGACACACAAACTAAGGAATCAAGCTGAGGAGAAATGAGAGTAGATAAACACGTATTCCACAAACTGCAAGGCTAGCAGCTTATTAAAAATGCCCGGTATGTAAAAACGTCTGTTAAATATCACGAGAATCCAGTCCTCTAATTGCTTTGACCATTTCATCTGATGCCCTCCATATGCAGCTCGAATGAAAATTAAAGTCACACAAGAAGAAACTGCCACGTTTGTACTTCACAAAGCAAGTCGTTAATTAAAGGGACGTCTGAATCTGACCGACAGCCGCAGACCCGAAACATCCTCCAACAGGCCACCGTACTGACTAACAAAGCCAGCGCTCAGTGATGAGCATGTTGTTTTGGGGTCCCGGCTAATAAGTAGCCTTGTCAATAAAGTTTAGCTTCTGGAAGAGAAAGGGCAGCATTGGCGCCCCGCAAAGCTGCAGAAACCACACTAACCAACTTACAGCACGTGGAGATGCACAGATCAATACTATTTAGGTGAAAGAATTCGCCAGAGAAGTTTTCATTTGTTGCAAAGATGGGGAAAATAGCTGCGGGCGTCCTCTGTCACTTTGGGTTTAGCAGAAGACTCACTAATAAACTATTACCCCCCGGTCACAAACGACGGCGGCCAACTCCGTGCCATCTCTCATTAAAGGCGGCCCATATCAATGGCCCCAAAATTTCCTTTAAAATTACCGTCTTTTGCATCCTTGTAGCCGCATGTCAGATTTCAAGTGCAAGTCAGATATCGGACCTGTCACTGCAGTTAATATTCAACTTACCCCAAACACCAGGCTTCTGGTGCCCCCTGGCCCAAGTTACGATTTGCAGTACAGTTGTTCAGATAAACAAGAGATGACGACCCTCCCACTTGTAGTCGGGTAACAGAGAGGGGGGGGGGGGGGGGGAATGTTTTATTTGCCCAAAGAATTTAAGCAAAAGGTGCCGGGGGGGGGTTTGTTGGTCGGAAATTTCCAGAATCCACACATCTGTTACAGCCGGAATGGCAACAAACTCCACTGTCGGCGACTGTTATTTGAACAGTACTTACACAGACATGCTTTACATATCAGAATCCAAACCCTTCAGCGATATTCTCCCTTTGGTAATACTGATTTAACTTTCATACATTTAAGTTGCTTATATTTCAGTAAACAGATGGTTGCTTTACAAGCATAATTATCCGAATCTTTGATCTTAAGTCTGAATGCTAATGATGTACGTTTTAAGTATTTATGATTAAATGTAGTTACTACGATCAGGACACGCTGATGAGAAGGATGTTCGCAGGCAAACACCAGATGGAAAGGGAATGAGAAACTCACACTAATCCCATCACTTTCACCTCTGCATGTAAGCAGTGATAATCCATTAAGAAAACCCAATATTATTAAAGTTGAACAAAAACAGCGTTTCAAAGACGTGTACAAGCAAATTTCAGTGCATTAAGTATGCTCTAATACACTTCATTATAGTTCCTATTTGTTTTCATGCAACTTTTCAGAAGTGAAATATTTCTGCATAAACTACCTTTGTTGACAATACTGTGAGAAGCTTTTAGTATAACATATTTTATGCAAAATGCTCTGAATGGATTAACCTGGCAGGAACCTAAAATTTTCCAGCATTTCATATGAGCAGACAAGAGGCGAGGGAGTTCACAGGTCAGACTTTCCCCCCCGAAACAGAAATATCACCATGTGATACAGAACAATTAGAGTGATTCAAGGGTCCCACTCTGTGATTTGGGTGAGGCAGCACAGAACATTTACAATGTCTGTCAAAGAATAGTTTACCATAACGCTGTAAGGTTAAAAGCAACTATTGTGGTCTCCGAGAGGCTGAATAATGGAATGACATTTTGAGCATTTTAAGGGAAATGTTTCATGCTAGAATAGGCGTAATGTGAATTAAAAGAGCTATTCGAAGAGTTTCTACATTTCCGCTGACAGCACGGCTGTAAGATTTCAGGCAGGAAAAGTCAAGTGTACCTCTGACGATGAGGCCGGCAAAGTTGGACACCCCAGAGCCTCTCTCTGATTGGGTGACGCACCGGTAGAGGTCCTGGTCCAGACTGGTTACCTCCTTCAGCTTAAAGGATGCCGCAAACCGCCTGTGGTTGATGTTCTTGGTTTGGGCCACTGGAATATCTTCCCCGTTCCTTCTCTGCAGGAACAACAAAAAAATCATAAATGACATTTATAACTGCCGTCTAAATTCTATACAGACTCGCTTACCCACAAAAAAAAGGAAGGGGGGGGGGCAGCAGTCACTAGTAGCTTGATAGGTCAAAACCCTTCTAAAAGGGGCAGCTTATAGCCCATTTGAGGGAGTCACCTTCCTTTAACTGTTGGTGTGTGGAACTTCATGAGACAAGTCATCTGCACTGGTGGCGGCCACCCGTCTCTTAAAATTCACACCTCCCAGGAAAGGGGACGCTACTCATTGTACTCTCCGGCCCACTCAGCCATGGGGGGGGGGGGGATCTTTCCCTCCTCCAGGGTCAGCCGCAGCAGCCAATAAGAGGCAGCAGGGGAGAGCAGTGAAATAGCACCCCCTGCAGGAGCCCGTCCCCTCCAAATGAGCCGTATAAATCGAGAAGGTGAGGATGCAAACAAAGAACGTATGAAATGCAATCGGAGACAAACACCTCCGAAATGCCACCGCTGAGGGTCACATTAAATGGAAATAAAGTTTAAATGAAAACAGCCATTTCCTGCCAGACTCCATACTGGCCAGGCATGCTTGCAATATCTGAGCAGGATTTCAAACAAGGGTTACGCCACCCACAACGTTGTGGGTGGCGTAAAGTTGAGCATATATAATGGTATATATAATGGTAGCTTAGGTATGGAGAAGGGGGGGCCCAGCCATGTGTGCATGTGGCCCCAAACCTGGTTAAGGGGGCTCATTTGGCGGTCAGCCCATCCAGGAAAGAAAGCAGCCTGGCGTTTCGGTGACGAGCCCCGGTGACGAGCCGCACTCGGACCCGCTCACCTGCAGCCACAGCTTGTTGTTCACGGCGTCCCGCCCCGTGGCGATACACTGGAAGGTGGCATTTTGCCCAGCGTTGACTTCAACGTCACCCAGGCGCAAGAAGTGAGGCGATTTATCTGCGGGGTGGGGGGAGAGAGAAAAAATGACCACCCTCATAAATTTTACATACAAGACAGGATCGATGGAGCCCCGTAGCTATTGCAGCCGCTCCTGGTGCCGAGCCGCCACCCCAACGACTGGCGAGCAACTCATCAGTCAGGCAGACTGTGGAAGAGCAGGCAACGAGTGGGCGGGGCAGTCCCACGACCTACAGCTCGCCTCAGACCTGTCACTGGCAAAGCTTCACCGCGATCAAGAGACAGGGAGCAGGCCAATTCATATTAAATAAACATAAAAAATATATACCCAGAATATATACATTTAATTAAAAATAAATGTAAATGGGGATGATGCGTATTAAACAGAAGATATAACTGAGAAGCAGTAATATTAACAAGGAATTTTGGCCTGCTCAATTATTCATGACAGTTTGGCTGAAATACATAGCAGATGCCTCAGAGAAATGGCTTTGTACCAGAAGTACTGAAATAAAGCTTGGAAAAAAAACAAGGATGGCTACATCTGAATTAAACTGGTCCACAATCAAATCAAAGTTTATGCCTTGCACACTCATGTAGATTTACATGGACTGCAGCTGGGAACATTTACATTTATCTAATGCTTTTATCCAATGAGACTTGCAATAGAAGGAAGGCTTATGATTTGTGTGGCTCCCTGAGATTCGAATCCATGACCTTCATTAGCTCAATGCTCTATTAGTTGCTTTACAGGAGCTTACAAACTGCTTACAGGACCGGAGAACATTAACGAAGCGCTCTGATATGAATGTGTTTTTAGGGTGCTACAGCCTCGCCCGTGAATCTGTTGGCTCCTCTTCGAGAGCGGCGCGATTTCACGGGCTCGTGTCATTTGCAGACACAGAGGCAGGGCTGCTACGCCCCTATACACAGCCCGCCCTGTCTGCCTCGCCTTCGCAGCCAAAGCGAGAGGAGAAGACGCCGTTATTTTCACCGTTCTCTCCCGGTGACTCGACGTCCAGGGTCTTTTGTTCCAGGGAAACTGAACATTCGGCATCCATCCTAAACATGGCATAGATGCAGGGTGGACAAACACTTTTCATTGGGAGGACGGAGGACTAAATGCAACAAAACAAGCATCTCATTCGAAGCTGGTTCCCCCACACAACCTCGCATGCTGCCCAGTGTCGTTTCTCTCAGATTCTTCCTGTAAAACACCTGTAAAAGCTTCCCTTTTCACAGTAAATATAGGCTGGGGTCTTATAATAGAGAATACATTTCCGAGCGCTCCTCGACCACGTACTGCCAGAGATGTGGGCACCAGGGATGAAGTCTATTATTCTTTTCATATTGACTTTGAGGAAAAACACTGCCTGTAGACATTTTTTAATTTTCTTTTTTCAAACCGAATTTCTATTTGATTATATTCTTTAATTCAACAGCTAATTCAAATCATAGCTAAGGGGGAAGGCAACAAATTAGGTTGTATACTCCAGTGGAAAAAAATTATGCATATTTTACACATACAGAGAATGTAAATAGGAGAGACGTTGCACAGGGTTGAGCGGTCTTAGCGCTGGTCTGTTACAACGGTCTGTGCAAAGTCCTGTAATAACAGGCTTTGTACAGTGAAATAGTGGGATCCTAGAGCTCAATCACAGGAGTCTGAGGAAATACATCAGGGAAACCAGTTCTGCTGCATCTAAATACTGATAATTAAGCGGCGTAAAACGGCAGGTGATGTATATTACTGCGGTTTAGGAATCTGAGCTCATGATCAGAAGGTCGCCAGTTCAAATCCAGCAGAGTGATTTCACCATTGGGCCCTTGAGCAAGGCCCTTAAACCAAGTATAAGCGTCTGCAGGTTGGAGTAGTAGCCTGCAGGCTGGAGTAGTTTACGGGTGTGTGGAAAGGTGGGCGCGTCGACAGGAATATATCGCGGGGAAGGGCGTGGAAGTATGCATTTAATTTGTTTTGCGCTTCCTAAATGTATGATTGCCAGTGTAAAAAGTACCATGAAATGTCTTGCGCTATGAGACTAAATTTGCAACAGGCATTTAATAGATGCCTGTTAGTCATAGTTGTTGCCCAACTTATGTCTGGTTAATGTCTGGTTTAGTTCCGAAATGTTCACTGACAGTCATTTCTATTGGTGGAAAATGCCAACACACCCACCTTTGGGTACGTCCACTATTCCATCCCGCAGACTCGCGTCTCCATTAACCCCCAATCGGTGTAGCGACGAACTGAATGTCACTTTGGGTTAAAGGGTCTGCTAAACAAATAAATGTAAGGAGTCCATACACTGGGGTGCAACGCAAAGGGGTCACTAGTGAGCGAAGATGAAGCCCAAACATGCAGCCAGCTCTACAGCAGACATGTAAATCCAAATCCTGACAAGAGGAAGGCGGCAGCCATTTGAAAGACAGCACACTGTCGCTCGGCAGGAACGCTCCCTCCAGACACAGACTGCCGACAAATAGTTATTCTGACAGCCTGCTGTATTTAAAACGGCCGGCAAAGACTGTGCTGACTGAACTCAAACGCTACAGGTCCTCCTCCCCGCCACATTCCAGGTGATAAATCTCCCTCCCGTTGTTCCTAAAGGATTATGCTTCCCGTCCTGAGCTTGTTGCTGAATCCACGCCAATGGCCTTCCGTCTGCGGCCTTGCCAAATGTGTGTCTATTGGACTTGTCTGGATTTCGAATAGAGACCAATGTCATCTGCATAGCAAAAAAACGCGAAGTTGGATCCTCAACCTGACTCCTCGCGTTTCCTGCACTGCCTGCCCGGTCCTGGGCGAAGACCGGCCAGCTTAAGCCTGTCCAATCCCCTGGCATGTGCAATAAAACATGCCACTTAGCGGCTCTGCTCGCTACTTAGTGCAACCTGCCCCGGTGCTGTGACAAGCAGCAATTTACAAGCCCTGGCGGTTCCCTTTTTAACACAACCGATTCATCTTCATCTGCACGTTCCAATTCAATTCAATTCAATTCAGTTTATTTTTATATAGCGCCCTTCACAACAGAGTTGTCCCAGGGCGCTTTACA
>JABFEA020000042.1:4178164-4193525 GCA_019775915.2 Cyphomyrus plagiostoma
GGCACATCAGCCCCCTCGCCCCACTGCACTGCGACGTCTCCGCTTACCTATGACGAAGGCTATGGCTCCAAACACGCCCACCAGCACGACGACCAATGGGGCGATCAGGATTTTACTCACTGCGTGCAGAATAAGGAAGGTCAGCACAAGCTTGGAGAGGCAGCAGAATTAGTCACATCCATCGACTTGCGTCCTACCGAGTAACATCCCGATGTGTGTGATACTGCATCTTACGCCGCGCAGAATATATTTGACCTTTTCCCTACAATGATCACAAATTCAGGGACTTGAAGCTGATTTATGCTTCTGCATAGAATCTACTCCATCAGTAGCCACAAAGCCATATACCCTATGCCACAGCCTGGTGTGAATCTCCCCAGAAATGTAACTACACAGGCATGATTGAAAGGTTTGCTGGTTCAAATCCAATGGTCACCCCTTAACCCCAATTGCTCCAGGGACTGACTGACATTCTCAGCTAAATTGTTCTGGATGGAAGCCTGAAGTAAATAAGTAAATGGAATCAGTTTTAGGTATTGATAAGGAACGGATCTGTTTTTCCTTCGTGATTAAGAAGTAAGCGGTACCTCCTGTTTACGGGCACCTGTGTGGACAGTGACCCCTAGAGGAGGAGGCCCGTAGGCCTCCCCGGCGCAGCGCTCACCGCAGACGGATCCGCGCACCAGCCGCCGCAGGTGGGGCTTCTCCGGGAGGTAGCGGTACTTGCAGCCGAAGACGCTGAGGTTGGACGTGTGGTCACCGAAGAAGCGCAGGTGGCGGTACCTCTCGCCACAGCGGTAGCAGAAGTTGGTGTTGCACTGCGTGCAGGTCATGTGATCGCAGCCCTCCGTCCTCTGGATGTGGATCTGGGGCGGGGACATCGGTGGTGAACAGACTGCATGGGAGGTAGTGCGTCACGCGCCTGACGCGGGGACGAGGGGACACGGGTCACGTTAACCGGGTCGGCCCTCGAGGGTTTGCGGTAAGACGCCGTCTGCTGATAAACTGCTTAGACGGCCAGGATTTCAGCATTATAAATATGCATTTAATATCCTGCATTTTATAATAATTTCAGTATTACAGGCATGCGGTAATCACTGATCCCATTCTGGTTATATAATAACACACTGCATGCGGTAATGTATGTTGTAGAGCAGACTCCAAAATCCATTCTTTATTCACCTTTGATTGCTGCACTGTACCAAGACATTAAATATTACTCTCTCTTCAATCAGCCCCATACTCTGAATCCCCGCAACAAATTCTGAATACACTGAGACTTTGTGCTGTACCCCTGTGATACAGCTGCAGTCCTACGCTATAGATACATCAGAATCCCGTGTGTAGCAAGGCCCACAGCAGGATTAACAGGGAGCGGACAGAGAACTAACAAAGCAAGAGGACGTCATCTGATACCAGAGCTCTTCCCACAAGGCCTTGGACTTCCTGGATATTTCTGTTTCCTGTTATTGTTATAAGCGGGATAAAGAGCAAATTTCATTCCTACGGACGGAACCAGAAAGCATTTTAGAAAGATATCCTCTCTCCAGCATGGGGCTTTTTTCCGGAATGAGGTCGGCTGGAGCCATTCCTGGCCGTGTCCCCGAACGGGGACAGTACCTTGCAGCGGGGGCACTTCTGAGCGTTCCTCTGCCCGTGCTCGATGACGCTGGCCCAGTGACGCAGCAGCTTGTCACCCTTGCGATACTCGCGGCACCGAAGGCCCTCGTGCCAGGGGGCATGGCACTTGAAGCACCACACAAACTGGCACGTGGAACACTGGACCTGGGGAGGGGGGGGTGGCAAGCATGATGGTCAGACACCCCAAGGAGAGGCCAGCAAATGGGGACGTACCCCACCGTCAGCAAGCTGACAATCACTGCACAGCACCCAATCGGCAAAAAACACTATGCAATCGCCATAAATGGCCGTGTCTGTCCCCCAAAGCTCACATAATCCAACCCCCCCCCCACATAGAAGCAGTGGGTTGGGTTACGACAGACCCAATCATTTCTCTGTCCTGTCCTCCCCCACCACAAGCCAGTTCAGACCATGTAATCATTTAGCGAAAATCCCCTCTGCAGTCTTCCAGCGAAATACCACTCGCCTCAGAAACTTCAGCAGACATGGTGCTCCCACTTTAAAGTCCCCCCTAACAACACAAAAAGCACAAAACCGTATTAAATTATACGATAATCTAAGCTAGATGCAAGACAAAACCTCAAAGCAACACAGAGGATGACGCAGAAGATAAGAGCTAGATTTTCAGGCTACACCCTTGTCCTATCGCCGCGATCTTCTGCAGATCTACGCTGCCTCTGATTGTCATCAGGAGGTCTGCAGACTCCAGGCCGTGGCCCCCACACAGCCCCCAAACTGCGGAAGTCCTTTCCTCTCGTGTCTGTCACCTGGACTCGTTAATACAATTTAAAACCATTAAAAGCTTCTTTTCGACTGGGATTGCCCCCGAGTCAGTCTACTTGAAAGCCCATGGCTCACTGCTGTCATGTTTACATGGTGCCATTGTGTTGTTTTCATGATTTGTCACGTGGCCTTGAGCGTCCTGAAAGTCGCGTTTCAATACGACTTATTAATATTGTTATTTATGTAGCCAATAGAAATGCTAATGCTGTAGTTAGCGGCAGGCACTTTTGTCCCTCTCTCTTCCACTAGGTGGCGCCTGCACCATGTACTGGGGTGGGGGGGCGTCTGCTCACCTTGTACTTGTGCTCCACCCTGCTGGGCGGCTGCAGGCCGCGGCTCTTCAGGGAAGTGAAGAGGCCGCACTGAGGACAGGGCTTGGTGCTGGAGTCCATTTTGCTCAGCTCCAGGAAGTACTTGTACCTGGCTGCGTCCTCGCTGGCCAGGTGTCCCAGCACGGCGCTCTCCTCCAGGTAGCCGCTGCACTCCGTGATGGGGCACAGCACCTCCACCTTGCCCAGGAGCACCTGCCGACACCCGCCCCGCCCCGTCACGTTACCTCGCCGGCTGTAGCTGGTGGCGGCTTTTGTCCGCAGCAACCACTCAGCACAGAGCACAATGGTGGGAGCCACCCGTCTGACCTATAACCTCCCTCACAGCTCGTGACGACGTCGCCGAATTCTGAACCCGCTCCAGATTAATCACTGTGGCTCACGGTTGCGCCAAAACACGAGACCTGAAATTTCCAAAGCACAGAACTGAGCTGGAGAGGAGGGCGAGAGGCTGATGACCTTAAGCCACGAAACGTTCCTCTAAAAAGGAGGCTGGGCGAATATGTATCAAATGTGACTAAGTCAGGAGTAAAGGGGGCAGTCTTGACAAGATAAAGCAGAAGTAACAAGTTCTAACAGTGCTTTAACATAAGAGCTGGAACTTTTGGTCTTTTGGAAATTAAGTGCAGGTACGCCCACCACGTGCAGAAACATGACCGGCCGACATTAGGGCCTTAGCTAGTGTGTCGCAGCAGCTGAATACCCAGACAGACTCGCAGTGAGAGATCTCCCCGTGGGCCTACGATTAAACTTTTCGGATATTAATAACACCAGACACAATGACTGGATGCTGGCAGGTCCGCCCGCACCTCTGGAGATGCTATGCCTGAATAATATGCGTCTATGCGCCAGACATCGTGAACGCAGTGAGCCTAGCAGGGGCGGCACCCTGAATAGTTTCTACGTAAGCAGCCGATGGCCTCGGGCCGTGTAAAGTCATGGCTTGAGCTCTGAAAGGCCGTCTCTATGCAGAGCTCCCTCCCCAGGGGAGATTACCCAACGCAATTAGCGGCTATAACCCTCCCCCCCCCATCCCTGTGTCAGGAGAATGACGCAGCGGCAGCGGCTAATGCCCGCCGGGTTGGAGCGCTGCGGAGCCAGTAGCGAGGAACACGTTCGGCAGGTCCGCGGCCGAGCCGGTAAACAGGACTCTGACGTCCGAGCAGCCATCAGTGGCGAGAAAACAAAGCAGGTAACAAAGCAGAGTTTATCACGGGAACCATCAAGGCCGAGGTAAGATTTAAAGACGGAGGTGGAAAATTGAAGAAGGAAAATCCCAAAACAGGCTAATAGTTTCAGGCAACGACAGTTTAGAGGGCTGGACCAGTTGACCTTTAAGACCCAGGGGGAATTATGGGTAGAAAGAAAGAAAAGTGATGATTTGACAAACACTGATCATATCCTTCACTTTTGTCTTATTTTGATGCCTTTGGTGCCAATTGCTGATCTAGTGAAATGTCAGAAAGAGAGAGAGACAGTTTGATGTCCGGATAACAGACAAGTGAGAATTCGCGGCAACTTCAAACTGCTCTCTGGAGTCCCTCATTGGCTGCACACAATGGCTCTGAACCTTATCCTGATTTGCTTCACCTGTACGTCAGTTTGGACAGAGGCGGCCGCCCAAATGTGTTAAACGTAAAATGCAAATCAGACACCTATTCTCATCTCTTCGCATTTCTTAGAGCGCAAGCGACGAATGCCCTGGCTGCTCAGTGATCCTAATGGACTATGGCGTTTAATTAGAGATGTGTCACACATGAAAGCTAGTCCCAGCCACCAGGGGAGTAAAAGCCACCCGTAGTGGCCATAGAGGGGGGAGACAGCAGGCCTGGGGGTGGGACACTGGCCAAATGTGCAGAACTGTTACCAAAGCCCATGAGGTCACCGTCACGTGGCATCACCACCCCAGAAATGCAGACTGCATACCTGACACGGTACTAACAGCAGTGCTAATTACGATGACCATGGAAAAGCAGCCATTGATGATAAACAACTGCTCACACCAGACGTCAAGCAGCCAAGCCCGTTTTTACTGACTTGCTCTCCTTAGGTCCTGCTGCAGAAATGGATCCCCATGACAGAGAAGCAGACCTCCGAGGATGTTATTTCCAAGTTTTTCCAGTGACAGCTGAAATTACACACATATCTAAAACGTCTTGGTACCATTAAGTATTACAGTTCCATTTGAAAACAATGAATACAACCAACGACTTTTCAATACCAGCTTCTTGAGTGAAGTTGGAGGTCAGCAGCTCTGTGTCCAGCATGTAAATCAGTTCTCCGGCAGAAAATGAACGACAGCTTCACTTCTACTCAAAGGCGGCGGACTGTGGAATCTCAACCTCCTGTGCGCTACTTCTGAGCTTAGCATGAAAGTCACCAAAATGCTGCATCAAAGCCAAAACAGACCACAAAAAGTCAGTCACGTTGTCTAAGTAAGCTATTTGGGGGCAGGAAAATGAAGGTGGGGGGGGGGGAATGAACTGACTGGTGAAGGAAATCTAAATGGCTAATCTCCTGAGCTAATGTCAGGAGGAGACAGATTAATTAAGAGTGGAAGATTGCATGCCGACTAGCTGGGGAATGAGAGGGGCATTGTTCGTGAGGCTCGGGCTTTTGACTTGGGGCAAATAATTTGCTGCGTTGGCAGAGTAGTTACTTACAGGCACGATGATTGACGGGGAGGTAATTCTGTTATGTACGGGCATAGCTGAAGATGTAAAAACCCACCAATAGGGAGGTAGGGGCCCAGGTGAGGGGCGGGCAGCTTGTAACCAGGGAGATGACATGTGTGACCTCATCACTACGACTAAACCCCACTCACTCTCTGCATGACATTAGCAGAAATAATTCAAGGTACAGTGCAGCAGTCATTTGTGACAAAATTCATAATTAATGTCCAGGTATATATGAAACGGAAAAGCGGTCTATTGTTTTCCAAACGCTATTCAATATTCCTCTAAACAAAATAATAAGAGCGGATGGCTATCTCCCACTCTCACTCTACCGACCCCAGTCAAATAACCGTAAGAAAAGCTAAAGTTAGTCATAGCAAAGGGCTGCAAAAAAATGTCCCAAACCTTCAGGTGAATTAATAGAAAAATTGAGGCGTTTGGCCTTCTGAAGTGTGGCTAGCATGTCTTTTGAGATACAGTAGATTTTAGTCCACCAAAATGTCTACTTACATATCTTTCATCTTCACAGTTGAAGCGCAATGAAAATATTAATATTCCTGCTTTTAATAAATCATAATTAGAAGAAAAAAAAAATCCACTATTGATAATTACTTTCGGCTGACCCAGAGTCCATAAAAGAAAATATTCATCACCTGCAATGTTTAAAGCGTCGTTCAGAAAATGATTCATTTTCCTCTTCCTTCTTTAATGCAGGGTTACACTACGCATCTTAAGATTCAAAGCACTTCAAATGCTTCTAGAATGTACCGCAACTGCCGGAAACAAACTCCTTGCGTGTGCCACTTGGCCATGAACCCAATTCTGATTCTGAATATCACGCTTTTATGTGGGGAGTGCTTTTTGGGACCCTGCAATTTGTGTTGTTTTCTGTAGTTTTTCTGCTGAATAAAATCTTCTAGTATTTCCCTGTCTGTCGCCATATGACCAAACCCTTTATTTAGTCCTCAGTTTCCACGTCGGGCTGCTATGTGCTGGAGTGTAGCCCAGAGAAGACCTGCTGATCTTCTCAGTGGATTTTGCAGGGAAGCAAGGTGCTGAGGAATGCTACCGCTTATCTGGAAAAGGCATCCAGACTGGGAAAAAAATCAGGTGTAGGTCCATTGGTGGCGAATCCCACAGTTATTGCCCAAAAAGGGCAACCTACCCTATCGACTAGCCTTCCATGCATGTCACAGAGCAGCCCAAAGACGTCACGCATGGTACGGCCACTCAGCTGCATCATGCCACCGGCATGCCAAACATTTACATTCACGCCAAAGCGTACCAGTCACCCGGCAAATACCACGGCTTTCTCAGAACGAGAAGTGAATCCATCCTTCACTCCTGCGGGCAACATAAAATTAGAACTGGCCCCTTACTGCGAGAACCTGACTGGAGGAGGGCCAAGGCATTTTGCCGAAGTAGGGGAATCAGGCAGCTGCACTTAGCTTCAGCTGGAACTGAAGCTGGCCTCTCATGCAGTTCCAGAGAGGCGACCCAGACCTTGGACGTTACTGGAGACAGCTGTGACTAAGACAGGACGGGAGCTCCCTGTGTACAGTGACATGTGACCCCTCTCCCCCAGATACGCCACAAAGCAGTTGCCACTGAAAATGTCCCTCTAGGAGGTACCACAGGGAGCATGTGAGGGTGGGTGGAACAGGAGTGGTAACGTGGGCACCTGGGAATCACAATAAGTGGACTGTGTCCAGGGATAATGGCGACAGGGATTAAGAAGATAAATTAAAATTAAAGGGGATCAACATAGACCTTTGGGTTATTTGGAAATTGAGGGGTAAAACTAAACATGCTTTCTGCAGTCACAACTGGACATAGACATCAGCCTGCATGATACACGTACATTACCTTAATAGTTATAAATATAGAAATGGCCATTTTGAACTGCAGAATGACAACTGCATGCTGCTTTTGGGGGGTTTACCTGCGAACTGATGTACAGTTTCAGGCATTCATCGCACACGGCTTTCTTGCAGCAGTGCAGCGGCTTGATGCGCTTGTCGTCCAGGCAGACGCGGCAGGTCACCGGCACCGACGCGCTCGGCTCCGCGCCCGAAAAGTTGCCCGAACTCCGGGACTCGAGCAGAGCGGTCAGGGAGAGCGGCTCCGGGTAGCGCTGCGGACTCTCCGCCTCGGCCGCCGTTGGAGTTCCGAGGGCGCCATCCAGGCTCGCCAGGCCTCCGGGGCTGTCGTTCGCGATGCAGTACACCGTGCAGTAGACGTGCTCCTTGGGGCGGAGGGCACCGCACGTCGGGCGGCTCCAGCACTCTTCGGCCGGTCCCGGCAATTCCGCCCAGTCCGGATCAGACAGTGTCGATCCCGTCGCGAGTTCCGCAAGGACACGGTCGCCTGTGCGGCGATCCCCCGCCACACTCCCGTCCCCATCCGACCAGTCAGCCTGATTTTTAACAGCCATGTCCGAGGCGTCCCAGTGCTTCCCCCGGCCGTCGTCCGCGCCGCTCCGGTCGGGAAGGGCTCTCGGCGCCCCCAGACTCTTTAAGATCTCCATGGCGCCGGTCCGCCTCTCCGCGTTGTCTTCATCACCCGTCACCTCCTGCGACACCGGGACACCGTCCGGCGTGACAACTTTTGTCTCCGAGTCCAGGACAAAATCTGTGCCCGGCGTGGCAGCTCCGTCGAAGGCGGCTGGCAGCGAGCCGACGGCATCCCCGCGGCGGGCGCTCAGCGGGGCAGACATCCCTCGGCCGGGAGCGACGCCCCCGTCGCAGCCTTCATCCCCCATCCCCACAGCGCTAACTTCCCATTTGCTCTCGAGCAGTCTCCCCAACTCCAGATAAAAACAAACAAAACGCGAGTCGGCGGCTTGCCTTCTGCTTCCGGGTCCCAGCTTTGAGAAAAGAAATCCGTGACGGAGCTCCTGACTTTACCCGAGATCGGCGGCCGTCCGTCCATCCTTCATGACAGCCGAGGGCGACGGGACCGCCGCCGATCGCGAGCCGAAGGGGAGCCGGAGATCTCCGGAGACTTTCCAGGGAGGCCGCCCGTGTATGTCCCGTAATATAGGCGCAGTGCGTCTCTGCGCCGCCAAGGCAAACAGCCACAAAAACAATCACAAGCGAAGAATTAAACCCAGTCTCATGTTACATTTTCTTTTCTTTTGCCCCTGAGCACTAGTCTCCTTTTTCTGTGGCTGCAGAGATTAAAGCGAAAAAGACAAAGGTGTGACACGCTGTTAAATGTTGTGTGGCGAGGATTTTCATCTTCCGGATAAAACTGGAATATCCTGATCGGGAAGTTTCCCCCCCCCCCTCCCCCTTCTCAATTTGACGAATTGGTGTTACTGAATAACTTAGTAGGGTATTTTTGAACAAGCATGATTGGAAAACCGCCCATATCAATCATTGAAATATATTTCACATTTAAATCGATAATAAAGAAAGTAAATAATTTTAGCGTTATTGCGAAGTTATTCGAGGAGTGTTTTTGTAAATCCTGCAACTGCTTATGATGTAATGGACAAAATCTGTACTGGGATGCTGTATAAACTGGTACAATCAAATTTGCGCATTGACGAGATTCAAGACAATGTGTCAAGATAAGTTTGCAATATAAATCATGCATAAAGATAGGCTTAATATTTTGCGTTTTTCAATGGCTACGTTGTTACCTTCCTGAGACATGTGACATTTCCTTGCAACATGCGTCACTGACCAGGACGCAACAGCAGGGGGCAGTACAGCAATATAACATTGAGCTGGTCTTCGGCTGGACGTCTCTTTTAAATATGCAAGTGCTGATTTGTTTCTCATAATGTACAGACTCCTACGACTGTGAACAAAATTCTATTTCTAAAAGACCATTTCCAACACTCACCGGTACCTCAGCCTAATTGTTAACTGTGCTGTTTGACTTAATCACTGTTCGTGTACGAGAAACAGAGCCTTCACTGTGGTTACTAAAAGTCCTTCAGATAAGGCACGATTACCGTTCCATCATTTAGAGAATAATTGACCAGTGTTAAGTAAACACTTAGCCGAGACCACATCTCCTTGCTGCCTTTTCCTCTAATGTACATTTTGCGGAGGACCATAATAGAGGCGTTAAATTACGTGCAATTCTTTAAATGCAACGATTCCTCATTCTGTCAAGTGCTTGACTTTAGCGCCAAGCACATTAATACTGAAACACAGTTTTAACTATTAAAACTATTAACTATTAGCTCTTATGTAGTAGTAGATAGACTAATACTAGTGGAGTATTACTAGTAGTGCTAGAAGTAGTATATCTATAGATAGAATAGTATAAAGGTAATGGTAGTAGTTGGTACACTCTTAGAAAAAGGGTAAAAAATGCACCTTTGCTTGTCACTGGGGTTGTACCCTTGTAATTGTACCTTTTAAGGTACAGAAATGGACTCCGAGGAACATCCCAAAGGTACAAACAACATTAATGTACCAGCAATGGTACAGAAATGTTCTCTGAGTCAATTTCGGTACCTGAAAAGGTTGTAAAGTTGTTGTAGAAGTAGAAGGTGTTGGGCATTTGTGGTAGTAGCATCAGAATGTCACTTCATGCAAATGAGCAATTGAAACAGTACTTTTAAATAACAGTGGTTGTAGTTGTAGTAATAGTAGCAGCTTTGGCTTAGCTGTAGGAATTACTCCAGAGAGTATAATAAGGTGATGAGCAGTACAACAGAACTACGCCTACATGCACAAAATGTGGAAACAGTGACTCATTATGTTTTTTGTTTTTTTAAATCTTTCTGGCACCTTCTGTATTCCTTCCCGATACATGATCAACCAAAACCACAAGGTTAATAAGTTCCAGAAGTCACCAAACCGCAGTCCTGTCTTTCAGTTTAACTAGAAGGTTAATTATAAAATAATCATACATCATCTAGCTGTTGACTAGATTTTGCCCAGTGATTTGATCGGCACTGGCAATTTTGAGGTATCTGAAAGATTTTTTCAAGTGCTAATCAGACAGCCAGAATAAACAGAATAATAACAGTACAAAACATTTGCCTGTTTGGGTAGCAGATGACATGGGAAACAAGCAAACCACACATGCAGAAGTGGGATTCGAACCTCAAATCCTAGAGATGTAACTAAATGGTACTAATTTGCATGAGACAACATGTTAAACTTTTTTTGCCTCATAATTATACGTATAACGTTGCTCTTAGATGTCATGCATCTTGTAGCTATAAGACAATATTTAATCAATTAAGCAATTAAGTGTTATTAAGAGTAAACGGACCTCCAAGTAGAACACTATGTGACTTTGTAGTCTTAAATCATTATTTCTGTAGAATTATTCTTTCCATTTAGGCATCCATCCATTTTTCATAATCATTTATCCAAGGACGCATAGGGCACAAGGCAAGAGGCACCCTGGATGGAGTGCCAGTCTGTTGGACCACATTGTCAATCAGATTTTCTTTCCTATAATGTTAGAAATAGCTGTTTTTGCTTTCTGTTTTAGTTTCTGATGCAATGGTAAGCATTTTAATCCCTGAAGCCAGATCGATACCTTGATTACATTTTGTTTGTTTTTTGATTGTGGCAATGCTATAATAATCCAATAATAATGCAGAGAGCCATATGTGACCATGAAATACGAACATAATGATTTACCAAGTAATTATTAAATGGCAGGTTGAGTGGGTAATGAATTGATTGTAATAACAGCACTCATTTTTATTTTATACCTAAGATGCCAAATGATGCTTTAGCTCTTGCTACTAAATTATACTAGTTTGTATTTGCCTCATCTGGATTTTTAGCGTCTAACAGCTCAATCAATTTTTATTAATTAACAGGGTGTTTAACAAGAAACAAGTGTACACAGGAGTAATTCCAGGTGAAGGCCAAGAGGAGAGGATTACACTTTTTCTTGAGAATCTAACAACATAACACATTAGTCAAAGAAAGTAAATTTTAATTAAATGTGTGAGTTTTTTGTCGTTTCAGACTCCGTCGTACGTAATTCTAATCCCCAAATAATTTAACTAAGATATCAAGATTCCCATATCCACGTCAATTACCAAATTATACTGTAATGATATTGTAATGTTTTAAAAGTATGTATTTTATTAAAAATGCTAACTGTGCAGTAAGGCTTGCTTATAATGGCACTGAGGTAAAGGACTCTGTGATCGACCCCCGAGGTCCAGTGAAAATCTGCTGAAGCGGCACTCAGGCCCAATTTGTTGTCTTCGATGGGCTAAGCAGCCTCTCGAGACCTTTGTCTGGGAGAAGTCTTCGTGGACAGATCGAAGTATTTGAAGATTACGCGGGCAATTTTCCCTCAAGAATCATTCCAAAAAGTATGTTATGGCAATTTAATACTCCACATTAAGACAGCCTACTGCTTCCCCCAACACTAATATCCCACCAGTGTGTAAATAATACATTTATCATGGCATATTTTATTGGAAGATGCTGGGTCCTGGCTTAAGACTCTTTTCATGCTTCTGTAAGATGTATATTAACTCTGAGACTATTTATGGGTAATGCCTCCTGATTCAGGGACTCTTTATATAAAGATTATTTTGGAATATATTCTGTATATGAACTATATCCTGGATTCTTCCCTATCTAAGCACATAGTGTCCGGAATAGCCTATAGACCCTTGTGACCCTGCATGGGACAAGCAGGTACAGAAGATGGGTGGATCCTGCTCTTATCCTGCTCATAAAATGCATCTATGTGACCAAAATGTTTTTGACGTTGTTGGGTGTCATTTGTCACATAGCTGAGAATCCTAACCAGTACTGAGAGAGGTAAGGGGCATTTAGGGAGGGAGTGTTGCATGAACACTAGAAAACTTAATGTTATCACACAGAATGCTAACATCACACACAGGATTTTCTGGGTCAGGCAGAGCAGAGAATAAAGGACACTGTAGAAGTTAAATAGGGAGGAGAAACACTAAACACTGGCGTGCGTACATCACACCATCACATATGTACACAGTAACACAAAATCCACAGCATGTGTCGCCCTCTGGTGACAAACTGAGGAAGCAGCAACCAGTCAATTTGCATTAAAAACTCCGAAATAGTTTTCATCGATGGATCTTGTGTACTTTTGCCTAATGTCGAATGATCAACTCCTGTAAAGAGAAAGATAATGTGTGGCTTTTGCAGCTTCAAAACTTAATCTGAAGATTCAGAAATATCAGAGGTAAATCTGACATGGATTTGCGGGCCTTGTGTCGTAACTCCGCGGAAATCCTTTTGTATGGTTCACACCTTGTAACCAATTATAGGGTATGTACATATATGCGTGGCTGTCTTGGTTTCATGACCTGACCAACATTTGCTCTGCTTGTAACTGGATATTTTGGCTCCCGGAAGCGGGCGATGGGTCGTGTCCAGCGCTGCTGTCTCGTGCCTCCAGGCCGGTGAGGGCTTCTCCAAACCTGCCCCCGCTTTGGCTTCTTCTCCACATCTCATGTGGAGTGCCTGTGAGTGGTGTGGCTACCCCCTGTAGCCCAAAGACACGTAGTTAGGCTAACTGACATCTGCACACTGTGTGTGTGTGTATGTGTATGTTGGGGGGGGGTTATGTATATATTCCATGCAATATGATGAAATCCTTATCTTGACACTTCGGGGAAATATTTTTAATTTTTCATAAAAATCTGACTGCGATATAAAAAATAATATCAAAAGTCTTGTATTTTGTTTGGTTAGTTTTGGTTAAAGTTAGGGCTGGATAGGAGGTCAAGGGTGTCATTGTTTTGTGTGTGTGTGTGTGTGTGTGTGTGTGTGCGCGCGCACATATGTGCAATTTCTTGTAACGGACACCGCCTGTGGCAGACAGTAGCCTCTCCCTGCCCCTTTGTTGGCTAAGTGCTTGAAAGATTGATGGACATATCTCGCATTAAGCTAGACAGTGGCTTTCAATACTCATCAGAAATCAAACATCACCGGCTTAAAATATCGCCTCATAAATGAATTACAGCTTGGTAGCTCTAATTAGCTCCAGGCAGACCCACACGGTCCTCGCATTTCAGAGACGGGACCCAGCCGATGTTCAGGCAGCAGGAACTGACCTGCCGATTGACCCTGGAGTACAAAAACAGGACATGTAGCATGACACATCAGATAAGTGATTTTAATTCGACAAAGGATTTTGTTATTGTATATAGGGAAAATTTATCTCACACATTGCCTATTTGCACTGGAGGGGTATCCTAGTGTAATTGTTGGCATACTTACTGTATACATTTACAGCTGTAGATTTCCAGTTAATTTTCCTGATACAGTTTTAGGACATTTTTGGTGGCACCTGCCCAGATTTTGACTGTGTAGAGAAGCAAATGCTAATGCTAATGGGCGTGGACGCTGTCATCAGCGAAATTCAGGACAATAAGGGCTTCGATACCCAGAGCACAAATGGCTAAGCGGGGTCCCATGTTATTTCTCACGGCCAGTTCCTGGGTTGACCCATTAATTGGTCCATCAAACGACTGGGGAGCCATTTATCGAAGGACGTCGTCGGTGACTACAAGCAAAAGGCCCCAAATCCCAGCACACCACGTTTATCTTGCAAAAGGCTAAATTAAATTAAGTCTAGCCTGTACGGTTCAGCACG
Source organism: Cyphomyrus plagiostoma (assembly GCA_019775915.2). NCBI lineage: Eukaryota > Metazoa > Chordata > Actinopteri > Osteoglossiformes > Mormyridae > Cyphomyrus > Cyphomyrus plagiostoma. Next base: position 4,192,179 of record JABFEA020000042.1, read on the forward strand.
GTTTGGTCAAATCACATTTGGCTCAGCCGCTGATGTGAGGAGATATCACAGCCATGTGTGCTGGTCTTTGTTCCACAAACTATGCTGAGATGTGTCTGGAGCATGTTTTCGCTCCCACTAAGCTTTCTGGCAGAGAACAGGTACTGGGAGCCAGGAGGGAGCGAAAATGTGGACCGGCTGTGGTTCCCCAAGGACCGGATTGGGAAACACTGGTCAAGATATAACTGCAGTAAATTGATGAATTTGGATTTGATCTCCGTGTCCCTTTTGTGTTCATCATGAGATTAACCACAGATAAGAAGCTTTTCTACCAGTGTGTAGTAGATGCACGCTAAATATGTGACCGCATATTTCAAAATATATGAATAAAATAAATATTCAGCTCAAATATAATATACTGAGTGCACAAGAGCTGTTGTCAAAGTCTATTGAGCCACAATCAACCTGTCATGGTAAACAATGAGCGCTGATGTTCAGAACAGGAAATTACCACTGTCACAAGGAGGTTGCAGATGTTAAGCGGGGAAGAAAGTATGAAAACACAAGTGCTAATCAGGGACAAAAGCACAAACACGCGCCTGCGTGCCTTCCCACAGTCTGAGTTTATTATATTTACAATAATTTTAAAAAGGAACAGAAATAGAAAATAGCTCAAACCAATTTAAAAATAGAAGTCAGCACTGATCCCAAGCGAGACAACTGACATTGTTGTTCAATGAAGCTTCTAGACAGAAATAACCTGCAACAGCGTGTAACAAGCCTTTCTTTAAATGTAAATAGATACTGTCCGCCAAATGCATTGGAAAATTGGGTCCGTACGACACCTTGAATATACGGGAAAAAAAATATCTTAACCGGTAGAGATTTCAGTGACCTATATACAACCTGGAATAATTATTAAGTATATAGTGGCAGGAAGAACGATGAGAGGGGCATCTGCCACCGTCCCCAGGACACGGTCCTCGTGCACACGCCCTAGGAGGTATGGCTCCACACTCATGCTTTAAGTCACATGGACGTGGCCGAGATGGTGTGTGACATGAGCACCAAGTGGGCAGGACATGGGGGGGGGGGGGGTCACGCCGGGGTACCATGTGGCGGATGGTGTATCTGCGGACGCCCTCAGGGATCTCCCCTGCCAAAGGGGGGTCCTGGGAATGGGTGTGGCGGGGAGAGCCCATGTGCTAAGGTGCTGATAAGAGTGGGGGTGTTCGAGCGAGAAGCGGGGAGGGATCGGCGCCGGTGTTTGACCTTGATAAGCTCGGGGGGGCGGATTTGGAGTGCGCGCCGTGTCCAACGTAGTCCTGTTATTTCTGATTTACTGCCCCACTGCCAGACCGTACCATA
>JABFEA020000042.1:4193625-4209904 GCA_019775915.2 Cyphomyrus plagiostoma
CCCCCCCCCCCCCCCCCCCCCCCCCCCCCCCCCCCCCCCCCCCCCCCCCCCCCCCCCCCCCCCCCCAAGGTGAGAAAAAGGTCCCTAAATTGATGATTTATATGTCTTTTTTAGGATTGACTTCAGATAACTGCTTTATGAATTGTTTTTAGCTGTTTGTCCCCAAACCTCAGCAAACCTATGCCACCAGGCCAGTGATGTGGGAACGAGGTCAAAGGGAATTTCCCAAGGATGAGCAAATCAATTAAAGTCAAACTCCTCATCGGTGGCTTGTGTCTTGCGGCCGCAAGGCTGTCGCCCTGGCTGGGTGTGTCTGGCTTATTCATTACAGGTTTTCCCTGCAGAATTCAGGCATTTTCAGACTCAGCTGCATTTACGCACTTATGTTTATTGTCTGCGCTCACTTACTGGATTTTCTCAGTACCGTTACTCAGTAAGAGACTGCATGTATATATGTACATTTTTAATTATCTGTTTTTAAATGAAATATAAGGAGTGATTTAGTATTTTTTTGCTCAAAGTCCCCGTTCACCATAGTTAACCTGGGGGCGTAACTAATCTCATCGTACACATAATATTCTGGGCCTGAGAGAATCCATTTAAACATCCATGTGTGATTTAAAGGAGGTAATTAGGAGCAAGTGACTTGAACAGAGTAGGGGTGGACGGCATTCATTTACCTGGAGGACAGCGAGCATTTAAAGAAAGCACTGATTTACCCCTGTTGCCAGATCGACGCTTTATACAACGGCTGCCGATCTCAGCCCCTCTAGCGCCCCCTAGTGGGAGGACCCCGCAAGTAGGGGAATCCCGCCGTATTGCTACAGACACACAGGCCCTATCTCCGGGATCGGAGGACATGTCCACTACACAAAGCACAACATTTCAGTCACAGCACAAACTCTAGCGCGCACCTCGGCTCTCGCTCACCACGCTAGCCGTGATTTACCCCTGCCCAGGCTACTTTTGTACATCTGTACAGCTAGTAAAAGAGGAAAAAGAAAGGAATAAAGCGCCCTCTTCCGGTGAACGTAACGAACTACTACCCAACTAGAAAAGGAAATACGTAGGCGGTATAAAATAGCGCTGGGTCCCGAGTTTGGTTCGCGACGTCGTTTGACAGGATTCGGGGCTGCCTTACGGAAGCTCATTATGCACTTTCTTTGATTATTTTAAATAAAATTACCATTTTCTTCCAATAAGCAACAGAAAAAAACGCAAATATGCACGAAACAAAATAACACAGAAAAGTTATTCCATAATGCTTTTGTGTGGACAGTATAAAATAACTATAAAATAAGCCAACTAAAACTACAAAGATATTTAGTTTAAATGACTCCTGCTAGTATTTTAAAAAATATTCCCTACTACAAGGAAACATCCAAATTATGTCTAGTCCATTTAATTTCATTAATTTTTTATAGTTCTTGGCACTTTCAGGAAAAACGTCACAAGAAAAGAGAAGCTTGATATCACCCTTCGATCGCCTGATCAAAGTTTTCCCTTTTCTTTGGGCATCATTTGACATCATTCTGCCCAAGATACGAGGACTAGCCATATGTAAACACACAGGAAATAAAACGCTTTTACAAATCAATGTCTTCTATCGAACTCTTTCTTTTCTTAAGAAGCCAGGGGTACTGTCTTAATAAATCTGAAGGTGTATCGATGACGTAAAGGACATTCATTTAGAGAAGACCGTTTTCTAATCACTGTAATCGACAGACTCCAAGCACCCGGCTCACAACATCGTTTTTAGTACATGGCACAGTTGCAGACGTTTTTTTTTGCTCGTTTTCTATCTTTTTAGCGAGTTCGTTTAAAATCGGCGTGATGTCGCTGCCTTCATAACGTACGGTATTCATTCTTCGGTCACACGTGCAGGGAGAGCCGTCAGCGCAGCTCCGTAAAGAGCCGGAAGGACGTGGCCACATGGGGGCGCTCTCGCATCTGCTGCCAGCCTCCCCCGCGTCTCAGCCAGAGTCTCTCCAGTCACTCTGCCGAGCGTCAGCTGGCCAGCAAGAAAGAAAAATCCACTGCGTTCATTTCGCTTTCCGAGGAGGAAAGACATTCTCTTCTTTCCAGTCAATTTTATAAGACACTATTATTTAAGACAATTAAGAAAGAAGAAAGAAAAGGAGACATTTCTATCTGGTGTGTTCGTAAGGCAGCTGTCCTGTTTACTTTGACCTAGAAGGAAACAGAAAAACACAAAAATCTGAGTCAGTGATGCATCAAAATTGCAATAAATATATAATAGATAAAAATGAAACAAAGCAGAGGAGAAAATCACTGTAAGCAGTGAGGAGAAGCTTTGGCCATTTACAGAAAGAGAGACAGAGCGCCTTGCTGTGAATAACCATTCATAACCGCACTTTATCTACCTGTCAGGTCTTCACAGCAATTTCGCCATCCCACCTGTTTTAATTTGCTTTCGTAATCTGCACACATGATCGGCCTTTACAGCACACTTACATTTGACACAGTAGGAGATTTAAAGCGAATTTCTCCATTTCTCACAGTACTCAAGTGGGAAACAATACAAAGCTGGCAAAAGCCGGTCAGAAAAGCAAAAAGAAAAAGAAAGAAAGGCAGCGATATTTCCCAGGACTCGCGGAACATTCTGGGTACGTGAGGTTTCTGCTCGGACATCAAATGCCCCGCTGTCCGGCACTTCCCGTCTTCTCACCCCAGCCAAAGTACGCCAAGGAGATGAGCAATCAGCCCAAAAGCTGCTGTCACACCCAGCACAGGCGCCGGTGTCTCCCGTCCTTACTGTCCCCGTCCGCCACCGAGTCCCGGAGCCACCTTGGCTTCCTGCCAGGTGTTTCCGGGAAATGCGACCCTGCCACCCCCCCCCCCGGTCAGGTGTCACTCAGCTGAATGAGATATGGGAAGCTGTTGAGGGGTTTGTGTGGCTAAATCAGCTCACCATATAAGGTAAAGCGAGGTAAAATGAGACCGTAATCATAGGTCATGGTGGAGAATGTTATTTACTGAATTACCCCCCCCTGCTGAAGCTCCTTCCCTCTCTGCACCAGGCCGCTTGCACAGGGAGGTTGAAGGAATAGTGTGGCGCTCCATCATGGGCAGCAAGGGACACCCTGCTAAGACCAACAAGCCCACCCCCACCCTCGCCCCCGCATTCCTGATCTGTGTGCAAACCCCGAACAGACCCCCCCTCAAAAGGCGACTTGTGCCGTTGCCCACCCCCTGACCCCTTTGTGAAGGATGCCAGCCTCCAGGCTCTCTTTCACGCGCCGCCCCCCTCCGCCCTGACCAGGCGTGGTCCCTGTATCAGTACTCACATGTACATCGGCTGGAGCTGCAAGTGTGACGTCTTCTGCGGCCCCTGATAACCGTAGGAGTCGAACCCTCCTATAAAGTCGACTGGATGGGGGAGACAAGAGAACAGCGTGAGCGAGTGAGCAGTGAACACCGCCATCTTGCCCGTCTGGCATTCCTGGGCCGGAGGTGACCAATAGCCGGCGTGCTGTGGCTGGGGGGGCGTGGCCAGGACATGCATGCGACAGAAATCCACACGGACGCCCGGCGGGGAAAGTCGCCGGTCGGGATTAGCAGATCGTGTGAGAATAACAACGAGATTATGGCTCGGTCCTCCACGGAGGCACTCTGGGCCTGAGAAGGCCCCCATATCTGCGCGCTACACGCACAAATCCACAGCAGCGGAGCACGAGATAGTCGGACACTTTTGCTGGAAACCAGAAGAAAATTGCCGGCTAGATTAAAGCGGATCAGCTGATTGGTGTGTGCTGGCAGCTGCTGATAATTGTCATAATGAGAGTTTGCAGGAGGGATATTCCACTCCCCCAACCCCATTTTAGGTCCCACAGGGACTCACTCATCCTCACTACCCCCGCATCCGAGACCCGCTTATCACTAGACTTCATAATCTTATAATTACTGTACAACATGCACTGCTTCTCCAAGAGTTTCCTGATTTCACACTTTTATCTTATAGCTGCTTATCCTGGGCGGCGGTTGGGGGGGCTCTAGGAGCCTAGACGAACACAGGGTGGGGGCACTCCTGTCTCGGGTGCCAGTCCATCACAGGGCACAGGGTGGGGGCACTCCTGTCTCGGGTGCCAGTCCATCACAGGGCACATGCCTGCACGCATTCCACAGATGCCAACTGGACAGCAAACTTTCAAGACTCACTCGGTCCTCGGGGCAGGTTTTGGGGAACACTTTGTGTGGATTTTGTGAGTTTTGTAAATGTAAAAAGATGGTTCCAGTATTGGAACATATATTGGCAGTATAGGGGTGCCTTTGTAGGTGGGTATACTGCTATACTGTATAATTGTGTGTACATACTTCTCCCGACAATTTTAGGGTGGGTATACAGTAAATTCATTTTACTAGAGGAGGGTATATGATTTGTACCCGTGTAACACATCAGTACAGCTCTGCTGTGACATTTGACAAGCAAGCCTGACTTTAGCAAGCCTGACTCAGCTTAGCTCATTGGTGGTCTTAAAATTGGTCCTTGATTAGCTGAGCTGCATGTCACAAATTCACCCTAAAAGATGCCAAAATGATGAAAGGTCGCCGATATGTACACCACCCAGCATGAAGCTACTGGTGGCCCTGCTTGTCCTCCAAGGCTTCCTGACCTGGTGGAGATTCACGAAGAAGACATTTCTCTTGCTCCCACCCTGATTGATGGAAGACCCAGTTCCTTTCATCTTGTTCAGCTCCAATACGGCGCTTTGATTTATCTGAAGCCCAAACAGTCCTTTAATAAGTGGACCTGGGGACATTAGCCTTGATGTTAAGTATAATCACAGCATGAGGGCGCTTGTGATCTCCTTTACCTACATCGAGGTGTTCCATGCACTGTATTAATTACTGCAGTAATGGCTAATACGGCATTTAGCTCAGAGTCTCTGTATGCGCTAGGGATTGAATCATCAGTGTGTTTCTTAACCAGAAAAGGAAAAGTCAGCAATTCCAGAGTGTCATCACTCTATTTGCTCAAATTAAGTAGCATCTTTGAGTTCCTCTAAGAAAGATCAAACTAAAAAAATCACCTGCCACTACTGTTTTTATGTAATGCTTAAGTGGAAGTATTTATTCAGTTTTGCCGTACATAATAAACATGACAGGTCGACACAGTCTAATTAAACTCTGATTTTCTTTTAATGGGCCTTAATATTCCGCTAGTGGAAGAAAAAAAACCGCTCAGCTTGCCCAACACCCCCGCTTTACGCTTTAGCCAATAGGGGAAGACCCGGTATCCGTCAGCACATTCCTATTGGCAGAGAGCCATGGTCATACGGTACAGGAATGATGTTCTGGCTTGCGGCGAGTCACACTCTGGCGGCACAGCTCACCCCGCGCTCTCCACTTGCAAGACAAACAAGCGGCTCCCCAGGACAAACCTCATTCTCTCTGACGAAATGGACCAATTTGCAGTGCGACGGTAACCAGGCTCTTGATCCCAATGAGAAAAATGCCATCTCTATCAAGAGTGTCTATTTTCTGTCAGAGAGAGCTTGACCCTGAGAATGATCACTCGGGAACAGGGGCCTGGATAAAAATTAGGGGGCCCCCTGACAAAATATCACCTCGAGCAGCCTTACCCAATTTTTCATAAAAATGTATGTATTCAAGGGCCCCTGTGCAGTATTGGCCCCTGCTGCAGCCCTGCCTGGGAATGAGGATGTGTCTGAATGTATTCAAACAGGATCGTTAATGGCTGTGATTATGAAACAGACTTTTTCCCCGTATGGCTTAGGCACAATAAAACTACATTTTCAAAGGGAAAAGTAATCGAAATAAAACCTCAGGGGCCCGCAGCAGTCAATCAATTATATTTGATATGCAGACATCCCTCCCTTTGCAACAAATGGGGTGGGGGGTGGGGGGGCAGAAAGATAGCAGAAAGGAGGATGGTATTGATTTGACATGCTGCTCCTATTTGCTTATGCATCTCGCAGCCACCGGCTGGTTTTCCAGAACCTTCCACAGGTAAGAGTTACAAAACGCTCAGGGCGGTCGACATCGATAATGCATCCCAATAAAAGCAGACAGTCTCTTAAGCGGCCTCTGGGATAAAATAAAATGCTGTGTTGAACCCGAAATTTAGCTCCTATGCTGTGACTTTGCTACATTAGTGTTGCGTTTCAGGATGACTGTGTGGTGTAGACCTGTACCGGAGAAAACATTAGCGAGACTGATAGATATTATAATGACGTTATCTAAGGTGTGGTTATTGATACATCCATCCATCGATCTCCCAACAGCTTATCCCGGGCCGGGTTGTAGGAACTACAGTGAGACAGTCTATCCTAAGCATGGCACAGAATAAAATGACACAGTATGTGGAGTACGCAGGGGCGGGGTACACTTTGGACGGGGTGCCAGTCTACACACGCAGTGGGTGTCGTCTTGCTGACCCCCCCCTGAACCGCCAAGCCACCGACAGGACCGAGAAATGAACATGCAGCTTATTTCACGTCTCACGTTTAAGACTAAAGAGGGTGGGGGGTTGGATTTAGGGTCATATTGACATGCGGGGAGAATCTGTGGAGCGATTCCGGTGACTGATACTCACAGCTGTCCTCCTCCTCTGAGATGAGCTTCACCACGTAACAGGCGTAGATGAAGCCGCTGAGCTGGAACAAAGAAGAAAGCAAAGTGGGCGACGGTGCACGGCCAAGGCTGGGAAGGAGAAGGGAGGCTGCAGTGGATTAGGCGTTATTGTGTACAGCGTGTTTTTATCGCGGTGGATCAAGTAATTGCTTTACATCCACCCAGAAAATATCGATCACCAGACCAACGCTGGACATAGCTGATGATGTCGTGTAAGGTTCAGATACAGTTAGACTATGGGTCTGTTGAAGACTTACAGTAGACAGTGATATGATTTCTGGCAAATACCCGTAGCAAGTATCCATATCAAGTATTCATAGCAAGTACTCATATGAAATACCCATAGCAAGTACCCATAGCAAGTACCCAGTGTTTCATGTAGGAGTAGTCTAACGTCAGATAGTAGTACAACGTATACCTCATATCTCGTGTAGTACCTGCCCTCAGCTTCAGATGAGTCTCCACCAGCCTATGATATATTTTGAATTAGTGGGTGACAGGAGAGGGAGCAACTCAAAGGGCCAATCAGCTTTCAGCTGGAGCCAGTGCCCCTGTGGTCCTTCCCCTGGATTTACTCCTGATCAGACACCGTCGTATGTGTGAGAGTCTGGGAGGGACGGGGCATGAAGTCAGGTGACCTGCTGCCATTTCCCTCATGATATACAAGTCCTGTACTTTCTCTTTCTCCCCCAGAGCCCGAGCCAGTCATGCGTCTCCTCATCGGTTTTGTTTCCTCTCCTTCTTCCCCTCAGGAGAAACAGCCGTCTTTTGTTCTCTACGCCTTTGATAAAAAAAAAATTATATTATAAAGTGCCAATGAATCGCCCGCCCTGTCCTCCGTCTCCATGCCCTGTGCATCTGTCCGCCTCATCCCAAGGGAGGCGAGTCTTACGGGCACATTTCCGTTTGTGAGAGCAGAGGGTGTGACTGCAAGGTGAAGAAGTAGATACTGATTAATGGTGCTGCTGGAAAATAACAGGAAGAGTTATGGTAGGGTGGGCGACTAATGGATCAGTTCTTCGGGCTGTTTAAGGCTAAAATCCCGTGTTGAGGGATATGTTAAAGCCACGGTGTTAGGAAGGCAACTTTTTCAATCCTGTGGACCAGAGTATACTTTGGCACATTAGATCTGTATGGGGGCATGAGTACTGGAGGACTCAGATTAAATTGAACGATCGAAGGAGTCAGAGAGTGCGGTCAGAGGTCAGTCTGCTGCTGTGGGTGGAAAAATGAGAATGAAATCGCCCGTCTCAGGGCTGATCGGCTGTGAGAGGCAAGTAGGCTGGCTGCAGCGGCTGACAACAGGAGCGCTATGGAGAGAGAACGTCCTTCATTATGGCGGGGAGTGAATTAAAGGGACAGGCGAACAACGCCGCCAATTAGCTTCCCCTAGGGGGAGCTCTGGAAGAATCTCCACAGAAAAATACTCGTGCCATAAAAGCCATTTAGCGAACTCCTTTAACAGAATGAATAAAAACACAGAGTGTTTTGTATTTAATTTGTGTTTACGGCACGCAGGCTGGCGATATGAAGGGAAGAAGCTTTAAATCCGGGGAAAAACAGATTTAAGATTCCGGGAATACTTCAAGGTCCTGCCCTCATTTAGAGTGAATAATGCGATGCTTCCTCGCAATCCTGCAGCACGGAGACGCTGAGGGAGCAGTTGGCACGCGCAGAGATGCGATACGTCTCCATGCGGGCCGTTTGCATAAAACCGTTCCCCGACGTGGAGGACGTAGCTTACAAACGAGCCTCTCCAGGTCAGCTGAAAGAGGGCTCCCCCCATTGTCCCCCCCACCGACTACCTCCCCCGCTGAAACAAAAGCACTCGTTCAAGGGGCACCCACAAGCCCCGGCTGAGAATGAACACAATTATGTTGCACGCGCCACTCCTCTGATTACCCGATGGTATCTCGTGTCTATTGTGCGACAGAATGTAGAACCAATTTGTTTGCTGTAAATCTGTTTTTTTTTTTTTACTTTACATGATGAAGAGCCTTTGTGCATGAAATTCCTTCAGGTTGACATGACCGAGCTCTTGATTAATTGTTAAAATAAGATTATATACATCTAAATAATACATGCAGAATTTCTAAGGAGGCAACATGAATAATTTAAGAGTCTGGGAACGCAATTGATCTTAACACGAGTATTTCAATGTTTTACTTGGCACCAGTAACACGAATTCCTGCTCGACCACCATTTCGTACTTGTGTTCATATCCACATGCCCATGTGTGGTAGTATTTTCATTTTTCAGTCTTACCAGGAGGTCTGTCTATTATCCTCGTTACTGAATGACTGCCTCGTTAGGGAGAATCTGGACTGTGTCCAGACTCTACTGTCTCACCGCATCCAGACAGCGGGGCCCAACGAGAATATTACGCTCTCACAGCCGCCCGCTCATTCGTGACTCTGCGTGAGGCTCGCAGATGTGAGGTGCGGCTCGATGGGATATTCTGGGGTCCGTGAGTGCTGTGGGCATGGCCAAGGGCAGGGAAGGGCAGATATAAATGCCCGCGTGATGCTATCGATTCGGCTAACGCGGCGGGGGTTCTGCTGTGTGTGGCGCATGTGACATGCGCGGCCAAGGAGACGACTCACCCACGTTGAACTGCGACAACGCAGTCAGCAGGTTATTAGTTAATAGCAGCACGACGTCCAAACTCTGAGGCGACGGGGTCATGGTCGAATGCTACTCACCGCCGGACCCATCCTGTCACCACAGGGAGGCGTCGACTTCGCGGAGTGAGTAGCAGCGCTGTAAGCATTTTGATCTCCGCTGCCCCGGCATCACCATGCGGTTTTTCTTCCGTTGCGGTGTTCGACCTCAATGTTACCGCGCCGCCTTAAATCCCGAGGGGATCTGCGAGATCGTCCAAGCAAACGGCCTGAAATAGCAGCCTCGTGGCCACAGCACTGTCTGCTGTCTGAAACTTAATAAGCAGTGAGTCCGTGTCATTCAGGACCACGGAGGGGCCACGGTGCCACAGACCGCTAGCTGTTTATTGGCACCGCTCCAGCTGACATTTACCGATATATGAAATGCACAGATTATTAATATTTACAGAGGCACCGAAAGTCCCGCTGAAAGCCGGCCGTGGAAACCCCCGGCATGCATTGCGACGCGGCCCCACGACGCATCGCAGGTGGCATGCGTGACATCATCGAGCGGGCCGCGAGACGAACGCGGATGTTTAAAAAGGGCTGCATGCTCTCGTGGCGCTAAATCCGAGCCTCTCGAAAGGGACGCGTTCACAGCGAGGTGCGGCTGGCGTGCACACTCACGATCACACGCCTTTGTAACGCCATAATAAATGGCATAGCCTTTTGAGCTGCACGACGACACTCATTCAAAGATGCCCATTCGTCTGTGCTACTGCCATTTCTCTCCTCCAGAAGTGTGAAATATTGACAAAAAAGTGACAAATGGAGACAGAAAGTATATCTGCTGCCCCCGTTATTAAAGCACCTTCATCTCTTTTACCCTCCCCTCCCCCGGCAAAAAAAATGAGAACTCGGTTCACATAAAAAGAAACCTACAAATTCCCATTCTCCGACGCAACTCTTCCAAAGTAATTTCCGGGGGTCTGGACATGTGACGGCTCAGCTCACGGCTGTCATTTTAGCCTCCTGTGAATATTTATTGCTATTCTGCTCGTTTGTTTTCCACACCATTGACAGAGCAGCCAGGATAATCACCACAGCGCAATGTTAGCTTTGCTACCGCTAACTGTCTGAATAGCCACACCAGCACGGTGTCGTCTGTTAAATGAAAGCTTGGGCACGCACATCTGTCCCCAAAGTGTAATCAAAAATACATTAGTTTATTGCTCCTTTCTCCAGCGCGTGTGAGTGTTTTTCTTAACTGACCCACAGAACCACTAATTCGATACAAGGTCAACGCAGTGTTAATGTCCGTGTGCCCCTTAGGACAGAGAGTGGAGTGAGATGTCTGCTAATTGGCAGCAACACTGCCGTTCAGAGGGGAAAGAGGGCTAATTACGGTTAGGCGTGGGCGGAACCGTTACCGTGGCTCTGCCGTGCCCTTTGGGAACCTTGGAAACTAAACCTCAGCAGGGCAGCCTTTAGATTGGCGGCTCGTGCCCCGGGAAGGTGCCGCATCCTCGAGGAAGGCACTCCAGCGAAATGTGTCATTTCACAACCCATTTAATCTTGGTGTGAGCCAAAAGGCGGCTCGTCCATCGGCCTTGTATGCACACAGAAGAAAATATGCAGTCTGCAATTATGCCGTTTACAGAAAAGACTATGATTATTGGCGGAGTTCAATCACCAATATAAATAATGTTAAGGGACCATTGTTTGCCGTGTGCATCCAGAAGCACGAGGAGCCTTTAATACGAGCCTTCGGCCTGCTGTCAGCATGACTCCTGAACGATCACGCCATGGGGATGTGACTCACTCTGCTGGCATTTTGTCAGGAGATCAGAGACACTTTGTCGGCTCATGTCGACTCCCTTCCGGTAACGTGCCCGGTACCTGGAGTACCGCGTTTGGTTTGCGCCACCAGAGACACCGGAGCGTAATTCCCGTGTCCTTGACTGTTTCTGCCGTCATCACTTCCCCCGGCAGGTGGTCCCCAATCTGGGTGTTTACAGCACTCGCCTTTTCCCATTTCCATACCACCGCATCCTGCTGCGGCTCCCGTACGCAAATCTTATTTCTTGTCTCTTTTCTTCTAAGTGCCGGTCCAGTGCGTCGGCGTCTTCTTTTGCCAAATTTAAAGGCTTTATTGCACAGACACAACAAAAAAAAGCCTGAAACGAATCCACCGCTGGTGAGTGTGGATGCCTGCATGCGTAGAGTCGCTGATTAGATGCATTTATGGTTACGCTGCTAAGCAGGCCAGGTTGTGTTTCACTGCCCGTCGCAATAAAGTTTCGCCGCATTTCAGCATCTACATGAACGCAGCTGCTTCGTGTAGATTGCGGGGGTTATTGTATGCTGTAAAGCTGCCTGGCTTTCAAAGACCCTTGAATATACTCTACATGAAAAGGTGTCAATTATAATACGGGATAGTCATGACCATGTCTGGCGAGGGGTGGCTTAAAGTAAAAGATCTTTGTTGATTATTCACAGTAATAAATTTTATATAATGAAATGAAAAAATGAATTCATGCTTTATTTGCATCATGTACATGTACACTGGAATGCCTCTTTTTACATATCGCATCATGCTCTCCGCATACACATGTGGTTGAGAGAGAAGCTTGGGGTCCAAGCGCAGTTTCAGGCCATTTCTCCGGTGTCCCTGGTGCATTCTGGGAGCTTAAGGGCGTCGCTCAGGGGTCCGACAGAGGTGCGCCTGACTGGCTGTTCTGAGATTGCTATTGTTGCTATTGTGCCATAGACAGAACTATCAGTGGTTTGACTAAGACTGCTATCAGACAGAGACTGCTATCAGACTGAGACTGCTATCAGACTGAGACTGCTATCAGACAGAGACTGCTATCAGACTGAGACTGCTATCAGACTGAGACTGCTATCAGACAGAGACTGCGTTCTGTCTGAGCCACACCTTGTCCTGCCGTGTGAATTCACAGGCATAGGCTACCGCAAAAGCGGCCTCAAGCAGCTGATAGAAACCCGCTTCAGGTAATTTTGATCTAATACGGCCAGAATGACGATCATTAATAACATGCTGTCCTGTCCATGACTGTGAAGGACCATTCTTTAGCTTAATCAAAACAAACCACTTCAAGTTTTGGCCGACTGCCAGAAGCAGGATGGGAATCGGCGTTGGGTTAAGCAGGCAGCAGCCTGGGGGAAAGGCCTCGTCTGAATCCGTCTCGCTGTGTTGCTATGAAAAGGCGCGGCGCCCATGAATCACAGCTAGTTTGTGAAAGTCACATGTTGGCAGCAGTCCGATTAGAGCGCTAAATGAAGCCCCATGAGTGTCTGATCATGGCTGGAGGACGACTTCATTGACTCGTTCGCCGAGTCCTCACCCCTTGGAAGAAGGGGCGGCCCAAAGGCACCGGTCGTACCCGATGCCGTATGGTGAGGATATTTAGCAAGCGATTCAGCCGCAGCGGTTAGGGCTCCAACAAAGAGTCGATCCCGCATTTGCTGTGCTGCCATGTTGATATAATTTATAAAGCATTGACGCTGTGACACAGAGAACATTGTCAGGATTCGGCAAGCAAGATCTCAGCACATATTCTTCTGCGGGTATTTCAGCACGGATGTCACAAATTTCATCATGCTTCACCTAAAGTCTACCCTGAAAGTCTGCTTGTACTTCCAGGCCTCAGCAAGCTGAGACGAGACCTTTCAGTCATGATAAGAGACCGTCCTAAATTCATTATGAAGATGTTTACTGCTTGTCGTGAAACAGAAATTTGGATCTTCTCGACACTGCAAGTTTCATAGTTAATATGAATAAATATGTGGTAATAACATTTTAGCACTGACTTCTGGGGTGAGCCTGACATGATGATAGCAGGAAAAGCGAAAGTGAAAGATGTCTGGTGTGTGTTTCTGACAGATGTCAGCATCAGAATGGGATCTGATGCTGCCTGAACCATAGTCTTAATTTGATATTGTCTGCATGCCATGTTGCTCATTAGAATCAGTAACACAAGTAAAAAATATACTCAGTACAGCAACTGTGGAGGCTTGATAAATGAACAAGTTCACTCACTGTGTGTGGTCCAGGTATACCTTACCTGATGAACACTCATTTTCCTAGTCCTCATAAAAATCTGTGACTGCAATGAAAAAATCTAAAATGCAAAAATGTTTATTTTTTTGGTTAGGGCTTTATTAGGGCTGGGTAGGGGTTTAGGTTGTCATAGTTAGCGTTAGCAGTTTTCCCATAGAAATAAATGAGCGGTCCCCGTAAAAATATGATTACACGACTGTGTGTGTGTGTGTGTGTGTGTGTGTGTGTGTGTGGGGGGGGGGTCTAATTTTTAATCAACACAAATAAAACCCAATTTTTCAAATTCACAAATTCTGTAGACCAGTGGCTATGGGGGGGGGTGTTGGCCTGCACAGTGACATGCTCTGAACATGCCTGCACTTGCTTGATCTGACAGGACACCTAGAAGGGAGTGGGACGGAGTAGGCCGGGCGTGCGGTCCGTCCGCCCGGGGACGGAGTAGGCCGGGCGTACGGACCATACGTTGTGTCCGTGGGACGGTCGCTACCATTGACGCCAACAGAAGCCCCAGCTACAGCTAATGGTCACACCCTTCGCCTACTTGCGTATCTTCTGTCCACAGGCCTCCACATTGACACCTAACTCCTCTGGTGCCAAAACCTCATTAGATTAGCAGACATTCCTGACATTGGCTTGGTAATAATTCATTATGTGGCTCTAAGACCTCACATCCAATGTAAGGGGATTGATCGCCCACTGGAAAAGTCAGCTCTTCCAACTAGAGGCATAATTGCCCTGTGTTTTCTATAATGCATTCAGACATCTCTCCATTGATTCTCGTGAAAATACCCTTTGAACAACTGCCCCTCCTGGCTGCCTTTCTATCACACCACAGGCCTGAGAGCATAACCTGACCCCATCTCTGGTATTCCAGGGGATCCAGCCGGAAATGAATGCCAACAGGATCGGTCCGCAGAGGAGACTTTGCAAAAGCGACCGCCAGGCAGAAAATGGAAAACGTGCGCAGATAATTCCACTGTCGCCAAACTGAGCCACCTGCTACTGAGCAAGCTCCACCTACAGAAATGGATCCACGTCTTCAGGATGTTGACAGTATCCAGATGAGTGACAATGTTGGCACAAATGACTAGAGGCCGTAGATAGTTTTCTTCCATGTTTTGGTTGTAGCTATGCAATTCATCCATTTTACCAAGTATCCAATGTAGCAATAAGTCTTTCTTATTTAATTCTTTCTTGCCTCCACTTTTATTGGATGTTGTTATTGCTGCTATTGTTCCCATGTATACTGTGTAGCGCTGTATTTAGCTATAGTTGCCAATACAGTATAATGACCTTTATTGTCACAAGTACACTACAAGGCAGCTATATTCCGCATAATAATGACCACCCCTCATATCAGTAATTATCCTTGCCGGCCTGCTGAGGATTTTCTTATTCTGCAGTGACGGTGAAATGATTATAGGTCAGATCTACTGCGATACAAAAACGACGTGCTTTAATGTTACAAGCGGTCCTTGCAGTGAGATTGCAGTGAGATTTCTGCACGCAAAGCATGCAGTTTACTGAAATGCAGATGAGATCACACCCCGGTTTCCTGCACGGAGACCTCGCGGTTCTGGATGCACACACATGGCCTGGCTGTGCCTCGTTTGGCGAAGGGGCCCTGTGTCCCCGCCGGAGTGGCCTGTGACTCTGGCTGACAGGATGTAGGGACATGGCCAGCCTCCCACCGCACAGATATTCACATTCTCCGAATGTCATCGACAGACTCGTCATACCAGACCATCAGGTATATGACACAAAACGGCCTGTCTCCATGGGCACTAGGAGTGAACATCTTAACTAATAATAAACTTTATATACAACTCTGGAAAAAATTCGAAGTCTACTCTGTATAAACAAATCTGCATTGTTAAATCCCGGTTTAATCCTGGTTCTGCTGACAGGCTATGCTGAGCAGCAGGTGGCTTCCAGGTTCAAAATTCTAAGACAGCAGGTGAAGCAGGAGACACTGGGAACGACCAGAAACCAGCCAGATAGAGGGCAGAGGCAAGTTTCTAATGGCAGAGACGACCCTTAACTTATCCGATAGTTTCTCATGAATCATAAGATGACATAGTGACCGTCAAAAGGAGTGCGTGAGCAGGTATGAAGTGCACTGCAAGGACAGTTCATGTCAGGCTCCTAGAAGCAGGACTGAAGTCCCATAAAGCAGGGAAGAATCCCTTCATTAGTGAGAATCAGAGAAGAGTCAGACTGGAGTTTGCAAAGAATGTATATTTTACACAGACACATTCCCATAAACCGAGAAACAAGTGAAACTGAAACAGTGATTATACTGTGGTCTCTTAATTTCTTGCATGTACGATGATAATTAAAATTATATTTACAGTCACAACCCAGCACTAAGCTCAAACAAATACAAGCTCAGATTGTAACATGTGTCTCTGAAGGTCTCTGCCGCCGTCCTGAGGGACAGGTATGCAATAAAGCCGGTCGATTCCCTTCCCTACAGAAGGTCTTCTGTAGATAATGGTTGGCTTTGTTAATACGAATGGTGGCTTAAAAGACTATTTCATACATAGATACATATATATATATATATATTTCTATTTGCTGCCCCCAATGTAATATAAACCTAATACACACACACACACACACACACAGATCAACATAGACAGACAGACACACACACACACACACAAGCAGACACATGTAGACAGACTCAGACAGATAGAGACGTAGACAGACACAGACAGACAGACACACATAGACAGACACAGATACACATAGACAGACAGACAGACAGACAAGTGCGCAAATCCCACTCCATGTAGCCTCCAAGTTTTGTTTCTAATTCACTTAAGATGAGCTGCACAGGCTGGGAAGTTGAGGGGTCTGATTTCACCCCGGACGGCAGCTCATTCTGGGGGGGGGGGGGGGGCCCCCGGGGCCGGGGGGGGGGGCGGGGGGCGGGGCGGGCGGGGCCGGGGGGGGGCGGGTGGAGGGGGGGAGGGGC
>JABFEA020000042.1:4228356-4243038 GCA_019775915.2 Cyphomyrus plagiostoma
TGACTGGTGTGTGAGTGACTGGTGTGGGAGTGACTGGTGTGTGAGTGACTGGTGTGGGAGTGACTGGTGTGTGAGTGACTGGTGTGGGAGTGACTGGTGTGTGAGTGACTGGTGTGGGAGTGACTGGTGTGTGAGTGACTGGTGTGGGAGTGACTGGTGTGTGAGTGTGCCCTGCGATGGGTCGGCCCCCCATCCTGGGTTGTTCCCTGCCTCTCTTGCATAGGCTCTGGACCTGCACAGGACAAGAAAATAGGTGGATGGATGGATTTTGGGAATGGTGTCCTGCCACCAGTCTGACAGCTTCCTCACCATACGAAAGTCTGCATTATTAAAAGTAGCTCCCTTGTCCGTTTTGGCTAAACAGGGACGGACGTTCAGAAGGCGAAAAGATCACTGCGACACCCAGCAGTTATTCTGATCGTTTATTGTGTGGATATTGATCTGCAGAATGAAAGAATGAATGAAACAGGTGTCATCTGTGAATAATATCAAACACATTGTCATATTCAGGCAGCACACAGCTCAAGCAACAAAAGATTTTAAACAGGCATAACATGTAGAGGAGAGAAAAACCTCAACATACAAATTCAAGCAAGGAAGCCGATGCTTAATATTCCACCAGGTAGCCTATCTGTTTCAAACAAGTTTTCGAATGATTTAGCGATAGTTCAGCTCATACTATATCAGCTGTAGAGAATATTCAGAGGAGCAAATGATACAGATAATTGGGCACTAATCCGAACGATTAATTCTATTGGTTGGAATGAAAACCTGCATGCAGAGTACAGGCACGACGCTCCATTTCAGGGCAATTTATGTGCCTGTGAGAGACGGTGGGCCTCTGTAACGGTCTTGGGGCTGGATACCAACTTGTGTGGGAACAGAAGCTGCCAGAGACAGACCACATGAGACTAGTTAAATGGAAAATGCCTCACTAGAAGCCCAATTTAAGCCACTGTTCAATGTGACTGTACCAGCAGGACCTCTGGGGGTGAAGGTGTAGGAGCGGGACAAACAACGTTGCACACTCATTTGATTTTTTGTACGACTGGCTCATGGTGACTGGCTCAGGGCAATCACATGACCACTTTGTATATTCCAAGCAGATGCCTATCGATCTATTACAATTAAACGAGATTTTTGGGGTATTGTACCTTTCTGGGAAATCCTTTTTTGTCCCATTTGAAAAGTCTTAAGTCTCAAAGAGGTACAGATGTTCAAGCACTGGGGTCATTGACAGGTTAATAATTCGATCCAGGAGGCCAAGTAATTTTCTCACAAACACTTCTCTACCAGGGATGGACATAACTGGTATGCAAGGACGCTTTCACCTTTAAAAATGATTGTAGTAACAGTGTAATTCTAGAACAAATTCTTTTGTTTTTGTGGTAATGACCTGGGAACCCATCAATGCTAATCACATATATTAATGTACATACTCTCCAGTCCTACTGGAGAGAGCCAAACATATAAGTACATGTAAATTTAATGTACTATTTTCATTTCAAATACTAGCGTTACAGCTCAAATTACAGACATTTTTATCATACACATACAGCCTTGGCCAAACACCCTTGTATTATCTTAACTTGACAGGAAAAACTCAATTCATTCATTCGTTCATTTAATCACATAGTTTGCAGGGATCCTGGCAGAGAAAAACTTCAAACCATCACAGCTCACAACAGATCACAAACCCAGTAGAGTCATTATGATGACGATTATTTTAATAATTATTATTATTCTTAAATTATTACTACTGGTAATGAAAAAACACCCCTAAGCTGCAAATTGGTTACAGAGCTGTACCACGACACCACTGGATATATGATTAATAGATTTTGACTTACTGCCTTGGGATTTCACTGACGACCTCAGTGGGTTTTCTTACTGTGCTGCCTCCCACCCAGCCTGCAGCTAGCAAACGTCTCTCCCGGAGTACCCCCCACCCTGAGAAATCACACAGCTCATCCCCTGTTCTTCCTCAAAGCCAAAGATATTGCGTACGTGGATATCGGAAGCAGGCATGTGGCAGATGTCGGGTCGAGGGCACAAGTGGCACGTTTTCGGAACGCGGTGGGGAAGCAGAGGCGGAGTGAGCACTTAATGCATGAATACTGCGCCTAAATTATACCCTCAGACAAGAGGGCGCTGATTCGCGGCCTGTTCTCATTTTGGTGAAGGACGACAGAGGGCAGAGAGGAATCTAAAGGCAAGAAATATATGTGCCGGTGCCAGCTTGGATAGTGGTGGCTGCGGGTTCGTACCATAGCATGTACTGGCGCCACATCCTGGGCATCTCCAGCCCTCCCTGGGACAGACTCCAGCCTTTGTACTGGATAAAGAGTTGGATGGGTATATGATGACAAGATAATGTCTACCCCATTATACTTCAATGCAGGGCACCCCCTGGAGTCTGTATGCATGATTTAGTGGGTTTGGCGGCTGTGTATGTAAGCAGTAGGTTGCTGGTTCGAGACCCACTGCTGGCCAAGTGATTTTAAATTGGGTCCATAAGACAGGAACTCATATGACCCTGCTTAAAGAATGTGTACATTGCGTTGGATAAAAGTGCCTGCCGAATAAAATGCACAGCTTCCCCGCCTCAGTGCAAGCCCTGGTGTCTATTGTGCCATTGTGTGCCCATTCAGCGGTTGGTCTGCTTCAGGTAGCTTAATGTGTAGCTGCTTCTTCTGAAACACCTTTAATACTAATGTGGTCTTTTGTGTTGCCGTAGAAAAGTCACTGCAACGGGAGAAGGATCATTTTCCCCCACTTTTTTGTTGCTATGAAACCCGAACTTCACTTAGAAAGGAAGCCATCTTGGCCCCTTGTTACGTGATTTTTTTGTGTTTGCTCTATGGCAAAATAAAATGTACAACCGGGCAAATTTAAATAATAACATTTAAATAATAAAGAAGCGATAGGCCCATTTGCTAACACCCATACATATTCTGGCTGCTTGTTAAGCAGAGTGAGGCAGGGAACCTGTTATAAGCAGAATATGAAACATGGTGACTGAACAATCTGTGCAAATGCTTGTCTGTCACACACTCAGACATTTTAGAGATGTCGAATTTGGGCCGCATGGAGCAGGGGTGGGATTTAAACCCCCAATGCCCCGGACCTGTCAGACATCAATGGGACCCGCTGAGTCACCATGACACCCATATCTGCTAACTGTCAGGGTGGGTGCCCATCCATCCCCATCCTATGTGTTCTTTCCCTCTTTGGCCAGCAGGTGCCGCTGGCTTTCCTGTTCCCTCTATCACTGTACTAGTCCCCAGTGTGTTTCCCCTTTTCCTGGGCCAATGCGTAGTTCAGTAGGTTGAGCATGTGGCACTGATGCCAGCCTTTGGCCTGCTTTACCATTTGTCTATTTTTTATTTAAAGGTTTTATCCTTTATTTTATTCTTAGATTTTAGTTTTTCCTTATCTATTATGGTTTACCCTTGCACTCTTGTTTTGCTTTATCCTGCCTGTGTCTTGTTGTCTAGTTTTATGTTTGTTTGTTTTTTGGTTCTTAGTTATTCCAAGTGTTAGCTTTCAGTGTTTCATAGTGTTCAGTGTTTGGAGTTCCCTTGCTCTGTGATTAGTTAATTGTAATCCACCCCACCTGTTTCTAGTTAATCATGTTCCCCTCGATTAAGTTGATTACGAGTTACACCTGTCCTTTGTTTGGCCTGATGCCTTGTGTGTATTTACCTGCCTGCCTTTGTCCTGCTCCTCAGTCTACCGTCGTCAGTGTTATAGTGTGTTTGTTCCTCTGTTCTCCTGCCTAGTTCTATTCCCTGTTTTGTTCCTTAGTTGTGCTTTATTTCATGGTTTTAGTTTATCTGGTCATTTTGCCTGTTTGTTTTCTGACCCCCTAGTGGTCCTTTCGTTTTGTAGTTTTGCCCTGTGTGCTCATTTTCTTGAATAAACCCCTTGTTTTTCTTGGGGCCGGTAGTGGATCATCAACCTTCCCCCGCCTAGCCCGCCCCCCCGCGCCCCGCCCATGCCCCTGCATGGTGCCGCGCTGCGCCAGCTAACGAAATCATCTAAATGGATGAATTCATTTGTAAATAACGACACGTTAAAACGTGACACCTCAAGGCAAAATTTCATGTGGAAGTATTACCAAACAGTTATAATGAGATCTCTGATTACTACAAGAAGCTACTTAATTATAAATGTTCTGCCGCATTTATGTTTAAATTTCTTTTAAAACCGAATTTTCAGACCAGCCAGTAAAGGCCATTTAAAATGGAAAAGACAAACACAATTGTTAAGCTTCTGTACCTTTGCTCAGAAGGTTGGTGGTTCAAATCTTCCGATCTGCAGAACAGTTTCCTCACCACCAGTTGCCTGAGCGAGGCCCTTAACTAACCCCCCCGTCCCCCCCGAATGCTCCAGGGGCGCCAGATAAATGGCCTGACCCTGCGCTCAGACCCCAGGCAATGTGGGGGTGTCTCAGAGAACAGCAAGATGAGATATTCCAAAACTAAAGAATTTATATGTACATATGGGAAATGCAGCATGATTTCAGCTCAATACACTCAGCAGATAAGTACAAGCATTGCTGCAGAGGTCCTACTCCTATATCGTCATTCTAGCTGTTTTTATTTTTGCGATTATTTTTGTTCTTATACCATCGCCGTCACGCGGCATGTTAATCAGCTCCCTCACTGCTCACACTCCGCACGCACACTTGTACCATCCACGCATCCTGGGAAGTTAGAAATCCGGCAAATTTCAGCACAGTTTCAGTGCCATGGCAGATCTATTACCCACAAAAAGCAGTTCCCCAAAACATATATTTTAAAATTGGCTGGATTTGTCACCCCACTGAAAGAAAAATAAAACTGCAGCCGGGCCATGTTGCTGTGGACCGGAGGAAATGGCCGCATGGTGAATCTGGTCCCGCCTCAGGTATTCTGGATGGGAATACTGACGTGTGTATTGGCAGTTAAAACACAGACGGAGCATTTTCAGGCTTGCTTTAGGGCGATTCCTTTATTTCTTTGTGAAAAGCCACTGGGAAGCCCCCCCCCCACACCACCACCTGTAAGCTACACTTCATCACATCCCACAATTTACTGACGCCACATTTGTCACTGGCTTTCACTGCTCCAGTGCCTCTACATCATTTTCCTGCTGTTATTTATGGCTATACTGTAAATAAAAGCATATATTTATAAATAAAACCTAGATCAAGTTCTAGAATCTTTATATTCTTCACTGTCTTAATTGGAACACAAATAGATGCAAAGATGGATTGAGTGTGCTAATCCCATAGGGGATATTAAGGTATTCATTGTAGCAAAGGCTGCTTTTCTTTGCTCCTTGGTTCTGTTTGCTCGATATTCACATATATCCACAGAGGGGGATCTGTCAATCAAAGATCCAGAGAGAGTAAAACAGGAAGTAAAGAACTGGCTGTTACCTTTAAAATGGTCACTAGCCCCAGCTACTAATAACTCAATAGGTTATATCAGCATCACTGCATATGCTGGTAAGACACAACATCCTTTCAATACCAGTAAAAAAAAAGCATTGGGACATCTGGCTACTGGAACTTTTATAACATCTCACTCTAAGGTCAGGGCTCTGTGTGGGCCAGTCAAGTTCTTCCACACCAAGCTCACTCGACCATGTCTTTATGGACCTTGCTTTGTGCACTGGGGCACAGTCATGCCGAAACAGAAAATGGCCGCCTTCCCCAGACTTTTCCCACAAAGTTGGAAGCATAGATATGTCCAAAACGTTTTGGTATGCATATAAGCTTCGAATGGTGTCCCAATACTTTTCCCATACACTGCATGCACAGTGCCCATGCATGTCGCACTAACACACACACTGCAGATTCACAAACCGGCCCCTAGGTGCTCGGACCTCAGATGGACCACAGAGAACGCGACGTAGCTGCTAACATCCATCACGCACCGGCCTTAAAGGTACAACCAAGCCCTCCGCGATGTCACAGCTCATTACCTAGAAAATGAAACGAATGCAAATGAGCATGCAGGTCTCTCTATGCCAGCCCCATAATGTTTGCAGAAAAAGTTCCAAATTGCATCCCCTATAAAAATAAATAAAAATATCTTTCCGTTTTGCGGTTTGTGAGTGCTGAATCTGGCACTGTGCAATACTGCTCCACTCAAACCATGCTGCCCCTGACTTGTAATACACATTTTAAGAGAAACCCCACCCAGTCGCATTCAATCAAATATATTTCACTCATCACCCGAAAAAATGATCCTTTTACATTTATATTGATTGATACATTTATATATCAAACATTGTTTAAAATGTTTCATATATAAATGTATCTATCCTATATTAGAATGAGACTTTGCTTTGGGTGTCTAAGGACTGGAAAATGTTTATGGACTGAAAATAGGTCTCTTAATTGTATTCTGTCATTCCACGTTCAGTCTCTCCAGACAATTCTACTATGGTAAATTTTCCCTTAAAGGGAGTCTTATCTCTTTCCTCATTCCAATCCTCGCATTTACATGACTTTTTACAAAAAGTCTGATGGAAGTCTCTCACTGGTAACTATGGATCACAATGTTGGCAATATTTATTAGAAGAAGATAAAAAATAAATCAAAATACTGGATGATTAAAATGTATTAAACAAGAGAAGGGTCTGATGTAAAAGCATGAGTGGATTAATGTATTTTGGATTTCATTGCATGTTCAGTTCGAAGGCGGCGTTATATAACACTGTTATCTGACCTGATGTACAAAGAAACTTGGAATTACTTCGAGAAGAGACCCACTGTTGCTTGATTGCTGGAAAGTCCAGGTTGTGAGAGGTGCGATGCAGCAGCCTGGCGCAGGAAAAACACTCGACGATGTTCATGGAGGGCTTGTGTACCGCGGTATCTCTACGAGGCTGTCATGCATAAGTAAGATGGGAATGTTGAGCAGCGAGTGTACAGAGAGGGCGGTGTGGCATGGAAGCTCCACCCCTCGCCCTGACCCCCTCGAACCCCCCGCAGTAAGCCTCTTAACAACGAGTTTGTGAATAGCATGTGTCACTTGCTTGGCGCTTTGCTGCGAAAACAAATAAATCAAGAGCAGCTCATCAGCTGCTGTGTGGCGCCTGTGTGCCGCTCAATCACGCTGTGGCCGGTGTGACAGGGGAGGAAGAGGTCCCCCAGAGTAAAAAGGGGAAAGGGGCCAATAATCACTATAATAACGCCACTGACCTACACGTGATTGGAAAATGAGTTTGTGGAGGGTTTAGTGCCGAGGTCATTGTTGCCTGTGTGTGGGGAGGGGCGGAGGGGGGCATTGTCTAGCTCATCTCCAACTGCCTTTTGGGAGCAGGTGCAAAAACGCCCCCCCCATTCTTCTCCCTTCGAAGGCCAGGGTGAATAAGCAGTGTGTGGTGAAGCAGACGACAATGAATCACCGCCGGCTGAGCTATGGCGCCGCCCTACAGGCACGTGGCGATGCTGGGGGGGGGGGGCGGGCGGCCAGGTGTGCTGGGGAATTGGGGACTGACAGGCCATCCTCTGCCCTTTGCATCAATAAAGCCCCCGGATTTAATTGCCGACTGACACGTGGCCCATTGTACAGCACACAATGGTGCCGTGGCTGCCTGTGCCGAACCCCATTTGTCTCATATGTGCTTAAACAGCGGGTGAATTGACTATATAGGGTAAATATAACAGAACACACACTCGTATATGCAATTACTGCACACGCGGCCTGTGTACCATCTCATTATATGTTTAAACCAACAGATGGGGTTCAGTTTATGCTGTACTCAGGTAGGCGAACATCTGTTTCTAGAAACTATTGTTCCTTACTTCAGAGTCAATTATTCTATAAGTAAACATATACATTTGCAGAAACCTTTTGTATGTTTCGTGCATTTTTGTTTTTTGGATAGACAGGTAGTCAAGAAAACAATGGACTAATCAGAAAGCTAATTTGCTAAATTTTAGCAAGCATGTTGGAAAAAATTAGTTTAAATTCTGTGAAGTAAAAAATTACGAGGCAGTTTAATTAATCATTGTATTTAGAGTTGCCTGTTTTGACAGATAATCATGTTTAATTCCATTGCTCAAAAAACCAATAACAAAACTTAACGACTGAGCTATTTTGTATTCGTACAAAGGCATTACACTGAAGTCAAATCAAATCGTTACTTATTTACAGTTATTTACATACGCGTTAGAATTTAATTAATGCATTCCTGAATCTGAGAACAGTATAAAATCTGGCAGCAAATCATATTCCAAATTAATCTGATATCTCTCTATCCATCTCACATTTAGCTAGCGGGCTTCCTTAGCCTAAATCTTTCATCAGTTGAGGGGTGTCTTGCCTTACTTGTCCTATTTTAATTTCCCCAGTGTCCCCCAGCCCAGTCCTTCCCAATCTGGTCCTCCGGGACCTGCAGGCAGTCCATGTTTTTGCTTGATACTGGAAATTGGGAGGGTGTAAAAATGTGGACTGTCTGGCATGGAGCCAGGAGGGTGTAAAAATGTGGACTGTCTGGCATGGAGCCAGGAGGGTGTAAAAATGTGGACTGTCTGGCATGGAGCTTGGAGGGAGGAAAAACATGGGCTGCCTGTGGGTCCCTGAGGACTGGATTAGGAAACACTGTCCTAGTCCATCTACCATACTACTTAAAGGAGTCTACACTTTCAAGTGACACGGGCGTTTACAGAGATTACAGAATAACGATGGCATGTAGAGGGTCTAGGCAATAAGAATCATGAAGGACCTTCTATACCAGGATATTGTTAAGTTCATCATAGGACCAAGAGGGTGCATCACGTTTCTCGCAGCAAGGTGATTGAGCTGTAATTGCAATGCCTCCAGGAATTTGATGGGAATACTCATGTGTGGAGGAACAGACAGAATTGCATACAGAATGGTATTATGGGACGTTAGGTCCCGTTTGCTTTTTTTTTTAACCAGTACATCCATTCATCATCCACCCATCTTCCAGATCCATCCATCCATCTTCCGATCACTTATGCGAGTCAGCAGTGCAGGAGCCCGGAGCGTCTCCAAGGCAACATGGAGCACAGTGCAGGAGCCTGGAACGTCTCCCATGCAACATGGAGCACAGTGCAGGAGCCTGGAGCATCTCCAAGGCAACATGGAGCACAGTGCAGTGCATACATGTACCTGTATGTACATACGTACACTCCCTGGCCAAACCCAAAGTTAAGCTGTTAATGGTCTCAACATCAAATAGCCAGAAAATATTTTGGAAAAATTCTAAACAGCCAGACATTACAACCTATGTTAGAATGAATTTTCTATGTAACCCTTAAGTGTTGATTTGTTGTTAAGACCATCTCTTTATATACACACACACACACACACACACACACACACACACACACACACATGTATGTACATGTATGTACAGCGATGAGGCAAAACATTATGACCACCTACGAGTCAAGTGGATAATGTCAGGTGTAGAGAAGGTGTAAGGCCACAGGCCATGCAGGCCCCCCCGCTCTGAGGGGACACAGGCACAGTGTCGAGGGACACGTACAATATACGGGTACTGGGGGTTGACGTGTTGAATGCAGAAGACATGGGCAGGGATACAAACCCGAGCGACTCTGACAAGAGCCAAGTCATGGCTGGACGACTAGGTCAGAGCATCTTCCAAACAGCAAGGCCTCTGGGCTGCTCATGGTTGGCTGTGGTGGGCATCAACTGAGTGGTATGAGGAGGGAAAAACCTCCAACAGGGTGTTGGGTGGCCAGTACTTGGCGATGAGGGGGTGGTAATCTTTTGGCTCAATGATGTATCTACGGTGTACAGCGTGTACAGCGTGCCCTGTAATGCGTCATGCTGCACATCTTGGTGAATCATACGCTCAGGTGAGAACTTTGCTGTTTTCTGAACAACCTCGCGCTTACGTTGCCGAGCCTCGGCTTGTCGAAATCCGTGTCAGGTCGCCCCCCGCTTGTCTCTCATCGTTGGCACAAGCGACGTGTGTAGATCCCGCGCCCGAGGATCCGACAGCGTTCTGACCCGGGATCTGTGGTGTGATTTCATTGAGCGGGGAGCGTGTGAGCAGTTCACGTGAGCAGCTGGGGGACGATTGCCCTGCTCCCTGCTCCTACGGAGCCAGTGAGTGAAAGTTGCCGCATTTTCCTGCGCAGTTCTAAAGCGGGAATGGCCATCGCTACATGTTAATGCTACTGCCTGTAAAACTCATCGTTAAACCCACAGTTAAAATGATAATTAAATTGCTAAACAATCAGTGACCTGCATCTGTCCCTGTTGTACCGCACTGCACACTACTGTCAATTCCACTTCCACCCTTTATCACTGCCATCTACCTCACTAGCTATCTGCACATTGTCCCCAATGCACCGCCAATTTATAGCCAAATTTTTGCATACTTGTCCCTATACTGCACTGTCTTTACTTTTACTGCACTGCCACTTTCTCCTTTATTGCGCTGCAGTTGGCCTGATTCCTCTCCCCCCCCCCCCCCATATATCTCCCGTCCCCTGAAACCGTGGCGCAGGAATTCCTTGGAACACATGCAACAATAAAACCTGCAACTTAATACTTGACAAAATGCTAGTATACTGATAAACACAGAGCATGTTTGACCACACAGAAGAACAATTCCATGCCTTATGTCACACTGTAGATAGAAGTTTATGAAATATATATTTATGTGCCTGAAGAGTGTGTGTGTGTATATATATATATATATATAGACACACACACACACATATTTTCTTTTTCCACTTTATAAGAAAGATAAACACAAAACATTGGTTGGAATATGGCTAAAATGTTGCAGCCATGTTAAGAGTCCAGAATGTAAGATTTCAGGTGCGATGGATCGGCCCCCCCATCCTGGGTTGTTCCCTACCCTGCACCTGTAGCCTCCCGGAGGTTGACCCTGAATAGGATAAGCGGTTACAGAAAATGGATTCATGGGTGGATAGATGGATGGATGGATGCATGGAAGATTTCAGATAAACTGGCAGAAACGCGAACAGTGAATGCGGGGTGACTGTACAAAGGAGTCTGGTGACAGTCTTACAGCATGAGGCATATACACACACAACAACACACCAAACATTCCCTTAAAGCCCCCAGCGCACACCATGCTGTAATCAGCGATGACAAAAGTAATATATAATGAATGTACCACAGTGATGGATGGCTGTGTGCTGAACTTGAGCGCTTTGTGTCCCGTGCTGGTGGCGTGACTTATCGGCGATGACAGTGGGGCCTGTTGCTATTTCCCCAGCGTTTCAGTAGGGAGCGATCATCAGCAACGGCATGCGCAGTCAATGAGTCACATTTCTGTCGTGTGTGTGTGCGCGCCTGTGTGCATCTGTGCGTGTGGGGACTGTGTGACATCATCCCAACCCTTCCGTGCCCCAATGCTGCCGTTGATAAGCCAACGCCGAATGCCAAGATCTCGCCCCGACTTTTATTTAAATGATGTTTTTAACCCGTGTGATGCTGCTTCCACAGCAGCCCCTGCAACGCCACCTATTTATTGATTTTCATAAAGCCGATAATGAGCGTGTCCCGGACTCGCCGTGTGAGGGGCGCATTTATCTCACTCACGTCAAGCGCCTGTCCGGTGTAACGTCGCCGGCCCTCCAGCTGAAAATAACATGCGATTCTGCAATGAGGCTGAGCGCAGCCTTCCTGGATCGATAAACAAGGCAGCGATGCTGGCGAGGTCAGGGGGTGAGCGGCGGCCCGGAGACCAGGGAGGAGGCGCTGACACCTCTGGTTGCTAGGGCTGTGCTGACCAAGGGTGCGGGAGCAGAGGTGCTAATGTCTGGCTGAAGGGCCCAGCAAAAGGTACCAACAGGGAGAGGGGCTGGGAGTTTTGTACTGCTCGCCGCTGGGGGCTAATTGCTTCTCCATCAACCGGGGAGCTTAGGGGGGCCAGTGGGGCGGGAGCAGGGGGTGGGACAGTTAGCCAGGTAGGGATGGAATGGAAACGCCAAGCTGACGGCTACAAAATGTGTCACAATAAGTGTTTCCCAGTCCCGCAAGGCTGTACAGGTGCAAGATCCAACGGAGCAGATTCACACGTCTCCACTGAAGGCCATGCAAAGCAGAAGCAGGCAGACGGGTTAATATGCCTACAGCCCTATGCAGTGAGTCTTCATGCAGAACTTCATTGCTTATTTTATGAGAACAGATGCTGGTTATAGAACCAATTTCTGCAGCAAAAAAACGTGAGGAATTCCAGTTTTGCACTGAGGATGGAAGATCAAGCTGACAGAGCAGTCGGACCGAAGAAAATTTTATTGAAAACCTTCCATCCATCCATCCATCCATCCATCCATCCATCCATCCATCTTTTTATCCAGTACATTGAAAACTACCTTGGTGTTAAAATGCTGTAATATGAGAGGTGAATCTGAAGTTGTGAAATCCTTAAAAAAAAAAATAAATGTCTTATTAGATAACTGTGAGAATTGCAGATGGAATAATACATTTACAAAAAAAAATGAATCAATGCTACTTACAGTCCTCCAAAAAAAAGCAATTTGTTATTATAAAGATTGCTAAATGCAGCATGCAATCAGATGGCTGTTCTGTCAAAATTCAGAGCTCATCTGGCCAACAGGGTGAAGATGAGAGAACTGTGGACTAGCAGAGCGTAGACGGTGACAGGGGTCCTGCTCCCATCTGGCTCTGTAAATACGTGGCCTTGCAAGATGCATTACCCGAGTTGGGGTGCTTCCAAATTGCCCTCAATTCCACATCCACTAATACGACCCGGCATCGTGCCCCTCGCAGAAGGTCACACACAGCCTGTGAGCTTCCAAACTCCAAGTTCAATCCGGGGCCCCGACTCCAGCAGCAGTGCACCCGTCTCTACAGCCGTCGTATAAATTTTACAGTCTTACTCCTGTTATACAAGCCTTGATACGGCTCTCTAGGCACTACGCTACCAAAACGGAGGAGATGACTTTTTCATTGGTGCTTGATACCTTCACGTAGGTTCAGCAATTTCATCTTTGATATGAACAGCTTTTGGCAACTTAACAGCTAATAAAAAATGGGACTGAAGAGGAATGTGACTCTTGCTGTGTGCATTTTTGTCAGAAAAAATATAGATACGTATTTAACATTTTATTCCACTCTGGGGTCAGACACATAATGAAATGCAGAATATTATGCTCTGCTCTAAGTCAGATCTTCAGCTGAAAAGGTTAGATCAATTCATGGCCTTGTTTCTCCAGTAAAAGTATTAAACCATTAACCATACTGACACTGGTCTCATGCTTGGCTATGTGGTTGAACTTAACAGATAAAATCTGTTTATATACTTCATATAAAACTTATATAATGTGCAGGAATCAATTTTTTTTACACTTATTTTATAAATACTCTAGACTTGTTATTTTTTCCAGAGGAAAATAATATTTTTACCACTAACCTTGTGAGAAAAAAATCTAATAGTGTGATTATTATGAATTATCATGTATTATTATATTGAAATATTTCATAATTCTAATCCGCTCTGAACGTTTGCTTAAGGTTTGCATGTTTACTTTGTATTAGTGTAATTAGCAGAGAGAAACACCATTTCTTGATTAAGTGTGTCCCATTTCTACAAACACATCTCTTTACTTCCTTTCCTTGCCCTCTTATAGAAAGAACTGCCAACAGGAAACAAGGAAAAGAGAAAAGTCACTGCTGGACTGAGTCACTGGGTCCTTATTATTAATAGTAGGCCTGGCATCTGCCTGACTAAATGGTGTAACTGTAAAAGGCAGCGGCTCAAAAACTGGTCATCCATCAGCAACATGCAGTGATTTTATATCCAGGGCAAGGCTGCGTTTCTGAAGAATACACAATAATAGCATGATCGATGTTTTATATTAAAAGCCGTACAGGGAATCGCTGGTTTACAAGATTTCGCCGCGATAGACCATTTGATACAAATTACTGTTATTCTTCATTAGCTGCTTTATTTCCAAGACTGTGCCGTTACATTGTCGGGTAATTTTTAATTTCTGCTCTCCTCCAGCGTGCTGCTGGAAACGTACACACCAGATATAAAACGACACCCCGCTTAATAGCCTACTCAGTTACGTATGATTTGCTGTCCGCAGCGAGGGCCCCGTGCGAGCCACGGCATGACACGAGTGCACGTCAGCGCCCACGGAGGCGGCGCCCTCTCAGACCGCATTCATTTGGGCAGACAGAACCGAGCAAAGCGAGGCGGGACGCGGCGGCTCGGCCCGTTATCACTCCTGTGACAGGCCCGTCAGCGATGCAGGAGCCGGGGACGCGTGTGACAGGCGCCTCATGGCTATGGACACTGCTGTATCGAATCAGGCTCCAAATTAGTAAAGATCATCCGCGTGCTGGACACACGGGTCAGCCAGAGACAGGTGAGCCCACGCCGGCGACGGGTCACATGTCCATCACGAGGCCAATTAGCAGCTGAGACGACGGAGCTGGAAGGCAGGCGGGGGCCGGATCCGCAGGCAGGGCGCAACGCGCTGACGTCACATGCCGCTATCGATCGATGACGGCCGGTCACGCAGTGACCTTGGGAGGCAGCAGGGAACAGGAACAGGTTCTGTAGTGCGAGATGGGTGCAAGGCCCGACCTCCAGCAACACCAGTGTCCTACACGGCATTGGCTCCAGCAC
This sequence comes from Cyphomyrus plagiostoma, assembly GCA_019775915.2. Taxonomy (NCBI): domain Eukaryota; kingdom Metazoa; phylum Chordata; class Actinopteri; order Osteoglossiformes; family Mormyridae; genus Cyphomyrus; species Cyphomyrus plagiostoma. The sequence goes on from JABFEA020000042.1 coordinate 4,242,991, forward strand.
AGGGTCAACCAACTTAAAATCCTTTTTTAAAATCTAATTATGAATGTG
>JABFEA020000042.1:4243138-4254451 GCA_019775915.2 Cyphomyrus plagiostoma
CCCCCCCCCCCCCCCCCCCCCCCCCCCCCCCCCCCCCCCCCCCCCCCCCCCCCCCCCCCCGCCCCCCCCCCGGCGGCGGGTTTGCAGACCTGCTTTCCCACAAGGGAGAGTCAAATGCCAATAAGTCTTTATTCTTTCTGGGGGTTTGGGGGGGGGGGGTGAGATAAAGATAGGCCACAATACGATGTTAAATAAATCATAGGGATTAGCTAGAATACTGTGAATGCTAAATAACTGACTTCAGAGTGACAATATCCAGAACCTTTTGAGAAAGAAAAAATGGACTGACACAGCACACAGTATTAATAATGAAAAAGTGTTCTTAAATGAGTTCTGGGATTTTAAACTCAAAATATCTTATTAATGAAACTTCAGTTTTGGTTACCGTAGCAGTCCGTGCTCATGAGATCCTGAAACTTCAAAGGAATAAACAGGAAGTAGTAAATTAGACATGACTGGTCAAAACAGTAACGCTGAAATGGAGTAAGTGATGCATTAATAAGAGTCTAACATCTGGAGAGTTGTAGAGTCACTTCCAGCTCTGGCTCAATTTACATATTTAAAGCCATAGTCATGTGGGATATAAACAAAAAACCACTACATCTTTCAACGTATATGATTTTGTGCATCAGTAATCGTTGATTGACTGGTGTCCCTGATTGGATGGGCGGTTTTGAGAAATGAATGACTCAAGACGGTTAACATCACAGCAGCAAGGTCAAAGACGCCTTTGCTCACAGTCACTCATGAATGGCAACTGATAATGTAGCATTTCTGATAAGTGACATTAAACCGCGAGAACTAATCCAGTGAAAAAAATATATTATCTTATACGACATTTCAAGTGATCATCTGGTGGCAGCTTTCTCACCTTCAGCTAATGCCCTGCGCATTTTGCATGGGCCAACGTCTCTTTCTAAGGTCAGGACTTATCATTCCAAAAACATCTCGGTCTTTGAACCCGAAGGCCTTTTAACATCTGCTCCGGGGAGACCTGACTCCTGGTACGCAGGAAAAAAGTCAATTTCCTGCAACGTCTCTCCTGCGAAACGTGAGTGACACAGTTTGGCAGCCGAAGCCAGCCGGAAACCCCGACAGCTATTTCTGGGTGACCTACTTTCCAGGAATCAATGAGATTGGAAGGGAAAAAAAACTGGGTGGAGAGACAATGAGGGGCTCGGGGTCTGCTGAAAACCACGATGACCAATCGACGACAACCGGCCCAGGGACAAAGAGCTGAGGAAAACAACTGAAAATGACTGAAGAATCAAACACCTTTTCTGAGGAAGTGAGTGTAGATGCCAGACTGAGGATGAGCTTCTACCCACCTACATAAAGTAAGAAATGTGATATTAGTAATGAAAACTTAGCTATGTAGCTTAGTGACATCGCCCCCAAGTGCAGATCACATTGTCAGTCAGGAACGGTGCTGCAAGAATAGAGCCAAGCAGACAAGTAGCAAAAGCGAACACGGTCAGCCATGTCCTCAGAAAGGCAGGTTATTTTCTAAATAAGTAGCAAAGCAGGGTGTCACATCATTAAGCCGGCAGTGTTGGAGAGCACAGGTTACCTGTGTGAAGAGACCCTATTAACTCAAAACTTATCCCTCTTGAGACAAGTCTGAAAAAAGAGCAGAGCAAGATATGCGTTGCTGGGAACAGACACCATAGTTTGTGAATTCTGTTAAAAAACAGTCATTCTCTGCCAGACGAAACTAGTCATTAATACCAAGCCTGACTGCGGTTGAATAAATGAACAGTACATAATATATCCCAGTAATATCTATCTACCATCTTCATCTCAATAAAAAGTGAAAGGGGGGTGGAACAGAGGTCAAACAGAGTAATATCTACTGCAGCCAGATCCAGATAAGAAGAGGACTGAGAAGTTTTACATCTAACATTCTGCAGATTATTCATTATGATAGCAAATGTGTAACCAAGGGAAGAAAGGCCCCATTTTATGGAGACCTTCCTAAAAATGATGATATGAAATAAAAGAAACAACGCTTTATTTTCCATCTGCACGGCTACATTGGAATGGTTCCTTTCACATATCCCATCATGCTCTGCTTTGAGGCATGCGCATAGGGGCGGGGCATTTACCTGGCAGCCCTGGAGTATTTTGGGAGTTTAAGAGCCTCCTTCAGGGACCCAATACAGATTCAAAATGGAGACCTCCAGCACAGAAGCAGAGAGGAGCGTAAATCATTCTCCCCCAACCGTCGGCTCTTGGGGACCCCCAGACGGTCTATGTTTCTGCTCCCTCGCAGCTCCTAGACTGTCTGGCAGGGAGCAAAATCGTGGACTGTCTCGGGGTCTCCGAAGACCAGATTGAGAAACACTGGCTTAAATCACTGTGCCAAACACCACAGTCTAACATACTGCTATTCATTTTATGCTATTCAAATCAACAGAGACACCATGACATTATTTGTTCTGCAAGATCTCACTGCCATCCACTGAGAGCCTTACACATGACATGCAATACCTGCTCGACCTTGCCCAAGCTTTTGAAGTCCTTCTAAGTGTCTGCCATTAATAGCCTGCATACAAATGGCTTGATTGCTGCTAACTCACAAACCAAGAAATTAATCCTGCAAATAAATGCAGCATTTAAAAGTCCCAGTAGAGAGGAGACCGGCCAGAATATGGACGGATGATATCAGATAATTTCCCTCCGCAGGATGGACCCTAACCACACCCAGAAATATGGTTATAGTGTGTGGTTTGAATTAGCGCCAAGCTAACTGAAATGCTAACTGAATCAGAGCCACCGTGATCTTCCAGACCAGCGCAGTGATAATGTAGTTATGTCAGTGACCTCTCTGTAAAGCCCTCTGGTGCGGATTCTATCATATGGCACATATAGCACTGCACCTGATTTTTTATATTATATATATATATCTCACTCCATATATCCAGAAGTAAATACACACCAGGTTGTGTGCCCCCTGGTAATGGTTTCTTCTGGTACCTCAGTTACTCAGACACTAGCTTTCCATCAGGCATTTATATGGCGATGATGAGTTTCTGAAACGTCTTCACTCTCTCTCATGCTTCCCACATCAAACTGCACTTCTGTGTTTCTTCTGTGCACTTCTGTGTTTCGCCCTCCCTAGGAATGATGTCTGGATTCTGGATGGTGTCTAGGAATGAGTTTTGTCCACGTTGTTTTGGGAAGGACACGGTTTTAGACGTCAACTTCATGAAACTGTCAAATGTTTTCCATATTACACCTGATGCATATGAAAATACAGAGGCTCCTCTACTTACTAACTTTCAACTTACGAACTTTCAGACATACAAACGAAGAGGACTGTAAGTCCAAATTACGTTCATTTGGCTCTTGTTTCCTGTCCGTAACATAAATTTTTTTCTGTACCCCACTTCCACCTGGTACGACTTCTGGCCGCTACACCCGCCGTGCAGCAGCGTAGCGTGCCGACTCCCAGCATCCTAGTTCTTTGGACTTGCATATACCCTCAAAATGATGTTGAATAACGACCTACGAACGGCCGTTTGGAACGTATGTCATTCGTTAGTAGAGGAGCGTGTGTATACTGTACGGCAATGAATTGTTTTACATTAGGTCTCATAAATGAAACTTCAAAAACAAGACCCGTTCAGGTTTATTTTAATTGATTAATCAACTTATGCAACAATAGCCAATAACCTGAAAACATTAGGAAGCTGAACATCTTTCAGATAAATCCATTGCAGGCATTCATGAGAAAGATTTGTCTCATAAAACAGATTTAATCTGTTATCCCTGTTTATAGGGATAACATATCCTCTGTCACTCATCCTACAATCATCCAGGAAATCATTCCAGCGGAATATATAAGTGAAGAAAAATCATATTATACAGTACACCTATACAAAGAAAAGGATTTATTGAGACAAATTGGTTTCCGAATTGTTTGTCTGATAGGGTGCAATCAGTTTCTGGAACACTAGCTCAGGTATAATTCTTAGGATTCAGTATTCAACAATGGAGAGGAAAATCCTGCAGGTTACACAAGTAATATAAAATACATTTAGGCAAACAGAATTCAAAACACGATTTCCATCAATATCATATCAATATCATATCCCCGAGTAGCATGGAAGGTTATGCTTTACCCTCTTTGTGATGCCTCTGTCTTCACATCGTGCACTGCTGGGGAAGATTAATGGCGAGGAACAGGCCTCTCTATTCCCCAGCAGAACCATCAATACTCACTCCTCAGGGGAGAAACTACAGGCAAACGGGCGGACTGTGAAACGCCACGCCGTCACACAAATCAACCGCTTGTCCGTTTACAGCAAGCAGCCAGCTTAAACGTGGAGGTGAGCGTGAGTGCCTGCGGAGGCTGTGTGTGGCCAAACCACAGCACAATCCCTGCACAGACAACATCAGCTCCTGAAGGGGATATGTTGCAGTTTAATTAAGGCGATGATAATATTTGATGGTGTCGCATAGGAGGAAAACAGCCATTTTCTTCGAGCCCTATGGCAGTGAACATTGACCTTTATAAACAATGCTGGTGTCCCACTGTAACACGCGGTGACCTGATTACCCACTCGGTATTGGTACTGGGAGAACGCGGTGCGACCATTTTACTCCATTCGGCAGCACAAGAAGAAAAAACACTTGAAAATGCAGCCATTTCTGCTCTTGCCCCTGCCCTGCATTTAAATGCTGCATCAGACACAGCCCTCACACACACAACAAAATATGTACTGTGCTGTCCTTCAGGGCTTTCGGCCCATTATGAACACGCACTGGAATTTCTGCCAGAGATAATAATGTGCATCATGTCTACTAAGATTTGCATTTACAGCATCCCTCCATTCAGCCAACCATCCATAAATGCTGGGAAATCCCAACAGGAAATGAACAGAGATGCAGAGCTGGAAAGAAATGCTGAAGCTGAACTATTAGGCAGTACTAGTGATGTACCAGTTGGTAATATTAGAGAGTATTATAAAGATGAAACTGAACATTACAGTAGATGCTGTAACAGAGTTAATTTTTATTAAAAACTCAACTTGCTCTTCTACAGCTATGACAACTAGACAGGAATCTTAAAAAAGGGGAATCATCTGACTTTTCATGAGCTTCTGGTTTCAAGTTAATTTTCCCTAAATGTCAAAAGATGGCATTGTACTGTGCAGGGTCTGACACAACTGTTAACATCTTCAAAATATGAAGACAGTATTGATCTTGAAGCATAAAATAATTCCACTCTGAATTCCATGATGCAATTCTCTGCATTATCGTGACTTGTATTTTTTAAGTTTAATCGTAGTGCAGAAAAGTATAATTAGGGCAAAAACCACATTTTGTAGATGGAACTCTTAACTGATTCATGATCTCATTATCCCTTTTATATCGGGGTCATTAGATTTGTTGCTGGATTTCCTTCTCGACCACAGTCAGGCAGATGTGGAGATTTTAGGTCCAGAGAGAAAAAATCCAGAGCAATATTTTGTTTCAACCAAGCAGATGAGTATAAAGAGTCACAGTCACAGAGTACTGGTCTGGACTTGAAATCTTCACCTCTGATTATATAATTAATAGTTTTTCATGTTATTTGTGAGTAATAAGTACTGCCCAGTACAGATTATCAACATTTTCCTAGTACACAGTAAATCACAAAGTTCAAAGAGTTCAATTGAGAAACCTGGGTGTATTTATTTTATATGAGCTTGTAGTTTCCCAAGATAGATGCTCCTAATGTCAGTCCCTTACAGGCAGGGAGTGATGGAACTGAAGTAGAAGCCCCAGGACATGACATGATTGATAGGAATAACTGCGTGAAGAGCAGCTGGAATTAATCGATCTTATGAAGATAGACAACACGAAACCTTTTGACAATCACAATACCACAATGAGACAAAATGAGAATCTGACGACTTGCTGTGTAGCCAGATCTATCTGAATTTTTCCTTGAATTTGCTTAATTATCGTTAAGTCCTGTGATTACAAAGGCAAATTCATTGACCTCACCTTTCTGAGATTAAAGTCCTTTTTATAGACGTCTTTCAGGGGTTGAATGCTTAGCATCAGATGCTCAGGGTTTGGCAAGATGATTGTTCCCTCTGCCTAGTCTGGAATTAGCACAGCTGGCCATTATTCATAGAGGCAAGTCGCATTAAAAAGCCATGCTGTGTTACTGGGCAGGGAGAAATGTGAATCCCCAAACCGATGATTTCATACAGCAAAACAGCACGCTAAGAGAGCCGTTGTTTTTCTGTAGGTCCCAGTTTCCAGGACCAAAAGCTATAATTCTGAGTTCCTTCCTGTTGTGTTAATAGTACCTATGTGCCATAGCTATCAGTAAATAATGCAAGGTGTCTCTGTGGCTCAGCATGGTTCAAGCCGTTTCCTGTAATGGCCGCACGTCACGTTTTAACACAGACTAAATTTCCATTGACCGAGATTTTGCGCATTTTGAAAAGGAAAACCGAAAAAATGTTAATGGACTCTTTTTTTAAAAAAAAGAGAGAGAGAGAGAATACCCTTAAGAATCGCAAAAAAAAAGTTTTGTTTTAACCTCACAGACGAGGGAGACCAGTAGCAGGTGGGTTTCACACAGCCCCGTGAATCATCCAGCTCTTCCAAAGTGTTCCTGTGACATTGTCTCCCCTCCATGCGCACTTCACTCCCATAATGCATTGTGCCACGGTGCAACTTTTTCCTCGAGCTCAAGCTGCATTATTGAATCACCTCCAAATTAACACGGTTTTGGCTCATTGCCCGTTACATTTCACGCCTACATCCAATGCCCTCTGATGTTACAAAGTAAAGATATCGTTCAATCTCCCCCATCTTTAGTTATTTCATTAGAAAAAAATACAATAATGATTCAAACCATATCATAGGAATCTATTATGGTATAAAAATGTGAACTTTGGCAGTGGAAAGGAGAGTTGGAATATGCTCTCAGAAATGTCACATGTTGTTAGTCTTGGAGTTTATAAAAGTGCTATACCAGCAACAGCAAATTATTAATCACAGGAACAAACGCGAGCCTTTGATTGGCTGCGGGTTTGGCTGCAGTGACTAATGTGGGGTGGGTGGAATCGAGAATCAGAGATTTGGAAGCAGAGATGAAATGACTGGCACAGCTGTGCACTAATGTCAGTTTAATTTGAAAAACTCATCTGAGAGTAAACTTTTCCTGTCATCTCTATAGGCACAGGAAGCACCCCGCAGATTAATAATAACAAATTGCAGAAGAAAGTCCTTTTTCCTGTAAGGATATGTGTGTAGTTTGTGCTTTTCTGGGCTTCGTTTCCTGGTTCTGCCTGACATGTCGTGAGGCTTATTTACACACTTGTATTTCAGTTTGGATACTTTATGGCTATTTTTGGATCGTTATGTAATGACGACAATCGACTATATTTTTGTTAATAAACATGCTCGTTTAATTAGGCAGCCCTAGTCATTAATGCAAGCAGCCTGCTCTTGCAAATAGCGAATCATGTGGATGCAACTGAATACATACAGCTTGCAAGGTCACGAGGTTCACTTCCTGTTAATGAGGCTTGGGCAGAATTACAGTAACATGGAATGCTGCAATACTTTGGGTATACGGCAGTATTTTTTTGAGTAATCTTTATAGAATATAGTGTTCAGTGAAATGTTACCATGGTGACATCCCCCCCATCCCACCCCCATGCCCAATCCCCCATCAGTGATTTTTACTAGATAGACAGATGGGCAGATATACAGATAGACAGGCAGATATACAGATAGACAGGCAGACGGATAGATAGACAGGCAGACGGATAGATAGACAGATAGACAGGCAGACGGATAGATAGACAGGCAGACAGGCAGACGGAGAGAGACAGGCAGACAGGCAGACGGAGAGATAGACAGGCAGACGGATAGATAGACAGGCAGACACTTGGAGAATTTCCATTTAGTAAAGCTTATAAAGGATAGTGTGAAGAACCAAAGCCCCAAACGCCTTGTTAATGACAGAGGTCAGAGGAGAACGGCCAGACGCGTTAAAGCTAACAGGAAGGACACCATTGCACAAATAACTGCTCACTATGTTGGTCTGCACTTCATCGATATTCCATCCATCCAGGTTCTAACTGCTTATCCAGGACATAGTCATGAGGGAACATAGAGCCTATCCCAGACTGCCCTGGACATAAGGTGGGGGGGGGGGGGGTATGAGATACTGCCCACACACTCATGCACACAATCATACTACAGTCATCATGCATTACTAATGTACAAGTGAGAGTGACTGAGCTCCGACAAGCTGTAAGTACCAAAGCACAAGGTGGGACAAACAGCATCATCTGAATGGGGCCAGTTTACGTCATAACGTCCACAAGGTGGCTTTTAGTCTAGATTGTCTGAATGCATTATATGGATACAACATTTATATTAAGACATGCATTAAGGGGTCCATTTAAAAACTATGGTCATTAGATCCAGTACCATGTAAATGCAAGGTTAGTGTCAGCAGAACTGCACATATCTGCCTCTTATCATTGCACTCTGAACACATTAAATACTGGTTACATTATTTCTCACAAATTACAAATCACATTATTATGCCATTTCAAATTACTATAACTTTTCATAAATATTGTAATAAATATGATTATTTTTGAGACAACACCCACCAAATAAAATGAGAGAAATCATTACAGTGTTTTATTAATCCTTCCTTGTTTTTTGTTTATTGGCTGACACGTCGGTCGCCTGTGTCTGATGGCTTCCTGCTCTCACGCGAAACTCCTTTCGAGATGAACGATACAGGAAAGGGTTACTTCAGCTGATGACTGACAGGCGACACAATGAACCACAGACAAACAAGTGCGTTAATAGTCTTTTCAAGCGAACGTCAGTTTGTGCCACAAAAATGCCATAAATATTAATACATTTTTCTACTTCACGTGTTATTTCAAAAATGATACTGTTTTCATTAAACCTACACAGGAAGTCATAAATAGTACATGTTGTTATTAATAAATAAATCCCATTCCTTCGTGCATTTTTTTCCTCTATCAGAGCCCTGGTGATGTGTTTTTTTCCCCCCACTAAACTATTGCTTGAACATACTGAACACAGAACTTGCTGGGCTAACAGTGTGCTGTGGTTTTACACTTCCACAGACCAAGTCCTTCCAATATAATCTGTAGTAACATTTCAGTTTAAGTCTGCTCCTGTCACTGATCCATCCATCCATCCATCCATCCATCGATTTTCTATACCTGCTTGTCCTATGGAGGGTCGGGGGGTGATCCTAAGCCTATCCCAGAAACTATGGGTACAGAGCTCGGAATCACCCATGGAGGGGTGCCAACCTTGTTGCTAATTATTTGACAATATATTAGTAAATTAAAAACTTCCATTTACAGTCAAATTCAGAAATGTATTACAAAGACACCTTACTCCTGTTCCACTAAGCATTTACTAAAGAGCTTGTAAATGTCCGACTATAACTAATTTCTGAATATACTTACAGTATATCTGCAAGTGTTTTACAAGCTGTTTGTAAATATCAGGAGTAATAGTCTAGTACAGGGGTGTCAAACTCCAGTCCTGGGGGGCCGGAGCCCTGTGTACCTTAGTTCTTTCCCTGTTTCACCATGATTCAGCTTCAGCTGTGTGGTAATTAGCACAAGAAGTTGAATCAGGTGTGTTAAACGAGGGGAAACCCAAAAATTTGCAGGGCTCCGGCCCCCCAGGACTGGAGTCTGACACCTGTGGTCTAGAAGGTGCCCTTAAACTAAACAGGATTATTCCTCGCATCAATTGCACCTTCATAATGCATTCATAGAACATTCATAAGCAGCATGTAAGTATACCTTAACATCCTAACATACTAAAACAGCTTTATTATACATTGAAGACAAAATGATACCATTATAATATTTGTTATTAATGTATATTAAAGCTGTTAAATTACGTTAGGAAGTAAAGGTATATTTACATGCTTCTTACGAATGTTTTATGAATGCACTATGAAGGTTCACTGAATGTTCTACGAAGGCGTTATGCAGGAGCTAATGCATGACTCTGAAGTGTTACCCCATCCACTACTTATTTCACTGCTCCCTGAATACTTTCAGTGTCGTACTTAGTCTGGTTTGATCAGCTCCTTTACTAGGTTCTTGCTTTGGTAGATGTTGTGTAGCTCCTGCTCCAATCCTGCTTACACATATATGCACCCGGGTGTTCACTGAAAGCTTATCCTAGTTGCACTTCACAGAACTTAACTGCTCTGGACAGAACCCTCTGCTAAATGAAGTTTATTAGATTGCAATATATGTATAAACTCTTGTGAAGCCTCCGAAAGCAATAACAGACGCGTCCACCCTTATCCTGGCACCTGGCCACGCCGAGTTCTGCTATAGCAGTTCCCTCCTTCTACAGAAGGGAATCCTCAGGAAAGCCCCTCAGGCCACTTAATGACATCATCAGCAAGAGATCCAACAAAACAATCATTGACCCTTAGAATTTTCTTTCCTGCAACTCTACACCGAAATGATAAATGGGTACAACCCCGCATTAACCAACTTAAAAAAGGAAACCACTATATTTAAAAAGGCAAATGCAAAACTTAGAGCTTAATATTGACAGACTGAGTAAGACCAGGACCCTCCAGGCTATAAAAGGTTCAATAAAGGCTGTCTTGTGGTAGCTGTTAATGACCTGCTTCAACTCCAGGACAAATCAATTTAAATAATGGAAAATCAGATACCCCGATTTTTCCTCTAGCAAACAGCAACCTCTGGGATTTTTTTTTTTGATCCTGAATTACTAATTACCTCACTTGTTTGTAACAACAATCTTGTTATAAAAAGACTAGCGATGTTTTACTTTATATATATAAAACGAACACCATGTTCGAGCATAAGGGTGTCATGGTAAGTGGACACGTTAAGAACATGCCCGGGGCTACAGGTCACTGATCGATTTCATAATCGTATCATCTGATCTGCAGCCTTCTGTCTTGGACACTCAGGTAAAGAGAGGGGCAGAGCTGTCAACTGATCACCACCTGGTGGCGAGTTGGCTCAGGTGGCGGGGGAGGCAGCCGATCAGACCTGGTAGGCCCAAGCGCATAGTGAGGGTCTGCTGGGGACATCTGGCAGAGGCTCCAGTTCACCGGAGCTTTAACTCGCACCTCAGGCAGAATTCCAACTGGATACCGGGGGAGGTTGGGGACATTGAGTCTGAATGGACACTATTCCGGACCTCCATTGTGGAAGCGCCCGTACATAGCTGTGGCTGCAGGGTGGTCGGTGCCAGTCGTGGCGGTAACCCCCGTACCCAATGGTGGACACCAGAGGT
>JABFEA020000042.1:4314785-4328272 GCA_019775915.2 Cyphomyrus plagiostoma
CCCCCCCCCCCCAGGCAGTCTTCTTGGTCGCCTTTGGTGCTGCTTCTCAGTCTACCATGTGAGCCGATGCAGCGAAAGTCTATCAAGGACAGAACACAGGAGGCTTCATTTAACCAAACTGATTTATGACAAGAGGCTCACATTCAAACCATTCTGCAAGAACCCATGGACTCCGGCTATAAATCTCTGACCTATGGCTGAATGACGGGGGGGACACTAATAGCCCGCCCCTCTCATTTCCATCGGCCGGGGGACATCTGGGGAGGAGGGGGTTGGGGGCTGTTATAATGGGATAATTCTGCCAGATCCGGCAACCAGCTGGAACGAGCGATTTGAAATCAATTCAAGAATCAACTTTGCACTGCCTCCACATCACACTGTAAATGGGACAATTCACCTGCCGCTATTAATGAAAATCGACTAAATAAAATAAAACACAAACAAAGGACGGCATTTTGTTATATGCCAAATTGCTTACTGGGCATTGTGGTTTTTGCCCTAAATGACACGTTACTTTTATCTACCTTTATACTGGTGGATACTTTTGGAAAACAGCGGAAACTCAGAACCATGAGTCACCTTGATATTGCTATTCTGTGAGTGTGTGTGTGTGTTTGTGTGTGTGTGTCTGTGTGTGCGTGTGTGTATGCATGTGTGTGCGTGTGTGCGTGTGTCTGTGTGTGCGTGTGTTTGTGTGTGCGTGTGTGTGTATGTTTGTGTGTGTGTGTCTGTGTGTGTGTGTGTGTGTGCGTGCGTGTGTGTTTGTGTGTGTGTGTGTGTGTGTGTGTTTGGAGGACCATTTATGTTTTTTTTTCATGACAGAGCCAGGTACCTGTGGTTATTCTTGTCGATTTGTCTCACCTAGCCTTTCATCGCAACAACAGGAATAAATAACTATGTTTTTTCCTGTCTGTTAACCCAACTACCATCCAGGTCTCTGTCCAAAATCTTGTTAGCATCCAGTTCCAGTTTCGCTTTCTGCTGTCCCTCACCCATTCGCAGAAATAGCTCCCGTGTTTGTTAGTTTTGCTCATTTTCTCTTCTCTCTTCTGTGACAGTAACGTCCCGAGCAGGGGATACCTGTCATTCCCTGCTTAGCCCAAAGGATCGCGAGCTTCTGTTGGCTGTGCTGAGCAAAGTGACTCTCACACCCACTTGGAGGGGAGACCAAAATGAGCTCTGTCAACAAAGGTTCCGGCATCGAGACACAATGAGCACTGAAGGGCTCCACTATCCCCTCTAGGGGGCGCCACGGGGACCCAAAGAACAGTACACATAGGACCAGGATACCACAATTTCTCTCAGCGTAACACCTGACGCATGTTTTGGCAAACTATGTCAGCAGACTGATTGTGAGCCGTATCACTGCTGCTAACGTGTTAATCACAACATGCTGGAAGGTTAAAGCCTCTTCTCTACCTGTAACACATCCTGACCAGAGGTTTGTAGTTCATTCCAGTGAGTAGAAGTCCAGGTCAGGATTTTGTTTCAACCAACCAGTTCAGCACTCTGTGGCTGTGACTCTCTATACTCAGCTGGTGGTTGAAACAAAATCTTGGCCTGGACTTTAACTCTCTGGACATGGAATACACACCACTGATCCTTACTGGCTACAGGTGGTACAGCCCTTTACAACGTGGCTTCCAGTGCCCTTAGCAAAGATGGCGGCATTTCCTGCTATTAAGACTCGCCTGTGCCTGCTTCACCACCAACTTCTACGTTAAACCACATTAATGTCATAGCTGGGCTACTGCCGTTATTTCACTTACATTCATAGTCGTTCTAGTGACGTTTTTGCTTAAACACATTTTCGCTCTTTTGCAGTTAATGGTGCCACATTGACAGACCATCTCTATTTAGCCAAATTTATTGTATTTAATGCTGTTTCTGTATATTAATCTGGCATGATACTGTTTTGTATCAATATTGAGCTTCACATTACTAGCTTCGGTATGATGTTTCAAAGAAGTAACTTATTTGGGATAAAAACATCCCAAGGGAAAACAGCCCCCCCCCCCTCCCCCAAGCATAAATGAACAACACATATGTTGGGTGCTGACTGTCTTTGAAGATTTTTCCATCCAGAGAGCACTGACATTCAAAGAAATAAAACAGACAAACTACACAAATGTTTGCTTGTTTCAAATAAATTTAAAAGCCAGCTCCCCTGAAAATCCTTTCAAATTCTGCAGGCTTGTCGTTCGTTTCATGTTTCGTTGATAACAGTTTGTTCTTGATAGTGGCACACAATTCCCAGGTGGTATTTTTGTTCCATAATTTGCCATCCCGTAGGAACAAAGCTTAGTCAGAGACAGAAGTTAAGAAGTGCTCCCTTTTCGTTAAATCACCACGACATGAGAAGGCATTGCTGCTGTATGAAGCCAAATATGGCAACCTGATGGAGGACAATCAGGAACAAGCGGACCGGCAATGAGATCAATGGTTGGCAGTCGGAGCAGAAACACACGGATCGTTTCCAGAGACCTTCAATACACACTGCAACCAGATCCCCCCCCTATAAATATGCTTCCATGTAACCAGAATAAGGGTATTTCCTAATTAGTCGTACGTCAATGCATCGGCAGTAGTGCCTCTCAGCAGATACAAACCAGGCTGTTTCTTTGGTTCATCTCATGCACAAGAAACCAGTCCTCAGTCAAACCACAAAGTACCGAGCCTTTGGTGCTGCCATCCACCCTCTGTTTCATAAATCCAATACCATTCCAGTATGAGTCCAATGGACAACCAGTGCTGATGTGTGTTGTTATTTATTGGGCCAATTTTCTACCTATTAGCCTTGCATAAATTCAGTATTTATCCGGATAGAAGTGGTGGCGTTGACACAGGCAATGCAGCTATGCAGCATGGGACGTTATATTCACATTGCTGTTAATGCAGTTTGATTTATTCCTTCGCACATCATGCCTCAATCCACCACCAGAGGCCTCGCCTATTCTCTCATGAAAAAGATATTTCAGATGATTTCCGTTTCAGCTTCGATCCCGGCATCCTGGTGCCCTGACGAATCGTGCAATAAGACGCAAAGGGTGTTTCATGAATCATGCCCTCACTTCAGGACACATCCCTGTGTCTGTCATTCCACTTGGGCTGTACAGAGCTACACACAACCAGGAGGCAGTAAGCGTTGCCCAAAAACTGTGTGTATTGTCCTTTGCATGAAGACTCTGATGTGTAATTGGTCTCTTTTAAATATTTGTATTATACCTATTAATATACTGTAGTAGCATAAAAACAACTGACGTGGTGCCTGTTTTAGCAGCAGTAATGTGGGAAAATTACCAAGATGCATGCCAGAGCTGATCATGAAACAGAATAAAGAGAGAATGACTTCATTATTGTTGTTTATCATGGTTGCCATGACATTCCAGCACTAAAACGAATGGAGAAATGCGCCAAAATGCCACTTTTTAATTGATTCACATTAATTGCACCATTCCCCCCATTTAGCCACTGTATCAATTAATTAACTTGTATTAATAGGAAAGAAGAGGCTCTGTGATTAGCATATGAAAAGCAGTACATTGTCTGCTGCTGCTGACATTCAGATATGCTACAAGCCAAAGATTGTTTATAATGAGTCACTGCATGTAGAATGGATGTGCAGCATAACGTTCCTTTTTTACACCCAGGGCAAAATCTACACGGTATTTAGTTATAAGTCAGGATATGACTCTAAGAGAGAGACAGTTTTTCTTTTGCTCCAGTGAAGCTGATTGTCTTGTCACTGGCTTTCCTGTGGCTCAGCCATGGTGCATGCTGGGTAAGGTTCACTCTTAAATGCGACTGTCCCTAATTGTTCTATGCTTGGTCATCATGCTCTATGTGTGAATAAGAGCCGCCAGATTGACCATCGCTACGGGAATGCAAATGTACGAGAGCGCCGTCAGACGTAACAGGATGATCGCTGTTACTTAAGGCAGCCATGCAAGATCCAAGAATCTACCGTCTTCTACTGATTTGTTAAAATCACCTTTCCTTTATTAATACATTAAGAAGTTACCATTAAATCTTACGGGGTGAAATGTTAAGGTTGATGGCGAGGGAACTGCGCGGAAGGAAATGTCAAAATTATGTCACTTCAAAGAAACCCACTTCAGTGGTGCCGATATGGCTGGCGATCTAGGGGGGCTTTGACGGGGAATCGTGGCCCTTTCGGAGGAAGACTTTTAAGGTCGAGTGATGCACTCAGAATGAACAATGTGAGAAATGGGGAATTACCCGACACAGCAAGGCGCTCCTCTGAAAGGTCAAAGCCATTCTACGTGGAGAGGAGACAAGTGGTCATGTGACTTCCGACAACGTTAGGATTGGTCCTTAAACCGGGTGCCTACAACACAACCTATCCTGTAGCTGTCTTACACAAACAACAGTGACATCTACATGAGAACTCAATGGACCCCATTTTATTCTGACTGAACTGCGAACCGGTCCTTGTGATACTATATTCAGGTAATACAATATAAAGTATTAAATTCGCGATTCAAACAGACGAAGTGTTTTTTTTACAGCACGCATGCAAATCCATTGTTCTCTCAGAGGAATCTTAGGAGGTCCTACGCTGTGGGGCTGTGCAGAGACCTGCAAGAGTGTCTGGATGATGATTAGTCACCTATATGTCGGTATAGGAGCAGATCGTGCGTATGGGTCATGGTACAAATGAAACCTCCCTCAGAAGGATGACATCACCCCGAGAACAGTTTTTCACACCAACATGCTCTGCACAACAAATCCAGCCATCCCGGAGAGGTGCATTTGGCAGATATCATGTGACCTATTACACAAGAGTGACTCAAGCCTCCAGTGGGGCTCCTCGAACCAGCCTGTCGCTGCCTTGCATTACATTTCTTTGGATTTTCAGGACACGCAATTAGGCTCATTACACTGGCGAGCCACGAGATGCAGAAAACAGCAGAAGAATTATGTGCAACCAATTAATAAAAAAATAATAATAATAATTAAGTGAAAAATTAAGTAACACTCATAAATAATGCTCCCTAACCGTGCAAATTGGCTATGAGAATCAGTCCAGGACTGACAGCTTAATGCACACTTGCTTACATGAGAGTTCTGCTTTTGTATGGAATGTGTGTGTGTGTACATACACATACATGCATGCATACACACTTCACCAGAAGAAACAACCAGATAACCAGATTAAATATTTTGTTTCCAAATTATCCTTTGTTTCCATTTTTTCATCAATAGTAAGTATTTTCAAAAATACTGTTTTCAAAAGTAAAAATGAAAACACGTGCATGTGGTACGGCAGTAAACACATATAGATGCTATGAAGGTCCTTTTCCAGAAGCAAAGAGTATCCGTGTTGAACCACAATTGACAGAAAATACTAATTTACCTTGACTTCCCTCTGGGGGGCAAGAATAAATATTCCAAGAGCCGTTTAATTTATCTGCGCAGTCATGTCTGGGGTCAAGACACGGGAAAGATTAACAGAAGCGCCGCGCTCGCCTGTAACTATTTGCATGTTTGCTTGCGTGGTTTAATTAGGCGAATCTTGCGGGGGAAAAAATAGATAATTTTCTACAAGTCGTCATTCTGAGCTACTGCCTGGGGAGGTACCGGCTTCAGTACAGCGGAGTAAAAGTACGTAGGATAAGTTCAGTATAGTCGGCTGCCCCTCCCAGGACACCCAGCCCAGTTCGGAGAGCCCAGTGTACCGACCAGCTTCACATCTGGTATTAGCGCTTGAATCGCCGTAACCTACAGCCTGGATGCGCAAAGCGGCATCACTGTGCTCTTCCAGTGTGGGACCCAAGCACAACGTCCGGTACCGGGATCATCAGCAAGGCACTTAATCGACATGCCTTAACTTAACCTTTTGTGGTGAACTTACCAGTTGAATGCCACATATAAAGGCGAGTGTACATCGACCACTGCAACAGCCCATGGTTAACAGTCCGACTTGGTTGCTCGCTCCACGTGGGTCGCTTTAACTCCAAAATCCCTTATCTCTCCGGTGTTGACAAAGCAGTTCCAGGTAAAGACGAGGACCAATTCACTTCCACCCGCGATTCATCAATTGCAACTGTCTTCCGCCATGCATACCTTTATCTGTCGTATAGTTTTCTTCTATTTTGCGCACAAAATTGTATCCGATCGTAGAGGCAATTAAGACAGAATCGACGGAGATCGCGGCTATTATCCCGGCTGGTTATCGTCAGTGGGTCCAATTTTTAGCCAGTTGATCAAGTCGAAAATTTCTTACTGTTAGGTCAGAATAGGTATCGGTGGCCAGTCTCTTGTTAATAAAATAAAATAAAAACAAGACACATGCATGCACCGGTTCATAGAGCTCCAAAACCTATTATTATTATTATTATTATTATTATTATTATTATTATTATTATACTAAGTGAACATAAAGAGGCGATAGAAAAAGCATCTAGTCAGAAGTCCGCCTCATTGTTCTGGGTTCAGATGAGCGATGTCAGTCACTACAGTTCATTGCCGAGACAAAGCATAGTGTTGTTTACGGCGATATAGCTGCTCCCATCGCTCCTCCCTCCACTAATAGGATGTCCAGGTCGGGAGATATAGCAGATTTTACCGGGTTAAGGACGGACGGGAAAAGCCTGCCGCTGTTATCTTTTCAAAAGTAGACAGAGCAATTTGCCCATGCGATCTAGCCCAATAACTGACGTTTCTCCGTCAAGCCAGATTCCGTCGCTTCATCATGCGAACCGGCAGGACACATGTACGGTTCAGGATGCCAGTCTGTGTCCGGGATCGGCGGAGCCTCAGCGCCGCGCTTCTCTGGGAGCCCAGCGCATTGCCCTAGATGTCCTCTGTACCGGGGAACGGCTGTAAAGCACGTATGGGCGGCGATGCGATGTCGATCGACGGCGGCCAGTCACGGAGAAGGAGGGGACAATGGAGGGACGCGGAGCACCTTGCGCCGCCACCATCTGACGCTCCAGATTGAATGAGCCGCACGCAGAGTCATTCGCGGCGGGAAGCGGCTGGGCTGCTTTCGCACGCTGAGCCCGGGACTCCGGCGGCACTCGAGCTCAGCCCCGATCTACCCATTCAGATACATTGGATTAGCTCTCCGCTCCCTTTCGCAGTAGGCGTTAGGATCGGGAGTTTTTTCCATATTCATGTTGCCGTCATTACTTTTTTTGTCCGCTTCAGAATTAACTGACAGCACGTTTTTGTTTTAATCGTTAGAATATGCCCTGTTTTCCACAGTTTTATTAATTGAAAAACTATTATATCCAATGCAATATGAAACGGACATGATTATAATTAAGATATATGCTTTTAAATACGGGCTATCATTGGATAAGGCATATTTCTGTATCTTAATACAGTATTTAATGTTGTATAAACTGGACTGACATACTTAGACTGTTTTCCAATATATGTATTGTATTTATGGGCTTTTTGAGTGTCAAAACATTAGTGAGTAAGCATTCAATCTTATTGTATTTATTTTTATGTTAGATTAATATTACAATTTATGAAATTGCCAATGAAATTTAAACACTGTGTTTACACAAGTCTTCGGGATTTATATAAACACTATCACGTTAATTTAACAAACGCTGCTCTGCTGCGTGGTCATGACAATTACGTCTCAATTTTCACTATTGTGGTCATTTTTAACTTTGTGTATGACATGGCTTAAGCGGCATGTATACTCCTTTGCGACGATGACCTGATTATACTTACATATTTCCTGCAGTTAGTCTCTTAAGGCCTTCATGTACATTAAAGATTTCTCTTACTTAGAGAGGGAAGATATTAGGCGTAGTCGTCTGGAGCGATCTAAGGATTGGCTTCACTGTATAACAGACAGGAGAGCTCTGTGTTTATGCGAATACTTATCAGTCTTTACCAGATGTCTTCTCTTGGTAAAATTGCACGTTGGTGGTGAATAGCTGTGAAATTTGAACTTTGAAATTCGATGGTTGCTGCATTAATTTCTACAGCAAGGCTAACGTGCGGTAAAGGGAGTGACAGCATCACCGTGCGGGACGTGGGGGAGATGAATCCATTGAATTATTTATATTAAAAAGTCAATACAGAGATTTAAATGAAAGACTGGATATGTACGCCTGTCTGTATATGCATGCACGTTTAAAGTGAATTCTTGCCCTTTCAGTGGTGTTCCTCTCCTCAATTTTCATAAATAATGAGTATAATTTTAACCCAAATTCGATGTATACAGTTAGAAACAGCATATTTCGGGAAAAACTGAAAGAGAAACGGTCCCTAAGGTAGCCTATATGTCTGTGGGGAAAAAGGCGCAATCCACTCCCAGTGTTAATAGTTTATTCTTAACACACTCTCATTATACACTGGTAAATAACAACTGCAATTTATATCGAAATGGAAGATGTTATTTTAGATGCGCCCGGACCTTTTGTAACAGACTGTACCCGCAAAGAAAGTCTGTTGCCTGAATATCAGTGGGAATGAAGCGGTGTTACAGTCAGACCAATGAACCCCAAATCCTTTCGTGTGCAGCTATTTAAACGTGCTGGCGATAATAATAACAAACACGGTAATTATGCAAACACAACATGAAATTGTGCAAAAATATTTGCTTTAGGTGTAACACAGAATGAAGTTTCACTATATTACATCTGCCTTTTCTCCAGGGGCAGCTGCAGTTTATTTTCAGGGGATGGGTGCGGGAGGGGCACAGGGAGGGAGCGACACTGAGCGGGGAGGGGGCATCCTCGACGAGGATACGAGTGCTGGAGGCTTCGCCTGCAAAAAACAGCGTATTCTTTACATTACACGGTAATTGCTATGATGTCTTGTTCGTGTGTTGGAAAACAGGTCGACATCGTTCAAAGCCAATGAAAATGGGGGGGGGGGGGACCCAGGGGACCGATCCGATTTCAGGACAGATTGCGGGACGCTTTTATGGTGCGGTCTAAATTTTGTGGTGAGATAGATCTCTCGGCTTGTTAATGTGTTTTCTCCTCCATTGAGTGACTGGTTTTCTTGGTGGCCGGAGGGCAGTTGGTACCAGTCTCCTGGCTCTGAAGGATCTGCCACCTTCAAGATCTCAGAAGAGTCACGCGGGGAAGCTGTAGAGTAAATGTCTAACACAGCAATTATATTAATGTAAAATAGGAATAGATAAAAGGGAGAATACCAAGGGGTTTATATTGAGATGACAGTCTTGCACTCTTCACAGCCATTTCTACGGATTATGTTTTGTTACTTTAGATCAAAGCCTCCACGCAGTGGCACTACAACAGATGAATACCCGACGCTTGAATCTAGTTGACTTGGTTAACAGATGATCTAAAACATATATTGTACTGGCGACTGTTCTATGGTGTAACTATTGGGCTGCGTACTTTATTTTATCAATGTAGCAGATAGGCCTAAGTTACTGGCTACTCCGTTGCTTTGGTTGGATATCGTAAAACTGATAAAAATGCACAATTAGACATTAGGTTTCAAAAACACCAAACTGCAGTCTCGTCTAAATCACTTAAACGACGAAATTAACATAAATTTGTGAACGTAGTTACCGATCCTTTTGGAATTTACCGACTGTTTCTCTTGATTTCCATTGTTGACTATTGGCCACATATGGTACTTTTATGGTGTCCGGGGTAGTAGGGCTAACAGGCTAGTCTGTGTGATAAAGCATGGAGAGAGTATAAGAGCATAATGTACCAAAGAAACAAATAATAGCTAACGACACAAAGGGCTTAACTATTCAGTGCTCTGAGTTCCTACATTTAATAAATCCAAATTCACGATTTCTTTGTTGATCGTGTCAAATGCATTTAATTATGTGAGAAATAAATCACAGTGTCTTTTCAAACATTAGCAAAATAAGCTATATAGTCATTTTTTTTTTTACATAAACGTGATCATATTTAGTAATCTATGTTGTCAGGTTATAAGTATGCTGCGTTTACCTAAAAACCCAGGATGGGGCGCCAAGCCATCGCAGTCCTGTTAAATCAGTATATAAAATACACAAGAGTTTGTTTCTTTGTTTGTGAATAGTGGAATCCATGAAACAATAAGACTTAATAGCAATAATAATAATAATAATATAAAAGCAAAAAAATAAAATAAAAAATAAATACTGATCATGGATAATAATTGCGCTGGGAATGACGTACACAATATTATTTGAATTCTGACTTTAATGTCAGAATTCTGACTTTTTTCTCGCGGAATTAGCTTTGTTTATTTTAGACAAAAACAGCTATTAATTAAGGAACTAAACAAAGACAGATTATTGGATGCCCCCGTGGGTCTTCTTTTTTGTTAATACTGACCGTAAGGGGTTAAAGAAAAGGTTTTGGTTGTTGTGTTTTTAATTGTCACATGGTTCCAAAATCATGCCAAATGTATCCGTGTGTTTAAAGTAAAAGCTCTAAGATGTACAAACAAAATACGGCTTTCTTAGTAAATTGGCTCTGCTGCAGCGTTAACAGTTGTCAAGCAGTATGCGAAACGACGCTGGTGTACTAAATGAAAATGTTTACACTGGGCTGAGCATACCGATCAGCTAAAGTAATGTGGATGCAGTGCATCCATGAGGTGGACGCTCAGGATTTAAGCCGGCCCAATTAGATTTAGTAAAAATGCCTACGGTGAAGTCAGTAATAACCGCTGAGTGACCTACTGCCCCCTTGTGGTTCTGATGTATTATTTCAGTGGTTGCCACAAAGCTGAGCAATGATTAATTTTTAATTTGATAAATTGCGCAGTAAGAGGTTATCTGGTGTAACTTCCGACAATGTTTTGCTCCTGTGGTTCTCACCGCAAGCCTGTCCTGGATAAACAGTTATGTAACACTGATTGTTACGGACGGACTGGAACGTGTGCAGTAAACAGGTCCGCTTGGTTTGCACAGGATTCTTCTAGCATCTGGTGGTACAATCTGAAGTCCTGTGAACCGGTGCCAGCCACCCCTTTTCTTCATCACTGTACTTCCTGAGAGGATATATATTCGTTTCAGTTATTTAGTGCACAGTTTCGTTCAAAGCATTGCATAAGAGAGGGTCTGAAAGCAGGGTCAGTCAGAGGCCCTGCAGAAACTGGGGCTAAGGGCTATGCTAAAGGGCTATGCTAAAGGGCTATGCTAAAGGGCCTGACGGTCAAATTATTACCCTGCAGGTCTTGGGATTTTAACCCATGAGCAACTGGTCACTGGCACTGATCTGTAAGCTACTGAGCGTCACACTGTCCTCATTGTTAGAATTTTACAGACTGTCCGGGTGGAAGATACCCGCTGGGCCCTTGACCAGGAGGGTCACCGTACCTTCTCCTCCAGTTTGACCACCCTGCCATGAATGATCTGGTGCACCTGTTCCAGGTACCAGCGCTGGTCCTCGGCCTCCATCTCCATCTCCTCTCTCCCTTTTGCACTTTCCCTGGCCTCCGAAGCCTCCTACATGTGTGGTAAGTTATGCATGGATATGCAATATATATCCATGCATATATATACATATATACTGACACAAAATTGTTGGGGTGAAATGGAGAGCATGAATGATGTAGACCTTCCCTCCTTCCGAGAAGTGATTAAGGTGACCACATGACTTAGGAGGTGTTATTTTCAGCCAGCGATCTTGAGGCAGGGGACGGTCCGCTGGGAAACCGATTATGGAAAATGTTATTAAAAGCTGCACTAGTTATGAACTCTGAAGCTGGGGTTTCGGCGCGCATGCCCTGGGGTGTAATAGTGGCTAGGACAGGCTGCCAGAGACCACTACCACCCGTCCGCTATAGAGAGAGATGCCTTTTTATATACCTACATCGCAATGAGCCCTGTCACAAGGAAAAAGAAAAAGTACAAAGTGTTTCTAGATTTCATAAGTGTTATTAATGATGTTCCAAACTGCGTCAGGGCTGGTGTGTCATTTTGGGGAAGGTCTCCTAAATTATGTATTCTCGTGCTGACAGAGGCGCTGTAATAATATATTTCGGTAAGTGAAGTGGCCTTTTTAAAATCCATGCTGTATCACCTTTGACTTTTCTCAGAAACAGTATCCAACGGCTAGGAAATAAGCTAGGCACCTTTGTATGCTTGCATGTCTTTGGTGTTAAATAAACGTCCTCTGCAGGAATACCTTTATTTGATGCTTTTCTTCCCCCATAAATGACCCTTTTGTTGTAGTTGAGGGTCGGCCTTGGATTTCGTGTAGCAGTTACCGTTCTCGGTTCCTCCAAACGCTTTGCTTTGATGGGGGGAATGAAAGGGCACGGGATCAGTAACAAAACATGTTCCTCCGAACTGCAGCAGGCCTTTAATTGATAGCGTCATCAGCGACGACACACGTGACACGAAACACGTTTCCGATCCGCATCCCAGCCCGTGTACTTGCTGGTGGTAGCTATTCTCCAGTCAGCCATAGATTTTGAGGCAGGATGAGGCGAAATTGCATCAAGCAATGCTCGTGAAAAAATAAAAATAAAAAGCACAGCAGCCGAGTGTCGCACGGCAGTGCGCGATTGGCGACGGGTTCGACGATTTGCCGTGGGAATTCCAGGAGGGCTGTCAACTCCACCGGGGACCTCCGCAAATTACTCTGGTGAAAGAAAAGCAGCCACAAAGAAGATTGAAAGTCAAATTTATTTATAAACAAAGTGTATAGATCAAACTGCCGTACAGGGGCGCCAAAAAGAAAGAAATTAAAATAAAACTGAGTGTAACAGAACATAAAAATCATCACATAAATATAGATAGCCAAGAAGTATTCACAGAGGGGAGCATGTCAGATAGTTAACATGATTTAAAAAATAGAGATAAAAAATACAGAATAAAAGTGTGTGTGGGATTTAAAAACATGACCAGAGAGAGCAGATCTGATGACCAGGGAGGGGCTGTAAGAGCACCGTTTAGGTTCTGTTTGGAGTGAGGGATTATCAGGCAAGCCATCAAAGAACTGCATCAAAGAAGCCGATTCCACTCCTCTGACAAAAATGGACTGTTTTTGTGAAGTTTCTCTAAATATTTAACATTTAAACCAGTTTTTAGCTAGTTTTCGACAGACAGGGTCTGAAATGGATGACGGGATGAGGCCTGAGGTTTCAGGGTTAGATCAGGGTGGGAAGGACACATCTTTGAAGCGACAGTCACAATGACGACAATTTAAGAGTTGTGTTTTTCCCCTGCTTGTTTGGTGCTTTTATAGACACCCATATCATCTCTCTGCCTACATAGTGCACACAAAAGGGCATTTTTTTGGGAGATGTTTTTATCCAAAGAAACATACAGTTGAGAAAACAAGGTGGGCCATTCCCTGAAGCAGTTAAGATTAAAGGCCTTGCTCAAGGACCCAACGGTGAAATCACTCTGCCAAATTAGGGATTGGAACTAACAACCATACAACCACTTACCCACTGAGCCACACACCGCTGGGCGTAATGTTTTTGCAAGTGCAATGCAATGCAATTTTATTTATATAGCGCATTATCACAACATTACATTGTCTCAATGCGCTTTACATTTCTGC
>JABFEA020000042.1:4357982-4371586 GCA_019775915.2 Cyphomyrus plagiostoma
CCCCCCCCCCCCCCCCCCCCCCCCCCCCCCCCCCCCCCCCCCCCCCCCCCCCCCCCCCCCCCCCCCCCCTAGTCGCCCGCTATACCAAACATATCTGCCCTAACAGCGTGAACCTCTGAAGACCTCAGTGTTACCAGACATTTTCTGTCTCTCTCAATCTTTCTCTCTCATACCCTTGTGTCACGTCCTCCTTTTTTGTATGATGGCTTGAGATCAGATAAAAGACCACCCCCTGGAATAAAGGGGGGGGGGCAGATAAAAGATCCAGACCACTTGAACGCTGTCCAACCCAATGTATGAAAAGGGAAGCTCTCCTCTGTCTCTGTCTGACTTTTGAACCAGACACACTTTTTCTAGTTTGCTAGTTCAAATGAAATCCTATTTTTGCATTCCTAGAAACATGTTTGTTTTAGTGTGCATAATTGCATCTAGAACTGAAGTCCATCCATCCATCCATCCATTTTCCAAACCACTTATCCTACTGGGTCGCGGGGTCCGGAGCCTATCCGGGAAGCAACGGGCACGAGGCAGGGAACAACCCTGGATAGGGGGCCAGCCCATCGCAGGGCACACTCACACACCAGTTACTCACACATGCACACCTACGGGCAATTTGGCAACTCCAATCAGCCTCAGCATGTTTTCGGACTGTGGGGGAAAACCGGAGTACCCGGAGGAAACCCCACAATGACACGGGGAGAACATGCAAACTCCACACACATGAAACCAGGCGGAGACCAGAACCCAGGTCCCAAAGGTGTGAGGCAACAGTGCTAACCACTGCACCACCATGCCGCCCCCAGAACTGAAGTCGTAAATGGAATTAAACAAGATTTTGCATGAACGATGATTTTAACATATTATATATAAATAATGTTTACATTTTCGTTAGTAGCAGTAATGCTTTTTTTTTCTATAACAAAAATGTCACATCTACTTTTTAAAGATTTGACGCAGGGCTGGTTCGCTAGGGATGTGCACGTGGCAATCCACATCGTTCATTTGTGATTAGTGAAGCAGTGTGAGGGCATGAAATTCTGCAAGCAACAGGGAAGAAAATGGCTTCCAGTGCTTCTGTACCAAATCCCTGCTTGGAAGCTGCCCTGTTTCTCATCTGAGTCTCTGGTTTTCCTTTCAGAGAAAAAGGCTGCTGTGAAACTGAAGGAAGACAAAAGTATGTGATCTTTTTGCCATTTTTGATCATTTAGAATGAGGTAGCTCATATAATTCCGAAACAAAATATCAGGAAAAAAAGGGTCCATTTGAAGTTCAGCAGTGTTGCTTTTTTTCTCTACTGGCTTGCTGAATTTATTAAAGAAAGGTAATGTTTGTATATGATGTTTGTGCAATAACACCTAGAAGCAGAGCCCAGGAAAAAGCCAACCAGGAAGTCAAAGGAGCTGAAGAGAGAAGCTGAAAGTGTGAAGAAGAAGGCAGCTCTGGACAAAAGAAGGGCAGGTATAGCTCTGTGAGGCTGTTTCTGTGAGGGTGTTTCTGTGAGGCTCGTCTGTGCATTTCTATGGGGAAAACCCCCCAATCCAAATCACCACCCCACCCATCCCTAAGCTTTGACGTTTTTACTTTTTTGATTGCATTCACAGATTTTTAGAAAACTGAGGTTATCCAAATGGGGACCCCATTTTGGGGAGAATTTGGCCCTCAAATGTGATCTTTGCCAACATGCACACACACACGCACGCGCACACACACACACACACAGAGAGAGAGAGAGAGAGAGACCTGTACTCATACCATTGTGGGGACCATCCATTCATTTTTATGAGCATAACCCTCTACTCCCAACAATGACCCCCTTAACCCCCATAACTAACTAGCACTAACCTTAACCATAAGTAACCAGGCAAAATACAAGACTTTTGGCTGTTTTTCTTTTTCAAATTGTAGCCAGTAGATTTTTGTAAAACTGAGGCTATCCTTGTGGGGACTGAAAAAATGTCAAGGTCACACACACACACACACACTGCTGAAACACTGCATATGCACACACACACACACACACACTGCTGAAACACTGTGTGCACATGCACTGCTGAAACAGTACGTGCACACACACACATACTGCTGAAACTCTGCACACACACATGGCAACACTTGCTATCATCCACATCAGCCCCTTCACAAATAAACTACCGCGTCTAACACGCAAAAAACAAAAAGGAAAAACAGCCGTGAAATAAGCTCGCTGATTCTGCACTTCTGTAAAGGAAAGTTCCCCAAAATGATCACCAAGGTCTGTTTGCCGGGAGGTGCCACACCGTGGCTCATCTGTTCAGCGTTTCACTGGAGCATAAAGATGGAATATCTGATTATAATTTCTAAGTTAGTTGCTTTTGAGCCAGAAATACTTCTCTTGGCCGCTAACACAGAGCAAGAAAGAGGCCATGATGAAACAAGGAAACAAACCTAATCAGTGGATTAAATCTGTATGGAACTGTGAAATGTCACACATACACATACTATATACATATACTGTCATATGATTATGTCTGTGTTATTTTTAATACCCCATTCTTAATGTTCTTGGTCATATATGATTCAAAACAGAATTTATTAAACTGAAGTGTAGTTTCATTTCTTTCCCAATTTGTAAACAATTTGTTATATAGAAGTGAACATCAGACCATCCTCCACAGATGTGTGAGTTCAGAGAGTAAAATGAGTGAGATTCTCTGTGGCAGGATTGCAGAGAGGTTAGCGCTATAAAATGACAAAAACGCCTCACGACACACATACATAATAAAGATGAGACAGACATCATTTGAAAATTGTGGCTATGTCCAAAGGACCTTCCTTCCAATCGGAACACGAAGCTTGAAGATATGTAAGGAGACTAATTCACTTCCTGTTATGTGGTTGTCGGCCACAGATTAAGTCTTTGGGCTGGATGCATGTTGTGTATCTGAGATCACATCTTTCCCCTGAAAGGTTACCCTTTAATCGAAAAGTGTCACATTAATTCTGACAAATTCAGGCAATACAAATTTCTAATAAAGCTGTCATATTTGTATCCTGTGACTTACAGTCGCCAGATTTTAAATTAATTCCAGTAATAACCTTTCGATTTATGAATGCGTAATGTGGAAACTTCGTTAACCTTTTGATGTTATCATGTGTTACTGGGCTGTATTTCAAACAGTCTTCTGAGCAAATAGTTGAAAGCAAATAATTGGACGTGGTATGGGTTTTATTCACGTGTTTTATTTTAATGAATGTAATAGACTGTATATTGTACAACACCGACGACACTAACTGTTCATTAACCTCTCCCATAAATATCACTACATCTGATGTATCCACCAGAATCTGTAGTTCTTCCTACGCGTTCTGGTTGTTACGGTTTCTGAAGTTTCACAGTGCATTTGTTTTGTATCCAGACAAACGAGAAAAATAACGCCACGAAAACCTAAGGATACTAAAGGCACAGGGGATAAAACGGAATAAAAAAAACACGGCTGTTTTGCTGAAATGAAGCACACCGTACCGTGCTTACTTGCGCCTGATCCTTTATACCTGTGACGATCGTCTAAGTTCAAGTGATAGTAGGATCGGCTATAAATAAATGTACGTAGTAAAGAGCAGATAGCACTTTCACTTCTCAGGCAAACAAGATGTAAAAAGGGAAATCCTGAAAGGTCGGGCTGCCGATGGCTGCATGCAAGTAGTGATAAAGACGGATCGGTGCCCGGGCTCTCCAGATCCGCTCCATGTCGCCATGCGCTTTGCGGATGACAGCCGATAACCGGTGAACTTCAAGCTTTACGTATCCCCTGGAAACGTAGCGGAAGATCTTTATAGAAAAGGGAATTGCAGTGCGCACTGAAAGTGCACAGAATAAATGAAAGGCCTGCAACCTCTTAACCTAGTCTCTCTGATTTATAGCTAGAAAGAAACCAGAAGAGAAACCAAAGGAAAGAAAATGTAAGTGTTTGTCATATAGAAATATTTAATCTCGGTCAAATCACGCACTTCACCTACAGAATAGGCAGGCGCTGTAAAGTCTGCCTCAATCTGCGGTTAACATTATATATATACACACATATAACTACATTCGGTATAACTGTGGTGTTGTTATCTTTTAATTGTATTTATGTTTCTATTTCAAAATTATAGCTAGATCTGAAGAAAAAGCTGTGAAGAAAAGGCAACCAGAAGGTCAGGCATCACTGTGTAAAAGTGGCCACTATTAAGTTTTATATGGGTTGCGAAAGCACAGATTCTCCTCGCTGTACTATATGCAGGATGGACTTCCCTATACTTTAGCGTGTCTTATTTGCATTTGCATACAAGCTCTGCAAAATGTCTCTGCGATGAGAATCATGTGACAAAACACGTTTTTGGCAATATAAGCAACACCGCCCCCTGCTGTTGAATATGCTTCATATCTTATCTCCTTCTGGAAATACATCAATATTTGTAATTGTTTTCAGTCATATCACTGATCTTTTGAAATCAAAGAAGGCTTTTAACCAGGGCTTGAAGTTAATGCATTTCATATTACCCAATAAAAAAAAATATATATATATATATTGATTTTTTCCTTTTTCTATTTGTGTCAATTAATATATTAATACATAATTTATGTGATCTCTAAACTGAACTGTCATCCTAAAGCTTTTAAGCTGTTAGAGGCCACTGGCTGTTGTAAGAGGATGAAATATTTAATTTCAAGAGATGCATTTGAATTTATTGAAAATCTGAACAAATTGGATTACGTTTACTTGGCAGAGTTTGACGGGGTGAGCGGTGTTTTGATAGCACAGGTCAAGTGTCCGCGACTGGGTTTTAGTGCCATCTCTAGTAGTAAAGTGCACTAAGCTTTGGTTAATGTATTATGCCTTTTGCGCTAACACTAATGTCCTTTGGATTCTCATTTTATAGTCAAGCCTGTAACTGCAAAAGCCACGAAGGGTGAGTTCATATTCATTGACAGGTATTACCTGTTGTTTTTGAAAACACATCAAAATATATTATGTTTCTGTGTAAAGTGTATATAATAAGTTCTTGGATAATAATATATTATGAATATAATATACGCATAATGATGATATTATTATTATTATTTATTGGTATTACTGAAAAGCAGTCTGAAAAAGAAAAGCCAAAGGGTGATAAATATGGTTTTGAATTGATAACATTATTTAATGATATGCAAATGAAAAATAAACTATACGATAAATATTTTATTGCCAATAATGTCATAGGCATTGTATCTAATTATCACTATTACTTGCCCTGTCTGCAGCTAAAAAGAAACAAGCTGTGAGGAAAAGTACGTTTCTTAGCTCTGTGGTGGCAGCGCCTTAATGACACTGGCCTTCTCGCGACTGTGTTAGCATGAGTGCTATGCTAAGTGTTACCGAAAGATCGTTCACACGCAGCTAGGAGGCACCAGATGCCCCTGGGAATGAAGCCACAGTCGCTTCTTCGGGAGATGGACTGTGTGCCTCTCGCGCTCAGAATAAAGCGTGTGAAATCTAATCTGCCAGGACTGCCCCTGCTG
This sequence comes from Cyphomyrus plagiostoma, assembly GCA_019775915.2. Taxonomy (NCBI): domain Eukaryota; kingdom Metazoa; phylum Chordata; class Actinopteri; order Osteoglossiformes; family Mormyridae; genus Cyphomyrus; species Cyphomyrus plagiostoma. The sequence continues at coordinate 4,363,504 of JABFEA020000042.1, forward strand.
TTTGGCGTGGTATGTGAGCCCTGTGCGTGAAAATAAAAATATCACATGTGTAATAACATAGATTATCGTTTGATGGCTGTTCAATTTACAGTTCATTTACTTGGCCCTTATGCTAATGTTCCGGATGGCTTTTTGTAAGAAATATGTTAGAATTACATGTTGCATGATATGATTTCTGAACTACTTGTCAGGAAAACCATCAACCAGTGCCAAGGACTAGCTTAAAAGTGACTGGGCTGAATTTTAACTTACAAATGATTTAACACTGCATATGTGCTGTACATGTACAATCAAGGTAAAATGGCTGTAAATTAAGTAAAGTCGGTGCCCATTTGAAGTTGGAGATGCAAGAGATTGCCGATCAGATTCCCTTCGTACGACCATAAGCTTTGTGACAATTTCAGGCTGAGTGATGACCATGAAATCTACAGCTAGCTGGCTGACCGGCACGACTGGCTTTGCTGGCTTAAGCTGGTTCATACTGATAAATTTTTCTTTCCTTTTTTTCTTTTCTTTTCTTTTTTTATCTTTTTAAATTTTTTACATTTTCATTTTTCAGAACTTGAAGATAGGAAGAAACCAATAACGGAGAAGTCTAAAAAGAAAGGTACATAGTTAGCATCTAAGACTATTTAAAACTATTTATACTTGAGTCCATTCTCATCATTTATGCAGTGGGTTTTATTTCATTAACTTATCTTCATTTCAGTCTGTCCAACTTCATAATAAAAAGGCTTCATAACTCTTTGCTACAGGTGATGATAAGAGGATATCCAAAGGTAATGTAGCTGTTTCAGCGTTCCCTTCTAACCAAGATGACGGATGTCGATATGGGTCATTCTGAATGTTATAAAACCGTTTTAATAATGTAGTGACATTCAGTGTCTGGGGAGTGTCACACGGCCATTACATAAAATCTTAACTATTGTTATTACCTCATTCCACAGCCAAAAGGACTTCTGATCGAAAAGGAAGTATGTTTTGTGAAACAAAGCTTTTTTGGTGTAGAATTAGCGTATTTAATGTTTGACTACGTAGCGCATTTAAACTTCCAAACTTTCAATAATCCTGTAATATTTTTTTAAAGACGCTAAGATCCAAGAAGAACTCAGAAAAAGGAGCACAAGTATAATTTGGGAGGCCAAAATCCTACCAGATTTATTTTTCTACCCTCCATAAGCAGTTAAATGATTTTTGCATTATATCTTGGAAAAAAAATCTGTTATGTGACAATAGCATTTTAAATCCCCAGCTGATTTCAATTTACATTTTTGCTTTTAAGCTTTGGATTGAACTAGCAACGAGAAAATTATGCTCCTTTAACTGAATTCCTGATTGTGCTGTTGCTATGGCTACAGCTAAGAGCTTTTTTTACACCAAATAACCCCTTAGTTCATTAGAGCTACTGAGACTGAAAACTTCAAAGTAAAAACATTTTACATATATGTATATGTGTATTTATGTATATACTTATGTATATACTGTATATATGTATATATGCATCATATACATCAATTATCCAAACAACATTACAGCACATGAATTTTTTTGCAAGTGCATGAAACGTTCCTAATAATATAAAATTGATACCTGGGAATATGAAGGTCATGCATTAGATAATTTGGAAAAGGTTGCTGCCAACTAAAGTTAATGGATATTGATTAGGATATAGAGGAGTTTGCAGTGCCGCTTTGTTATGGGGATGTTTGGGAAATAGTTCCGGGTCACTTAGTAAATACACATATCTATGTGATTTGTTTTCACTATAGAAGCTGAAGTCCCTAAGAGAACATGTGATAAAAAACAGGAGAAGGCTGATTTGGAAACATCTAGAAAGAAAGGTTGGGTTCTGTGTGGTGATTGTGACATTATCCTGCTCTGTGGAAAATTATGGCAAATATATTAAAGTTACATACGCCAGAAGTAAAATAGATATATATGTATATATTTTTTTAGAACCTGTAAAGAAAGAAAAAACAACCTCAAAACAGCCTAGTAAGTTACTTAGTAAGTTACCTTGTCTTGTACATTGTTATTTTAAAATGTTATATAAAAACAGAAGTGGCTAAAACCTTGTAAATAATGTTATTGTATAGAGTTGGTTCCTGCTTATCTGGCGATAGTCATTAAGCTGTTAATTTTTCTCATAGCAAGGTAATTTTTTCAATTCTCTCATTTTTAATCTTTGCATCTGTAACAACTGTATTTTTATCAGGTCGTCTGGGCAAAGCAAAGGCAAAAGGTACTAGGAATCCATGTTTCACTTTGCCATGTGATTTAGTGTTTTGAATCCAAAAATGCACAAGGAAAGACCTTTTAGATTCATGTCGGTGTGATGTCACTTTTACTCCAGAAACTGGACCTCCAAAGACGTCACGTGACAGACCGGCTGGAAAGACTCATGCTGAAACATCCAGAACCAAAGGTGATTTTTTTTCCCGATTCAGAACTTTTTGTGTTTACTACTTCGACGAGATTGGTCAGCTTGATGAATATTTTTGCTACAAACATAAGTTGTGTACAAACCTGAACCAGTCACAGAAATGACTCTAAACGCAATAACTGTAAAACGTTATCGAGTGCAATAACGTACTCTTCTTGCTTAAACATAATTAAACATTTGAGTCATTTTGCAGTTTTCATTTTCCAGAATTGTCTAAACTTTCCCAGTGTGTAATGTTTTTAATTTTCCACATATTTGCGTTTTTTGGAATTTTAAACACAATTTGTTTTTATGAAAACAAATGAATTTCCTGGCCGATTCTATGTGTAATTATTGTTACTGGTTCATGTTTCAGGCGAACAGGAATTGCCTGTAATAGAGTAGATGTTATGTTGTATAAATAAAGCTATCATACAAGTAGCCTTACGCTTTACACGATACGGTTTGCTACCCTAAAAGAACGGCTCTGAAGTTATATAGGAATAATGCTTTTATCAGACTGGTAAAGATTTCTTTCAGATTCCATTTGATTCCTATAGCAATCCAGCAAAATACAACCTTAACGTGATTTCAGCTGATGGCCTTTCCACTTAGGGCTTTGGTAGAAATCACCCTGTGGAGGGAAGTAAAAAGGCTTGAGGTGGAAAAAGGCAAAGGCTTCTTTACCTGGGCTGCCTGTTTGATTCTTTATGGCAAACAGCTGCAAACCAGTTAGGTTTAAAAATGGACCGGTCCTCCATGCTGTCTGCGTATTTTTAGCAATGCCTTTCCTCTGAAGCCTTCCGTACTGTAGGAGTCACCCGTACCGAAAGGATTTTACTCCATGAGCTTCTGTACGCTCATTTTTAATACGATGGTTATGATAAATAATGAAATACGCGTATAGGTAGCAATACTGAAAATTCACTTTCCTACGTTTATGTGTGTTTTCTTTTCCAGAACCAGAAATACACAAGAAAGTGCATGAGGAAAAGCCTGAGACGGAAATGATGGCGTTACCGAAAAAGAAAGGTAACCTCATGGGTAGTTACAGCTACGGACTGGTCGCCAGCGTCCCACTTTAACGTGTTCATTTTGTTTTACCATTATTGTATTATTCACACTTGGCGAATCCAATGAAGTATCCCACAGGCTCCATCATTTTTCATTATTTTCGCATTAAATTTTTTTTATTGAAGACAAAATGAATGCAGCGCAGCTCTCGGATGCTGTTGAGGAGGGGCTCGAAATATTAAAACAGGATTATTCTAATAAGCAGCTGATATATCTTTTGTATTCATTATACTATTCGGGAAATTGTGCCGTTTCAACCTTTTTATTCCCCAGAACACGAGGCCCTCGAAGAAGTGAAAGCAGAGCAGAAAATGGAGATTTCAGGTGATGAGCGTCTGCTGTAGAACTTTACAAATGTTATTCAATAACCCCCCGACAAAGAAACCCTACATTATTTAAGATTGCACAAAGAACAATACACTGAACAACAATGAACGGTAATATAATTACTGAGAAACTGCTTTTCACTGTACTGAGTCACTGTGTGATTGAATTGAGCTTTTATCTAAACATGTTTTTAAAGTCATATTTTACAAATACATTTTCAGAACCAGAAGTTCATGAAAAAACAACGTTAGGTGAAACTACACCGGAAGGTAAATTACTACCAGGCAGATTAATATTTCTGCTACATGTGATGTAAAACAATCGAGAAAGTCATTAATAAGAGGAAACACAACCTTTTATCAGAGCCAGAGGTTCAAAAGGAAGTGCAGATGGAACTGAGGAAGGAGGAAGGTGAGATTACAATCTACCAGGCCCTTTTATTTCAGTAAATATGGCCATCATCGTGTGAAATAGCTGCTCAGATATCACATCATTAAGGTAATGTGACCCTATGGGGGTGCACGTGTCATTACTGTACAGTTACAATATAGCACAGTTCAGGTGTTTAACGTTATTTAAAGTGTGTTGGACCATCTCTGTGTTATTATTAATGCAATCATTTCTTGTTCATATTCTTTACCTTTTTTACAAAGATGTAGTCACAAAGGTACCCATAGAACTGCCAGAAGTGAAAGGTAATGATAAATGATTTGTTGAAGTCATCCACATTCTGCTAAATCTAATATTTGGTGTAATAACTTTATTTGGTAAGTGTTGTGATGACATGTAAAATTTAAATGGAACTACTCAAAATTACAAAAATGCGTATTTTTAGAACTCGCTGTTGATGAGAAAGTCCATGTGGAAGCACCCAAAATAGGTAATTTTTAATATTTCTTGCACATGTATGAAATGATACAGAATGTGTCCATAACACAAGTACAATATGTGTTATTGAAATTATATAATATTTTCTGAATTGGTCCCTGCCTCATCCCATCCTGTTTGTTGTTTTTCCATTTGGCCAGCAGGTGTCTCTGGTCATTCCGTTCTGTGTTTAATACTTTCACTATCCCCAGTTTGTTTCCCTGCTTCCTGGGCCAACATGAGGCTGAGCGTGCGGCCGAGTAATCATGCTGCCTTTCCATCGTGGACATTTTCTCAGTTTTGTGAGCCCCTTGTTAATCATGTTATCTTGTATTTGTGTGTTTCGGTTCTTGTGTCTTGGTTTGTAATTCTCCTTGCTTGCATCTAGTTTTGTAGTTTTGTCCTGTTTCACTTAAGTTCTACTAGTGTTTGATTCCTGAGTCCTTGGTGCCCGTTAGCAACCCTCACCTGTTCCCTGTAGTTCAAAGTCACTTGTATGGTAATAGCCCATAGCTCTCCCTTGTTGAAACCTCGTCATGTGTATATAAGTCTATGTCCATGCCCTCTTCCTATGTTAGTCATTGTGTCTTTGTAGGTGTTTATGTAGCTCTGTTAGTTCTGTCTTCATAGTTCCCCCTGGGAGGCTTGCTGTTTGTGTTCTTTATTGCATTTTTCCCCAGGTCTTTCCATGTGTTGTAGGTCAGTTTTTGTTCCTTTTGGTTTATCCTCCCAGCCTCTTTTCTGACCCCTCGTTGCTTCTTTGATTCTGGTTAAGAGTTTTCATATCCTACAATGAAGCTGCATCCTGGTTGTCACTCTCTCCTTCCCCGGCGATTGTGTGAATGGGCCTAAATCCCACATAAAACTCCAACATGCCAAAATGTTCAAAAGGAGTAACACAGAGCATCACTTTTCTGCTTATCCAGAACGAGAGCTTCTCCAGAAAGAAGCTGTAGAAGAACCTAAACAGGAAGGTACTGTTTTGGGTGCAGATCCTTTTTCAGCAGTCATGTAGGGTATGTAGTAATTAAAAAGAAGAATTAACATTGTTTGTATTTATTTATTCTTAGAGCCGGTGGTTAGTCAAATCGAAGATGTTGTACCTCCTGAAAACCCAGGTGAGCTCGAGGCTCATTATCTCCGTAAGAACATGCAGCCACACAGATGATCACCCCAGAGCAGGGATAGAAATGCAAGCGGTGCCTGATTTCGGAAGAGAATGTTACTGTCCTCTCAGTCCCAGGGTACCGCGGTACTGCTCAGCCTTTCCTCTGCAGTGCAGTTTATAGTAACGCTTTGGACTTTCCTTTTCCAGAATTGGCTGCTGAACAAATACGAGAAGAGGTTAAAGTGACAGGTAACACTTTCGCCGTTAACTGCGATAAAATTTCAAGCACGATCAGCAGTTTATCATTTTTGATTAAATGTAAAGGACCAATAACCTCCAAACCTGACCAGGGTAAGTGATTGGAAGTTGGATGGATGGATGGATGGATAAAAAATTAATAAGCAAAATAATTGACTAAAATGATTGCTTGATACCAAATGTTTCATTATCTCTTCCTTCAGTTGTCCTTTCAAAGGAGGCCCCACTGGGCATGATATATATATATATATATTCATTGCCTTCATTTTAATGCTAGTTTTGGTTGCTTGTGCATCTTCACCTTTCACTCACCGTCCTATCTATCTATCTATCTATCTATGTATGTATGTATGTACTGTATGTATGTATGTATGTATGTATGTATGTATCTATCTATCTATCTATCTATCTATCTATCTATCTATCTATCTATCTATCTATCTATCTATGTATTTATCTATCTATCTATCTATGTATCTATCTATCTATCTATCTATCTATCTATGTATCTATCTATGTCTGGCTGGCGGTCGGTCTGTTTTAAACAGCTGTTTTGGCCTCTTCTCAAAGTAAAACATTTTCATATGCGTGACGAGAATTGAAAAACAGAAACCAATAACAGAGTGGCCAGCCTACCAGTGGCCCACTGAGGTTCTGAAATGAGTCTTCTGCAGAGAAACACTGGAAATAGCATGAGGTATTTGAAAAGCTCTGCATGGTGTTACGAAGTATTATGTGACCGCGGTTGTGTGACTGTGCTGCCCAGGTGCTGTACTATTGTATGCTATGGAAAGATGCTATGGAGGCACATCAAAAGCCAGTAACACTCTGCAAAAAGCTGTCATATATAAGGCAAAGCTGTTTTGTAAAAGGCAAGCGAATTATATTTGGAGACAATCTTCAAGTCAGCCTCATTTTCCACCCAAAATGCAGTCATGATAGGTGTAATCCGTTAGTGATGGATGTACCAAGTGTGACCGCTGTTTAAAAATGAACAGTTGGCATTTCATAAATGCAACCCCCCCCCCCCCCCCCAATTGTAGGAGCGACGGTTCCTGGCGAAGCGCAAACTGCAGAAGGTTACAAAGTGGAAGGTATTCCTCCTGCTGATCTATGAATCATTGCTCAATAGTTTTGTCGGAATTTTTTTTTGGAGTTTCTCACATTTTTGTTTTTAAAATCTTTAACAGAGAAAGTTGAACAGAAACCTGGAGGTAAAATTTTAATTCGTTTTGCTATTTCTGACAAAAACAACATCTTTAATCTTTGGTTTATGCATATTGTTCAGTTGTTTTACATTAATTAAACAGGCAGCACACACTTGCAGTGTAATGTGGTTATCATTGTTAGCTTAATTTTCCTGTCATTCATAAAGTAATTATTTTATCCTTAGAATTTATGGACTTGTAGAGATGCTGCTTCACATTAGATGCGTTTTATCTCTGTTTTGAGGATAAGCTGTATAGGGGTCATTGAAAAGAAATGTCATGAAGGTTTACTGAGCACAGCTACTGTGGCAGAAGTCAGGGACAAGACTGCATGTCTCACCTGGGCCGGTTGTCATTTCATTTGTGAAACTGATTTCTCAGGTAGACTGGTAACATCGACCTGCATTATATCAGGCCGAACCTTCACTGGCCTCGAAGAGCCAAACGCAGCACATCAAAATGGCAAAAATAATCATTAAGATTCAAAAATATTTAAGAAACACAGAAACATCTTAAAGAAAACTGAAGGCAAAGATCAAACAGAGCAGCGAGTTTATCGAACAGCAGTCACATTACTTGCTTGTCAGTTGCTATGGATGTGCAAGGTGTTGGACCGTAAGTTGTTCCCTGTCCCTAAGATCTCGCTTTTTTTGCCGCAGGTACTCCTGCTGAGCCCCGCGCTGCAGTGGAGCCCAAAGCCGCAGGTACTCCTGCTGAGCCCCGCGCTGCAGTGGAGCCCAAAGCCGCAGGTACTCCTGCTGAGCCCCGCGCTGCAGTGGAGCCCAAAGCCGCAGGTACTCCTGCTGAGCCCCGCGCTGC
>JABFEA020000042.1:4376665-4398520 GCA_019775915.2 Cyphomyrus plagiostoma
ATCTACCAATGGTCATGAAAATAAAGAAAACACATTGAATGAGAAGGTGTGTCCAAACTTTTGGCCTGTACTGTATACATATATATATATATATATTTTCCAGTCTAAAAGGAAAATCTGCAACACCACTTCTAAAACTATATATTTCTAAATATAGCTCTGAGAAATGTGTGCTGCCAGACATAAATGTTAGAAATAAGTGTTATTAGAATCTCTGTTTATTTTTCAGTGCATCACATTGTGACAGACAATCCATTTCCACCTACTCCAATGACAGGTATTTGATGCTAATGCTATGCAGCCGAGCATAACGGTGGTTGAAAGGCTTGAGTGAATCTCCAAGAGTGGCTGATTTCTGTGCAGGCGGCACTCATTCTTATGATGTGAAACCAGCATCGCCGCTAATTTGTAACCTTTTTATGTTCATGCTTTGGACTGGACCGTAGGTACGTGTCTGAAATGCTTCACGACAAATGACGGTGAGCTTAACGGAAACCTTAAATGAAAACATTGATTCCTTATGCATTTGTTCCAGTTTCTGAAGTTCCTATTCTGACAAGCCATCCAGTGCACCCAGCACTACACCCAGCACTGCACCCAGCAGCTCCAGTGGCAGGTACAGGTGGAACAAACGAGCTTGTCTGAGGCAGCGCTGAACGGACTGAACACAGAATCTGCTCTCATTCTGATTCTGACTCTTAGTGCTGTTGTTGTTTTCCACCCATGACGTTTATTTTTGGTAAATAAAAAAAAAATACATTAATTCCATTGGTTATTTTACGTGAGAAATATGATGACATCAGGTAATTCTAATATAGGCCGAAAAAGATACATTTGCACACAAAATGGATAATTAACAGTCAGCAATTCACCTACCCACACGGTTCTAAAAAAGTCATGGAAATGATTAAATTTTCATAAGCATATTCACAGTTTTTAACATTGTTGTCTAATACTCACATATGTTCTAAAAACATAACACATTACTGTCTCTGTATAATGCTAATAAATATTTCAGATGTTTAACATATAAAGCATATATATATATATAAAATACACACATAAGTAACATATTGCTTCTTTTGTACATTGTGAGATATATTAATAGGTAACAGTAAATATCTCTTGTTTTGATTAATAGAGTTAGTGAGTGCTTGCAACTGTATTTTTAATGATTTTTTTTCTCTAAAGTTACAGTTATTTGTACTGTATGAACAAAGATGGTCTTCTATGATTAAAATTGCTGTCTTTTTTGCAAAGTACATAATGCATCTCCTTATACTGGAACACATGTGGCCATTACTAAGCAGATTAATTCTTAAAATGCATCACTTCTCACTAAGCGTGTTTCAGGCTTCTGTACCTGATGACGATGTGTCTTTCAGAGCCTGAGGCCCCCGGAGAGATGGAAAAGTCACCCCCATCCTTTAAGAAAGGTATTAATTATATAGTGTAATGTCCTACGCTGAAATCTATACTATATAAGTATGTTGTACTACACCTTCTGTTCATCCTCCAATGTCTGCCTCAAGCAGCATGGGGGATCATGAGGGGCATAAGCTCCACCAGAGGGCGATGTTTGCCCTGGCACATTCAGAGGGTCCAGCACTTTATAGAGCCCCTAACCAACTACGGAGACCCCTAGTCTGCCACAATGTACCAAGGGGGGGCAGAGTTTCTGATAGAAGGCCAATACGTTACAGTAAGTTCATACACCTTAGATCAGGGGTGTCAAACTCCAGTCCTGGGGGGCTAGAGCCCTGTGTAGCTTAGTTTTTTTCCCTGTTCCACCACAAATGGTTCAGCGGAAGAGCGGTGTGGTAATTAGCAGAATCAGGGGTGTTAAATGAAAGGAAACCTAAAAATGTGCAAGGTTCCGCCCCCCCAGGACTGTAGTCTGACACCCCTGCCATAGATAGATAGATGAAACTGTCATCTATAATGCATTATAAATACCTTCATAATGGTCAGTATATTAATTAAGGATGCTTTGTACTGAATTATGGAGGTATCTATAGTGCATTATACATAGGAATGTCATAAAGCATTCATAATGCGCAATAAACATGGCTATAATGCATGTGTTTTTATAAATAGTCAATAGCCGTGTTTATAATACTTTATGAATGCATTATAGCATTGAAAAGGTACCTATAATGCATTAGAGATGAATGCTGTAAGTAAAGTGTTACCATCAATTATTATTCGGGATGGATATTACAGAAAACATGCAATGTATACAGTACATTAGTATCAATATAACATTACAAACAGGTAAATATAAGAACCAGCATTATGAGAGACATATTTAATAAATGAAATTTATGTTCTTGCTTTCATTTGCCGCCATTGAAGTCTTTCGGTCACTTGTGTTTCAGTGCTTGGATATGTTTTCTGGATATGTTGAACAGAGCAGACTAATTTTACCCAAATACATAAGCAAGCCAAAGGAGAATGACTGAGATGCCACCTGGCATGAGACCCTCCACAGTGTGCAGCCATCTTAATAATCTACCTTTGTAATCATTTTAACTTCAATAATTTTAACATTTCCTTTATTCAGAAGCCATGGTCCGGAAGGAGAAGCCCAAACCCCACCATGTTAGGAAAGGTAAGGCCCGTCCGTAGATAAACTGTTACCCCATCTGCGTTTATGTTTGAACAGTTTGTTTTCTGAAACACCCTGAGCGTGGAGGAGAAACCATTGCTTTTGTATGTGATCCGTTTGTCTCAGAAGCAGAGAAGGAGATTCCGAAGGAAAAGCCCAGGGTGGTTCCCTCAAGAAGAGGTATCTATGGCATTGCCTGCGCTCAGTCTTAGCAGCCCTGCTAACATATTTCATGACAATACGGCTTCGGTAATCGCATGTCCTGATTTTGCCGAGTTCAATGTGTCCCTGACACAACAAGAGAGAGGCCGGCGTTTCACTTTTTTCACCAATCACAGTCTTCATCGTATGACATCATTGCATTAATTAAAATGTTTTGTTATGTAGCAAGGTGCACAGATTTTAAAGTACCTGTTTTATAGTGTGTGGCTTTTGTTAAGGGACATGTCATAGATAAACATAGACAAAACATCGGAATGTGTTGACTTGCAGCGGCTGTGCAGAGCAACGTAAGGTGTTGTCTTTATTTCACGATGATAATAGTAATAATAATAAACGGTAACGCTTCACATGAACTACACCTTCATAATGCTTTTATATTGCATTCATAAAATGTTCTGTACACCTGTATAATGTATTCATTAAGTATTCGTAAAATATTCATAAACATCATGCATGTATACCTTAACACCCTAACATCCCTTAACAGCTGTAATATGCAAAAACAACAAACATTATATAATAACAAACATTATAATTGTATAATCATGTAATGTTTGTTATTAATGTATATTATAGCCTAAGTTAGGGTATACTTGCATGCTGCTTATGAATGTTCCATGAATGCATTATAAAGGTGCTCTGAATGGATTATGAAGGTGCACTTAATGTAAAGGCTGGATGGGTGGAAGCCTTGAGTTTGAAATTGAGACAAAATGAACCAATGTGGTGATGTCATACAATGTAGAATGTGATTGGTTAAATAAGTGAAACCAAGCCCCTCCCATTGTGCCCCAGGAACACATTGAAGTCGGCAAAATCAGGATCTCCTGGGTAATCAGTGAAATAGAGATATGAAGGAGCACAATGGCCTTTCGTATGTGGTCTTTTGCAGACGTGAGGTTTGCCTACTGAACTGTACAATCACACCGGATAACTGAAGCTTTCTGTTCCAGGTCTATATGTTCCGGAGGAGAAGCCCACCTGGCCGGTGAAGACAGGTAGCAGACAGATATTTAACGCACATTATGCAGGAAACACTCTGCAAATTGCCATGTGTATTACAAACATGTTGCATGGTAAAACATGGTACATTTACACGTGTGGCCAATCTGTTAAACAAACCCAAATTTAATATGCATAGCTTTGCTTTAAAAGCATGTTCCCTGCATAAATGAAATAGTGATAGAAATGGATGTATAACACAGCTATCTATAGAAACGATAAATGCCTGAAATCATGGCTTCTGGCTAGAAGAAAAGGAGTCTGATCAAATGCTAAAGGAGTTAGCATTTGCATAAATTTTGTAGCGTCCAGATTTTTGACTCACCAGACTTGGTAAAGAAAACCTCAAAATATTGCTGAAAGGGGAGTAAATGTAAACTGAACACAATTATGTGAGTTATTTATTACCAGTAATAATCATGAAGATTTAAAACGTACCTTGAGGCGTATAGTAATTACCAAACAATAGACTGTTACCTTTATATTTATAGTTATCTTTATATTGCTAAAATCTTTTTTAATTTCTTCTATTCAACTTCTTCTACTTGAAAAAGAAAAACCAAAGTCTGTACTGAGAAAAGGTAAGACTAAATGCACTAACCATAAAATTAACAATTACAGTGGTACCTCGGTTCTCGAACTTAATCCATTCCGAACTCCAGATCGAATCCTAAAAAGTTCGAGAAATTTTTCCCATAAGAAATAATGGAAAACCAATTAACTGGTTCCCGGCCCCCCGAAATTACACCTAAATATGTTTTTAGGAATGTTTTTTTAGCATTTAAACACAAAATGAACAGGATAAAACAAGGAGAGCATTTTTTCTTAATGGCTTCCAAAACAATAAAGATCTTACCCCAACATTACCCCTGTCCTGCCCCGATCGTCCACTCCTTCCGTGTGCCACGCCCCCTCTTTAACCTCGTGTGGGATCCCCATGCGAACAGCTGTTCCTTGTTTTTGTCATTAGTCCTCTGTATTAAGTCCGCGTTTCAGTTTGTTTCCCCAATCCGGTCATTGAGTGCGTTCTACTTGCTTACAGCACTGGCTTAAAGCAACGCATTCTGATACTGATGCAATGCATTATGGTTAGACGCATTACGACCTCTCACCCGGTTGCACAAACTGGAACTGCCTCTGTGACGACACACCTTTGCCGTTATTGGCTGAAGAGTTTAGTTACACGCATGACGTTTGTATCCCAGGTAGTTCCGATGCGTAATCAGCTATTTCTCCCGAATATCATGTAAAGCCATGAGAACTGGTTTGTAGTTAATTTACCTGGTAAAATAAAGTTTAAATAAATTACATAAATGCTCTAACAGTACACATAAGTTAGTGGTTTATTTAATATTAATTACTGTAATGTTGCGCTGCTTTATTTGGTTAATCGTCCAGTCTGTGAAGGTGGCATTCAAGTAAGAATTGCATTGTAGTACGACTCATTTCTTATCACGTACAATATATATTAGGTCAGCATTCACAGTTTGACTTATGATATTCAGATCGAGTACTAGGTCAAACTGGTTTGTTCGACTTTCAAGATATTCAAGTTCTAGTGAGTTCGAGAACCGCGGTACCACTGTATTATAATGTAATACAATTGACAATAAAGTAAATTACGATAATAAATAATAGTTCATAGTGCAAATGGATGCAACAGCTCAACCGGATAAACATAGATGGATGGATAGTTGGATGGAAGGGACAGGATAAATGGTATTTGTAATAGATAAGATTTAAAAAAAAAAAAAAAACGGAAAAGTCTAAACCTTTCTTACAAAGGGTAGTAAATCGCATAGAACTATACATTATTATCCGACTTTACCCATTAAAACCCATGAATACAGCCGGATGTTTTTTTATGGGAACAATCCGGGCTAAGTGCTCTGCTGAAGAGCAAATGTTTAATCTCTTAATCTCGGCCTTTCTAACTAGCTAACAGAAAGGGGGATGAAGCACAAGCTCCATTTCGCCTCAGATATGTACAGCATAATAAAAGAGGAACAGCAATCAGAATCTATTTACAAAATTTCTACTGAAAAGTTAAATCCCCTGTTACTGTGTCTGAGAAGAAATTGAATTTGTGTTACAAGAAATCATTTCAGTTCAGTTTAGTTTATTTTTATATAGCGCCTTGCACAACAGAGTTGGCCTAAGGCTCTTCACAAGGGTGTGTGGCAACCCATCATTATGTCATTTATACAGAACAGTACATGAAATGGAATAGGGAAGAGAAAGAAAGACAGACAGATGACAACAGAGGAGATGAACCAAAAACTCCACAGTAGGGAGAAAAAAAAACATCTGGGAGTCCAAGGTGAACTGGCTGCCCTCGGTACAAGATTATAGAAAACAGAGAAAATGAACCTGCTGTAATAAAAGCAAGCTGTCTATCAAGGTCATAGTCAAAGTCACAGTCCTCCAATAAATCAGTTTTCTGTACAGGTCTGTGTAAGTTGGCAGATCGTAGGCACCCACGATGTCGCAGGTCTTTAGCCACACCCACAATGTCACAGGTCGTGAGCCTCACCCGCGATGTCGCAGGTCGTGAGCCTCACCCGCGATGTCGCAGGTCGTGAGCCTCACCCGCGATGTCGCAGGTCGTGAGCCTCACCCACGATGTCATGCTCCCATGGGACTGAAGCAACACTCCAGGTGTGGGGAGGAAAGCAGAGAACACAGACGGCCAGAACAGGCATGGGCACATCGATGCATTTATAGTCTGTAGGAACCTGGAGTAAAAATGCTGTTATCTTAATTATAAGAGTGAAGGGGCTTAAAGAGTAAAATTCCATGTATCCATCCTTCCATCCGTCTTTAAAAAACTGTTTTAGGGTGTCATGAGGAACACAGGGTGTGGGGCAGGATGCCACTTCATGAACCACATTTGCGTATTGAGACGTAAGGATTTTTATAATGCGTTTGTCTTACTCTGTCATGCATCAAATAGTCCAGCAAACACTGTGAAAACAGTATCTTGCACGCGCTTCGCTCTTCCTGTGGTAGTTTATTTTTTCTCATCCATGGGAAATTTCATGGTCTACATTTTGAAAATGAAAATGCAAATCTCATCTGACAGCTAATATGAAAAAAGTCAAAATCTAACATATTGTGTGTAAATTTCCCCACAAGTACAAATTATTTTTATATTTATGTTCAGTTTCAATTTGTTTTTATATGGAGCCTTTCACAACAGAGTCGGCCCCAGTCACTTAACATGGGTGTGTTGTACATACATTCCTGCATCATTTATGCAGAATAATTCAAATTAATGTGTTATGATGCTGGATTTCCTGTTATAGGAGCACAGAGTAAAAATTGTGAATGAAAAAGAGCCGTCGATCACTTCAGTCTCTCTTTCAGATGTAAGGATTTAAGAACGGTTCATTTCGCTGCCCTAAATAGTATGTGTTTCATTGGCACTATTTATCACATGGTATTGTGGCCGCCCAATTGTGGCCCAGTAAGCGCAACTCCAGGATTGGCTGGTGCTGAGAATGGAGTTAGTGGCGGACTCCTTTAGCTCCTTACCGGCGGCCGCCTCGGTTATTTATACCTGATTGCTGTTGCCCTGCTTGCCTCATTAGCCACCATCACATTCATAATCTTCCAAAGCTCCTGTTGCCATGGCAACCGTGTCCGCTGCGGGAAAGATGGCGCTCGGGATGGGATGGCGGCCAGGTTAAGCCAGTTACAGATCGCTGCTTGGTCGTAGGTGCAAAGGCACGCATGCATGCACGGGCAGGCAAACTGCGATATTGCACCAATATGCTGGCAGTCGGGGGGGCAGGGGCATGATGTTCATTAACGGACCCGGGACAGGGCTGTAGTTCTGCCAGTGGTGGTGTCACGGCCAGTCACACGTAGGGGAGCAGGGAGGCACACGCTTGATTCTCACGTAAAAACCACTGCGCATCGTGCTCTAGACGATTCCACTGACCAAGGAGATAAGAAGAGAATTTCTGGAACTCTCCTCACCCACAGACGTGCACCCCCCCCACTCCCCCCCCCCATCCTGTCCATGCAGCTATAACTCAGAATTGTGCAGCGAGCAGCAGTGCGCATTTTCCCAGTATGAAGTCAGATGAAAAACGGATGCTGTGTTATTTCATGCAATGTCAAAAGTGCAAATGGGCTTATGACTGAGACCATAGACAAACCTCTAACCCTAACCCCAACCCTAACCCTAACCCTAACCCCAACTCCGTGCCCCTACAGATCACGCACTCAAGGTTCACAGTTACTTTATTGTCATCAGCAGCTTCATACATGTACAAAGAGTGATGAAACGACGTTCCCCCATGGCCACGGTGCGACATGTCATGTACTAACATATAGTAACATATAGTAACATATAGTAACATATCGTACACTGAACATCACAGTAACAGGGTGTGCAAGCTGCAAACAGTCAGTAAATAAATAGTGCAGAAACTTTGTGAGAAGTAAAGTGCAGTTGCAATTTGGAGGTAGATGTTCTATATGCAGTTTAGAGGTATGTAAAGAGAGCCAGTCCAGATATTAGTGTGTTCAGAGTTCTGATGCCTTGTGGTATGAAGCTGTTGCACAGCCTGGTAGAGGCGGAGCGGAAGCTTCGATACCGTTTTCCGTGTGTCGGGTGGGAAGGGTCCTTTACGATGTTTAAGGCACTTTTGTAGCAGCCGGTCTGGAAAATGTCTTTTTGGGGGGGGGGACACACACACACCGATGATCCTCTCAGCTGCTCTCGCTGTCCGCTGCGTGTTATGGTTCGAGACGTTACGGTACCCGGACCAGTCACTGATGCGGCTCTGGAGTAGGCATTGGATGGGGCTGGTGTAGGATGTGACGATTGGTCGGGGAAGACCCACTCAATGGGCCCGGCCTCAGGACCAGCCATACTCTGCGCCCCCACCGGTCATGCGCTCAACGGGCCCGACGGCCCATTTTTATTGCCTGAAATTGCACTTGGCTCTACACTTGAAAAATTGATACAACGGCACTGTCCACGTTTTAATTCTCTCTTAAGTAATAAAATTTGAAAGGTGCTCGACATCAGGTCAGCTCTGCATTAGCTACTAAAAGCCATGCTTTCCACCTTCATCTGCTACTCTGAATAAATAGCTAACTGTGGTATTCGTGACTATGAGAGCCGTGTGACACAGATCTTATTTTTGAAGTAACTGAAAGATGGATACGGTAACGCATGTATGTTTTTTTTTTCACGCACATACGTTTACTGTTATCCGTGATGTGTTTGCCTTTTTTTTTAGCCCTCCAGTTGATATTCACAAAGAGCCATGGGCTACTGGGTGCTGATGTTGGCTCTCCCTTCCAGGGTGAAGGGTTCAGCTGTGTTATGGCTTTCCACCAGCAGTCAGAAGACATGCTGTCAGGATAATTGGCTGCTTTCAATTGCCTGTGGTGTGTGACTGTGTGTATATCTGTTCTATGATGGATCGGCATGCCATCCAGGGTGTACCCCAACGCAGTTTTGCATCAGATTGGTTCCAGGTGACCCTAACCAGGGTATCTGGTTGAATTCTTCATCGTTCCCGGTTCCCCTTCCAGGCCTGTTAAGATGACTTTGATGTTTTTCTTCACAGAGCCAGACGCTAAGAAGCCACACAGAGCATGTGATGTACACAAAATCCATGCACTCACAACTTCAGTCCAAGCATCTTCACTTTATAATGAGATTCCTCAGGGTCAGCGACTGATTAATGTTGACCCTCGTGGGATGAGCCAAGGGCAGCCGGAGCGAAATGAGGAGGTGTAGGATGTTTGAGGGGAGACGGCATCAAAACGCTCCTCCACGCCCAGGGCAGTGACACAGCCCTACTGGCTCGAAAAGCTCATTGTTTTGGTTTTTCTTTTTGGAGGGGAAATGGCAAACCCTTCTGTCTCTCTGCGTCGGTCTTTTAGATTCTGAAAATGCAACGTTAATATGTAGGTCATTAACGTCTTTAGATTCCTGTCATCCTTATGCAACCACTTTTCAAAAATCTTGCCTTTCAGTTAAAAATATGCAACAGGCCGGCTCTGTGAAAACATCTGCAGAATGCAGTAACATAAAAAATCTTTCATTACCAAGCGAAAGCTTTGTTTACAGCTGCGTTATTCTGGAGGCTCGCTGTAGAATTGTGGCTACTACTTTATTTTACCGTCTGCTAGTTTAATAAGACATTTTAATAACATGCGTACAAATTTTGAGACAAAGTTCCTGATTCAAACAAGTGACAGCCTGAACCAAAACTACTTTAATCAGATCCCCCCCCTTTTCACAGAGTAACACGAAAGTCCAAAATGACTGTGCCAGCAGAGAAAATACATAATGAAGTTTGTCACAGATTAGTAGACGACTGACCATCACAAACGAAAATAAACATTAGAATATCAATATTAAAAGTCATTGATGAAAGAGTTATTCACAGTGTTCTCCATGAAACTGGTCTCAATCTTTTTTTTTGTTTTTGTATGTAAAGAAAAGAAGCCAAAGGATTTCAGACTTCCAGTGACTGATGGTATGTCAGTAGTCTAATGCTGAAATACATGTGTACTATATAGCATGATTTCCTTGTGTCTCATACACACAATTGTTATTATTTATTTTGTCATAATATAATTACATTATTGTTGTTATTACATTATCAGTATTATTATAATGTAATAAAATATTTAATATAGTCAGGCAGTATTAAAATAATTTGCCTGGTTCAGTACAGCAACATATATAGGTATGTAGATGCTTAATATACAGTAAACTATGGCAGTGGATGGTATTCAAAGACATTACCAGACCTTTGAAACCACATCATTATGGAGCGAGATTTATTCAACTTACACTTGACTGAAAGCCAGGTGCTGCGTGATATTGCTGCAGTTTACGCTCTGTTATCAGTTACAGGATAGGTGACCGATTCTGGCCTGTTCCTATCGGCGTGTAGCTGTAGGGAGGAAAGGCACAGTGGCTGGCCATTAGTAGATATTTGTCTCCCTGAAATGCAACACATGGCCCAGGCTGGAGAATAAAAGCCTCTAATCGATAAAGATAAAAGGGACTCGATTAACGATCCGCCACAGGTTGATATCACTTGCTGGTTGAAGTTATGTCGAACTTATCTTGCGGTCCATTACTATTATTAACATCATTATTTTCAAATTTTGCTTTTGCTTTAGTTGTTTTCTCAACCATATCTGTAGCATATTAATAAAACATTAAATATTAAATTGTTATTGTCACTAAATTGTTAAATAATTGAATTTGTTTCAATCAAACGCCCTTCCATGCCCATCAAGCAATAGCTGATGTAGATGGAAACTCCAAATTAAAGTTGAGGTTGTTTTCTCAGAAGGCTCCCTCCACTTTGCTTGGCTTCAGGCTGTGACACCACCCCTCTGACACATCCCCTTTAATTGGTGTCGGGGCTGGAATTTATTTTCTGCCGTTATTTTATTCTCACAGTGAAAGAGAAGCGCTTCCGTGCTCCCAAGACACCCCTTCCATCAAAAGCTGCCCCCCCGCGTAAGTCAGACGCGTGCTGAACATCTTTTGATATTTCGTAGGGACTTGTTTGAATTTCGTTCAATTCTAAGTAAGATTTTATTGATCGACAGCCTCAGCACATAGTACATATCATTGGAGACATAGTACTGTGCAAAGTCTTAGGCAGTCAAAGAAAATGCTTAATGCTATTTATCTGGGTAGTAAGTGTCAAATGAACAGTAACACAATAACTGACAAGAATTTCTTACATTCTGCAAAACATTACTGATATCTTGTTGGATGACTAAATGAACACCACTTTGGATCCTAAACCTGTCCTCATATTACATGTATATATGCTCATTGATATTATATGTAAACACTGCATTAAGTGTTTACTTCCTTGTTCCATGTGCATTTGAAGATCCAAAGGCTGCAGCAGCTTTAGCTAACTGGCATGATTCTGCCCATACCATCGTCTACCACCTATTTCATTAAATCCCAAATTTGTTTTGCAATCAGGGCAGATTTCAGTAAAGGGGGCAATCAGATCATCCTGAGATGATCAAGAATATAGCCAATGTGCACCAAAGAAAACCATGATTATTTAATTTTTATTTCTTATCATTTAAGAATGTACTTTCTCTCTTGATATGTCTCCTTGTAATACTGTTTAACTGAGGGAAGATTTTGATCCAGTGCATGTGTTTCAAAATATTCCCATTAAAATTGCACCTGCTGCATTTTACATTTCAAAATCCAATTTTCACTAATTAATTGGTTAAAATGTTACTGCTGCCTCACTAGATATCAGCACAGAAATGTATATTCAAAGAAATGGCGTGTTTTTAAAGCCAAAACTGAACGTTTTTATAGGTTTTCTGTGTGATTCTGTGTCATCGCGCTTTTCCCACCTTGACGCTAACCTTTTGTGTTATGTATATGATGGTTATAATATTTTATTTATGCATGACGAAGCAGAAAATATCAACTGACACTAGCTACTTGGGACTGTCAGTTTTCCAAGCTTTAAACAGCAGAGTACATCGAATCGCTTCAGTGCTGTCAGTGCAGACTGGTTTTAAAGCAGCTTTCTGTTTTATATATTCATGTACCCATGCTGAATAGTGACTCATTCATATTACATTTCATGAGCTTAGATTGATGAGCAAAATCAAAGCGCAATCACTGCCTCGTCGCTTCGAGTTAGCGCATCGCTTTTGCTGTCATCCGCAGGAAAGGCTTCCCAGGCAGAGAAGGAGTCCGCGAAGGAGGCGAAAGGTGAGCCGGGCCTGTGGGTCAGCTGACCCGCTCCCTAACGCCGCTGACTGGCTTCGTTAAATGGTCGGTAATTCCCCTTTGCCTTCTTCTAGAGAAAGTCGGGAAGACTGAGAAACCTGCAAGTGAGTATTATTGTGACACAGCCGTCCGGCCTGCAGGCCCCAAATTCCATCAGCAACACAAAGTCACGGTTAAAAGAACAATAAAATTTGGGCATGATGATGAGTTTGGTACATCTCCAGGAGGCGCCCTACCAGCGACAGATCGTTCTGTACCGACTTCTGCTCAGGTTTTATTTTTATCGTAGTTTAATCATCACTGGCTAACAAATGAAGCCAGCTCTGATTAAGCATTGCGTGGAGGGGCAGCGCAGTGACTCTGTGGGTAGAGATGCTGCTTCACACCTCCCGCGCAGACTCCCACTTGCGCCCTGTGCGTGTGGGTCCTTCGCCTCCCCCTGGGTTTCCTGCGGGTTTTCCGGTTTCCGCCCCCAGTCTGTCCACGTGCTGTTCGGCTAATTGGCGCCTGTGAAATGCCCACAGTGACTGTGCAGATGTGATGGATTAGCTTTCCATCCACGGTAGTTAGATGATGGGTAGTTGGAATGAACTATGCATTAATATTGATTATACTTTGACTGTAGTGTTTGCTTTGCGGTCTTAAAATAATTTATCGGAATGCCATTCGTGGAACTGTCAGCCTGTAAGGAGTCCGAAGATCCCGGCTGATGGAAAGGCAGCTGAGCTGCTCTACAGGTTAAGTCGATTAGGTCGACCAAAGTGAACAGTGATGGGTGGTTTTAACATGGATACTGGGAAATTCAGCATTGACGCTAAAGTCTTACTTTCAGTATTCTATGGACTTTAGCTTCCAGGGGTAATCCAAGACCCTTCTTAGAGTCGTGTCAGTCAAGGCTTTTTCAACACCTCGAGTTTCTTATGTTTTATTATATAAACGTTGTATTGAATGATCAGTGTTACATGCAAAATAAAAAGTACAAAATGATAATTAATTAAGGAAAAATGGTAAATGAGAAACACCAGCTATGTCATAACAATAAGCTTAATCTCAGAGTCATCAAAGTAGCCAGATTTTATAGTGAGTACAGTTGAAGTCTTGGAATTATATTAATTAAAAACTGAAGAAGTAGTTTTGAAAAATCACTCCTAGCACTGATGGAGAAATGACCACAAATGGTCTGTGATGGCTGCACCTGTAGCTTTCACCTTTATATCCAATTTATCCCAAATCAGTTTGACAGGGTTAAGGTCAGGTGGTTACTCAGGCCAAGTCATTGCTCTCAATTTTTCTTCATTGTGCCAAACATTCTCTAATAGGGAGTGTTCAACTTTTGAATGATAGTAGAAGCGTAGATAGAAATTCTGCGCCCCCTGACAAAATGACCTTGGTAGTGGATTTGCATTTTAGTCCCGCCCCCTGCTATGTTCCCACCAATGGTTCTTCACTCTCCCACTGAATCCTTGAATCACAGCACACATTTTAGTCCCGCCCCCTGCTATGTTCCCACCAATGGTTCTTCACTCTCCTACTGAATCCTTGGATAACAGCACACATTTTGCCGCTTGGTCACTGGACTCACATCATTACTGAGAAGATTTAATATATACGATCCTACTTTAATCAAAGACAAATGGTGACATGGAATAGGAAAATCTCAGTTTTGTATATATTGTTTTTGCTCCCCATATATTATTCATTTCAATGGTGAAGAAGCCTTTGGAATCTACCTCAGCTCAGCCATGTGCACGAAACAATCTTTACCGATGTAAAAGTCATTAATGACACTGCCAAAATTTCCATGCTGGTAGGTAATGCAATCAGTCAGTGACCATCGCCAGACAGCCCACAGTCCAACACGAGTCATCTCTGAGCGTCAGCAGCTAGTGAGACATCTCTGGCGGGGGCACATTTCACATGAAGCCGAGAGATGAATCGTGACCTTTGAAACACTCACCTCCGTTCAGGTTCACTCGTCGTCAGGGCTTGGGTGGAACACACATGCCACATGAAACGTCTGTAATACCCGCCTTAGTTATTTTTTTGGGCAAATGGCAGCGTCAAAGGCTGAAAAATGCTGTTCTTGTCCTTCTCTTGTTTATTTACAGAGCTACGGAAAAAGTACCGTTTAAAAAAAATAGAGAAAAGAAAACTATTGCTACAATTAAATTGGCTCATTGAAGATTCTGTCGCTGCTCATTCTCCCTCTGATTTCTAACGAGAAAAATTACCAGCAGTCCTTCTGATCCATCATCCCTACACTAGGATAATTGTTTCTTTGAAGTGCTTGCTTGGCTCGTTAGGGAAAAAAACATGGACCTAGACATAATCCATACTAAATATGAACCAGTCAGCATCTTTGAAAATGACTTAAACTGTCTTTAATGAATATTTTAGATACCCAAAAGGCTTTTCAAAAATGGTTAACTTTATTTCCTATTGAGCATTAATAAAGCAAAATTTAATATCTGGCTTATCTTGACTTATGAAACTTGCTGGTTTCCTGCTGCTCCTAATATTCAAAATCTCAGCTCTGTTGTCCGTTTCGAGCTCCTTTGCTTTTATTACGTCCATATTTTCCCACTGGGGTAATTACCGCTGAGTCCAGGGGCTCTTCTCTCCTGTGCATTGTGCACTTACAGGCCTGATGGTAGATATTTCAGAGGAGCTCGCATTGTTTGAGGAAAAATGTCTACCGAAAAGCATCATGGGATATCAGGACTGCTATGTATTATTTACATGTTTTGAAAAATAGAGGTGGCCCAGTCGTTTCAGATGCCATCACGTAAGCGGGCTCCGCAGCTGGGCACCGCGAGCTGGGCATGTGCTCCGGGTCCCTCTCCTTATTGCTTCATTGTTCTCTCATTCCTCTGCTGTGCTTCATTGTCGAAACAGAAGCTGAGCCTTTGGGGCAGGACAAGGCCAAGCGCGAACCCGGTAAGTGTGAACGAGCGCACTCAGCCAGCTCTTTCTGGAGTGGTCGAAGTTGTATTTCTAAGAATGCACAGTTGTTTGAAGATTTTCCGGAGGGAATGTGACGCCTGTACTGAGGCATGCAACCCAGATCGCCAAGACAGCAATTTGCTAAGTGAGTTTTGGAAATGAATGGATTAATGAATCGATAAATTTGCAGCACTCGGGGGCTTCTCTGCCTAACGTTGTGTGGACACTGTTGTTTGTGAAACAAAACCCATGTTTGACGTCCATTTATCTCTCGCTAATTTAGGCAAGATGCCCTACTTCCAGTGCGTACTCCTGAGCTCCCAAAGTGCTGCGTACCCCTTGCGGCCTCCTCAGAGCCCGGCCCAGAACCCAAGAGCGAAGCCCGTGAAGGCCAGAGCGGCAGGGGTCTAGGACAGCGCCACCTACATGCCGGGTTTGTATTTGGCAGCCTGTGTCTCGCTGCGACGGCTGGGGTCTCTCTTTGAATCCATCGCCATTATCCAGCTGGGACACAGGCGTCTTGCAGGATGTTGACCAATAACAGAGGACGACCAGGGGGGCGGGGCTAAATGGCTCAGGCTTTTCCTTCGTGTGTTTTTTCTTTTTCTTGACCAGCCGAGTGTCTGTGACTGACAGGCCGCAGGGATGAGCAGGCTTTCTCTACTGTGCTATTTGGGTGTCCACCCCCCCCCCGTTTCGGTGGTGTTTAAAATGTTGCAAAAACACCGCGATATGTCAAAGTCAGAGACACCTCAGGTGACATCACTCAGACCTGATCTTACATGGTTCAATCTTAAGGTTTAAAGGAAAAAAGAATATAGAACACAGTCATATATATATATATATATATATATATATATATCCATCCATCCATCCATCCATTATATATATATATATATATATATGATACATAAAATGTTATATATTGTCCACCTTTACATGTATATAACACATACTGTATATACGATTTAGCGGTTACAATACGTAGGGCATTCTAAGACCCAAATATGCCTCAAAATGAACATGATCTATTATGGTACATCGATTTCCTTGCAAATTCAGGGCTGTTCTGCACGATGCATTTACTGACAAGCTGGCATGGCAGTACTGGTACATCAAGGGTGTATATTTGGGTATGGAGGGTAGAGACTCATTCCTGCCGATAGTGTGGGAGGACTGCGTGTGTTTAGGGGGGCGGGGGGTCGGGGCTGATTTGGACCCCATCTGTGTTGAACCCAAAACTACACCCTTGTAGTAAATAGTCGTAAGTTTTATTTATTGTTTTGCGAATGTAAATATAAAAATTGCCTTGCTACGCTTGCGCCAAAAACACCGTGTCCGTCTTTCTTCTCTCGCTTTCTGCCTCCGTTGATGTATCCCTGAGCTATGCCTCTGTTATTTTGTGCTATGGGTAATTCCCAATATTCTGATTCATGGTCTTTCATACGCTAAATGCTTTAAAGAAAAAAAAAATCAACTTAAAATTCATGATTTGCACATCTTTGCACCATGGAAAATAAAGGCATTTTTGTGAAGGATTTTTTGTTCTGTTTGATATGGAGTTCAGTGTGGCGTCAGCGATTACTGAGAAGCAACTAGGTTTGCTGTTACGCTCATGCTTCATGTTTAGCTTGTAAAGTCTGCAGGCGACAGACGGCAGCGTTTGCCATTGACCGCATGTTATCCGCGGCATGGCGGTATTTTAATTTCCCGCTCCTAAATGCCTGCACTTGACAGGCGGCCGCAGGCTGCAGAAAGAAGCATCTCTTTTACCTCACTTTTAAAATAATGATAATAAAATGTTATAATCAAACAAGGAATGCAGCTCAAAGTGCGTCACATATGAGATTTAGATTAAAGCAACAACATAGAAGCAATCAACATACAGGACAATGAAATTATCTGAATAAATCTAATTAACATGAATAAGCGAGAGTAAATAAAATGAAATAAACAAAATACAATAAAATGAAAAGGATAACGTTATAAAAGCTACTAAAATAAATAATATTGTATTCTATGGATATAGTAACAAAACGGTGCTATAGAAGGAAACAACAGGTAAAAAAGGTCGACAATCTTGTAAACGGGAAAACTGCCAGATTCAAATTCAACAAATTCAGACCTGCCTTTGGCTTAAAGCATGTAGTGAGAGCTCCCCACCAGATGTGGCGCTGTTTGCATGCAACTCCACCTTGAGTCACACCTGATGTTGTTTGTTGTCTCCGTGAAGAACAGTGGGGAGAGAAAGACGTTCAGAATAATCGCCAGACACTGTGACAGGCCGACCGAGCTGTAGCTCATTCTCACCTCCTGGGCACCGTGTACGTCTGCGCTGTCGGCTCTAGCTAGCAGGGAGATGATCGGCACTCTCTGCTTTTACATGTGATAAATGTGTAATGAATAATGAATGAATATGCGAATAAAGGGTGCTGTCAATTAATATTTCCACGATGCTCTTTTTTATAAAAAAGAAGTGGAAAATAATTTTCACAGAGACCACACATGCTTAACTGCACGGTGGTATGAGTTACTGTCATGGGAAGCAAAAATAAAAAGATATTTTTAAACTGTTATAAGCCTTGTACAGTAAAAAAAAAAAAAAAAAAAACTCAGAGACATTAAAACTGAAGGACCTTTAAAGTATGTTTAAAATCTACCGACGGTGGATTGTTCAGGTCCAGAAAGTAAAAATTCAGATCACGATTTTGTTTCAACCAACCAGCAGAGTATAGAGAGTCACAGTCACAGAGTAACTCAACTGGTCGGTTGAAACAAAATCATGGTCTGGATTTTTTCTTTCTGGACTCGGCCTATCCACTTCTGAAATCTACTGTTTAAAGATGATCCCAGTGCCAATCCAACCGCGATAGAGTTCCTGGGTGTAATTACTCCTTCCACTGTTTTACTATTACTTGATGCTTCGTAGATGCAGGTGGCTGCTGGTGAGCCGTGACCCACAGAGAGTTCTCCACCGGCTTTTATGTGGCTTCTCTGGCCCTCGCAGGAGAGCCTGTAAAGCAATAGACATCTTTCTTTTTTATGGAGAAGAATATGGACTTCCTCATTTAAAAAAATGGATATTTCTGTAAACATAATAATGCGATGATGGCAATGATGACGCATAACCGATAATATGTCCTTTTCATCGTGGTGTCAGGGTTGTATGAATAATGACACACGTGTCTTTCAGGCAGTTGAAAAGCGCCTTCGCTCTTAGAGCAGTCGCCGGGAATGGCAGACAGGGACTGACTGGTGAGCCGGATCAGCAGAACGCGATGTCAGTGCTCGCTCTAGTCTCTGCCTATTCAAACAACAGAAGTATCTTAAAGTCCCCAAAAGGTGCAACAAACACCCGGTGCAATCGATCACACATTCACATCGATACCCGAAAAGTGACCTCATGCTGTTTTTAATCATTTCATCCTTACCTCAGTCGAAGTAAAATAGGATGTCATTGTTTCTTTTCTTGTTCAATTAATTAATTTAAACTGCTTCTGTATTTTATGCATGACAAAATTTTAAGAAGCATGTTCTTCCTGGGTTTGCCAAAGAACTTGGTATTTGTTGTCTTATAAAGAATTTCCGTCCAGTATATTACTGATGATATTACGGTATTACTAATGGGAATGATGGTGCAGCCGAGGCGTAGGATATGATATATATATTTATAATTTGGCTTCATCCCCCCCCCCCCCCCCCGTCCCAAATAAACATTTGTTTTTTATTTTAATTATTATATTTGTCCCTCAATATCAATCTCTCCTACGCCATTGTGTGCCAGATTTCTCGATTACTTAATACTTGCGAGTGTTTACATACTTTATAAATCTGTGTCCTTTTTTGCGCTCGATATATGTAATATGACCGCTAGCCAGTATGACCGCCTGTTGTGACCTGGGTCTCTTTTAATATGGCAGCTGAATGCAGCTTTTTATTTCTCTACTCTGGCTGCTCAGACTCATAATTGACCATTTCTCTCCCTCTGAGGGGGAGTATGAGGTCAGTGCTGTCAAAATACATCCGGCTCCTTTATTCCCTTAACCACTGATTGTCCTCCCTGATTTCGAATAATAACCGCAATCATTTAAAGCCGCGAGCTGATCCGGGAGGGACATTATGTGTCATGTGCCGCCTACTGCACCAAAGGCTTCGAAAGGACGTACTGTTTTTAACGATTTTCCAGTTCATCAGTGCTATCGGCCGCTTTATTGCATGATTTGTGTGCTCAGCTTCTAATCTTGTATGTATTTATAATTCAGCAATTGAATGTAAACACACACACATACACATAGATAATGTGTCTATCTCTTTGTGGGTACTCTCTGTTCATTTCTATGGGCAAAATCCGAATCCCAATTATGCCAACCTTAACCCCTACCCAGACCTAACCTTCACCATAAGTAACGAAACAAAATACAAGACTTTTGACTTTTGAATGCATTCACAGATTTAAATATTTTTTATAATGCTGAGTGTCCTCTTGTGGAGACAAGAAAAATGTCCCCACAATGTTATAAATACAAACCCACACGCACAAATACACACAAAGAAATACGAGTATTACAATTATTGATGTGTCATTTGGTTTCAGTCCGCGTTTTCTGCTTTAATTACAAAGATTATTTTTAGCGGATTAACCAACGAAATGTTTTGTCCCTGGTGAGCTTAATGCTTTGGTTTTAATTAAACATATCAGGTGTTCTTTCTGTCTCAGTATGATATAAATGTTTTTTTTTCTACTGGTTTCAGTACAAAGTTCTGTGCTTTCGAACACACAGCCCTTTGGTAATGCTCTGATAACGAGTGTTAAACTCTTAAAAAAAAGTCTTTCAGATGTATGTATTTCCTTTGGGCATCATTTTAAAAGGGATCTGCTAGGTAATGAAATGTTAACACCGTTAAAAGGTTGTGGATATTGATGGATGTAGAAATTGATTGGTCGAAGTTCCCACTGAGATGTTACATTTTTTCCCCTTTAAAAACATGCAGTCGATTTATTGGCTAATATCTGAATGTACGTTTAGCATGATAGTTGTTGGCTGTCAAAATAACGCGGTCTGTGATTTATATGCATTTAAAAATGTGAAGATCTGGGTGTTGCAGTGCATACAGTCTGTGATTAAAGCTTTCTGAAATAAAAAAAAACACAAATGTTTGTCTAAACATTATTACTTTTTATGGTTTATTAACATTTTTCCAGATTTGGTTGTACACCACATTTATCATGAACCACTACTCTACTAACTGATCCTTCCATATTCTACATTTATATTAAATATGAAAATTATTGCTGCTGTTGCTCAAACAATGCTGTAGGGGCGTTTCTCTTTTTTAACACCAACTTAGGCAGCATGTTCCTCCTTCCGGTTCTCAGCACTGTCTAACCATCCTGTGACATTTCCCATATAGTATACTATATAGTATATATAGTATATTTACTACTATTATACTGCTATAGTATATATAGTATATTTACTACTATTATACTACTATAGTATATATAGTATATTTCTTTGTATTTTTACTAAACATCACTATTTCCATAAGACGGGGAAGTGCCTTTCATGCCTGTATTTTTGTGCTCTGTTTTGCATTTATATTAACCACCATTTTGTCTCCTCTGCAGTGCCCACATACGTATAGCATGACTGGCAGAACTTTATCTTGCCGATACCATCTGTAGTTTTAATTGAATCAGACCCATTAAGCTCCAGGAAGGGGTAGCTTGCTCTGTGTCCAGTCTATTTCTTCTCTCCATCCATTTAATTCCTTGTAGCACTTGAGTCCCCAGACCGTGTTTATGATGTTCAGTAAGACAGCCCCCGGAATAATTTAACCTCTGATCCCAATGGATCTCTGGAGATAAATAACAATAATCTGAGTGGGGCTTGCAGTGCCTGGTTTCGGCCAGCAGTGGCGCTGCAGCATAGCCCAGGAGGCTCGTGTCAGCTCGCAGCAGGGCCACCTAAACTGGGTCAGCATTCGCAGTGGCGGCGCGGTGTGCTCCATGTCACAGCTGATGTGACGGTGGGCGATTAGCGGCGGCTAAGTGGCTGCAGGTGCCGGCGGCCTGTGGGGGCCCGGTGACGTGGGCCTGGGGGAGCTGCCCGGGATCCACCTGCAGGGTCACGCTTGGAAGTCACACTGAAACCGGCGCTTCTGCTAGGCTCTGAACGGATCGCCGCCCCCCCCCCCCCCCCCGCGGGGGGCGCCCCCCCCCCCCCCCGTCACACCCATCTGATGTTCGTCTGACACCTGGGGTAGGGTAACTAGGCTCTCTGAACAGGCCATCCCCCCCATGGTGTTTCCT
>JABFEA020000042.1:4420409-4433781 GCA_019775915.2 Cyphomyrus plagiostoma
CCGCCTTGTGATCTGGTGGCTGGTTTTTTTGGCTGTGCATTTTTGAGCCATGCCCCCCCCCCCCCCCCCCCACAGCCGCCAAACACACAAGACAGAGCGAGGAGCCACAACACAGGAACATCATCTTCATCATCATCTGTACTGTGGTCTGGGGTCCTTTCAGCACTCAGAATTGGTGGAAAACGTCACCTGTCTCACACTAGGCTGTTTATCTGTATATCTGTCCAGAATAAAAACACAATTTAGCATCAGAACATATGCAAATTAAAAGTAACACGATAACAACTAACAAGAATGTCTTCTATTCTCCAAAAAGTTACTTTTTTGAGTGGCTAGATGAACGCCGCTTCAGTTCCCAAACATCTCCTCCAGGGCACCTCAGCCAGTCCATGTGTTTCTTAAATTTCACCACCAGCTCAATTCATTCCATCCATCCGTTTTCTCAAATTGCTTATCCTGTTCAGGGTGGTGGGGGGTCCGGAGCCTATCCCAGAGGCTGCGGACACAGGGCAGGGAACAGCCCAGGATGGGGCGCCAGCCCGTCACAGGGCAATCAATTAATTGACTCGTTTAATTAGTTAAATAACTCACAGAGGTACTTCAATTTTATTGTATGTTGCGCAATGACAATAGAGGCTATTCTGTTCTATTCTATTAGTGTTCAAGTCAAAAAACACATGGGTGTCTTGTATGGTAAGTGGAATAAATTAGGTTATTTTAGCAGAAGTTTTGAAACGACTAAGCTAACACACTTTGACGGACATAAAGTCGTAGTTTTACACCAACGTGAAGATCAATTAAACATAATTTGCTTTGACTGCTCTAAGACATTTTCGTATTACTGTATAATTTAGAATTTAGAATGTTCAGCTGCCTGAAAGTACTCAGTACACTGCATAAGGAAACCCAGGCAACATGGAGAGAATACAGATAGACAGACAGACACAGATAGACAGACATACACAGACAGATACACACAGATAGATAGATAGACACACACAGATAGACAGACAGACACACACATAGATAGATAGATAGATAGATAGATAGATAGATAGATAGATAGATAGATAGATAGATAGATAGATAGAGACAGTCAGACACAGACAGATAGGCAGGCACACACACACAGACAAACACAGGTTTGTAATTATATCTTTGTGGGGACTCTCCATTGATTCATATGGGGAGAACTGGGGAAAACTAAATACAAAATACAAGACTTCTGGCATTTTTAGTTTTTTGACTGATTTCACAGATCTTTGTGAGGACCTGAAAAATGGTCCCCACAACATCAAAATAACAGGTTTTTATTAGATTGTGGGGAACATTCGGTCCCCATAATGTAATATACATATTATCCAGAGAGAGAAAGAGATACGAGATAGGAAGCACAGGTGGTCCCATAGGACGTTCTTTCTGCCGTCCATCACCCTTTCCAGCCTTGGATTCTGCCCTATTTTTTTAATCATCCTTACCACTTTTATTATTGCATTATATCACACATATGCAACAATTCAGAAAAAAAATGTGCTGCACTTTAGATCATTTGAAAGAGAGGCAGAGAGAGGGAGGTGTGCAGAGTTAAGAAGGGCTAATGGAGTGGTGGGTGTTATATATAACCAACAAGTGCACCGTCAGCAATTACAGCTGACACCTCCTGGTAATCCATAACCTTCCGCTATTATCATTTATGATCAAGAGTCTCTCATGCATGCAGTACAACTGCATGTGTGATCTCTGATTTGTATACCGATAGGCATTATTTTCTATTTTACTGAAGTATTCGCACGGTCACATTCTTCTGAGACTACAAGCCGTTTTTTATGCTGCCCTGTAATTTTTTTTTTAAGAGGAACCAGCTCATTGTGTTAAGTGAGTGATGCGAAGCCCTTAACACGGACTGGTGGCTTCCCCGTGGCCGTGCGGGCGAGTGAGCGAGCAGGCAGGCGACCTGCCGGCGTTGAGCGGTGAGGATGCGAATCGCTCCGCTGCCCCCGGGGATTATCTCGCCCGCCAGATGGCCGCGGGAACCTGCTTTCAGCTGCTGGTAGAAAGCGTGCGGAGTGCGTGATTCTGAGAGCTATCCCGGCCCCTCCCAAACACGGCCGCTAAACACGGTCGCTAATGCAGTCACTGCACATGTGCTAGGCTAATGATGGCGCTATCCATGTGCTGGGGCCACTGCAGCATATGGACGGCCCACCCACTCACGCGACATCTGGGGGGGTTGTGCGCGGTGTTATGCGGGCAGCTGGGACCGGCTAATGGCCAGGGGACAATGGACCACTGCCCTTAATGTGTCACTCTCTAGGAACCACTTTCCAGGTGACCGTAGATGTGTGACCCATTCATTTATGTCCATTGCAGCGGACGTTTTGTTTTTGCATCTATCTTTTCACTGATGTAAGGGAACATATTTATGTCTGTTGTACACTAAAGAGGACATACTGTGAAATTAGAAATAAAAATAAATTTGAAAAAAGGATGTCTTATTTCCTCCAAAGACATAGAAAATCAAAATTAACCTAAAACTGAAGGATACTTTTTCCTTAGGTCTCAGGAGGATATTTAGACATTCTGGGAGATATTTCCTATACTCACACATATTGGTGTAACAGGTGATGTAACACAGGCAGGATCAAGGCCTGGAATGTAAAAATATCTCAGTAACACTTTCTATGAATGAATGTCTATAAAAATCTATTAACACATTCATAACACACTATAATGCACTCATAAAGCATTATAAAATGGCTATAAATATTAATAAAAAGGCATAACAAATTGTAGCCATGATTATTATGCTTTTTGAAAGCTTTATGTAGCTGTCATCTATAATGCACAGTAGATGCCTTCACAGTGCGGTACGAAGCATACTTTACATACTTTATACCGACCATTATAATGCGTTATGAAGGTATCTATAGTGAATTATAGATGAGAGCTTTATTGAAACTTATGAAGTATTATAACAACACTTTAATGCCTTATTACTGTAAATAGAAGATGCTAAAATGCTTTATTAATTCTTATACGACCACCATAATGCATTATTGATGACAGCTTTAAGTAAAGTGTTTCCAAATATATATTTTTAATAGAAAAATGTTATATTAGATTGCCTAATAAATTATAATATACCCAAACAGAACTAACCTTCCTGAATTAAGTGCATTACCTGTACAGCTGTGAAGTAAATGACCCAAACATGAATCCAGTAAATGCACCGATACATCAGGCTGTAATGCAATGAACCCATATGGCCAGAGGGTGGCAATATAACACCAGTAGAATCTGTTACAGGCATCCATCCATCCCCAGGATATAATGCCACTTAGTGTCTCTGTTGATTTATAGATAAACGCTAATCACCAAAGCCAGCAAATGAGTGCGCAGCTCAATATTGATCTTTAAATACATAAAGAATGAACAGTGGTGTTCTTTGCTTCCCTGAATCACCGTGCTATTTTAACCAGGTTAGACTTCATAACAGTAATATATCTTGAAAAATATCACATAAAAAGTGCCACCATTTACTTTACTGGTGTTTCAATTAATGAACAAAGCAAATTGTACTCGAAGCAGTAACTATAGTCTGTATTTTTCATAATGCCATTGATTTAAAATTGTCATAAGAACATAATAGATTTACAAACGAGAGGAGGCCATTCGACCCATCAAGCTTGTTTGGGGAGAACTTAACTAATAGCTCAGAGCTGTTCAAATCTTATCTAGTTCTGATTTAAAGGAACCCAGGGTTTTAGCTTCCACTACACTAGCCGGAAGACTATTCCATACTCTAACTACACGTTGTGTAAAGAAGTGTTTTCTCAAATTCAGTTTAAAAAGTTCTCCCATTAGTTTCTACTTAAGGCCACGAGTTCTAGTATTTAAACTAATATTAAAGTAGCCATTTGGCTGAACAGCATCGAGACCTGTTAGAATCTTATAGACCTAGATCATGTTCCCCCTTAATCTCCTTTGCTCGAGGCTGAACAGATTCAGCTCAGCTAACCTCTCCTCATAAGACATTCCTCTAAGGCCAGGAATCGTTCTTGTAGCCCTACTTTGAACCCTTTCTAAGGCAGCAATGTCCTTCTTAAGGTATGGTGACCAAACCTACACACAATATTTTTGGTGGGGTCTTACCAAGGAATTGTATAGTGTTAGCATCACCTCCTTTGCCTTAAACTCCACACACCTAGAGATATAACCCAACATACTATAATTAGGAACAATAATGGTCCTAAAATTGAGCCCTGTGGTACCCCACTATGAACGCAGGCCCACTGCCACATTGTGCCTCTAATAACTACTCGTTGCTTCCTGTCTGTTAACCAGTTTTTGATCCAAGCTGCCACAGTTCCTAAAACCTCTGCAGTTTTGAGCTTAAGCAAGAGCCATTTTTGGGGGACAACATCAAAGGCCTTCTGGAAATCTAAGTAGATCACGTCATAGGGTTTTTTGTGACCAATTTCTCTTGTAGCTTCCTCAAAGAACTCAAGTAGATTAGTTAAACAGAATTGGCCTCTCCTAAATCCATGTTGGCTGTCCCTCAGAATGTTATTAGAATCCAGGTAATCTACCATTTTCGCTTGGATTATAGCTTCCATTATCTTTCCAGTTATGCAAGTTAATCTGATTGGCCTGTAGTTTGCTAGATTACTTCTATTCCCTTTTTTGAATATTAGCATGCTTCCAGTCAGAAGGTACCACACCAGTAGATAAAGATTTCTGAAATAGTAATGTTAAAAGTTGGCTAATAATATCTTACATCTCTTTTAAAACTGTAGGTAAGGTGCCATCACTGCCCTGCGATTTATTCATTTTGAGTTTAGCCAGGCTTAGTATCACATCAGCCACAGTTATACATATATTGGTCATAGATGACGCTGTATTCGTACTAATTCGTGGTAAGTTACTTGTGTTCTCTACTGTGAACACCCGTGTAAAATAACCATTAAACTCATTTACAATATCAAATTCATTTTCAGGGGCATCATGATGGTGCAGTGGTTAGCACTGTTGCCTCACACCTCTGGGACCTGGGTTTGAGTCTCCGCCTGGGTCACATGTGTGTGGAGTTTGCATGTTCTCCCCGTGGGGTTTTCTCTGGGTACTCTGGTTTCTCCCCAAAGACATGCTAAGGCTGATTGGAGTTCCTAAATTGCCTGTAGGTGTGAGAATGTCCCCTGCAATTTCAATTATAAGAATCTTACTATCCTGCAGATTAGTGATTTCAGCTTTTAGAGCTCTTTTGGAGTTAAAATATTGGAAGATTTTTTTTGTCATCCTTAGCCTCCAATGCAAACTTCCTTTCTACATTCCTCTTATGGAGTGTAATATTTTTTTTCAACTCAACCTGTAGACTTAGATTCCGCCGTCTCAAGTTCATTTACAGAAGAGCCAGAGACTCTGTCCGACTGTATCCCAGGTAAATTAAAATCACCCATAACCACCACATCATTTTTATTACTCATAATCCTGATATCGTCATATAACATTCTGCTTTCCTCAGCAGCTACATTTGGTGCTCTATAACAAACCCCAACAATTAGGCCAATTGAGTTTTTAGCATCTAGTATTACCCATACAGCTTCTGCACTTTTATTTTTATCAGTGAGCTGGTGGAAAGTGCCGGAACATGGCACATGGAATGAAATGCAGCATTTTAAAAAATACATCGCGCACGTTTTAGGCTGGTGGAGTTTTTGCGTTTTTCAGTTACTTCCGTAACCCAAGATTTCACAGCCTAGTAAAATCACACACAGCTTGGTCCTTTAACTGACTAAATCAACGTGGCTTCCCCACTAAGGTGCTACACTGTCTGTCTGTGGCAACTGTTTGCGAACAAGACCAGTTTCAGTCATGTGGTGCGCAGCCTCCCGGACAAAATGTGTTGACATTAAACGAACGCAGCGGAACCACTTTCAGATGTCATGCGTTTGGCTGCAGTGAAAATAAAGGCCTGTTCGTTTGTCAGGATTTTAAAAGGAAGCTGACTTTGCCAGGGGGAGTGACCACACACCCATGCGGGACACATGGGGAAGAGAAGAAATCACCCTTGATCTTTGCCTAACGATCGAAGCGCATCTCCTGCATTGGTGCTGTGGAAAACTTCACCCTTTCACCCGTCTGAGCTCTGCATCCATCACACCATCCATTCCTTCATCTATCCATCCATCATTCTTCAATAAATGCTTAAGCAGATATGGTTATGGAAACCGGCAACACACAGGAAAAAATCAAAACCAAGCCTGCAATTTCCTCTATAATATTATCCACAACTATGTCTGGTATCCAAGGGCTTAGATTTGGGTTTGGTACCTTTAGGAGTATAGTGTGTGTTTAGGGGCATGGGGGGGGCGGGGGGGGGGGTAGTGCTGTACCTAGAAATTCCGCCCCACCTGGCAAAATATCACCCCCTCCCACATCTAATTCTACGAAATCAAGTGCCCCTATCAAGAGAATCTTCAAAGGCATCCCTGCTCCTCTGTCACCCCTGGAGGGGGATTCCAGGCCGTTTGCTCCCCACCGCTGTTGAAATCAAACACGGGTCCCTGCTTTTATTGTGCTTTAAAGTCCTACTTTTCCAAACTGAGAGTTAAAGAGTGACACACTGATTTGTGACAAATATAATTTTGACACTGAATATGACGAATGACATTCTCCCGCCAGATGTTGCCCTTGGCCTTTAATTGTCCTTTGGCATTAACTGGGCTGCTGTGACATTTTCGGAAGCTTTATTTGCGAGGCCCCCCTACCAAGAAAACTGATGATCACAGGGCAGGTAATTGGGGGGCCCTGGCAATGGCTTATTCGGCCCCTAGCTAGAGCCGTCCCTGGGTATGAACATTTAAGTTTACGTCAATTAAACCTACCTTGCCGACGCTTTTCTCCAAAGCGACACGTGACCATGGCCAATAGTGCTCTGCGAGCACGCAGGCTGGCAAGGAGCCGCCTGGCCGTAAGTGCATTTATAAAAGCTAATGAAGCCATGTATCCCCGCCGCGCATCAGATGGGCCATGAACATAAAACCTGCCGCTTACAGTTCATGTGGAATAAAAGGGGATATGACCCGCGACTCAGCGATCAAAGCGCAGCGCCGCTCACCTCGACCCGGGACGCCCCCCTGACTACGCAGCGTTAGTCCCTGAGGACCATGACAAACTGGAACAGACTAGCAAAGCCGAGTCGTCGTTTTTGGGGTTGATTACCACCCCGCTGCTGAACCTCATTCTTCTCCAGTGACTGAAACCCGTTTTGGACGGTGACGATATGAATGATCCCGCTTTTCTCTCAGAACGCAGACAGCTCGACGCTTCGAACCGACATAATTCAGGGTGAGCACCTATTTAGACTAAAACTAAGCTCATAAAAAAACCTGTAATCGCACTTCACTCTACTAAGGTAACAGCAACTGCACCGATCGTGAATGCACTGTTATAATGAATGGGTTCATTAGCATGAACACTGCTGCGGCTGTTGTTTTCGTTTAGCAGATGTTCACCTCACCCCACGGAGCACACTTTTATTAAATTTCAGCGAATAAACCGAATGTTACTGCGAATCAGCGGCCACAAAGAACTCCATCTGCAAGCAAGACCGAATTGGCATTTTAAATGCAGATCTCATGCTTATGGTTGCAATAAGTGTGCAATGTATTAAATGACGGTTCACCCACCACCCATTAATAACGTCACAATAAGTCTCACACATTTCTCATCCAAGTAAAACATCTCATCATTTTTCATTATATCCACATTTTGGATAAGCGGTTGAAACGTGGTTTTTCATAATGATTCTTATCTACTTGAAAAAAAATACATTTTTTTTCCTCCTAACTAGAAAAAAACTATATATATAGTACATAACTATATATTTGGCCGTATTGAGCTAGTCAAATTTTTCTGCACAAGTCCTGCACAACAGTATATTCTTCTTCTATGATAATAATAATAATAATAATAATTATTATTATTATTATTATTATTATTATTAGTAGTAGTAGTATTGTTATTGTTATTGTTATTATTATTATTATTGTCATTGTCATTCTTGTTGTTCGTGTTGTTGTAAATGGCGTGTGTGCCCGGCCAAGGGTTGGCGCCCTCATCCTGGGTTAGGGTTCTGAGACTGGCTCCGGACCCCCGGGGCCCTGTTTCAGTCTAGGTTCCACTTCAATTAGTCTCTTATTTACTCCTGGAACATTGTCAGTCTTACTGGCAGCTAATTTTTTTAACCTTCTCTGCTATCATGATTCTTACAGAAGCCTTGCAGTATAACTGCATTGTTTGATTCATTATAAATCACATTATTATTGCATTATTTAATACAGTAATTGATTGCATACCCATGAAAATGACTTTGTGGAGACATATAAAAACCAATTGAAATTCAAATTCAGTGTTCTGGTTTTTGCAATAGCTAGACATTAAATGTGTCGATGTTTCACAAATTATTAGTCCAGATGTAATATTTATAAGTAGGAACTAACAGGAGATGAGTTAATTGTATCTGTGGAAGTTTGATAGAATTCACCCAATTCAACAGGCAGGAAAGAAAGACTGAGATTGAGCCTAGTTTCATTTTTTATCAAGGCCTGCATGTACAATTGCATGTAAAAAATGAGATATTCCTCAGCATAAACATCACCTCCTATGTCTGGGTGTGCCCCCCAAAAAGAATTTGTTTTTTCTTCCTTAAAATTCAGCTCAATTCGGCTGTTCCCATGAAACGGAGCACCGATCTTTCCCAGAGTGCTGTGCTCCTTCACAAAGGACTCGACAAGGAAAGCTTCCCTTGGATGCTTGGCAAAGACATCATCTGACAGTGATGTAATGCCAGAGCTCAAAGGTGATTGGCTGTCGGTAAACAGGCTATGCTCAGCCTACAATGGAAAGGGGACACAATCAGCTTAAAACTCAGTCGAGTCTGAAACCCCGTCCGTCTTCGCGGAATTTCATGAAGGCAGGCATTCATGCTGTTTGACAAATTTCCACTGAAGCATGAAAGCAAAGGATAACCCTCTCAGTTTGCTGCCTCTTCTCCTCCCTCCTGTCCCCCCCAGCGCCACCCCCAAACCCTTGCCCAATATGGAAAACAAGCTGGGGGTGCGAGGAGGGGGGGGGGAGATTGGGAAACACTGTTATAATGAACCAGGCTTTCAGAGAAAATTCTCTGCCAATGCTGGCCCTGAGCTGTACCATTCGGCGCTTTATTCTCGGGGGGGGGGGGGGTATCATTTGAAATGGTACACTCCCTGAATGGAACATTGTACATATCTTGCATGGGATTTTTCCTTCCCTAGTGCAATGGACGTGTTTGTGTCACAAACACAACAAACCTTTCATTTTAAAATGAAACTGAAACACACTTTTATGCCAAATCAAACCATTTATGTAGTTATTTCATTCCAGGAACCTTTACTAGAAGGATTATGGTGTATGACGGACTGGCATTCTGTCTGAGATCCTGTGCCTCATGTGAGAGGGTAAATGTATGCTCATTTAATTTCCCGTGTCTCCTGTTGTACTTTGTACTGCTGTGTATTTGATAAATAAAATCTGACTTGATTTAATATGATTTGACGTGACATGCTTCCGACTCCCAGAGAGTCTGACCAAGATTGCAGTTTTATTATGAGTTAGGGATGAGTGGATGGATGGGAAGGTGGATGGATTCATGCTTCACCATCTGTGCATACCCTTCTTTGAATGAGAAACATTAGGGAAATCTCAGCATGAAGGCATTAAACTTCAAATACGTCAATTATAAAGGAAGATTATGATTGAGTTGTACACAAGAAGTGGCATGTTGAATTTTGGGAGGAAGCCATGTATGAGACAGAAGCAGCCCCCCCCAACACAACGATAATGGGTATTTACAGCTGAACAGACTCTCTAATGAGGATTTCCAGTGAAAGACCAGGAGTTTTGCCCCGGATCCACAAAGCGATCTGCACTCGAACTTGGCACAGTTAAGGAGGCGGGTCAAACCAACCAAGATCCCTCCCCCAAGGGCCAGCAAATAAGATCCCCCCCCCCCAAGAGGCGAGAGAATTTTGATGGCACCGTTTAACTTTGGGTGGGTAAAAATAAAAAACAAAAACTGAATAAAATGATATTAACAGTTACTTAAATGATTCAGTGAAGTTGCTTACCTGATGCATCAAATGGCATAAACATGTTACGTGATTTTATAATATTTGTTAATACAATATTCAGGTTTTTCATAGAACAAGGTGCTCAACCTCTCAACCTTCAATTCCGTGGTCGTTACTACACCGAGATTCTGATGGTGGCATCTCATGTCACAATAAGCACCCAAGGAAGAACCGGTTGGGTTCTCCCAATGTTTTTCCTTGGACAAAAGTTCCTCCAAATTCACAATTATGCCCTAATGAGATTAAAGTCATTAATATAAGGAATCCTCTGGCACCCATTTCTCTGGTTTCAGCTTTCTGTCGAAAATGTGATGTTAGAATCAAAGCCACCAGATCTCTGCATTTAAAATACCACATAGTCAGTGTGCCAACGTCAGCTTGGGGTGGCATCAGAGGTTGTTGTTGGTAACACAAGCGGATGGACAGCAGTACAGCAGTGCACCACGCAAGATGAGGTAATGAGGGAACAGAGAACCCAGATCACAATGGAGGGCACATGTAACCCCGGCCATTCCTGGGAATTTATGTGCGCCGTGACTTTAAATCTAAACGTAGCCCCACCCACAAAACTCAGTCACTGGTTTAGAGAGCAGGATTCTAATGGAGTTTAAAAGGGTTTTTGTTAGATGGACTCACAGATGTAGGGGTCCCCTGATGGCAATCAGCCAAGCGCATTTATCCCTGGGGAAAGCATCAGCAAGAAATAGCCCAATTTCTGCAGTTAAATCCAGTTCCCAGTTTAATCACAGAATGCAGAAACATGGAGAATAGATGAACTCTCCTAATTCTTAAAATAAAATTGGATTATTTTAACCAGAGGAAAATTCTAAAGCTTATGCTTATTAAAGATAAAACTTAAAAATTCCATGATGGAGTCAGCCTAGTATAGAATCTTGCCCTGAATCATAAAAGTAATATCGATTATGTAATTTAAAATGTTAGTAAATAAAAAATATACAATTTGGACCAGGGTTTAATAAAATGGCTCTGGAAGGAGATCGGTCCCGAGGAGGGAAGAGCAGCGGGACGCATTGAGAGCGGAGGACAAGCTCATTACTGGAAACGGCCTCGGAGCTAGACTCCCTAACAGGCCTGCTGAATGCCCATGCAAGGTTACCTCAGGTCATTCCTCCTCACCACGGCAACCCAACAGTCTCTCGGAGACGCTGCTTGGATTCACTGGACAAGGACACAATGCTCAGCTGCCGCCCACAAGCCCCTCCCCTCAGCTTTTATAACAGATCGGCCCATGAGGTAATTGTGAAAGCCTACGGACTAGATAAAACTTGGAGAAAAAAAAATAATGAAGTGGGTCATTATTTAGCGTTGCTAAAGTATCAAATTTGTGACTGTCACGGGGAGGCCTGCCTGCTTGATGTCGGGCTTCGCAGCACTGACGCGTACGGCGTCAGTGGATGCAGGTGGAAATGCTGTGCATGGAGGCTGGTATGAAGTTTGGTGCTCAGGGCACCTGGAGAGCTCGTCTTTCATGGCTGGGTCTGACCTGCAGGTCCATACGGTGCTGCTCAGACAACGGCACACACCTGATTTTAATGCATCTGTCTCTGTCTCAGCTACGTTACTCATCATATCCTCCTGAGACGCATGGGGGGGGGGAAAGTGTCCTTCAGTTCTAGGTTAATTGTGATTTTCTATGTCTTTGGAGGAAATTTTTTCAAATTTATTTTTATGAACCGGCATGTCCTCTTCAGTGTACAACAGGAATAAATACGTTTCCTTACATCAGTGAAAAAAGAGATGCAAAAACAACATGTCCACTGCAACGGACATAAAAGAATGGGTGGGGTCTCGGGAGGATATAGAAAAAGGCCTTGAGTCATGCGTGTCAAATATTGCAACGACCAACAGAAGTGTTCGACACCTGAAAATTTTCTCAAATTTTAAACCCGCCCAAATAGCCCCCTTCGGGTCAGCCTTGTAGACTCGTCATTATTGTACGCGGCTTCCAGACGTGGCCACCTGTGAATGCTTCTCCAACTGCTCCGAAGGAGTTTCCACAAGTCCTGGGCACACGTTAGCTACCTGGCTCATACTCTTAACTGATTGCATAATTGCAGCATTTTGTAATGCCGTAGCCTGTAGTTAAATTGAAAGAACTGCTAATATTCCCTTTTGTGTGTATGTCCTCAGTAACCCCTCAGTCTGCCACACCACGAAGATGATGCACATGATCAAACATGATCAAAACGAGCAGGATGATGAGGGCTAGTCCAGCCCCGTCACCATATCCCATAATCCTCGGCTGCTCGTGTCAATCCCTCTTCTGGGTGACACTGCGCTTCTGAGTGCCTGTTATGCAGACCACCAGAACAGGTCTGGATGCACGGCCCTCTAAGGAGCTACACGCACGCGACAGCCTGTTGACAATACAAGAAGCGCGCTAAAGTGCAAAGTTTGACGAAGAATCTGCTTTATAAGCTGTAAGGGCTTCCAGCCATTTCACAATGTGATAGATTTATATACCAACAATAGACTAAAAGAGTAATAGCACTGACTGCTAATGATGCTGCCTGAAAAGCAAGGCCGTGCCTGTCCATCTCTCGTAGGGACGCCTGGCATGTACTAGCAGGCGTGTACAGAAGCGCCTCCCACAGACGTACGCGGCATTATAGGATGTTGCAAGTTTTGTCACGTCTTCACCATCTCACCACAGCCCCCAGGGAAGGCTTTTGACGCCTTGCAGAGTCCAAGTCAGGAGCATGTGTGAGCAAGGCTTCAGCGACTGATTTATAGAGCCACGGGCGCAAACAGGCACCCATCGGTGCCCACTGCTATATGGCTGAATGAAAGGCATGGCTAAGGGGGCGGAGCTGATGTGGGGGGGCGGAGCTAACATGGGCGGGGCCACTACATCCATGTCCTTTGATAAGGTTTATTTGTCGCGGTGACAGTCCAGGTCACAGAGGCGGTTTGTTTTTGTTTTTTTTTAAAAATAGACCTGTTATTTTAGTCATTCTTCCTTAGTAACGCAAAGAGGAAACATCAAATATTGATCCATTTTCGTCACGTCGCTGGTCGGTCAATCTGGGCTGCCTGGCAGCCTTGCGGTGAGCATCCTTCATTAATGAGCACCAGGGAAAGCCTCATCTTTCGTCGCTGGTGCCCGACGAGCGTCCGTCAGCGCCTACACTTTGGAAGATTTCCTCTGTGGCCTGAAAGGAAAACGGCCCCTGGAAGGGGGC
>JABFEA020000042.1:4434081-4444945 GCA_019775915.2 Cyphomyrus plagiostoma
CCCCCCCCCCCCCCCCCCCCCCCCCCCGCCCCCCCGCCCCCCCCCAAAACAGTAGAGCGACTAGACTGGCTCTGGGCAGGAGGGGGGAGGGAGAAAGGCCCCCGAGAGGGAAGGCAGCGGCACTGCATACAGAAAAAGCATCTTCACAAATGCACGCTGCCATTTAAGCTATAACTGAAATTATTTAATGGATGCACATTTGCTAAAAAAGCACAAACATCACATCAACCTTTTAGCATGTCTGTAGGACTAAGGCACTAGGGTGTGTGGCCCTGTTCCTATAGGCCGCCCGGAAATTAAGATAAAAGGAAAAATCCTTTATTGGCCATTTGCACAAGTATGTTAGAATTCGTCTCTTCGCTCTTCTCCATAGCTTGACGGGGGTCACGGCACAGGGTCAGCCAACAGGTGGCACCCCAGAACCTGGGCATTAAGGGCCTTGCGCCAAGGGCCCCCAGATATGAGACTGTTCTGGCAAGGGAGGGGCTTGAAACAGTGATCGTCCAATCACAGGCTCAGTAGCGCAGCCCACTCAGCCATTTGGCAAGGGGATGAGGCACCTCCTTCAAATACATGACCCAGCATTACAGGTGAACGCAGACGCCAATCAAACCACGAGGAGATGAACTGGAACATATTCCGTGCCACAGAGCTGCATTCCCCGACAGCAGCATGTATAATTTGGATGCTTCCCACAATGCATATGAACAACGAGACATCATCACAAATGCAGATATTCATCATACGACTTTATTTTTTTTGTAGTTGTAGATGTTAGTCTTTTTCAGTAATTTGGTGTCGAAGGACAGGTTTAGTGCACGACAACATAATGGAAACATTATTAACAATCAAGAAAGAATTATGATGCTTAAACACACCCACAGTGATCCTGATTTGGGACACAGTGGCTCAGGCCTAACATGCTTACCACACAATACTACGGTTAAAAATTCAAACCTCAACCCGACTGAGTACAGGGGTGTAGGAACAGAGGATATTCAATTTGGCTTCATCCACCCCCCTAACAAGCAGTAAGTCTGGGAGAGGTCTGTGTGTGCCATGCGATAGACTGGCTTCCTATCAAGAGTGTAACCCCCCCACTCCCCCGCATAGCCCCCAAGATGTTCACTTGGATGATGGACAATTCCGATTTCCCAGTCTCTAATGCATTTTATTTCCCTCTGCTATAAAAATAGAAACTTTAAAATCACTATTCTGTTAGTGGGTCCTTCATTTTTCTCCACTCATCCTTGGGTCCTTCATCACAAAAGATTGTAATCTATTCTTTCTGTTTCTGCCTTGCCTTCAATACACTGAGAGTAGGAGGCTTGGTCCAAGAACTGCACAGAACACACCTGAATTATCTTACAGATTCCTTGGCAAACGACAGTGTCATTGTAGCTCACCATAAAGTGATTAAAGTACTTGTCGAAAGTGTCGCTCTGCGGTGCCGTGAAACTCTGTGCGAGTCGCAGCAAGCTCCGTGGCCGGACGTCTTTCATGTGGAAGGCCTTTGTCATGGTGTATT
The DNA here is from genome assembly GCA_019775915.2 of Cyphomyrus plagiostoma. Classification (NCBI taxonomy): domain Eukaryota; kingdom Metazoa; phylum Chordata; class Actinopteri; order Osteoglossiformes; family Mormyridae; genus Cyphomyrus; species Cyphomyrus plagiostoma. The sequence continues at coordinate 4,435,610 of JABFEA020000042.1, forward strand.
CAAGCCTCCAGTCTGGCCGTTTCTCTCGATTGGCTTCTGTGAGATTCAGGAAGTACTGAAAAAGATCCTCGGGGGAAACAGAAGCGAAAGCGTTGGCATCAGTCGCCAGAATGCTGGAGTGAGCGATGCGATGAAAGAGCCTTTTTCAACAATTAATCTCATTCTACATGTAACTGCTACATATACAAAGGTTTGCTTTACAGAATAAAAAAAATAGCGCAAGTCTTTATAATGTGCTTTATAACTCAGAAAGTATTTTGCTAAAAACAAAAAAAAAAATATGAGTCTAAATTAAATTCAGTGTAACTAATGCTGAAGCAGTAAATGCACTAAGTAATGCCGCCCAATGTTTACAAGGGACTACATTTCAGAAAGTTACCAGGTAGATTAAAACGATGGCCATCATCCAGTTCCCGTCTAATTATTCGTGCTTAAATGCTGACACCATGGAGAGAGAGAAAAAAAAAAAAAAACAACAACAAAGTCTGTTGGTGTGTTCTAGCATGCAAACGTTGCTCAGTGAAAAACCCCTCGTCTCATATAAGACCCTATTATGTAGGCTCTCGATTTCACCCAAAACAGCCAATAGCTTGTGGCTTTAGATGTTTCAATGTTACTTAAGCCGTTTGCGGTCTAAGACCCGGTGTGGTCAAAAGCCCACTTCCTGAGACTATAATTTTCAGCAGTTAACTTAATTCAGTGTAGCGTGCTGAACTACAGTGTTCTGCGGTTATACTTACAACAATAGTAAACTCCTGCGGATCATACTCGTACACACGCAAGCCTGGGTTGTTTGAGTAAGGTTCTGCTGCACTTCTTATCGGAGTGAGAGCCGGAGTGACAAAGACTGAATTCAGGGGATTCCCTAAAATGTAGACATGGACCAAAACTTGCTGAAAACATCTGTGATTAGCAGAATACTGACCAAGACTAAAGTTTCACCATATATACAATCAGATGCTGTACTATTGTGCGGAGAGATCTTTTGCTGCCTGTTTTCTGGATGGATGCAAAACACCGGAAAACAAAGTAGTACAGAACACGTGTGGAGTTTCCATCACCTCGGTCATCCTGAAGGACCATGACGCTGTCTCTGTGGGTGTGGCCATAGAACTGAGCGGCTACGATGTCGCTGTAGTTTCGGAAGATCTCCACCAGCTTTTCGTTGTGGACTTTGCGCATGGCGGTGGTGTTGAAGGCGTACGGCAGGTAACCAACTGGAACGTGAGCGATGATGTAGACCTACCACAAAATAGACAGCGTACTGGGGTTTTCTGGGGGGTGTGGAGCGAGTGATTCACTGATACGTTTTCAGATCTTTGGCCACAGCAAAGGGGAAGTACTAGGGGAAATACTAGGATCTGACCATTAGGGGGCCTCGGCCCCCAGTAGGGTTGCCTCTTTCACAATAAAATTAGCCATACTGGGAGGAGGGGGTCCCAGATGATACAAGGGGAAATACATTTCAACACAACCTAAAGTCCACTTAGTGATGCTGTTAATTCTATATTATGCAATTAAACACGCTATGTTAAACGGGCTACGTTAAATGCGCCATGTTAAACGCGCTACGTTAAACGAGCTACGATAAACGCGCTACGTTAAACGCGCTATGTTAAAAGCGCTGCGTTAAACGTGCTACGATAAACGTGCTACGATAAACGCGCTACGATAAATGCGCTACGATAAACGCGCTACATTAAACGCGCTACATTAAACGCGCTACGATAAAGGCACTACGTTAAAAGGGCTAAAGAGTGTGAGCCACGTCCCCTCACCCTCTCTTTGCTTGCTCGAGATCTCTCCAGGGTTTCCATCAACCAGCTGAACTGGCCAGCCGGGTCGCTGACGTTCACCGTCACTTTGTTGGGTCCGTAGTAGAGGTTCGTGTTCAGGCTCACCAGGCGCAGGTTGGGCTGGACCAGCTGGGAGTAAAAGCCACCTTCGCGGGCGGCGGCAGAGAGCAGAAAGATGAGCGGCGCTGAGGAAAAACTGGGACGGAGACTGACGAGTCATGAGGCTCCAACAGACATGTTCCTGATGGTCCTTCACTATGCATGTCAAAGGGGTTTATTTTAACAAAAGCTGTATGTCTCAGGCTCACGACCCTGGATACAAGTTCAAAAGATGGACTGATGGACTATTTCTTATGTAATGGCTGGCACATGTGTGGGGTTACACTGCAAGGCCGCACAAGAATGTGTAGAAGGAAGAAACCGTGAATAAGTGTTATACAAAAAAACTGAACAAGAAAATGAACAAGAAAGTACTGTTAATTTTTCAAAGGACAATTATTTCACTTAGAATTTAATAATGTTCCAATGTGGTCTTAAAAATATAGTCCCCATGAGGTTAGAATGTCTGGTCGCTGGAAGCAGCGAGCCCATTATGTAACCGACAGGCGCTCGCGTTTTGAAAACCGAGGAAAATTATGCTGAAAAGAATGACTACTTATTTATGAGTAAAAAGTCACACAATTTTTAAATATTAACTTAATAAAATACTTAGGTGCATTATTATTATTATTATACTGTTATTAGGCTGCCGAAACTACCTGTGCAGTTAAAAATAATAAACACCCATGTGACATATTTGCACCAATAATAAGAAGCCGTGTTATAAAATGAAATATAGAACAAATCATTCAATAAAAGTCAGTAACAAAGACTCAATGACCTGCCAATCTGGTGTAATAAAATCTATCATTGGCACCTTGTTCTGGAAGTTCACTTACCTTCTCTCAGTGTTTTTAAAGCTTCTGGAATCAACCAAGGTTCCCACAAGTCAGCCGCAGCCTGATAAACCTTACTGGTGAACACTGGCAACTGATCCTGCAGGAAAAAAAAAGCCGTATCACTCGAATACGGAGGCCGGTCCACATGTGGAGAGCCATTTCCACTACACTTATCCTGGTAATCAGAGGTCAGATTACTGGTGCTGATGTAAAGGGGGATTGTCATTGATCAGAGCTGTCTACCAGTCTATTAGACATTTATCATTCCTAAAAAAACTGTCAATTTTGAAACAAAAAGTGAAAGCATAAGCACAGCAACTGCTGACGCCATCTTTAACGTCGACTCTCTCAATGAGACAAGTAAAATGCAGAAGCAAAACTGCTGTGTTACCAAGAAATACCTCAAAAGAACTGAGAGGGAAAAAAAATCATACTGTGGTATAATTCGGCCTGACAATGGACATGCACAAATTTAGGTATCATGCAAAATAAATGTATTCTGCCAGAAAATGTGCTGAATAAACACCAGGAGTTGATGTTTGTTTGGCAAGTAGTTCCAGGTTGCATGTGGAAAATGAGCTGCTCAGATTCTGTCCCCGTGACTATGGGGTGTAATACCTGAGGCCAGTAGTCATGGTTACCAAGAGCAGGGTAGACAGGGAGATTTGGAAAGAGATTCCTGATGGTGTCAGTCATGTTCCTGATGATCTGTATGACCAGGTCTGTGGAGAGCTGGTCCACAGGAACATGGGGTGGGCTGTCGCTGGGGAACAGAAGGGGAGTCAATCTCACTGTACTCAAAAGCTAAAGACTGAATTAACCAAAATACCCTCAGATATAATCTGCCCTCAAAGTCTTCCAGCTGTTACTTAATGAGAAAACCACGTCTTAGTTCATAAAATTTTCATAATAAGCATTGATCATGCCAATTACTTTAAATCTTAATTGATTTTTCTCAGCTTACATATTGATTATGAAAGCTGATTAGGACACACATGGGTATAAATTGTAAGGGGCAATTAATTGGTTAAATATACTGTTCAATTCAGGTGATTTCCTTATTGACTACAGAGAAGGCTTTAAATAACATTCTCAAAACCTTTGAATGACTGACTCTGGCAAACTCACAGGGAAACATTTGGTTCTCTCTTTATACAATTTACTTTTATTTGTTCAGCAAATTCTTCGACAAGCAATTGAAGAAGCAGGGTCAGCCAGGGGTTAAGGGCCTCACCCTAGGGCCCAATGGTAAAATCATTCCGCTGACCCTGGGATTTGAACCACTGACCATCCGATCACTAGCACTCCTAAACCACAGAGCCACAAGCTGCTCAATTTGATAGGGCAAACAAATGCAGTGGATGTAACATAACTTTACAGTGTCAAAAGTCTCAGTAACTCTTGATAATACACACCCAGTCCATATAATGAAATCTGTTTCCTGGGGTTGTTGCTTCATGAAATCGAAAGCTGACAGGATCAGCTGGTAAGGGGAGTCGCAGAAGAAATCCCCGAAGTCGCCAGGATCAGAGGCCGGATAGCCTTTGGAGGACAGACAGACCTTGGTGCGGTCCTCTGTGACGTGATAGCTTGGATCCAAATGCAAATCCGAGATGTGCCAGAATTTACCTGCCCGGAAAAAAATCGAATCAAAATAATAAAAGCTAATGAGCTAATGTGCGCATTTCTAAATCACATATCACAAAGAATTTGGTTCATAACGAAGCTTATGTGAAGTACGTATTGCGTATAAAACACAATATGACCATTGAAAAACGAAGCCTAATAGTTTTAAGCTACTTAATACAACATCATCGTTTTTCTCTGAGTTGAAATCGCAATTAAATGTTTATTAGACACGTAACCTGAAGGTGACTGTGACCAAGACGACTTACCGGATATGATATATAGTAACATACTGAACTGCATACGGTCGATATTTAAAAAAATGTTTATTAAAACTTATTATAATGACTTGATATTGTTGGCGATCAAAGTTTAAACACAGGAAGTGTGGAAAACTTCTTCATGGGCCAGAATGATCGAGTAAAATCTTAATTCCAGTTTGAAGTCTTTGCACTTCTGCTGCTTATGTACTTGATTAGTAAATATTTAAGTCGATTTAAAGGTATCTAATAAAAATCAAATGTAAAAATCAATACTGCATTACAGCAATAGGCTACTGCATACGCTTTCTTGTAAAGACTACATGCTACAAAAATGTTATATCCATGCATCTGCAGTAAATCTACATGAGATGTCATTGTCCTTTGGTTTTTACGTGTTCTTCAATCGTGACATTTCGTTTGCTGCATTTAGCTTCACTGTAGATGGAGATCTAAGTCACTAAACCACAGTGACCACTTACCTACGACGGCCGTGTTAACATGTCGTGAACGATTCGCAATCGGAACAGCGGAAAGTGGAAGATAACCTCGTACAATCAGCGCACATATATAAAACCAAGCTTTAGGATCCATGACTATTAAAAACCACAACAGGTTGTTTACACACCAGCGATCAATCGCCTCCTTTGTCACGAACAGGAAGTGTTTTGTAGTCATGTGACAGCACTGCACGCTTGCAGCAAACGGGATTTTTGGAAGTGGTCACGCTTGTAAAGAGGAAAGTCGCAGGGTGGATTTACAATTCTGCTTTGTCCAAATAAACTGTAACAAGCATCACCGGTTACATTACATGATACCGCTTTTCACATTTAATTGTTGCGCAGATAACTTCTGATATTCAAGCATGTCACCTCATGCATTCATGAGTAAGCTACAAAACACGATTGAAATTTTAAGTGTTTTCAACCTTAAATTAAAGTAACTACCAACCCTGTGGGGCCGTTTTAAAGCCAGTGCAGATCAATATGGTAAAAGCCTATACGTCTCATATAGCCATATATATTGGTTTAAATATTCTAAGTGACACTGGAAATAATTAAACTGGATTTTCTGTGTGTGATGTTCGAGCCGCCTTGCAGGGTCGCAGATGCATCTTGGCCTTCAGCTTGATGATGCTAGATGTGCAAGGTCTCCATGGCATCCGCCTCTAAGCAAAGCAATCTCAACTCAATAATGAAACCCCGGGATCTCCGTTAATGTCATTTATTTCAGTCATGCTCTGCACAGGTTTACAAATGGTGATTTAAAGAATCTGCGTCACTTATAAAAGTCCACTTACAAAAATTCAGCATTTTGGTGGTTGAAGTGCTTCTCTATACATACAATACAAAAACACTCGTCTGTAGTCCAATAAACAGAACTGAGCTGATCCGACGAGAAAGGAGCCGGTGAGTCTATGCCTTCTCATACGTGCGCACAGCCAGTATGTCTTCGAAGGTAAGTTTCTGTAAACAAGAGGGGGGGGGGGGAGAAAAATCAAAATCCACTGATTACTGGATTTCAAGTATCGTGGGAAAATAATAGCTATTGCGGCATTTTGTGCTAAAATGAATAGTATGAAGCATTAACGCTGGGAAACACACGGAGTGTTGAATTGAATGAAAAGCTTGGCGAATTACATTTAACGATTTTGTTGGTTTCTTATACACTTGTTTCCCAATTTGCTCATATTATCTCACAGGCATTATGATTAAGAGCGGATTAATATTACAGCACAATCCAGATGGATGAATACAATGGGTGGCAGCGTTCGCCTGTGACCTCTCTTTTGCAAAATGTCACAAAATTACACAGTTACCCAAACTACCCACTTCTCACCATAATCATTTTGCCGTCCTTGATTTCTCGGACGAACTTGGTTTCCTTCCCGTCCCATTTCTGCACGTGCACCAGTTTGTCGCCGTCCAAGCTCACAACGGACTGCAGCCAAAAGCAGAAAAGGTTCAAGATACTATCGATAAAACAGGTCGAAGATGAGTTTCCAAAAGGAAACTCGGTTTGCATTATCTGGTGCAACCGCATGATTCCCTTGACAAAATCTGACACATATAAATTCTGTTTTTAATGCAAACTTAAGCCGATATACCCTTCACAGAGAAGTGCTTATATTGCTTCGTTTTCATTTTGGTCGGTTAAAGTGAGTTTCTCGTCTTGTCAATTAAGGTATACCATTCAAATACAATACTGAAGATGTATTATGCATATACTTTTCAAAATAGAGTATTTTATCGCAACAGTTTACAAAATATTAGATTTCTCCTCATAAAAGTGCGCGCCCCGTCAGTATGAGGTAAAGTCTAACTCCCAGCTGAATCCTTCAGACGTCGCAACATTATCCTTGGTTGCTCATCGTGACTTACTTTGCAGTTCCTATCGTCTGCTGTCGTTTCGTCGAACTCTTCTCCCAGTTTAAAGGAAATCTCGGTATTCTTGAACGTGCTCAGGGTTTTTACCACCACGTTGTCTCCTTCCTGGCTGATAATAACCGTTGGTTTCGTTACATTGCCGACTTGTCTTGTTGCAAAGCCGACTCCTGTGAAGGAACGAGATCAGACGAAAATGAAGTTAGACCGTCTACCAATGTTGTATTCTCAAGATCTGAGAAAGGGTAACATTTCAAATAAAATAAAATAAGCGATATATTTTGCTAGACTATTTTTTCTTGCTGGTTACTAATATATAACGGATAATCAGGTGGAGACTTCTGAAGTCATAGATGTCGGTACCACAATATTAAACTACGGCGACAACTTACCCAGAGCCTTCATGTAGTCATCAAAGTTCTCACTTTCCACCAGCTTCCATGTGGCACAGAATGCGTCGACCATGATGAAGAACTAACGTTTTCTGAAATAGGAAACTGAGGTATGAAGTGTCTGGCTTTCACCGAAGTCTCTTCCCAAGGGTCCCAGTGCACTTGGCATAGATTGCAAGGAACAATTAATACTCTGGTGAGGGGGCGGAGACCAAGACGGTACAGAGACTGAACCCTCTTATTGGCTGGTGCGAGAAAGCCTGATTCCTAATCACTTTTTGGATATGTGAAAGGCATTGTATTGTGCATCCACGTATGGCAATAATGATGCATTACATGCGACGTGTCCTTATTAAACTGGATTTGCATTAGTGAGATGTGTGCACACGGGAATAATCTGCGTTTTGAATTGCAGACTCTATGTCTGTGGGCGCTTTGAGTTGAACGGGCTGCACATGAAAGTACTGTGACGTATAACCTTGATTAACAGTGGCTATACTCAAGGTCGTCGGAAATGGGGGGGGGGACGCCCAATATCGGATGACTCCACCATTCCCTTCCCTTTTGCTATTTAACGCGTTTCTGCAATGATAATGGTGAAACAGATCAGACGAATTACCAGCGCGTTCCTTACCTTTCATTACAAATCCGCACGTTACTCCAATTCGATGTGCAGGACGAAACATAACCTACCCAAATGAAGATTCCGGTCCTATCAGACAAATTAATCATATGGATCAATTATTTTTTAAAGTTATGCATAGCTGTGAACCTGTGCCCTAAACAGTCTTATTTTAAAAGATGAAATCCTTGTATTTTAATATTACTTCATTGAAAAATCTTTCTTAAAGCGCATTGTTTCACCATGTGACGATTGCACGTGGGCACATCCCCCCCATGTCAAACTCCATCCGACGCCACTAAGTTATCGCTACATCAGTCATGTATAACGGCGCGTCACCCACATAAAAGAAACGTGAATCTATCTCACGGATTCTCTGGGGAGTTAACTCACGTATTTTATGTAAATACAATGAAAACAGGACGTCTTACGGAAACAATACGGTTTGTTTTAAAATACATTTAAATAAAATTATGCATTAAGTGAGCCTACTAAAACGTACTGTTTCAGGCTAAAGGAAAGCAAGTGTGTACCACCTCTGCGGACAGGTGTCACCAGGCCGGAACAGTTATGGGTTTATTAGTAATCAAAAGACAGGCCCATTGTTATTGATTTCTAAAGTGGATTTATAGGTAACAGCTAAAAGGGTTATTCTGGCGAATGTAGTGAGAACAGAAAAGGTTGTAGCCGATATCAAAGCGGGGTGGAAAAAAACCGGGGAACTCCATTTTATTGTTAGCGTGACTAAATGTGCTTGTTGCCATTTAATGTCAATTTAGTTTAGTGGGAAGTTAATCTGAAAAAGGAAGCAGAGCGTGATTTGTATTCCGTTATCATTTATAAGATGATCATATGATGACAATGTAGGCTACTGACAATGTACTGAATAAGTCGTTGGAAGGATAAAGAAGTATAGTCTTCTCTCGATTTCTCTGCGTAGATTTCCAGAGGCAACGCCTAGAGCCGTGTACAGAATTGTAACACTTGTTCATTCATCCAAAAGGGAATTTAACACTAAAGTGGAATCGCGCTGAGATAGCTGCTGCCCCCTGTTGATCAGTGTTGTAAGTGCTTTGTTTTTTTATAGAGAAGATAATACCCGTATTATTACTGTACAACTACGGCTAAAGCCAGTGTTCTGACGAGTTGAGCTATCTATCGAGACGTGCTATCGAAACTTTCTGTGCATGTGGAGTTCCATATACTTGGGTTTAGGGTTAGGGTAAGGTTTTTTTTTTTTTTTTTTGGGGGGGGGGGGGGGTTATAGATAGGGATTTGCAAAAAGTAAGCCTAAATTGGAAGAACAACGGCAGGGATG